>BTPG01000002.1:43661642-43689142 GCA_036245525.1 Semisulcospira habei | reverse complement strand
ACGTTGGTCCTTCTCACGTCTAGACGTGAAAGTCCTTCGTCGTACGCTTGTTGTCGTCCTGTCTCTCTTTGGGCACGGACGTCCTTGTTCTCGTACGGTACTCAGTTCTCACTTGGACTTGGGTGTCTTGGTCCCCAGTCAGGCTCACTCTCAGAAGAGCTGGAGGGATGACCTCACGTAGGTCCCACCTGCGACTCGACGTCTCGGCGTCCGTCTTCCATTCTTGTTACAAGAACTCTGAATAGACAAAAGTCCCAACGTAACACTTGCTAAACACACAACATATTGGATCAATGAGAAACGTCACGTAACCTGGCTGATACAAATAACCCACACGTTCATTCACACACACACACGTGCTTCATAAACTATTATCGTATCACCCCATCTCTGTCACTATCTTGAAACAGACTATAGCCTAACACTCTTGCTACACATTACTCTATACCCTGGAAAAGACTATGTTTAACCAACCACGTACTATCTTCCTAGCGGCTTAGACATACACACTTCATATTCCTTTAGTCATCTAACTCGGTAAACAACTGTATACAGAAACACCGGTTACTTCACCGAATTCTAAACATACTATAACTAAACCAAACCGGAACACCGCTATACAACGACATTAATCTTACCACGCATACTGTCTTTAACTAAACAACTATCAATACTACGTTTATAGAAACATACCTGAAATCTAGGCTTGGAATGCGGACTAGGTAACTCAAACAACCGTTCCATACGACAAAACAGCCCGCACTCCCGATCTAGACCTCTGACAGTCAAAGCTTCCGCCTAGAACTCACTAAACAGAACTCACTAAAAATTCCCGTGCTAACCATGTCTTACATATTCCACATGGGCAGCAGGCCCCACGGACTTTCGGCACAAACAAACCGTTAACAAAAACCGTACCGTACTAATCCTACTAAATGAGCACTATGCCCGAGCATAGAGCTTCATCACAATTCCCCCTTTCTCGGGAAAAAAAGAAACGACCGAGTTTCTTTTTAAGACTACTCGACGTAATATTATCCGAAAACATAAAAGGACTAACTTTTACTACTTAGAATACAAGAAAAAAAATTACAGCCTTAAGCCTCAACGCACAACTTAAGATCGCACAGCGACAGCAAAACAGAACTAACGCGCCAAACCTCCAGAAATGAAATCGATCCAACGACTGCCCACACGATCGCGAGATCCCAGTCTCCGATCTACCTACAATCGCGAGATTTGGGTGCTGAGCCGCATTTCTGTCCGCAACAGAAGTATGCCGTCTAAGACCAACCCGACTGTTGGGCCACACCCGCTGACCGATTCCCTGTTTCTGGACGGAAATAACACGTTCCCTCTGCCCACGAGCACGCTTGCTCTGAGCTCTCGTCGCGACTGATGCGACTACACTGCGATTACCCTGAGCTCGCTTAACCACTCCAACTTTAGCGATGACTGGCTGCACACCCTGCATGTTACCCAGAACTAAATCAACTACTGGCTCGTCGATGACACACGAAACCAGACTACCTGTAAAAAAACTCTGTGTCAACTTCTATCTTAGCTAACTGAAAAACTTCTATCTTTTCTCCAAACGAAACTACTTTCTGTGACTCGCCTGTGAACTGATCTGGTCTAACAAGGCTACGCCTGACCCTCGCGGTCGTTGTACCGGAGTTACGTCAGGGTCACCACTGTAACGCACGCAGACTTGCCCACAGTCGTACGCACAGACTCTCACGCAACAGACGCATACACCGCCACTGACTCAGACGGGCGCATTCATGCGGTAAAACACAACACACGGGCTCCCTTTCTAAAGTAACCTTTATACACTATAAATGAAAAGAACGACTTAAATGATTATCAACTATATACACTGTTCTATTATCACACCACACACGTATCACAATATCTTTGCCAGGTTAGGTCTTAGTCTCACATTGCCTCCAACCTGTTTGATGTTGTTGCCTAGTTACGTTGGTCCTTCTCACGTCTAGGCGTGAAAGTCCTTCGTCGTACGCTTGTTGCCGTCCTGTCTCTCTTTGGGCACGGACGTCCTTGTTCTCGTACGGTACTCAGTTCTCACTTGGACTTGGGTGTCTTGGTCCCCAGTCAGACTCACTCTCAGAAGAGCTGGAGGGATGACCTCACGTAGGTCCCACCTGCGACTCGACGTCTCGGCGTCCGTCTTACACTCTCGTTACAAGAATTCTGAATAGACAAAAGTCCCAACGTAACACTTGCTAAACACACAACATATTGGATCAATGAGAAACGAAACGTCACGTAACCTGGCTGATACAAATAACCCACACGTTCATTCACACACACACACACACACACGTGCTTCATAAACTATTATCGTATCACCCCATCTCTGTCACTATCTTGAAACAGACTATAGCCTAACACTCTTGCTACACATTACTCTATACCCTGGAAAAGACTATGTTTAACCAACCACGTACTATCTTCCTAGCGGCTTAGACATACACACTTCATATTCCTTTAGTCATCTAACTCGGTAAACAACTGTATACAGAAACACCGGTTACTTCACCGAATTCTAAACATACTATAACTAAACCAAACCGGAACACCACTATACAACGACATTAATCTTACCACGCATACTGTCTTTAACTAAACAACTATCAATACTACGTTTATAGAAACATACCTGAAATCTAGGCTTCAGAGTCTTGGAATGCGGGCTAGGTAACTCAAACAACCGTTCCATACGACAAAACAGCCCGCACTCCCGATCTAGACCTCTGACAGTCACAGCTTCCGCCTAGAACTCACTAAACAGAACTCACTAAAAATTCCCGTGCTAACCATGTCTTACATATTCCACATGGGCAGCAGGCCCCACGGACGTTCGGCACAAACAAACCGTTAACAAAAACCGTACCGTACTAATCCTACTAAATGAGCACTATGCCCGAGCATAGAGCTTCATCACAGTGATATAAAGGTAACTTCTTTAGTAAGATTGAGTGGTTAATGAGTTCGAAGACTTTTGTAAGATCTAGAAATACTACACCTGAAAGTTTGGACTCATTTATGGCAGTAAGCCATTTGTGGGTTATGAGTGTTAAGGCTGTCTGACACGAATGTTTGGGCCGGAAAGCTGATTGCGCTGTACTAATAAGGCGGTTTTCCTCCAGGAATTGAAGTAAATAATTATGTATATGCTTTTCAAGTGGCTTGAACACTGCTGATAAGATTGAAATAGGTCTGTACTCACTTGGGTCGCTCAGATCTTTGCTTTTGGGTAGAGGAGTAACTTTTGCTATTTTCAATTCATCGGGAAACATGATCTTTTGACTCAAAAGGTTATATATAAAGGTTAATGATTCAACAATATAAGGGAGCGCAATTTTCAGGATTTTACTGCTAATACCGTCTACACCACAAGATGTTTTACTTTTCATGTTGGTTATTGTGATGAAGCTCTATGCTCGTGCATAGTGTTCACACATTAGGGTAAATACGGTACGGTTTTTGTTAACGGTTTGTTTGTGCCGATAGTCCGTGGGGTCTGCTGCCCACGTGGAATCTGTAAGACATGGTTAGCACGCAGTTTTGGTGAGTTCTGTTTAGTGAGTTCTAGACAAAAGCTGTGTCTGTCAGAGCAGTAATATATTAGTACGGGGCTTATCGTCAGCTTGGACGGATGTGTTTGAGATACCTAGCCCGTATTCCAAGACTCTGAAGCCTAGAATTCAGGTATGTTTCTATACATGTAGTATTGATAGTTGTTAGTTAAAGACAGTAGGCGTTGGTAAGAGTAATTTGGTTGTATAGCGTTGTTGATTGGTTTGGTTTAGAAATCAGTGAAGTAACCGGTGTTTTTGGTATACAGTTATTTACCGAGATGGATGACTAAAGGAATGTAAGGTGTGTATGCTTAAGTCGCTATGAAGGTAGTACGTGGTTGGTTAAGCATAGTCTTTGCCAGTGTATAGAGTAGTGTATAGCAAGAGTGTTAGGCTATAGTCTGTTTCAAGATAGTGACAGAGATATGGGGGTGTTACGGAAGTAGACAGTTTATGAAGCACGTGTGTGTGTGTGAATGAACGTGCGAGTTATTTGTATCAGCCAGGTTACGTGACGTTTCTCATTTATCCAATATGTTGTGTGTTGAGCAAGTGTTACGTTGGGACTTTTGTTGTCGTAAACAGAGTGCTTGTAAAGAGTGGGACGCCGAGACGTCAGTCACAGGTGGGACCTAACGTGAGGTCATCCCTCCAGCTCTTCACTCATAGTGAGTCTGATCGGGACCAAGATACCCGGATCACAGCGAGAACTGCGCTACGGTGCGAGTACAAGGACGTCCGTGTTACAGACAGGACGACAGGAAAGAGCATACAACGGACTTGCACGCCTAGACGTGAGAAGGACCAACGTAACCAGGCAATAACATCAAACAGGTTGGAGACTGAGAACTAACACCTAGCCTGGCGAGATATTGTGAATTGTGTGTGTGTGTGTGTGTGTGTGATGTTTGGATGTTAGTAGAGAAGTGTATATAGTTTGATAGTCATTTAAGCCTTTCTTTTCTTGTATAGTGTATAAAGGTTACTTTAGAAAGGGAGCCCGTGTGTTGAGTTGTACCGCATGAATGCGCCCGTCTGAATCAGTGGCGGTGTATGCGTCTGTTGTGCGAGAGTCTGTGCGTACGACTGTGGGAAAGTCCGCGTGCGTTACAGTGGTGACCCTGTTTTAGCGATAGGTTAGTGTAGCTGCGGGCGATAGTGGAGTAGTGGATTTAAAGTTTCAGTATTGCTTGGTGGGGGAAGCAGAGGAAGCGCAAACAGCCCTGGGTCACCGATGACATCCTCGATCTCTGTGATGAGAGGAGAGCCTGGAAGAAAAAGAGAGGCCAAGACCTCACATCAGCAAACAAGTACAGACTTGTCAACAAGAAGATCAGGAAGAGGATGAAAGAAGCCAAAGAAGATTGGATTGAAGACCAGTGTTGTAGCGTGGAAGAGGGCATGGCAAACGGCAACAGCAAGAAGGCTTATGAAACGCTAAGGACCCTCACCAAGACTCAACAGCGAACAGCCACAGTCATCGAAGACAGCAGCGGCCAACTCCTTACGGAAAACACTGCTGTACTAAACAGATGGACTGAGTATTGCCGAGACTTGTATAACTACAAGGCTGAGCCAGACACCAGCATCCTCCAAAACAACCAGGCTGGGGCCAGGAAGGCTGAAGACCTGCCAGTGTTAGCTGAAGAGGTGGAAGCAGCCGTACGCGGCCTGAAGGGAGGAAAGTCTCCAGGTGTAGACAACGTACCTGCTGAACTGTTGAAACATGGAGGAGAAGTAACAACGAAGGTCCTCACTACACTCTGTCAAAAGATCTGGGAGCAAAAGAAATGGCCAGTAGAATGGACACAGTCTCTAGTGATCCCGCTCCCCAAGAAAGGAAACCTGAAACAGTGCCAGAACTACAGAACTATCAGTCTGATAAGTCACCCTAGCAAAGTAATGCTTAGAATCATTCTCAACCGCCTCAAAACTTTCGCCGAGGAACTGCTGGCAGAAGAACAGGCTGGCTTCAGAGTTGGAAGAAGCACTGTAGAGCAGATTTTCAACTGCCGCGTCCTGATCGAGAAACATCTGCAGCATCAGCGCGAACTCTACCACAACTTCATTGATTTCAGGAAAGCATTTGATCGCGTCTGGCACGACGGACTCTGGCAAGTCATGAGATCGTTCAACATAGAGGAGGGACTGATCCAAATGATAGAAGCGCTTTACAAGAACGCCTGCAGCGCGGTTCTACTTAACAATCAGTCAGGCGAGTTCTTCAGGACGACGATCGGTGTCCGTCAAGGATGCCTGCTCTCTCCTGTCCTTTTCAACATATTCCTGGAGAAGATCATGCAGGAAACCCTCCACGACCACCATACTTCAATCTCTATTGGTGGCAGATCCCTGTGCAATCTTCGATTCGCAGACGACATTGACCTCATGGCAGGCAGCAATAGTGAGCTCCAAAACCTGACAGACAAACTTTCAAGTAGCGCAGGGTCTTATGGCATGGAGATCAGTACGGATAAAAGCAAAGTGATGATCAACACCACAAGCGACAGCAGCAGCAACATTCACATGAACGGCCAGAAGCTAGAAGAGGTCAATAGCTTCAAGTACTTGGGAGCCACCCTGTCCAAAGACGGTAGTTGCATATCAGAGATCCGTATCAGGATAGGTACAGCAACATCCGCAATGGCCAGGCTGGACAGGATATGGCGAAGTAACTCCATCAGCTTCACCATCAAGTACAGGCTTTACAAGTCCCTCGTAGTGTCTATTCTACTCTACGGCTGTGAGACTTGGACACTGCTTGCAGACTCAGAAAAGAAAATCCAGGCCTTTGAGAACAAGTGCCTGAGGAAGTTGCTCCGCATCTCGTACCGCGAGCACAAGACCAACGAATATGTACGGAGCATCGTCACTTCCCTGGTGGGCCCACATGAACCCCTTCTGGCAACCGTGAAACGGCGCAAGCTTGCTTGGTTTGGCCACGTGACCCGACACAACACCTTGTCCAAGACTATCCTCCAAGGCACTCTCGAAGGAAGTCGTCGGCGAGGTCGTCAGAGAAAGAGTTGGGTCGCAAACATAAAAGAATGGACCGAACTCGAGATGCCAGACTTGCTTGCCACCGCCCAAAATAGAACTCAGTGGAGAGCACTGTCTGTTGCTGCTGCCTTTCAGTCCCCCCAACGCCCAGTTCGGGCAAGGGACTGATGATGATGATGATATTGCTTGGTGCGTGTTTGGTTGTTGATATTTTTGTGAGTTTTTCGTTTAAGTTTTTGCCGTTGATTTGGTCGTGATTTGTATTTTTACGTTTTTTGAATTTGTGGAAGTAGTTGTTGTAGTAAATATGGATTCGGACCCGGGGTAGAGGCTTATATTAAGCAAGGTGAGAGGTTAGGACTTAGGGATGAGAAGCTTTTTGACTATGTAGAGAAATGTAAGGATAGGGAGGATAGGGCGAGAGAACGAGAAGCTCAGAGGGAGAGAGAAGAGAAAGTACTTAAGAAAGAGGAGTTAGAAGTTCAAAGAGTGAAAGACGAGAAAGAGTTGGAGATTCGGAAATTTAGAGAGGAGAAAGAGTAGAAATGCAGATATTGAGAGAAGAGAAAGAGTTAGAAGCTCAGAGAGAGCGAGAAGAGAAAGAAAGATTCTTAAAGGAGAAAGAGTTAGAAGCTCAGAGAGAGAAGAGAAAGAAAGAGTCTTAAAGGAGAAAGAGTTAGAAGCTCAGAGAGAGCGAGAAGAGAAAGAACGAGTGCTTAAGAGAGAAGAATTAGCGTTTCAGAGAGAGAAGGACGTGAAGTCTCTAGCGTTTCAGAGAGAGAAGGACGAGAGGGAACATGCGTTAAGAGAGAAGGTACTAGTGTATCAGAGGGAAGAAAAAGAGAGGGATAAAGAGGTACCACTACAGTTAGCTCGAGATGCGGAGTCTAGAACTTCAGATAGTGATTCGGTAGGCCGAGGAATATGTAATTTTCCTAGACTGCCAATGTTCAAGGAGTCTGTGGACTCTATTGAGGCTTTTTTGTGTCGTTTCGAGGCTCACGCGCAGGCGTTGAGTTGGCCACCTGCCAACTGGCCCGTTTTGCTTTCGTCTGTGCTAGAGGGTCAGGCCTTGAGTCTTTACCATAGCTTGAACGTTTCGGGGAACATAGATTACGAGACTTTGAAGGAGTGTCTCTTACAGCAGTTCCAGTGTAGTGCGGAGGGTTTTAGAGAACGCTTGAGAGCTTGTCGGCCAGAGACAGGGGAATCGTTTGTGTCGTTTGGCAAACGATTGTCCCATTGGCTCGTACGTTGGGTCGAACTGTCAAAGATTGACCACACGTACGAAGCATTGTTCGATCTCATGTTGGCTGAACAGTTCTTTGGTAGCGTTTCCAAGGATCTAGCGGTATTCTTGAGGGAGCGTAACCTCAAGACTATGGACGAGTTAGTTCAGAAAGCGGAGGCTTTTCGGATGGCGCATCCTACAAAAAAACTCGCGCGTAGGACCGAGACACCGCCAGTCGGGTTGGTCGCTGCTAACACGACTGGGGGTTACCGGGGCGTCAATACTTTACGTGGAGCCCAGCTGGTTAACGGTAGAGATACGTTACGTTTTCGACCCGGTGATAGAGGTAACGGCAGTGGCGGTCGCGATCCGTACGCACGTGGAGAAATATCAGGTCGTGGGTATGGTCGTGGTCGTATGGCGAATTCGGACACTCAGTGTTTTTGCGTGTCGTGCATACGGTCATTTTAGTCGTGACTGTCCTAGCAGTAGTTCAGGGGTTCAGTGTTTCACCTGTCAGGGGTACGGCCATCTGGCTCATCAATGTCCTAACAGTCCTGGTATGGTGGAGGGGGCGGAGCAGCCCACTAACATGGCCAGTTTTGCAGTCCCAGTCGGGGAGGAACCACATCTGGGCGCAGTGTGTTCAGCTGACGAAGGTGGTTGCCTACCGCTGGTGGACGGGGTTGTTAACGGGTGTCTTGCTTCTGTTCTCCGTGACTCGGGTACAACGACCGCAGGTGTCAGACGTAGCCTTGTTAGACAAGATCAGTTCACGGGCGAAACGCAGAAAGTAGTTTCGTTCGGAGGGAAAGTAGAAGTTTTTCCGTTTGCAAAGATAGAGATTGACACGGAGTTTTTCACAGGTGATCTAATTTCTTGTGTCATCGACGAGCCATTAATAGATTTAGTCCTGGGTAACATGAAGGGTGTACAGCCAGTCATCGCTAAAGTTGGAGCGATTAAGCGAGCTCATGTTTTTAGCGGTGCAGTCGCGACGAGAGCTCAGAGCAAGCGTGCTCCTGGGCAGAGGGATCGTGTTATTTCCGTCCAGAATCAGGGGATCGGTCGCGGGTGTGGCCCAATCGTCGGGTTGGCTGGAGACGGCATACTTCTTTTGCGGACAGAAATGCGGCTCAGCACCCAATATGTAGGTAGATCGGAGATTGGAGTCTCCCGATTGTGTGTTTTGTGTGTGGGCAGTCGTTGGATCGTTTTCATTTCTGGAGGTTTTTGAGCGCGTTAGATCTGTTTTTGTGTATGCAGTGCGATCCGAGAGTGTACGTTGAGGTTTCAGGCTGTATTTTATTTTTCTTTTGTTCTGTGATAGGATAGTTTACGTCGAGTAGTCTTAAAAAGAAACTCGGTCGTTTCTTTTTTTTTTCCGAGGAAGGGGGTATTGTGATGAAGCTCTATGCTCGTGCATAGTGTTCACACATTAGGGTAAATACGGTACGGTTTTTGCTAACGGTTTGTTTCTGCCGATAGTTCGTGGGGCCTGCTGCCCACGTGGAATATGTAAGACATGGTTAGCACGCAGTTTTGGTGAGTTCTGTTTAGTGAGTTCTAGGCAAAATCTGTGTCTGTCAGAGCAGTAATATATTAGTACGGGGCTTATCGTCAGCTTGGACGGATGTGTTTGAGATACCTAGCCCGTATTCCAAGACTCTGAAGCCTAGAATTCAGGTATGTTTCTATACATGTAGTATTGATAGTTGTTAGTTAAAGACAGTAGGCGTTGGTAAGAGTAATTTGGTTGTATAGCGTTGTTGATTGGTTTGGTTTAGAAATCAGTGAAGTAACCGGTGTTTTTGGTATACAGTTATTTAACGAGATGGATGACTAAAGGAATGTAAGGTGTGTATGCTTAAGTCGCTATGAAGGTAGTACGTGGTTGGTTAAGCATAGTCTTTGCCAGTGCATAGAGTAGTGTATAGCAAGAGTGTTAGGCTATAGTCTGTTTCAAGATAGTGACAGAGATATGGGGGTGTTACGGAAGTAGATAGTTTATGAAGCATGTGTGTGTGTGTGTGTGTGTGTGTGTGTGTGTGTGTGTGTGTGTGTGTGTGAATAAACGTGCGAGTTATTTGTATCAGCCTGGTTACGTGACGTTTCTCATTGATCCAATATGTTGTGTGTTGAGCAAGTGTTACGTTGGGACTTTTGTTGTCGTAAACAGAGTGCTTGTAAAGAGTGGGACGCCGAGACCTAACGTGAGGTCATCCCTCCAGCTCTTCACTCAGAGTGAGTCTGATCGGGACCAAGATACCCGGATCACAGCGAGAACTGCGCTACGGTGCGAGTACAAGGACGTCCGTGTTACAGACAGGACGACAGGAAAGAGCATACAACGGACTTGCACGCCTAGACGTGAAAAGGACCAACGTAACCAGGCAATAACATCAAACAGGTTGGAGACTGAGAACTAACACCTAGCCTGGCGAGATATTGTGAATTGTGTGTGTGTGTGTGTGTGTGTGTGTGTGTGTGTGTGTGTGTGTGTGTGTGTGTGTGTGTGTGTGTGTGTGTGTGTGATGTTTGGATGTTAGTAGAGAAGTGTATATAGTTTGATAGTCATTTAAGCCTTTCTTTTCTTGTGTAGTGTATAAAGGTTACTATAGAAAGGGAGCCCGTGTGTTGAGTTGTACCGCATGAATGCGCCCTTCTGAGTCAGTGGCGGTGTATGCGTCTGTTGTGCGAGAGTCTGTGCGTACGACTGTGGGTAAGTCTGCGTGCGTTAGATTTTCCAACATCAAGGACGGTCATTAGGGGAACTGAAAAAGTATTGCCAGCGTTTATCTGACTGTGCTGTTTCAATTGTTCTGAACATACGTATTCACCTGGCTCACTGGTGTTCGTCTGTGACAGGGTTTTAGGAATGTTAAGAAAGTGTTCATTAAAGAGAGGGAGAGAGAGAGAGAGAGAGAGAGAGAGAGAGAGAGAGAGAGAGAGAGAGAGAGAGAGAGAGAGAGGGGAGAGAGAGAGAGAGAGAGAGAGAGAGAGAGAGAGAGAGAGAGAGAGGAGAGAGAGAGAGAGAGAGAGATTCGTGACTCGTTGAACTCAGAAAATCTATGCCCCCCCCCCCCCCCCATCCCTTCTCCCCTCCCCCCTCCACCTCCCCCCCCCCCCCACCTCTTTTTTTTTCTTTTTTCCACCCCGCATGTTTTGCATAAGAGTGTTTACGACATTTGATTTTTTTGTCAATTTTGTTTGTGTGTAAGTTCCTCTCCCCTCCCCCTCCCCCCCCCCCCTTCCCGGCCCCCCCCCCCCCCCCCGCATGATTTGCATGAGAGTTTTTACGACATTTGATTTTTTTTGTCAGTTTTGTTTGTGTGTGAGTTCTAAGTATGTTACCGATATTGATGATGATGATGTACGTAACAGTAAAAATAGTAATGTGTTATATTTTAGATGCATCTTCTACTTAGTACGTCATGCTCATGAGTCATTAACCATTGTTGTCTTCCGGACTGACAGGAATGACGTACTAGAATTTATGCACGTGTATTTTAATTGGGACTGTACCGTAAGCATAATACGAACATTGTAATAGTGTGTGTGATTTTTTAGATTTTTCTTGACTGCACGTTTGAAAATTCTACTAATGATGATGGTGTCAATGTTGATGATGACGTTATTATTATACATATTTAATTGCGACATTTTTTTCCTCCGCACACTGCGTGTCAATACTAGTGTTTCATAAAAGTTTCATGTCATCAGTAATGACGCATTAATATCACGAACTTGTCCACGTGCTTTTGTGACTTAGTCTTTATATGTAAAAGTATTACGATAATTTAAAATTTGAAACTGCATACATGTACATTCTGTATCTATTTTGACGCACTACATTCTCACAGGTAAATATGTTTTGTTACCTATTTACCTGTTACCTGTGCATTCCCCTAAAGAAGCCCTCGCTGAGAGGGCGAAAATTTGTGCATAGAATAAAAGTGTAACTCCTTCTAAACTACGTGGTGTTTGTGAATCCTTTCTTTACATTTTAAGTATATATATATATATATATATATATATATATATATATATATATATATATATATATATATATATATATATATATATATATATATAATATATATATATATATATATTACTAAATACTAAAAAATAAAATACAATATGAAATTAAAACAATATATATACTGATAAAAACCAAATTTCGGTAACGAAGATTCTATTCTATAAGGGTTGTCCACGACGTCAACAGGCATGCTCGTGACTGCGGAGGCCAATCCGGGACAGGCAGGTTCGACCGCAGTGGCTGCAGGGGGGGAGGTCTGGCCAGGGTTCTGAATTGCGGCATCTCTGTTTTTTCTCCTGAGCCGCTTGTCTTTAAGGCCAGCTCAGCGAGAGTCCTCAAAGGAGACAGCTGCCTTGTAAATGGTAGAGCGCCAGGTGTCACGGTCTGCAGCAAGTGAAGACCACTGGCGGTGGTCGATCTGGCGACCACTAAGTGACTTCTTGAGACAGTCTTTGTATCTCATCTTTGGTGCCCGTCTGTCTCTGTGTCCAGTGGCGAGCTCGCCGAACACGGTGATCTTGGGTAGGCGATGATCCTCCATCCTGGAGACATGCCCAGCCCAGCGAAGCTGTGTCCGCAGCAGCAAAGCCTCGATGCTCACAGTTTCTGCCTGTTCAAGGACCTCGACGTTTGTGGCATAGTCACTACAGTGAATGCCAAGGATTGTACGCAGGCAGCGCTGGTGGAAGCGTTCGAGGAGTCGTAGTTGGCTGCGGTAGAGGGCCCAGGACTCGGAACCATACAACAGGGTGGTGAGGACGACAGCTCTTTACACGCTGATCTTGGTGCCTGTTTTCAGCTGTTGATTATGCCACACCCGCTTGTATAGACGCCCGAAAGCGCTGTTTGCTTTTGCCAGCCTGCTGTCCAGCTCCTTGTCCAGCTTGGCGTCTGACGTGATGATGAAGCCAAGGTAGGTAAACTGGTGCACTGACTTCAGTTCAGACTCGCCGATGGTGATGTGGGGAGGGCGATGCTCTACCTTGGGTGCCGGATGATGGAGAACCTCTGTCCTTTTCAGACTGACCTCGAGTCCAAAGAGCTGGGCAGCGTCTGCGAAGCAGGATGTGATGCGCTGCAGGGCTCTCTCTGTGTGTGCAACGAGGGCCGCGTCGTCAGCAAAGAGCAGCTCACGAATCAGTTGGTCTAGGGTTTTGGTGTGGGCCTGCAGTCGTCTGAGGTTGAACAGGCTGACATCGAGACAATACCTGATGTACACTGCATCGTCATCGTCGAGGTCCACTGTGGCCTGCTTCAACATCATGCTAAAAAAGATAGTGAAGAGGGTCGGTGCCAGCACACAGCCCTGCTTCACACCGTTGAGAATGGGGAATGGTTCTGAGAGGTCATTGTTGAGTCTGACCTGGCCTTGCTGGTCCTCGTGTAGCTGGACGATCATGCTGAGGAACTTTGGGGGACAGCCAAGTCGCTCCAGGATCTGCCACATGCCTTGCCTGCTCACCGTGTCGAACGCTTTTGTTAGGTCGACAAATGTTACGTACAGCCCTTTGTTCTGCTCGCGGCACTTCTCCTAAAGCTGTCTCAGCACAAAGACCATGTCGGTGGTGCTACTGTTGGCTCTGAAGCCACACTGGCCCTCTGGGAGGTGGTCTTCTGCAATGACAGGTACCAGCCGATTCAGGAGCAGCCTTGCGAGTATTTTCCCGGCAATGGACAGCAGGGTAATTCCACGGTAGTTGGAGCAGGCAGACTTCTCTCCTTTGTTCTTGTACAGGGTGATGACGACTGCATCGCGGAGATCCTTTGGTAGTGTTCCTTCCTCCAAGCAGCAGAGGAAGAGGTCATGGAGCTTGTTGTGCACTGCTGGGCCTCCATGTTTCCAGATCTCTGGTGAGGTTCAATCAATGCCTGCTGCTTTGTCACTCTTGAGCTGGTGGATGGCTGTGAGGGTCTCTTCAGCAGTGGGCGATTCGTCCAATTCAACTTTTACTGGGAGTTGTGGGATTTGGAGGATGACTGCTTCTTGAACAGAGCGCTCAGCGCTGAAGAGGTCCTGAAAGTATTCCGACCAGCGGTTCAAGATGGAGTTATTATCTCTGTGAGGAGTGCTTGTCCATCAGCGCTTCGCAGGGGACTGTATCAGGTGTCTGGGGCCATACACTGCTTTCAGTGCTTCGTAGAAGCCCCTGTAGTCACCGTTGTCAGCACAAAGCTGGGTCCTCTGTGCGAGTCTGGTCCACCACTCGTTCTGGAGATCTCTGAGCTTGCGCTGGAGACTGCTGCAGACGAGGCGGGAGGCAGACTTCTTCACAGGGCAGGAAGGCTGGGCTAGGTGGGCCTGATGGGCGGCTCTTTTTACTGCTAGGAGTTCCTGGATCTCTACGTCGTTTTCGTCAAACCAGTCTTTGTTCCTCTTTCTAACAAAGCCCAAGGCTTTTGCAGAGGATTTTTCGATAGCAGTTTTCAGCCGTTCCCAGAATATTTCAGGGGAGGAGTTTTCTGGGTCAGCTGTGTCTGTGAGCCTGCGCTTTAAATCTGTCTGCAAGGCAGCTTTCACGTCGTCACGCTGAAGTCTGGCAACATCAAGCTTTTCCTTAGGGGGCTCCCTTTTCTTGGGTTTTGGCTTGACATGGAGCCTGAGTTTGCAGCGGACGAGTCGGTGGTCAGTGTCGCACTCTGCGCTGGGCATCACTCTGGTGAGGAGGACATCACTGCGGTCCCTCTGACGCACTAGGACATAGTCGATAAGGTGCCAGTGTTTCGAGCGAGGATGCATCCAGGTGGTCTTTCGACTGTCCCTTTGCTGGAAAGTAGTGTTGGTGATGACACTCTGCTGCTCTGCACAGAACTCCAACAGTAGGCGGCCATTGTGATTGCAGTTCCCGACGCCATGCTTGCCAAAGACTCCTTTCCAGGCTTCAGCGTCCTGGCCCACTCTGGCGTTGAAGTCGCCAAGGATGATGACTTTGTCGTCTGCAGGGATGTTCTGTAGGAGGCTGCGCAGGTCAGTGTAGAACTTGTCCTTTTCTGCAGGCTCTGCCAGAAGGGTTGGGGAGTACACACTGAGAAGGATGACGTGTTGCCGGCGTCTCAGTGGGAGGCGCATGGACATGATGCGGTCTGAGTGACCGGTTGGTAGGTTTTCCAGCTTAGTCGCAATGGAGGTCTTGACCATGAAGACCACACCTGATAGCCGTCTTTATGATGCAGACATGCCTGACCAGTAGAGGGTGTAGCCAGCGCCAAGTTCTTGGAGACTGCCTTCGTCCGGGAGGCGTACTTCGCTGAGCGCAGTGATGTTGATGTTTAACCTCCGCAATTCATGGGCAATGAGGGCGGAGCGACGTTCAGGGCGTCCGCTGTCTGCTGTGACAAGCATGGTTCGGATGTTCCAGCATGCTTTGAGTCCGGTCGTGGTCGTCATTAGAGTGGATCCGTTGTTTTTACTTGCTTTCTGACCGCAGGAGAAGATGCCCGTTTGACCGCGGCTAGCCAACTGGGGTTGTGAGGGGACGAGCTTTGGTTAGGCCACCTTGTCTAGGCCCCTCTCCGTGTGGAGCAAGCAGTGCTGTCTCTAGAGAAGGTTGCTTGGTCGTTCAGGGTGTGCCGAGTGACGTTGTCATCCCCAGGTCAACATCAGGCGACCAATATCCTGAACCGCCTGCATGCAGGTTTGAGACTGCGGCTTCCAGTGACATCTTTCACCTGCCATTTCGCCCCTAGCTACAGGACTTGGAATGGTCTGTGTCATGGTCCGTGGACGTTTACTAAAGCCTGCGCGGTGGAGCTTTTTGGTGGAGTGCAGTGTGCGCAGTACTGGGTATCTATCTATCTATCTATCTATCTATCTATCTATCTATCTATCTATCTATCTATCTATCTATCTATCTATCTATCTATCTATCTATCTATCTATCTATCTATCTATCTATCTATCTATCTATCTATCTATCTATCTATCTATCTATCTATCTATCTATCCTAGTCCTATCCTAGTCCTAATCCTAGTCCTAATCCTAGTCCTAATCCTAGTCCTAATCCTAGTCCTAATCCTAGTCCTAATCCTAGTCCTAATCCTAGTCCTAGTCCTAGTCCTAGTCCTAATCCTAGTCCTAATCCTAATCCTATCCTAATCCTATCCTATCCTATCCTCGTCCTCGTCTCGTCTCGTCTCGTCTCGTCTCGTCTCGTCTTGTCCTGTCTTGTCTTGTCTTGTCTTGTCTTGTCTTGTCTTGTCTTGTCTTGTCCTGTCCTGTCCTGTCCTGTCCGGTCCGGTCCGGTCCTGTCCTGTCCTGTCCTGTCCTGTCCTGTCTGTCTGTCTGTCTGTTTGTCTATCTATCTATCTATCTACCTATCTATATCCCGTAGTCTTGCTGACCGTTGGGGCACCACTGATGACTTGGCAACCAGCTCCCTTTAACCCTCTCTGTTCTCTGCCATTCTCAGCGTATCGCCCAGCTTCAGTCCTGTCCACTCTGAGATATTGTCCTCTCATCTTTTCCTCTGTCTTCCTCTCCTTCGTCCTCCTTGCACATTGCCTTGCAGGATTGTCTTGGCAAGCCCTGCTGATCGCGTGACATGCCCATACCACTTCAGTTT
This sequence comes from Semisulcospira habei, assembly GCA_036245525.1. Taxonomy (NCBI): domain Eukaryota; kingdom Metazoa; phylum Mollusca; class Gastropoda; family Semisulcospiridae; genus Semisulcospira; species Semisulcospira habei. The sequence continues at coordinate 43,672,701 of BTPG01000002.1, read as the reverse complement.
GTGTTTTCTCACAATGGCTAATAAGTCTTCATAGGGCCCGATGGCTTGCCTGATTCTGCTTCCCTCTTCCTCGTTTGTGATGTGATCTCTGTATGTGATGCCAAGCAGCCTTCGAAAACATCTCATTTCATTGGCTTATATCCTCCTTACAAGGTCTGCTGTGAGGGTCCATGACTCGCAGACATACAAGAACACTGAGATGACTGAGGAGCACATCAGTCTGAGCTTGGAGCAGAGTGTGATGTTTCTGTCCTTCCATATGGTCTTCAATCTTGTCAGTGCTGTTGTTGTCTGCGCAATCCTGGACAGTATTTCTGGTTTTGATCCCTCATCCGTCACAATGGCTCCTAAGTATTTGAATTTCTTAACTGTTTCTAGTTGTTGGCCTCCAACTATGATTTCAGTGCCAATGCCACTGGCGTTATTGGTCATCAGTTTGGTCTTCTCTGCACTGATTGCCATCCCATATGCAATCCAGCTTTTCCACCAGCTGAGCTAGCTCCTTCTCTGTTCCTGCAAGGCCATCAATGTCGTCCGCAAAGCTCAAGTTCGTGATTGTTCTGCGTCCAATACTGACAGATCCTTCATGATCTTTCAGAGCGTCCGTCATGATTCTTTCCAGGAAGATGTTGAAAAGAGTAGGTGAGAGCAAGCAGCCTTGTCTGACTCCAACTGTAGTCCTAAACCACGTTCCTTTTTTGCCGGAGTCGGAAGGACCGAGGACCAAGGCAGTACTGACCCCACCCTTTAAACCCTTGGTTCGTCTGCCATGGCCTAGCAAGCTGGGACGATAGCATCGAGGTCCTCAGGTCGTAGGTTTTATATCAGACTGTCCTTGTCCTAGTCTCTTCCTCAAAAACCTTCCCCGGATACACGGGGGCTTTGAAGTCAGGGTTTTCCTCCCTTAGCCTTTCCGCAGCCAAGCGGCCAGGCCTGCAAGGCAGCAGGACAATGTTGATTTATTTTCGAGGTTCTCTCCTCTAGATCCGCCGTGGTTAGCCTGGGGGCTCGTGCTGCCCAGTTTTTGGGGTCACCTCGGAGAGGATGTGGCCAGGGACCACGCACGGGCGGTCTTGGGATAGAGGGATGCTATGCTAGTCCGGAGGGATTACACACGAGGGTGCCTCACGAAGGCCAAGAGGCCGTAGACTAGGGTGATCCCGAGGGAGGCACTGTAAGAGTTCCCCACTACCCGCACCACCAACGCAACTCGTCCCTGTATATATATATATATATATATATATATATATATATATATATATATATATATATATATATATATATATATATATATATATATATTATATATATATATATATTATATTATATATATATTTCTCTCTGATAGTGTGGGAAGGGGGGGGGGATGGGTCTTTTTACTTATATATGTTTTATCGTTTTCTGTATCGTCTGATGTATCATGTGTAGAGTAGCAGGACAGTTTGGAAGATAGGCATTGCTATGCCTAAAACTTTTTATCCTGAATAAAATACGTTTCATTATCATCATCATCATCATCATCATCATCATCATCTCTCTCTCTCTCTCTCTCTCTCTCTCTCTCTCTCTCTCTCTCTCTCTCTCTCTCTCTCTCTCTCTCTCTCTCTCTCTCTCTCTTTCTCTCTCACTCTTTCTCTCTCTCTTCTTACGGCCTGAGTGCGAGTAAGTCGCATAGTCACATCGCTCCGACTCCAGTGACAATTGTGTTGGCAGTGTTTGGTTGTGATGTGTAATTTTTAGCCTCAGTGACTTGTGATAGTGACTTCTATTGGAATGTGATTTTTCCATTTGTGTAACATTCATTTTTCCTGAGTGATGAACGTTTCTTTTTTTTTTTTTTTCTTCATCACTGTTCTGTTGAATACTTCGAGCGGTGGAACATGGACTCTTCCGTTTTTGTGTCGCTTGGCTCCAGCCCGGCGTGCCTAGTACAGTCGTATTAAGCAATCCCGAGTCTGCCGTGAACCTAGACATAGATTCTTATGGTTCCCGCAGATGCGAAAGCTCATGAGAATCCTGGCTGCGCGAGTAGATGCAGTAACTTGTTCCATCGGGTACTGATTAGACGTGTTGACAGCAAGTATAAACAGACCGCTCCGCTCGCATTCCAGCGTATCATTCCAGATGTGTGGTAAAGTAAACTGACACTAGCCGGGCCCCAGTGCTTAACAGTCGCTGCCGCCGTCACTCTTGAGCGCAGCAGTGAGCTATCATGGCATTCGGCATGACCGCGAGGCTGGCATCAGCTATGTAATCCGCCAACCACACCCACCCTCCTCTATGGGCCCCTCCACCCGCGCCAACCACGTCAAATAATTGACTATCCTACCATCCTCCCCCCCACCACCACACCCTCCCCTAAGTCCACCTTCCTTTTACCATGGGCTGCTAGCTGTATGCTGGCACTTCATGTGTAGCATACAACCACCCCTTCCCTCCACCACCACTGCCCCCCTCCTCTACCCCTCCACCACCACCATTTGCCCTATCACCCGATCTGCCGCAAATGCCAAGCACGCCATGTACACTTCCATTGAGAAAATTCGCCATACAATGGATCCTATTCAAAAGACTTTCACTAGCGATAAACTCCCGCTATGGAGATGCATACTCCATACACGGTACGTCACAGGGTGTCCAGCCGCCATTACCGCCGACTGGTTCGACTACGAGCAAACCAGCAATCAGCCCAGCATCATCACCCTCCCCACTCCACTGTGCAACCCTTCCCCACCTAATCTCTACAAGTCATTTCTCCAACTCTACCTCGAATCGAGCAAGCTCATCACTATCACCCTCTACCATACTACAGGCACTGTGCTTGTGCAGGGGACCGCCGCATGCCGACAGTGGGTGGATGAGGAGATTGAAAAGATGAAAACAATAGTGAGCACAATGTCTGACGAGACAACTACGCCTGCCATTGAACCCCCGATATCTAAATCCTCATCCGAACACCCACTGAGTACCCCGTCAATACTTGCCATTGAACCCCCCTCATCTGACTCCTCAATTTCACCCTCCCAGTCTCCACTCGCATCTCAGCCCGGCCATCCAGTCTTAAACCCTGTAATCGCCACTAGCACTCCCCCCTTCTTCACCCCTCCCCTTTCTGCTGATTCTTCTGATCCCAAGCACATACCGAAATCGGAACCCCTCATTGACACGATGACGTCATGTGTCAATCATCATTTCATGGCCATCAAGTCAACAGATGAGAGGAGCGTGACGATGTGCAGTGAAGCACACCCCAGCTCCCCGGGCACTGCTACCTCCTGTGCCCCGCGCTGCAACCACACCACAGCTGCCTTTGGGCCTAATCCCCCAACGCCCTACCCTCCGTCTCAAACACCCGTGACTGTGACTAACATATCTGCAACCAGCATCGAACCAGCCAACCATGAAGGCGTCAGCGCCCTGATTTCTCTCCCCTGCCAAGCTAGCGAACTCGCCCAGGGCGTGCCCTCAGCTGAGGTTAATACAGTTGTAGTGGACACACCCAACACAGAATACTACTTCACCGTCGTCAACCTCACTCGTTCCTGTATCTGACAGCACGGCCATGAGACTGATCATCGCTCTGCAGCACCAACTAGCTGAGTCTTCAGCCACCATCACCACTCTCCACTCAGAGCTTTGCCAGTGCCGTGCTGAGCTGCAGGGAGTCAAGAATGAGTTTGCTGACCTCAAACAGGGTCACGACACCTTGACCTCACTTGTGCTGGACAGCGAGGTGAAGGCCAAGAATGAGATCAAGCCTGTTGAAACGAGTGTGAGGGAAAACATCGATAAAACTGCAGAGGCGTTGAGAAAGAGTCAAACAACGCTCAGTGAGAAAATCAGCAAGCTTGTTTCCTCTAGGGACTCTCACACTGGGAAATTAGAGGAAATCTGCAAGCGACTAGATACGTGGACCCCATCACAAAAGAGTGCGATGTACGACAGAACATCCACCCACCAATCTTTCCTCGCAAAATAAACCCCCTTCTCCGCCAGCCTCCGGTACTACGCTTCAACCACATGGGTTCCACTCTAACAATAGCAGCGTAGGGCCAACTATTCCTGTTACTAACAGGTACCAAGCGTTAAATCCGGAGCAAGAACTTGATTCTCCTGGTTGTTCACCCATACCCAAACAAGGACGGAAGACCTGCCAGTCGACGCGACAATGAAAACCTGACACCGCTGGAGAGACTCCGCGCCATGAAAATCCGCCCTGAGGTCAACACTCTTCTCATCGGGGACTCAGTCACTAAATACATCGATGAGAAGAGAATGTCTACTCATGAGTCGATCTTGCAAAACTTGTCGGTGTCTGATCTCAGGGTGGATCATCTGACGCAGTGGCTGAACACACAGCCCCATAACCCCAACATCCGTACCGTCACCGTTCACATCGGCATCAACAGCTGCTGGCATGGGCCTATCAGCCAGCAGACCTGGCTGAAACTGTGCCGCATGCTGGTAGTGTGTTTCCCCAAAGCCAGACTGCAGATGTCCACCCTCCTCCCAACTCGCGGCCGCTACCACCCTCTCCACAAACCTGCCTACGGGTCAAATAAAGCCCTGCAGGCATTCTGCAAACAGGAAAAGATCACGCTCATCGACCACACGTCATCTTTCCTGTCCACTAGAGGCGCTCCAAAGCAGGCTATGTACGTTGACAAACTGCACCCTAGCGAGCATGGCGTGCATGCGCTGGAGTGGAATATGAACCGTTTCGTCAGATCGCACTTGTCCTCAGGTGAGGAATCTCAGGATACGAGGCGTTACGATCACCGGGCCGTAAATTGTCGTCGTCGCTCCGAGTCACCGTCAGCAGGAGGAGGCGAAGAGGATCGCCCTCGCCACTCAGCCACGCGCGGTCACGCCATCATGACACCGCCTAACACCCGTAATGACACGCAATTTCCTCCACTGCAGCCGATCAGCTCTCCGACCATGTTGGCACCAAGACCAGAGGGTGGGAGAAAAGCGGCGTAGCCGCCCCGGCCTCTCCTTTTGACAACATTCAAGCTCTGAGTGTCAGCATCGCACAAGCGATTGCGCAATTTTACTGTTAACAGTAACCGGTGTTGTCGAGCTCACAAAGGAGAAGTAGCCTCCGTCAGCCAGATGTTCAGTTAGCAGGAGGAATACATTATCATAAGTCCCTGCGGATGAAGGAGCTCGTGACAATGTATGTCTCTTGTTGGAAATGGATTATGGGACATAATTAGTTCACGGACCGTCTTCAATCATTTCAACTTTTGTCACCGTCACCCGTCATTATGTGACCCTTATCGCATTTTCGTCCAGCTTTATTTTACCTATTTTGGACGGACCCATTGACTCCTGATAGTGCGGGGGCGGCGCCCAATAGCGTGGTGCCTAAAGTGCCAGGCTATTCTTAAGCTGTCACGGTTTATGTTTCCTTTAATGTAATGTGGTCCGTAGATCATAACTACTGTTCTTGGGTATTTTAGCCTCAGGGCTCAATGAGTCAATCAACGTGGTGAAATACTATTCCTGATTTTGTGGTGAGATAATATTCCTGATGTGGTAGTTGCTACACATGTAGCCAGTTTAAACTTGTGCATTACGTTATTTTGTTTGCAGACAACGGACTGTACTCTTCTTGGGTTGGTTACCACCAGACTTATTATGAAGTTTGTGTCTTATTATTATAGTTTTGTGGATTTCTGCATCATCTCAGTGACAATCCAACGCCGGATAACTGTGCCTGAGTGTGTTCCGCAATGTTTTATCTGACCAGCACTTTAGTGAAACCTGGACAGTTGTATTTTCATATCAGTTGATGCTTCATAATTAAGCCGCACGCTGTGTGGACCGCGAGTGTGTGGACTGTGGGAGGGACTTGTACTAAGCTATAAAAGTACTATACGGACAGCCTTAGCAACCACACGCAATGTTCTCTTTCTGCTCATAAAATGTGTTTACACTCATTTTGAAAACGTTTTCGCCGACTGAATACTGGTTCTACTTCTTCTGCTACTGCAACATCATAAGTTTTGTTCTTCTTAAAATCATAGTTCTTCTTCAGTACTTCTAAGCCTAATCTTCATTTGCTTTGATTCAATATCATTGTCGCTTTCATTGTTTGGTTTTATTATTATTTGTGTTTGTGTACTGATTACTATACTTCAATAGCTGTATTACGTTAGTGTACTTATTGTTACTCTCATTTTTGCCACCTTCGTTTCTTTCTCATCTGTCACGATGAATCAAGCAGACGTGAAAACAAAAGATCTCCGCATTGGGCATTTAAATGTGTACCATCTATATGCCAAACTTGCTGATATTTCCGTTTACCTGAATGACTCAAACCCATTTTATATTTTGGGATTTTCTGAGACACGTCTTGGTTCTAATGTATCTGATGAATCAATTCAGGTTCCTGGCTTTTCTGTCCTGAGATGTGATCCAACGGCCCATGGACAAACAGGATTAGCTGCTTATATTCACACGTCTGTTCAAGCACTTACACGTAGACGACATGACTTAGAAACTGAGCAAGTTGAGTGTATGTGGCTTGAGCTGAAAGCCCCCCAATCACCATCATTTCTTATCGGTTTTCTGTACCGCAACCCTGCTGCAAACTTTGAGTGGTACGATAATTTTCTTAGCATGTTTGATAAAGCCTGTAAACCTAATTATAATGTCATACTTATGGGAGATTTTAACATACACATGTTAAAGTCTCATCATGCATGGGACTCTACGATGACGTTGCTGGGTCTTAAACAGTTAGTCACTTCGCCGACACGAATAACACCAACAACATCTACACTCATAGACCACATCTATGCCACAAAGCCGGAGTCTGTTCATAATGTGTCTGTCGGTAACCTTGGCATCAGTGATCACTTTCCCATCAGCTGTACGTGGTCCATTAAGTTTCCAAAAGCAAAGAAAGGATGTCATACGTATATCACCTATCGTTCTTTTAAAACATTTAGTGAGAGCGACTTTTTATCTGACCTTAATAACGCACCTTTTGAGGACGTGCTTAGTGAAACTGACCCTGACAGCGCTGTCTGTCTGGTATAGCATTTTTTTTTTTTTACTATTTTAAATAAACACGCGCCTGTGCGGCGGAGGCGAGTCAAACACGCTTCACTCCCGCCGTGGCTGACTCAAGACATCATTCAGGTCATGAGGGTGAGAGATGATCTGAGAAAACAGAAGTGTTTTGCTGAATTTAAACGTGAGCGCAATCGTGTCAAATGTTTAGTGTGGCAGGCTAAAAAATCTTGTATTGATCGTTTGATTAAACAAGACAAAGATATGTCCACGCTCTGGTGCGCTATGGCCGTAGTGACTGGAGGCAAGAGTAGGAAATCCCCTGTAATCCCGACTACCCTGACTGCCGATAATTTTAACGATCATTTCCTTTCAATTGCAGAGTCCCTGGTCCCTTCTAAAACAAACTGTCGGCCCTATACCTGTCCTGACACCCTGATTGATTTATGTAGAACGCGAACTGCACAATTTGATCTTTTTGCTATTCCGCTTCTGGCAGTTCACGAGGTTGGTAAGACAATAAGTTCCATGAAGAATAAAAAGTCTTCCGGGCCAGATGAAATAAACCCCAAATACTGAAACTATCACTTCCCTATGTTGTAGAAACAATAACTTATGTCTACAATTTATGCATACAGAAAAATGTTTTCCCAAAAGAACTAAAAAAGGCTAAAATTATTCCCCTACCTAAAACAAAAGATCTGTCCGATGTTAACAATTATCGCCCCATTTCACTTTTGTCTGTCTTAAGTAAACCCCGTGAACGACACATTCATAAGCATCTGTTAGAATACCTGGGAAAACGCAAATTAATCCACCCCCTCCAGTCAGGTTTTCGCCTGAAGCATAGTTGTCATACAGCCTTATCGCGACTTACAGACACGTGGCTAAGTTCAATGAACAAAGGCGAATTCACAGGTGCTGTTTTCATAGACCTTCGGAAAGCTTTTGACATGGTAGATCACAAAATTCTCCTTTCCAAGCTCAGTATATATCTGTATGGTTCATTTTCAAGTAACTGTTTTCATACATCAGACGGCAGTTCTCAGGCATCTATTCATTCCTTTAAAACAACCTCATTTTTTCCGTTCCTATCTTACAGACAGACAGCAGCGCGTGATGGCCAATGGCTCTTACTCTTCAAGTGATTTAGTAACAAGAGGAGTGCCCCAGGGCTCTGTCCTGGGACCTCTTCTCTTTTGCATATTTATCAATGACCTGCCACTACATTTCACGAATGACAAAATTGCATGTGACGTGTTTGCCGATGACGCAATAATTCACACCCCAGATAAGTGTCTTGAGTCTTTAAATGGTCGTTTGCAACAGGGACTGAGCGAAATTTCCAAATGGTGTGAAAATAATGCAATGATCCTTAATCCCACCAAAACCGAATGTATGACGATAGCAACCCGTCAGAAGCATCAGCTCAAGCCACTTTCGCTTAGCCTGGAGGTCCAAGACCACACCATTACACAAGTAACTGAACATCGCCTACTTGGAGTTATTGTTGATAACCAGATGAAATGGCAATCTCACATCAATGCTGTCTGTAAAACTGTGTCCAGAAATGTGTTTATGCTGTCTAAGCTAAAATATCTTATTGATGTCGACACTTGCAAACTATTTTACAATGCCCATGTCAAATCCCACATCGATTATGCCTCCACGACATGGGACGGCAGCGGTGAGATACACATGAAGAGGCTTAACTCCTTGCATCGCAGGGCAGTGAAGCAGATCCTGCCTGATCCAGCTCTTTCTACTGACCAAAAATTTGAAAAACTAAAATTGCTTCCTCTTGACAAGCACCATCTCTTTAACAAAGGGGTAGTCATGTATAAAATCTGGAATGAAATCCACCCAGAATACTTGTGTAATCTCTTCACCAAGGTAGCTTCAGGCTATTCAACATCAAGGCGAAACTTCATCACACCACGCCCGAGGATAGATTTATTTAAAACCACCCTCGCTTTCTCAGGCGCCTCGTTTTGGAATAAACTGCCAGCGCACATAACACACACTGGTTCACTCCCCTCTTTCAAGGAAAGCCTCTTCAAGTACCTGCTATCTAACAGCTCATTCACTGGTTCGGGTATCTCCATCGCCTAAAGCCTTGATATTAACCTCCGCGCGCACGTGCGTGTATGTGGGTGTGTGCGCGCGAGTGCATGCGTGCGTGTGTGTGTGTGTGTGTGTGTGTGTGTGTGTGTGTGTGTGTGTGTGTGTGTGTGTGTGTGTGTGTGTGTGTGTGTGTGTGTGTGTGTGTGTGTGAGCATGCGGCGCGAGCGTGCGCGCGTGTTGGATTTCAGTGAAAAAAGTAATTTTAAAGACTATCTTTTTTTTTTTCCTTCCCCGTTCACATTGTTAGTAATCATAATTGGTGCGCTCCATTTTGCCTTATCCATCTCTTTTTGAACGACTTGTTATATTATGTGCACTTTTATGTTAGTAGCTTTGTACTTCTGTATGTTAGTAGCCTTGTACCTTTAGCAGAGTTGTACCTTTGTAGATTAGCAACGGCAAGCGTGAAAAATGGCACATGTGCTAACTGCTTCTTCCGTTCAGAAATAAAGTTTCATTTCATTTCAAGTTTCATTTCATTTCATTTCTCTCTCTCTCTCTCTCTCTCTCTCTCTCTCTCTCTCTCTCTCTCTCTCTCTCTCTCTCTCTCTCTCTCTCTCTCTCTCTCTCTCTCTCTCTCTGTCTCTGTCTCTGTCTCTGTCTCTCTCTCTTTCTCTCTCTCTCAAAGCACAGCTGTCACACGGCCCTAGCACGTCTAACTGATGTGTGGCTACGCTCAATAAATCAGGGCGAATTTACCGGCGCTGTATTTATTGACTTACGAAAAGCCTTTGATCTTGTGGACCATAAACTTCTACTTTCCAAACTAAATGTGTACTTTGGTAGTTCGTTTGGCAATAAATGCATTTCTTCCTCAAATAACTACAGCCAGAAATCTCTTTACCACCATGGCACAACTCCTCTTTTCGCCTCATATCTTAGCGACAGACAGCAGCGCGTCATGGTCAATGGATCATACTCTTCAAGCGGATTAGTAACACGGGGAGTTCCCCAGGGTTCAGTCCTAGGGCCTCTTCTGTTTTGCCTCTTTATAAATGACCTGCCGCTATATTTGACTAGCGACAAAATTTCATGTGATTTATTCGCTGATGACGCCACAATTCACACCCCGGACAAGAATATTGATTCTTTAAATGGCCGTTTGCAGCAGGGTTTGAACGAAATTTCCACTTGGTGCGCAAACAATGAAATGATTTTAAATCCTTCCAAAACGGAATGCATGACGATAGCAACCCGTCAGAAGCACCAGCTCAAGCCACTTACACTCAGCCTGACTATCCATAATGACATCGTTAATCAGGTCACGGAACACCGATTACTTGGTGTAATTGTTGATGACCAGATGAAGTGGCAATCGCACATAAATGCTGTATGTAAAACTGTTGCTAGAAATGTTTTTATGCTTTCAAAGTTGAAGTACTTTATCGATGTTGATGCCCGCAAGTTATTTTACAATGCACATGTCAAATCCCACATCGATTATGCGTCCACGATATGGGATGGCAGCGGTGACATACACTTGAAGAGGCTTAACTCCCTGCATCGGAGAGCAGCGAAACATATCCTGCCTGATTCAGCCCTAACAACTGACGAAAGACTTGAAAAACTGAAAATGCTACCTCTTAGCAAGCATCACCTCTTAAACAAGGGTGTGGTTATGTATAAAATCTGGAATGAGATTCACCCAGAATATCTTTGTAAGCTCTTTACCAAGGCAAGTTCAGGTTATTCTACTTCAAGGCGAAACTTTATTACACCTCGCCCAAGGATAGATCTATTTAAAACCAGTGTATCTTTCTCAGGCGCATCTTTCTGGAACACACTGCCTACATGTATAACACACGCTAGCTCCCTCTCCTCTTTCAAGGAATGCCTCCTCAAGTACTTGTCTGATGATACATAATCTACCACAAGTATCCGTATCAAACATGTGCTCATCGTATAATCAGTG
>BTPG01000002.1:43634142-43656642 GCA_036245525.1 Semisulcospira habei | reverse complement strand
ATTACTATTTTTACTGTTACATACATCATCATCGTCATCAATATCGTTAACATACTCAGAACTCACACACGAGCAAAACAAAAACATCTAATGTCGTAGAAAACCTCATGCAATCATGCGATGGGTACAACAAAAACAAAAAAAAAAAACAAAAAAAAAGAAGTGGGGGGGGGGGGGGGGGGGGGAGGGGAGGTATAGATTTTGTAAGTTAAACTAGTCACGAATATCTCTCTCTCTCTCTCTCTCTCTCTCTCTCTCTCTCTCTCTCTCTCTCTCTCTCTCTCTCTCTCTCTCGCTCTCTCTCTCGCTCTCTCTCTCGCTCTCTCTCTCTCTCTCTCTCTCTCTCTCTCTCTCTCTCTCTCTCTCTCTCTCTCTCTCTCTCTCTCTCTCTCTCTCTCTCTCTGCTGGGGACCCATATAAATGTTGTTTGTAAGACCATTGCTAAGAACACTTTCTTATTGTCCCAGCTTAGACATGTAACGGATACAAATATCCGTAAATTGTTTTTTCATGCTCATATTAAAGTCCCACGTTGATTATGTCCCCACAGTGTGGGACGGCTGCAGTGATGTCCACATGAAGAGGTTAAACTCCATATACAAAAGAGCTGTAAAAATGATAGATAGACGCCCCATCCCTACCACAGACAAATTTAGACATTTAAACATTCTCGGTCTGCGTCAGCAACTTACTTTAAATAAATGCGTCTTTATGTGTACAAGATACTATAAGTTAATGGTCGGAGGGGTTCGCTACGCGGACCTTTGTAGGCCTGAAGGCCCCGCCACACGAGCCGGTTGTGCCCCGATTTTGAAGCCGATTCCGATCCGATTGCGATCGGATGATGTCAATTATCCGATCCGGTCCCAATCGGCTGGGAATCGGGTGTCTAGAACCTGCTCTATTTTCCCGTTCCGATTCGGCCCCGGTTGTAAGCTTCAAGCAATCAGAGCGCGTCTCGCAAAGCACGTCGTTTCACAGTTTGCAAATGGCCGAACACGCCTGTTGTGATCAGTACCACCGCCGTTGCCGCTGATGTTTCGTACGCCTCTTCCCGAATATGATGCAAAACTGCTGATAATGCAAGCACATCATCATCACTGTCAAAACTAACAGTCATTTTGCAGAACAGGTACGACTTTGATCTTCAGTTCAAACCGGTCGGCTAAACAAGTCGGGCAATGCCGTGTGGCAGTACACACGTTTTTTAGTCAGGCCCGATCACCAACCGATCAAAAACTGATCAGGCCCGATCACCAACCGATTCAAAAACTGATCGGGAATCGGCCTCAAAACCGGGCTCGTGTAGCGGGGCATTGAGGGAGGTCAAAGGAAGGCCTGAGGGGTACAATGATTCCTTTGACCTCCCGAAGGCCTACAAAGGTCCGTGTAGCGAACCCCTCCGACCAATAACGTATTTGTTTTCCTTCCTCCGTTTATTGTTTAGAAAAAAATTCGGTTTATGAAGACGGCCGCTGGATAGGTGACACCATTGAATATACATGTTCTGCCGGGGATTCCCAGACTGTGACGTAGCATGATTCGTGTCAGAAGCGCAAGTCTTGTTTTCGCGAGTAAAAAGCTAATCTTGGCTTGTGTACAGAATGATTCAAGCTGCAATGTCTACAAAAGGTCGTTAAAGTATTACAGTGACAGTGCTTCTTGACTGCTGTGTGATTCAGAAAAATTAAGAACTTTTTGATGAAATGATCGGCATTTGACCACTGATGTGACAGCTTGTGCAAGTTAGCATGGTGCCTCGTACTTTTAGATTCAAGATGACAGAAGGGGATACTTCGAGTGTGCAGCAGATTGTCGTTGTTATATCCTAAAGTGTCATGTGTGTTGGGATATCTGGAAAAAGGAATACCAAAACAAAACGCTCGTTGTTAACAGCAGGACTAGTGCTGAGACTGATGGATTTTAAGGTAAGATTTTATTTTACAGCGTAGACATGATGTCAGATAGTCTTCGAAAATTCGGGAGATGTTTTTCTTCAGATAGTCCCGCATTGAGTGACGTGAAAATTTGGCAATAGCGTGCTTTGTGTATAGTGTTGCTGGGTGTGTATTTTCCTTTTAGTTCTTGCATTTGTTGCTCTGTGCTTTGGTGAAATTGTGGCATGTTGCCTGTTGGTGTTTGAGCAGACGACAGTGTGTTGCCGGTTTGCAAGGATTGTGTCTCTGATTGGTTACAAACAAAACTCGGAAGCTATTTTTGTTCCGTGGTTTCCCGAACTTTGAAAATGTCTCGGTGGAAGGCTTTTGCTGTTTGCGCTATGTAATTAGTGGTGAAATATTGTTTAGTTGGCTCCTCATGTCGTAAAAAATAAGGCAGATGATTTGTATTACGTCAAATAGGACTACTTTAGTGCGTTTTTTCTGCTATTTTGTCGAACCGAGTTGCTATCAAGACTCGATGTAACGCACGCAGACTTGTCCACAGTCGTACGCACAGACTCTCACGCAACAGACGCATACACCGCCACTGACTCAGACGGGCGCATTCATGCGGTAAAACACAACACACGGGCTCCCTTTCTAAAGTAACCTTTATACACTATAAATGAAAAAGAACGACTTAAATGACTATCAACTATATACACTGTTCTATTATCACACCACACACGTATCACAATATCTTTGCCAGGTTAGGTCTTAGTCTCACATTGCCTCCAACCTGTTTGATGTTGTTGCCTGGTTAGGTTGGTCCTTCTCACGTCTAGGCGTGAAAGTCCTTCGTCGTACGCTTGTTGCCGTCCTGTCTCTTTGGGCACGGACGTCCTTGTTCTCGTACGGTACTCAGTTCTCGCTTGGACTTGGGTGTCTTGGTCCCCAGTCAGACTCACTCTCAGAAGAGCTGGAGGGATGACCTCACGTAGGTCCCACCTGCGACTCGACGTCTCGGCGTCCGTCTTTCCACTCTTGTTACAAGAACTCTGAATAGACAACAAAAGTCCCAACGTAACACTTGCTAAACACACAACATATTGGATCAATGAGAAACGTCACGTAACCTGGCTGATACAAATAACTCACACGTTCATTCACACACACACACGTGCTTCATAAACTATTTTCGTATCACCCCCATATCTCTGTCACTATCTTGAAACAGACTATAGCCTAACTGACACTCTTGCTATACCTTACTCTATACCCTGGAAAAGACTATGCTTACCCAACCACGTACTATCTTCATAGCGGCTTAGACGTACACACTTCATATTCCTTTAGTCATCTAACTCGGTAAACAACTGTATACAAAAACACCGGTTACTTCACCGAATTCTAAACATACTACAACTAAACCAAACCGGAACACCGCTATACAACCACATTAATCTTACCACGCATACTGTCTTTAACTAAACAACTATCAATACTACGTTTATAGAAACATACCTGAAATCTAGGCTTCAGAGTCTTGGAATGCGGGCTAGGTAACTCAAACACAACCGTTCCATACGACAAAATAGCCCGCACTCCCGATCTAGACCTCTGACAGTCACAGCTTCCGCCTAGAACTCACTAAACAGAACTCACTAAAAATCCCGTGCTAACCATGTCTTACAGATTCCACATGGACAGCAGGCCCCACGGACTATCGGCACAAACAAACCGTCAACAAAAACCGTACCGTACTAATCCTATTGTGCGAGCACTATGCACAAGCATAGAGCTTCATCACACTCGAAAACGAGGTCGTAACGCGTCATCGAGAGGGCTATAAAACGTCCGCCATTTTTTGCTACAGTGGTTTTTATATCACGGTCACATGGTACAGTTTGCGCTAAATTTACTGGTCATGTGACGTAGGGAGGAAAACAATGAATAATATAACACCCCAGTATCTAATCACTAAATTTATATCTCACCAAGAACGTGAACGGACCTCAAGAAACAATACCTTACCCTTACCACTGCTAAGAATCGACCTTTTTAAAACAAGTATGTCATTCTCTGGTCCGTTTGCTTGGAATTCAATCCCTGCACATTTAAAAACTATTACCTCATCAGGAAGTTTTAAAACAAAACTTTTTGATTACCTGATGAGTCAGACTTAGTACTTTTCTCAGGTACTGTAATATTTCCTTATCTCATGTATTTCATAAGATGGTGTGTGTGTGTGTGTGTGTGTGTGTGTGTGTGTGTGTGTGTGTGTGTGTATGTGTGTGTGTGTGTGTGTGTGCGTGTGCTCGTGTTAGTTTGTGTGTGTGGGTGTTTGTGTGAGGTGCGCGTGCGTGCGTGTGTGCACATGTGTGTGTGATGAGTGTTTTTTTTCTGTAAATAATGATGCTATTGGGTTTTGTATGTAAATATATTTTTATAGTTTTCCCTTTTTTATGCTGTAGATGTTAGCAACCGGAAAGTTTGTAAAATGACGATTTGTTTTCTGTCAAAACATTTTACCGTTGAAAAATAAAGTTTCATCATCATCATCATCATCTCTCTCTCTCTCTCTCTCTCCCTCTCTCTCTCTCTCTCTCTCTCTCTCTCTCTCTCCCTCTCTCTCACTCTCTCTCTCTCTCTCACTCTCTCTCTCTCTCTCTCTCTCTCTCTCTCTCTCTCTCTCTCTCTCTCTCTCTCTCTCTCTCTCTCTCTCTCTCTCTCTCTCTCTCTCTCTCCCTCTCTCTCTCTCTCACTCTCTGGCCCCCACCCGGGTCTGCCCTGGGGGACCTGGGTGGGGTTAGGTACTTTTTAGTTCCCAGGGTCACCCTGGTCAGCCCCACAGGGTGAGTTTTTCTCTCTATTCTAGGGCATGTGTTTCTGTCTACCCTTTGTCCATTCACCTGTATTTGCCTTTTTAAAACTCTCCCTACTGTCTGCATTGCCTGTAGCTCTTGATATTGGATGTGTGTTGCTAAATGGTCTTAGCTTTATTTAGGCCCCATATGTTAGGTTTATTTAACGTATTTGACCGGATGGCGACATACATTCAATGTTCTGTTTATTTATTTTTTTTCACAAGCAGTGCAGGCACGTCCTGAGAAAGCCTTGTTGCTGTCGGGACGTTAAGCAATGTACAATCAATCAATCTCTCACTCTCTGGTTGGTATGTTTAGCAAGGTCTTGCCAAAAAGTATCCTTGGGCCAAGTTTGAAGACGGTGGGTTGAAAAGTTAACGTTAAAGTTTACCATGGACAATGGGCAACGGTGGACGGACGACAGATGACAGACGGACGACCACTGGCCCAAAACATAGACTCACTTTTGCTTCCCCACTGAGCCAAAAAGCACCAGTTAAGCAAAGAGAAGTTAAGAAAGAAGGAAAACAAAACTACAGTTCAACTGACTTCATGGCAGGTTTACAGATGTGTATCATTAGCTGTCTGCGGAAGGATGGCAGAGACTCTGCTGTCTTCAAATAGGTCATATGAGTGTTCCACAACTTTGGAGTGGCTGTTAACACATTCTCTGACCTTCTCAACCCTTGATCCTTGGGATTCTTTGGATCATTTACATTTTATTTTTGAGACCTGCAGAGTCTGTGAACTATGATTGGCTGCTGTAGTAAATGTACTGTTCAATCATAGTACATGTAATATTCAATTACTTCTTATATGCACAGCTATCCATGTGAGACACCATCAAAATGCTGCTGGGTGTGGCAAGATAAGACTGACACAACGACATGTACTGACAATGATTAACCCTTATCATTCAGAATACACCATAGTGTGAAATAAGTTTGATTAAATTAGTTCAAGGGTAGTGCCAGAATAGCTTGGCGCATCTAGGCTCCAAGCTCTTCTGGCACCACCCTTGTACTAAAGCCATTGATGTAGATCCTTATCTGCAAGTAGTATAATGTAGCTTGCATATATGGCAGTGTACAAATTTGAAACTTTTAGCCTCAGTATGATATGGGTTAAAACTGATGAAGAGTACGCAGCTGTATGGCTTTATATGATTTATTTGTGACATCTGGTAGTGCACTGGCTTTGTAGATTTTTAAGATGTATTGCCAATGACCCATACACAAAATGTCAGCAGTATCAGTTGTTAACATTTTTCTGTGTTGGAATGCTTGATCCAAAGAATCATATCTTTAAAAATGGTCGGCTAAGCTAGTATGGATATCATATGAATGTCCAAACTAGCTTTGTGCAAAGTTTGACTGAAAGTGTAGCTCTAAGTCTATCACCATCTAGCACCTTTCCTACATCTGTTGACGTGTGTGGTCTGCAAACTTTCCTAAAGGTCCTACAGCTTAGTATACATTGCAAAATCCTGTTTGAAAGGAGGGCCAGGGGATTCCATACTCCAGAAAAGGGACTTTGATATATACGAGAAAGGGGGAAGGTGGGAGCTTAGAAACTTCTGGTACCCCCCCCCCCACCCCCCCCCCCCCCCCCCCGATGCGCCCCTGCGACAAAGAGTTTTCGTACGTTTGCTATCTACTGAATTTGACAACAGGGTCTACAACAGCTAATCCACAATCTTGAATGTGAACAATATTCTCACAATAAATTCATGGATGGATAGAGGATGGACACATGACTGGATGGACCTACTGGACGGATGATAAACAGGTTATCACGCATAAGCAAATGAGGAAGTGTGTGAAAATATTCTGCAAATACATGTAAAAACAGTAATCCTCACCACACTATTGCAGTAGTGAAGGTTCCAGTCTGTAGAAACTCTCTAGTCCCATTGGCATTGACAGCTGTTATTCGGAACATGCTGCTTGTTCTCAACAAGCCCTTTGACAACAGTTCTTTTCTTCTGAAATCAGAATAGAAAAACACTGTTCAGACAAGCTTTAAAGTTAATTAAAGATGGATGGAGATTTCTGTGCTACATGCAAATTGCAATGCAATATCACATAAATACTTCATTTGTAAATCCTGAGGCATGGCATGTAAAGAACATTTATGCTGATTACCATGTCTGAACACTTTGTGCAATGATATATTGATATGTATCTGTTTATCATTTGTGAAAATCTACACAAAGAACATCTACCCAGGACAAAAAACAACTACCCAGGCATGAATCTATATGTATGCAATGTACAATTGAAACTGCTACTATTTCTGAGCTGTGTGACATCAAATTTCTTCTCAACTCTACTAAATTTGACAACTGGGCCAACGGCAGCTAAACCACAATCTTGAATGTGCACAATATCTGCCTTTGACAACATTGTGCTAAGACAATATGGGTCAGGCAGATTACAGAACAATTGTTCTCCGATTATGTTCTTTGGTGCAGCCTGGAATGTGAGGTTCACCAAGTATTACCCATCCACCAAGTAACATACAAATGAACGTTTTTTTCTATAATCTATGCGAGCCCTGTTACAGTTCCACCTTATGCTTCCTATTTTTTGGAGTAAAATGTGATCCAAATTCAACATGTTCATCTCTGATGCCTCTAAAATTGCAAATGTGCTTTCAATGCCAGAAAATCTGAGAATTATCTCTTGATAGCTTTTTGAAAATTCACAAGAAAACCATCATCTACCCTACCATCAAATCACTGTCCACACTTGCACAAAACCAATGTGCTTTTGCAAGATGCTGTAATTACTTTGTTAGTGACAATAAGCCTATTACTTGATGTCTGTAGTATTTGAGAAAAAAACTGTTTTGTCCCCTGTGATCTTGATCTTTAAGGGGGTCACTCAAATTTGTATGTTTACCAGAAAGGTCTTGCCACAAAGTATTCTTGGGCAAAGCTGTGGCTTGAATAGTCTCCAAGAAAATGCCAACGTGAAAGTTTACCATGGACAATGGCGGACGGACGATGGACTGACTACCATTGGCCCAAAACATAGACTCACTTGTGCTTCACAAGTGAGCCAATTAAAATGTGTCTAAAATGTGTATAATAAAATTTGAAACGACATGGCAGACCATTTTTCAAAGCCATTGTGACTGGCTTCATCATCATAATTATACAGTTTAAGCGTGTGTTGAGAGAATGTTTTCCTCAGCATTATTTCCATAAAATAGGAAAACAAAAGGTTGTATTGTAACAACTGTGTGAACAGAATCTGAGCATAAATTTTGCTACATACTTGTGATTCACATCAAAACTGTATCGACTACCAGCAACTAACCAAGCTGCAAAGTTTCGTGGCTCATAAAGTCTAGTCTCGGCTCAAAGTCACATACTCTAGCGAGCATTCTTGTGCTGATCACAAACTCACAACCCACCTATTGCTGCGATTATTCACCATGTGCTGAAAGCCATGCTCCCCGCACAGCAAATTCACAGCAGAATTGCCATTGAACCTCTCCATAGGGTGATTACATTTTGTCATGTCTGTATCACTCCACAATCATGCCAAGACACTTTTTCTGTCGCTGTTGCCACTGCTTTTGTGTTGCTGTCATGTCGTTATATGAAAACATGCCTTAAGTCTGCATCCCATGCAAAGATAGTACATAATGATGTAAGCCTTTGGTGATAGCCCATGAAACTCTACATTATGTGTGTATAGATCTAGTATCTTCCACCATCGGTTTGTGCATCATGTGTCTTGCACAGTTATTAGTTAATTCTGATTGACTATCTTAAATATTTGGAAATTTCTGTAATTCATTTATCTTTCACAAGGTACCCATGACGTGAAAAGTAGCTGAAACCCATGACAAACTCAATATATGATACAGAATCAACAACTGACTGAGAGATAGGACTTGCCCATAAGAACTGGGAATATATATATATGAACCATGGCCCACTGGAATTCTAGATATATGTGGACCATATGGAGATGTTTGCTGTTAGCCTCAGTAATTACTGAGCGTTTTGCCAAGCCCAGTTAGTACTCACTCTAGTGGAAATACAAAGAGGCTAAACAAGACTAACTATATTAATTTTAACAAAACATACCTTGCAATTTTGTATCACAGGAATCCACCCTGGTCTGCCTATTTTCTGTCTCTCAACAAGGTATCCTGTGACAGTCGAACCACCATCAAATTTTGGTTAACTACAGCGTAAGATGCAGCACTTGTCAATGCTTTTGCCTGTTATCCTGTGGTCTCCCGGAGATTTTTGAAATGCCTGGAAAAATAAAACAATAGTCAGAAGCAATAAACTAAAACATTACAGCCAGTCTGACTACCCAAGATTCAAAATCTTGTATAGCTAGATGCAAAATTGCGGTCACCTGTCACAAAAATATTCTTCTGATCCAAGCTCCATATTTTAAGGTCACCAGCCAGGCTACTATTTGCGGAGTATCCAGTTGCCTGAAGCATACTCATGAAGTCACATTCGACACAGACTCAGCATCTCTGATCAAGTAAGCAAATAAAGAGACTGCTCTTGTAGTGGTACTGGTAAGTATCAACCATCAAACGCAGGTGCGTCATTGTATCGGAAATTACGTACTATGCGCAGCGTAGACAGTTTTAAGAAGTTAACATCGTTTAACTCACTTTCAGGTGTAGTGGGCCTTTCCCCTCTCAGGTTCTGCTTCTAAACTGACCGCACCACTGACTGAGTGTCGGTAACCAAAAGCCAACAATCCAGGTGCCTGAACGTTTCCGACCATTTGGGACATTGTGAGTTTGGGGATATTCTGACTGTTTAAGAATTAGCAGACGGTATCGCGGCTCATTTGACATCGGAGCGCACGTTTCTCGCATATAACTTCATAAAGAACTACTTTTCTATATCAATCTTAGAACAAATATAATTCAGTGACAGTTGATCTAATACTATTTAGCCTACTTATAAAGTGTGACTCGAACAATGCGTCCGTTTGGCTGTACAGTCGTAAACGGTCGGGCAGTCAAGTCATTTTCATGAAACGACCGACCGAGTTTTACATCCTAACTGTGCCCCAGATCTGTATATTAAGCACAGTAAAGAAAGAGCCATTTTTCATGTAAACTGACCAGGCCACGGTTTTCAAACCTGAAACAGCGCATATTTGCATGTTTGACCAATCAAAATCAGTTGAAATCTGCCAGGGCACTCTATATTAGGGTTGTTGAAGTTGCTTGTCAGGTTCACAAACGTCTAGCTGTTTTCCGCTACTCAAGTTGTCATCATCACTGAAAATCAGTACGCGACTGTCGTCTATACAGCAAAATCGACAAATCATAGGAGTTCATTCAAAAATATTTCATAATAGGTCAATTGGCACTAAATAATATGTCTTCTTAACTGATGTGGTACAGAAAAGTGGTTCCTCGGACTGACTCACATACTATTTGAGGACTGACTACGTTGTGCGCTCTAATCATTAGTGTCACTGCGGCAGTCAAATTGTAACGGCTTATAATATGAGACACTGATGCCACTGAAGCGGTTTGGGATGAAAACAGATAAATATACTCAGTTTCACTATTGCGGAGTTTAAATACTGACATCAGTATGAATCTCATTTCAGTAGTGGCGATTTAATACATGTAGTTTGGAGAACCGAAAGAAAATTCCGGCTCCGCAGAACTGAACTAAACGGCAAAGGTTATCACTACCAGCAGTATTGTCAGTCCCGGCGGAACTGATTACACGGCCGCTGCGGCCGTACGTGTCAGTTTTATCACGTTCAGTTTTGTAGAAGAAAAACTGACTTTCATATTATGTTTCCGGTCAGTCGTGATCAACATGGTGATACACTGCGTGTCAGTGTTGCCTCCCCCCCCCCCCCCCGCATCTATTGAAGTAATTATCATTATTTGTTTGTCAGAAACTGAGAACAAATCAGTAATTTCAGAGAATTACTGACAAAGCGTAAGTGACTAACTTACGCCGGTCAGTCAGGTACGCCACACAAGTTTAGGCTACATTACAGGGGCCCTGGACTGACACCTGACCGCCAACATCCTAATTTCGTTATAAGCGGCCATGCAATTTACATCCTGTGTAGTACGGACCAATAAACAAGTGTTGTTATAGACTGTCCGTCAAGTTGTTGCCGTACAGTTCGCCGACCTCGACACACTGAAAAAGCGAGGTTTGCTGTTGGTAAAACAGGTTGCAGTACAGACAATCAACAATGAAATTATTATTATCAGATATGATTTAGCTGTGCCACACACACCAATGACGGCGTACTGTTATCAATTAAGATGGAAAATAACCTGGTATCCAACGACTGAGCCCAGGAGAAATTATTAACCGTGCAAGAGTGTTAGATTCAGTTCAGTATACACCTTAACCCTTTGTATACAACTGGACGCATTATTGTGTCTGGAGTCTGTGTACATTCGACTACGATCAAAAGCCAAAACTCCCTGCGAAAAATAATAGATGGATACAAATTAGTCTCAGCGGCATATGATCCGTAAGCGCCCGGCCCACGACTGATCAATAAGGCTCGTGACTAAAAAGTCCCTCTTGCAGCTGGGTTGTGTCGCTTTTTTCCTCGGCACTAAAGGCCCGGGACACTGTAGAAATGCACATCAAGCAGTCAATACCGGAAAATAAATCCTTCATAAAAAACAGTGTTATCAACACATATACAGTGATACTGTTCAAATCTAAGAGTAGATTATTACCATGAAGAGACCTACCCTGTTACAATTTAGCCATAGTAAAGCCGTGCAAATCTGTAGCCCCGACACTGAAGACTGAAGTGAACATTTTATTATAGATATCTGTATGTATGCCCAGTAGGTATTGTATCGAAAAACCACATAGGTGTTACGTCAGAGGGAGGTGGTTGCATTTGTTACATTATACCCTAATGAAATGACTACATGTCTTTCCCTGTCTTTGCCTCAGGGGCGGATCCAGGGGTGTCTCGACGGGCGGGAAGGGGGGGAGTTAACAGCCCTCCCCCCCCCCCATCCAGTTTTCCAAACTGTGTCATACAAAAGAAATCCAGCCCAAACAGTGACTATCAGGCGAGCATAAAATCATAACAAAGAAAGAAATGCGCTTAAAAAAACAATTGCAAATAAGTTGTTTTGAAATTATTCTTCTTGGTGCCTTTCTTTTTAGGACTTTCTTTAAAATTATACTATAGTGTTGTAACTGCTCTCTCTACGCGTGTTTCTTTCTTTCATTTTGTTTTTTTTCCTTCTGTTTTTCTTTTTTTGTGTGTGTGTATAAGGGGGGGGGGGGGTGTTTCTGAGACATATTTACAGTTTGCAGAGGTTACGATTTTTATTTGTTAAAACGTTTCTTCTTTCATCTCGGGACACACCACCGCTTTTGGCACTTTTTTAAAGTTGAAAAAGAAGGGCTGATTATATCTACATGTACTTGACCTCCTCCCCACCTCCACCCCACCTCCCTAACAAAACAAGATTAATTGGGCACTTCTGATTCTTATATGGTGTTAATTTTCTTATTGAAAACGTTTCTGCGGGAGCAATCGCCTTGTGCTTGACAACAACACTACACTACCAAGTACTCCTCTTTCTGAGGAACAACACAGTCAACAAATTTTGTGAAAATTGTAATACTGCTCTATACACCCACAAACCTCCTCCATATGAGGAACAGAATCAGATCACAGAAATAGTCATTATCACTCATGATATATACCTCATACACTGACTGACGATTACTTAAGGGTTAGTTCAAGGTTCATCAAAATCAAGACATTTCACACCTCCCCTCTGGTAACACGCATCAATAAGCTCGTCGCTATTCTGATGGACACTTGTGCATGTCCACGGAAGACAAAGCTACGCAATCTGTGTGAGACTGGAGACCCACAGTGCTGAGAGAGTGATGTGTGACAGGATTAGGGGATTAGCAATTACCTGTGACACCCGGGTCAGTCGGCTGCTCACCCCTGGGGGAGACACAGCGCAAATGATTTCTCGCTTTCTGATCACAGTTGGCGTGTACACAGGCGTAGACTTAAACCTAGACTGCCACGTATGAGGATGCAATACCACTTGTATCGCACAGAAAGAGGTAATGTTTTCATGAGCCCCTTGTGGCTGAAGGGGCACATGAAACTCTATGTCTGGCTGAGGGACTGAGTTGGGCCCCGTTCAGCAATGATAGGACACTTTTCCACCGCTGGGGTTGACCAGCAGTCAGCAGCTTATTGTCAGATGGCTTCATCTGTCTGCGGATGCAATGATGATTGTATCGCACAGCAAGAGGCACTGATTTACATGAGCCCCTGTTAGTTTGGGGCACATGGCACTCTATATCTGGGTGAAGTAGTGTGACAGGTGCAGGTAAGGAGTGCCAAGTGAGGATATTTGACTATATGCCCATGAACACTGTAAGCTCACCCACCGATGCCGTGAGATAATTGTATACACCATACAAGAAAAGAAGAACCATCGAATAGTAAAACACAACTTCCACAAATAACCATAAAAAATTCGATCAGGGCTGACGAGGGGGGGGGGGGAAGGGCTCCCTGGGCCCCCCTCGATCCGCCACTGTGCCGGAACGGCTTCACCTGGCCGTAGCACAAACTGCTAAAGCTTTATGAATGAAAACCAAACATAGAGGCTCACCGTGAACCGTCAATCACTGAAAATCATGTTTTCACCTTCAAAGTTATAAATCGGAAAACGGATGTTTCAAGCGAATACAAACCCTCACGCCAACGACATCATTGAATCCAAGAAAACGATTTTTTAAAATAAAAGACTAAAGCTCGTTAATAATTGTCTAAATCGAGGTTCGTCATTGTATCAGAAATTACTAGTGACGTACTGTGTGCAGCCGCGTAGACAATTTTAAGAAGTTACCATCGTTTAACTGACTGTCTGGTGTTGTGGGCCTTTCCCCTCTCAGGTTCTGCTTCTAAAGTTGACTGACCCAAACCACTGACTGGGTTTCGGTAACCGGAAACCAACAACCCAGGTGCCTGAACGGCTCCGACCATTGTGAGACATTGTGAGTTTGGGGATATTCTGACCAGTGTTTACTTGAAGAATTAGCGGACGGTATCGTTGCTCGTTTGACATGGGAGCGCCGGCACAACGACATTTTTCGCAAACATCTTCACAAAGACTGACTACTTTTCTATATCAATCTTAGAACAAATATCAATCGTAAACGGTCGGTATTCAGTTTTCATGAAACGACCGACCGAGTTTTACATCCTAACTGTGCCCCAGATCAGTATATTAAGCACAGTAAAGAAAGAGCCATTTTCATGTGAACTGACCAGGCCACGGTTTTCAAACCTGAAACAGCGCATGTTTGCATGCTTGACCTCCATCAGTATCAGTTGAAATCTGCCGGGGCACTATTTAGTTCTTTTGTTGAAGTTGCTTGTCAGTTCACGGTCGGTTGTCCGTTCAAGTTGTCATCACTAAAAATCAATATTTTCAGTACGCGACTGACGACTATACACAGCAAAATCGACAAATCATAGGAGTTCAGTAAAAAGTATTCCGTAATAAGTCAATTGGCACTAACCAATATGTGTTCTTAATGTGGTACAGAAAAGTGTTTTTTGGCCGCGGACATACTATTTCAGTAGGACTGAAAACGTTGTGCGCTCTGATCATTAGTGTCAGTCAAATTAACGGCCTATATAGATATTAGATACTGGTGTATCAAGCGCTTTGGGATCAAAACAGATAAATTTACTTTCATATTGCGGAGTTTAAATACATGTGAATCTCATTTCTGGCGCCCCCCACCCGGGTCTGCCCTGGGGGACTTGGGTGGGGTTAGGTACTTTTTAGTTCCCAGGGTCACCCTGGTCAGCCCCACAGGGTGAGTTTTTCTCTCTATTCTGGGGCATGTGTTTCTGTCTACCCGAGGTCCATTCACCTGTATTTGCCTTTTTAAAACTCTCCCTACTGTCTGCACTGCCTGTAGCTCTTGATATTGGATGTGTGTTGCTAAATGGTCTTAGCTTTATTTAGGCCCCATGTGTTAGGTTTATTTAATGTATTTGACCGGCTGGCGACATACATTCAATGTTCTGTTTAGATTTTTTTTTCACAAGCAGTGCAGGCACGTCCTGAGAAAGCCTTGTTGCTGTCGGGACGTTAAGCAATGTACAATCACAATCACAATCATTTCTGGCGATTCATACACTATGTAGTTTGGTCGGAGAACTTAAACGAAACTGATTCTCCGCAGAACTGAACTGAACGACAAAAGTTATCAGAAGCATCAGTAGTGTTCCCGGCGGAACTGATTACACTACCGCTGCGGCCGTGCAAGTTTTATCACGTACAGTTCTGTAGAAGAAAAACTTTCATATTTCATATGTTTCCCCGGCGGTCGTGATCAAAGTGCGTGTGTTGCCTCCTCCCCCTTCCCGCCCGCATCTATTGAAGTATTATCATTATTTTTTTGTGAGAAAGAACAAATCAGTGATTTCAAAGAATTACTGACACAGCTTAAGTGTGTGACTGACGCCGGTCAGCCGGTACGTCACACAACTGAGTTTAGGCTACATTACAGGGGTCCGAGATACCTAACGGTACTTACATCCTAATTTCGTTATAAGCGGCCATGCAATTTACATCCTGTGTAGCACGGACCAATAACCGGACTAATAAACAATTATTGTTATAGTCTGTCCGTAAGTTGTTGCCGTACTGACTGTCCGCCGACCTCGTTACTGACACTGAAAAAGCGAGGCCGGTTTGCTGTTGGTAAAACAGGTTGCAGTACAGACAATCAACAATGAAATTATTATTATCAAACGTGATTTAGCTGTGCCACACATACAAATGGCGGCGTACTGTTATCAATTAAGATGGAAAATAACTTGCCGCTATCCAACGACTGAGCCCAGGAGAACTAAGTAACCGTGCAAGAGATTTTGATTCAGTTTAGTATACACCATAACCGTTTGTATACACCTGGACGCATTATTGTGTCTGCAGTCTGTGTACATTCGACTATGATCAAAAACCAAAACTGTCTGCGAGAAATAAAAGATGGATACAAATTAGTCTCAGTGGCATAGATTCGTAAGAGCCCAATAAGGCTCGAGACTGAAAAGTCTCTCTTGCAGCTGGGTTCGGTCGCTTTTTTTCCTCGGCAGTGAAGGGCCGGGCTAATGTGGACATGCACATCAAACAGTTTAATGCCGGAAAATAAATCCTTCATAAAAGAACAGTGTTATCTACATATTTACAGTGAGACTGTTCAAATCTAAGAGTAGGTTATCACCATGAAGAGCACTGCCCTGCTACAATTTAGCCATAGTAAAGCCGTGCAAAAAATCTGTAGCCCTGACACTGAAGACTGAATTGAACATTTTATTATAGAGATGTCTGTATGTATGCCCAGTAGGTATCGCATCGAAAAACCACGTAGGTATTACGTCAGAGCGAGGTGGTTACATCAGTGACTTCTATCAGAAGGGACTACATGTCTTTCCCTGTCTTTGCAGGAACGGCTTCACCTGGCCGTAGCACAACTGCAAAAGGGAATGAAAACCAAACATAGATGCTCACCGTGAACCGTCAAACACTGAAAATCATGTTTTCCCCTTCAAAGTTATAAATCGGAAAACGGATGTTTCAAGCGAATACAAACCCTCACGCCAACGACATCTTTGAATCCAAATAGTGATTATAATCAAGTAAACAATTTTATAAAACACTAAAATTCGTTAATAATTGTCGAAATCTATATCAGTCGATCATCATATGTAGATCCTCCACATGTTGTCCATGTAACGTCCATCAAAGGCGCTGAGCTTGCTTGGAGCGGCCTACGCGCTAGTGAGACCTTAATGTTGTATGCATACCGTACGTGCGGAATGTTGCTGGTTCTACACTCGTTTACCTTTGAGGATCAATATTAGTATCAAACCCGTTTTACATGCTTCGGGCACCATAGTTCAAAGCAGAGAGCGTGCCTCAAAGTCGTATACAGAATGCGATGCATTGTGAAGCATAAAAGGGAAAAAAGGACTCAAAAAGAAGGAAAGAAACCACAAAGAAAGAAACAAAGAAACAAAGAAAATAATAATAATAAATTCAACGTTAAAAACTGAACACATTTGAGAAAGAAACCGTAACAACACGGTCACCAGTCGTTTGAAAAACTGTGGATCGACCAAGTGTCCATAGAAGAACCCGCAAACGCTTTACCAAAATATGGTCTACCGTCAAGAGTATAATAATCAAAATTAAATTAAATGCGTTAGGGGTTTCTTTAACGAACAACCAGCAGAAATGTCCAGCGTAACAACCAACAGAGATTCTTTAAAATAGGCTTATTTTAGACACTGGTGTATCTGGCATGTGGGCAGTGATAATAATTATTGTGAATGCAGAAACAGATGATTTCCAGCAACGAATAATTAAATCTGGTTCTTTCTGAAAATGTTGGTTGTTTCGGTGGGTATACGGTGATAAATATGATCACATTAAATCAGTTTTAAAAAATATTCTCTTTCAAAAGAAATTAATTGTATAACCTGTTCTCACATGAAGAGTATTTTATTCTTTTGAAATTAAGTTTTCTGTAACAATCAGTGTTGTTTGTTACAGTGGACAGTCAATTTAAATCACCAAAACACAGTTCTTTTTGTGATTACCACATTTTACACACACACAGACAAAATTCCGGCATCTGTATTTCTGTTATCTCATCTAAGGACAATGACTAAAGAACTTTTTCCTGTCACTCAGTAGAGAAAAATGTATATTGTCACACTGGGCGTACTATTGGACATGCAAATGAAAATCTATAGATTAGTCAATTTTGGTGAAAAGGAAATTGTGTAAAATATGCAAGGGTTCTAACAACAATGTCTTCATAATGGAATAACAAACAAAAAAACACTAATTTTCTGTTGTAGTGCGGTTTTCTTGACTGAAAACATGTCGATTGTTACGCGAACGACGTTTTGTCACAGGCCTACTGTTTCAGTGAAAACTGCAAACCAGTGAATACTAAAAATAAAATGCAACAGAAAGCAAAAGACAAAAATAGAATTAAAGGAAATACCTCGACCGGCGGCCAAATGCACCATTTTCCACCCACGCGAGGCTGCCGTAAATTCTGGGGAAAAAAATGAAATATCAAAAGTAAAATTTCTCACCTCTATATGTGACTGTCCACTGCCTGCAATTTCAGTTTGCGATATAGTTACTCTTCATTTTTTTAAATCCACGTTGTAAGTTTATGTGCCTTTTTCGGGACTGAAGGGGGCTTGAATAGGTAAAAAGACTAGCCACGTTCAGATTATATACACTAATTGCGGGATGCAGTTTCACTGACGCTCTCTTACGATGGATCAATTCGCTATTTCTTGAAGAGGATGTGCTTTAATTTCTGCGCTAACATTACGAACATGTAGGCACAAACCGGCTATTTCATATACATGAATTACGAACAGCCTTAGGGTTTTCACCAACACGAAATAATCAAAACTTATTTACCTGGCTCACGTCGCTGCTTACGCGGCAGTCTGCGGAAAAGCTCCATTCACAACGTGACTTTCCGTAGTAGTAATAGATCCGTTCGCCAAAATGAATTCTAGAGAACTGGTGAAATCATTGAGTAAAGCAAAGCTTACGGGCAGTCGACGTTTGCGCAACGTTATGCGCACTCGTGGGAACGAAACTCACATATGATTGGACTCTATTCATAGCCACATACAAGTCAGGCGTTGATTGGATGCAGCAGATTAACACAGTTACCACATGGTAGGCTGTACTCATTACGGGAGTGCGGGAGTGTAGATTCCTTGATCTGAGTCTAGTCGCCCTACTCTTCTCTTGCGCGGCTGGTGGCCCACAACGCAGATCTAGGTCAGAGCGGTCGGCCGCCCGAATTGCCAGTTATACTAAATTGCATATGCCATTACCAAAGTTCCATAATAATTTCATATATTAGCTAATATGATAAAATAAACAAGCTACTATATCCTCTCTGCCTCTTACTTGGTGTCAAGGACGAAAATTTTAGCTATGATCTTAAAACCTTCACTGCCCATAGTGTCTTTTATCCTTTATCCCCTTTTTCCTTGTACAAAAGCGTGGTCCTCCTATATAAAGTTGTTTTTACATAAGTCGCTGAAAAGGACCTTTGCCGATGGTGAGAAGACGGACGGCCCTTGGCCGCCCTTGACCTAACCTCACACCACAAACGTTTCAGCTTGGAGTGATAGAATCATTTTACTGGTCACATGGCTTGTCCACTGACCCTTATAGCTATTTTTACCCTGAACCACGTTAACCAGCTAGTCCCTCTTACCAGTAATATCGAGTAGGGACAGTAAGCCAGAGCCAGGCGGGCTCCTATCACCTTGCCTAACATGTTCGTCCCCCATACCTCCATTGGTCGTGGGGACAGAAAACTGGTATTAATGAATGAATATAATCCGACCCTAGTACTTATTCTGGTCAAAAACAATGTCTATAATACTACTATAATTATTTCTCTCCTATATTCTCGAGTACCCTGGCTCTGGGCTAGCCCTGTTGCACGCTCACGGTAGCCTATCCACTATTTACCCCCCCCCCCCCCCCACCTGGCCTAACCCACCCTTACCCAGTTGGCTCCTTGCAGCCCCCTTTCGGTTTTTTGTTTGTTTGTTTGTTTTTGTTTGACGCTCTACACATAATTATGCAAACTATTCAAAATTATACTCAAGATATAGTCCCTGGCCTATCAATAAATAAAACACAGAAATGTTAAAAGTATCCTACCAGCTCTCCTTCAGCCCAGTACCGCCTCGGTAAAGTCTGTCAGTCGATCGGCTGCCCTATTGGCCCGATATCCATAGCCCACGCTTGCGTGCACACTCCAGTATATCGGAACTAGGTGGCCTTCGTGCGACCTCGCCTCCTCTCTCCGTCACCCACCGCCATAGCTAGACAAATAACTCGCCAATATTCCAGGCGTTAATAGTCTTATTCTTAATGATATGAGAATGAAATTTTAATTGTGGACCTGAAATTTTTAACCTTCTTTTAGACTGTATGAATAAAATACCATTGCTTAGCATAGGACCACTATTGTTGCTGGCTTTTATCTTACTCTGACTTTTACTCGAAACCCCATAGTAACACTGCTATCGCTCAAATCAAAGTAAATCTGCTAGTCCCTGATCACCTCTGATGCCGCAGGGACATGAAAATTTTAATTAAGAAGAAGAAGTAGATTCTTCGGTTTGCTAAAAGTTTATTTGGACTTGCTGGCAACGTCATGTTGGTTCCGACGTTTCCATCCATCCATCCATCCGTCCGTCCGTCTGTCCGTCTATCCATCCACCCACCCATCCATCCATCCATCTATCCATTAACTCTGGGAAGATGGATGGGTGGAGCATGTATGGGCTTTCCAGCGCACAGAGCCCATCTCGAATGAACTGAATTGAACTGACCACCCATCCATCCATTGTACCTGGGTTTACAAAACAGGAGACGAAACAGGCTTGTTATTTTAACAGTTCCGTTCTACAAGGTCCTGTTAAATCAAACGTGACACTGCTGAACAGAGCCTGAATTCATCAGTGCTAGGGTCGTGCATCAGAGACCATAGGTACATGATCTGCACCCACTTCCCACCCCTTCCATGCAAAATGACGGGTTTGCTCTATATATAGCATGTACGTTGAAATGTCCTAGCAAAATCAAAACTGCACAGCTGAAACATTTGGATTGCATCTGAATTATCAGATATATAACTGTTCTATTATCACTCAGGTGTCTCAGTGGACGTTACATCCCAAACTGACCACCCCTTAAGGCAAATCGAAATCACTCGCGACATCAATGTTAAACTAATAGTGACCAAAGCACTCATACTAACCAACCAACCTGTTTGCATTTCATTTGTTCATTGTCGAACAGAAGTAGCTATACGTGATCACATAGAATGATAACCAGACTACACTGCGCTGCTCACTACTCGTGAAAATGACCGAAGAGGCCTGCGGCGCGGCACTTCCCGAGTTACCCACTAACTACACACTAATTACTTGATCTTAATTATAATCTTTCAGGTTAACTTTTAAACAAGACATAGGCATCACGGACGCTGAAACTGTGATAATCTATGCACGGATCTGACGCTTTGTAAGACCATGCTATATATAAGTGCTCTACGTCTCCGTTTTGGGAGACAGATTGACCATGACAGATAAAAGGGTGGTGCTGGAATAACTTGGCACGTACAGGCATCGTCAACGGTAATGCCTACAGGCGCCTATCTATTCTGACACTACGCTTAAACTACCATTGTTGATCCACATCCCCTTGTTACATGTCAGGGCTTTATGGGTTAACATTCAACATTGGGAGCTTGACGTTTAATGCAATACATATAATTATGTCAATGTTGCTGAGTGGAGCTCGATCACTTGGGCAGTTTTTAAATAGGTAATGTAAAAAAAAAAAATCCGAAGGCAGCAGCTAAACTATTTTTATCAGGACTCAAGGAAAATTAAAATAAATTCGGACATGTTAGCGGTTCACTAGTTTTTTCAAGTTGTCGTGAATCATTCGCGTTCAAAGGCTATTTGCATAATAATACACGACTAAGGCAAGCACTGCTCAAACGGGTAATTTAAAATAAGTCGAGACTGACCCAACTGTGCACCGCACCACTTCGCAGCAGACTCAT
The DNA here is from genome assembly GCA_036245525.1 of Semisulcospira habei. Classification (NCBI taxonomy): domain Eukaryota; kingdom Metazoa; phylum Mollusca; class Gastropoda; family Semisulcospiridae; genus Semisulcospira; species Semisulcospira habei. The sequence goes on along the minus strand of BTPG01000002.1, from coordinate 43,635,193 downwards.
AGACAATAAAGTGTATTGTTTGTATGTAGTGAGGTAAAACCCGGTTATTTTGTTTCTTTTAAATAAATGAAACAATGCTTGGCCTAACTTTACACATATAAATTTATCGTGCTTTCGAAAAGTTTGCATTTTATCTGTCGATTTGAGCGCGAGTGATTTATTTTGTCTTACTTGACGGGACGAGCGGCTCAAAATAAACAATTACAAATAGTTGTTTGAATCAGTGGCTAGGTGTGGTGTGTGTCTTTTTCTTCATTTTCTTTCTTTATGGTTCGAGGCGACGCGAAGAGACAAATGCCACATGTCCCGGCCGACGCTGCGCGGAGAATAGCGCGAAATCTGATTGTAGGCATAGTAAAGTCTGCTTTACAGTAAAACCGCATACAGCATTTCCGAAGTGTTAACCCCATCAATTATGTCCGACGGAATGCCGAACATAATTGTTCTGTACCAAAATAAAACTTGTTCAACCCTCTTTCGATCTGCCGTGCCGCGCTCGACAAGCTGTATGTTGCCGCCTTACTGCCAGTGGAAGAAAATAAGCAGTATTATTTACATAAACCTCTATGACGCCAGGAATAATAATAGAGGTACCCATTACAGTTAATTCATTAGCTGACGTTATCGTTTGTTTGTTTTGTTTTTTTAATATTAATTAACTGGTTGAGTGTTTTACGTGCCTTTGCGTGTTGTAGGAGCAGACAGAGAATTTGCAATTTAGGGATTAATATTGTATTGTATTGTATTGTATTGTATTGTATTGTATTGTATTGTATTGTATTATCCGCTGCTTCGGGTAGAAAAACGATCTAGGTCATGTATTACAATTATCAGTATTTTGTCAAAGGACGTATAACCAGGCACACGTTTACTTCAGTTTGCATGTATTGCGGCAGGTTGTTACGCTGACAAAAGATGTTAGCCGGCACGTGATATTAACTTTTAGAGACGCTACGATGCGTACAACCGAGTCGCTCATCCCCAAAATTTACTCGCCCGCAAAAAGCATAGATTCTGAAAAGCCTCGACGGAGTGCAAGGGTACATGCGAA
>BTPG01000002.1:43605839-43634122 GCA_036245525.1 Semisulcospira habei | reverse complement strand
AGTATGCAAGTTCTGCGCTTGCATCCCCAGACTGAGGTAGACCCGTTGTGTTTAGACTACGACTGAGAGCCTCGGCGGCTATCGCCCACCGGCTTAGATGTTGTGGAGTGCCATCGGAACCCCTGAACCAGACGCAGAGAAAGGCATATCACACAGCTTTGTAAGCCTATCAAGCCAATCACCCTTCTTACTTTGATCTAGACGCTATGGGAGTTATCTAAATGATGTGACATGCTATAAACGTCTGCACTGCAAAGACAACACTGTTCACAGGTCCTGATCAGCGCAAGCATCTGATAGGGGATTCTTTGTTCCTAGTGCTATTTTACATCCGTGTTTCTTGGGTGGATGCCATGTATTTCGCTAGTGATGGCTAGTTGGAGTAGACTAGTCGTTCAGGTGTTGTGAGGTGTCATCGAACCAGATGCAAAAGAAAGTAATATCACACAGCTCTGTAAGTCGGTCAAAGCAAAAACCCTTCTTCCTCAGTGTGACGTTGATCTTCACACTATGGGAGTAGTCCAAATCAGTGATGTGACATGCTATAAACGTCTGCGCTGCAGAGACCCCTCTCCACATCTCACTCCTTCAGCCTCACTGCTTTACAGGTTGTTTTGGGGTCTTGGTCACAGCCTCGCCACTACTGCTTGCCTGAACATCGCTCACCTGCTGCCAGCCAGCTCACCTTCCACCTGCAACAGCCTCTCAGCACGGCACCAACTACCTATCAGCTATCCTCATCTACCTACGCCTTCAAGCCACACCACGCCAGTATCCAACAACCACTGCCACCGCCTACTACTACAACAACGTCTGTCGGAACTCCTTTGGGTCGGCCCTCTAAATTTCGCTCGTGAAATTTCAGAGCAGGTATACGCCGCCTTGAATCTGGTTTACTACAGACAAAACGTATAGCTCTTGGTATTTTCACCCTGTAAAATAGAAACGTACGAGCCCACCACAGTCACCTTCGGTGCTGTGTGGACATTTCTCTTTTTTAAAAAAATAGCGTCTGTCCGGGTCGGCTTTGCTTGCCTGGTCAGCGCTGCTTAGGGTAGCTTAGTCTCCCCAGTCCATAAATAATTTTGAAATTACAGACAGCCAACAGTTAAAATTAGGAACCTGCTGCAGCCACTTCTCGTGTCGTGCGGCAGCTACTGCTAAATCAAGCGGCGAACTGGGTCAGCGTCGCTCACCCAGCCGGCGCAGCTTAGGCCAGATTAGCCACCCAGCCCGATAATACCTTGTGGCGCGGCCACTTTGTGGTCACGTCACACGGTGTAATAAACCAAGAACTGCTTGAGTCTGAACTATCTTTAGCACTGACTATAGTTTTAAATTGGATCTTTTAATAACCGGATAAACTAAAATTATCTGTCGCGCCATCTGGTTGGCTGCGTAATAGAAGCCGGTAGTCTAGTTAACTACAAGGTATTGCCCGGCAGCGCGCCCAACTTTCGGTCGCGCTGACCAGGACATAGCACTTTAGCACGATGGAGGACCTCTTTGGGTCAGTGACCTCCTCTGAGGAGGAGAAACCCAGAAAGAAAAAACCAAAAATAAAACCAAGGAAAGCAAAACGGAACTCTGTTCCACTAAATTCACCTCGCCAAACACGGCGTGGGGAGTGTGGGAACTTCTCTCCTCCCCCCGCCGCCACGGCACCCTCTGCTCAGAATAACACTAATCTCGAAGGTGATGGCCTACAAGCAGATACGCTGCTCTGTGTCCACACCTCAACGCCAGTATCCTTGCCTTGTGATGATACTGCTAACCAGATAATCCAACCAATCTCTGTTAATATCAGTCAGGAGGACGCCCCCACCGAATCCTATGCCGGCACGCCCGTCCACTGTGTGGATGAGGGCGTGCTGGAGGAGAAGGAAGGGGACGACCAGCAATTTCAAACAGTCCCTAGAGACCGACGCCGTAAAAACACAAAAAGTTACCAAAACAGAGAGAGGACTGACGGGATAATGGCCGAGCCGGCTGCGGAGGAGTGGTGCAGGCTCCCGGTCCGACTTAAGGACCTGGGGACCGGCACCAGTCTCATCCGCAATCACGGAACGCAGCAGCCACACATCTGTGAGGCTGCCGGGGTATCCCCGTCAGAAATCTCCCTGAGGCCTATTGGCCATAATCTATGGATAATTTCCTGCCCTAACCCACGGGCACAACAAAAGCTCAGTGTGAAAACTAATATAGGTGGGGCGCACGTCGAGTGTTCTATCCCCACTCCTAAAGTGGTGGGCGTTATCCACGGTGTCCCCCTTGCGGAGGACCCCGTGGAGATCGCCCACACGCTCAAACAGCAGGGCTTCAATGCCACCACCGCCCGTCTCAAAAACCGAGACGGCACGGCCTCAAGGGCCATTAAAATAGAACTTCTAGGTTTAACCAGTCTACCAACTAAGATTAAAATTGGAACTCTGCTCTGCCCGCTGGAACCGTATGCACCCACGGCGGCACATTGTGCCAACTGTTGCCGATTGGGGCACACGGCAAAAGTGTGCAGAGCAAAACATGCGACCTGTGTTCGCTGCGGAAGCAAAAACCACCGTCGTGCGGACTGTCCCGACACGGCGGTGGCCAAGTGCATTAACTGTGGCGGTCCACACAGTGCCGCTTATCAAAAGTGTCCCAAAATAATTTTGTTTCGTGAGGCAAATAAAATCAGGAATCAAAATTACATCCCATATAAAGCAGCGCTCTACAGAGCCCAGTCAAACATCAATCTAAGAGCAGCAGCCAAGGAAAGCAATCTCCACAGGCCTGTCTCTCCCAGCTTAGATAAAACCGCCTGGGTCAAACCCTCCACCCTGCCCAGTCGGCCCCAAACTTCCCTGAGTCAAAAAACAGTTTCAAATAGCCTCGTCCAAAACTTAAAACCTAAGATAGCTGAAGTCATCTCTAAACCAGAAACAACTCAGGTTAAAGAAACTGCTCCTAATCAAACAGTACCGCAGATCAAAACAACCAAAGATACTGGTCAGCAAACTGATAATCCTCCTCCCTTCTTGGCCACCAACCACTCCGGGCCCTGCCCCCAAAAGGGACCTGATTCCCATACCGAGGAGGGGCCAGGGGGTGGCGTGGCAATGGAGGAGGACAGTCGTCCCAAACTTGGCGAGCGCAGAGCCAAATTGCTAAGTGATATGAAAGAGAGCATGGATTCCCTTGAGAATGCCCTGCATAAAAGTGGTATGCAGGAAACTAGAATGGCCCTGAGCGCCTTTGCGGATACCATCCAGGGCTACCTACTGGCAATAATAACTAATACGCAGTATAACCCATCAGTACGTAGTGCAACTGGCCCTCATGGCCACTAGCGCGTAAAGACTAAAGTTTTAACCGACGTCTTAAACCAGTCTTAGATAGTCTTTTAAAATGTACATAGTAACCGGTTGCATTGTAAATATAGACGCAGACCTTCCTTTTTTAAGAATCTTAACCTGTAGTTTAAAATAAAGTCTTTTTAACTTGTCCGTTTGAAGAAAAGGACCGTTGTTTATTGGAAGAAAGTTCGGGACGGCCTCGGCCCCCGACATTAGACCTGTAGTCACGTTCATTGGATATTAAGTGAGAGTGAGATATCTAATTTTAATGGCCGGGTGGCTTTGTCCACCGACCCTCTCAGCTATTTTAACCCAGGGCCCATCCCCCATACTCCCCCCAAAATTAGTCAAATGTGCTAGTCCCTGATACTAGAAATAGGACATAGTAAGCCAGATTCAATCAGACCCCTCTCCCAATCCCTTATCACTCTCGGAGTCGTGGGACATTAAACATGAACCTCCCTCCCCCGCCCCCCCCCCCCCCAAAAAAAAAAAAAAAAAAAAAAAAAAAAATCAGTAGTGTACGAGTAATTCTTTAATAATGTGTTTGCGTTTAACCGCAATTTCTGTTCTTTCACAGAATACTGAACGGCAATTGTAACGTGTGTCTCTTTTTCGTACGTTGCATTCTACCTATTTATACCATTATGGCCGCTAGGGACGGGTTATACATGAAACATTCCGTACAAATATCAAACATACTATTTGTCCCTGATCATTACATGTGCAAGGGGGGGGGGGGGGGCGTAAATATAAATTACTAACAAACATACAATGTTTGGTGGTGTTGGGAAACAGCCAATGACAAGAGACTAGCTCAGCCAGCCATCCGGAAATCAGTAAGTGTCACTTTCAGCGAACTTCTATTATCTGCATAAGGCACAGTGTTCTCAATCACTGCAGCTTGAGGATGTTTCATAAATCCATGTACCAATGTCTCCTGTCTGATGTGCGTGTTTTTGTATATCTGTTCCTCAAGCTGTGTAAACGCATCGGGGCATAGAGCCATTAGTACAGCTGGGGCGAATGGCTAACGGTGTTCACACGCTGACCGCCTAGGCGTGTCACTTTTAGCTCCGCTCTCTCGCGCAGCAATTGCGCAACGAAAGGCGCAGACAGGCTGTCAATCAAGTCTGTGATCACCTGTTGTGCCAAGGGACATAAAATCGAACCAGGGATATAGTGTCCCTGACTGAACTAATGAATACTGCAAAAATTGCTATAATGCACCCTAAATTTTAAACTAGCTAGTCTCTGATCCTCTCTGATGCCATAGCGACAATAAACCTTAACTAACGAACGAACGAACGAATAATGAATGAATGAATGGAGTTGTTACGTGTTTGATGTAGAAGGTCTTCAGTCAGCTGTAGTGTACACTTTTATCAAACTTTACGCCTCAAGGTCTTAAGTGCCGAATACATCTGTACTAATGTAGCTGGTAAAAAAGGACTCTTTTTAATCACCGAATTATGTAGCATATCATTACCACTGAGCCCGATTAGTCCGCGACTCCATTATCCCAGGCAATGAATCCTTAGGACACACAAAGGGTCAGAGAGAGACAAAAAAAAAAAAAAAAAAAAAAAAAAAAAAAAAAAAAAAAAAAAACCAGCAACAACTGCAATTTACGGCCAAGCTGCTCAGGATGGGCAATCACGCGTGACCGATCACCGACTGCACGCGTGACGGATCACTGACCTTGTCATCCGCCATGCTCTGACGGATCGGACGTGCCATTGGCTCGCCAGTTGTGCAACGCGGCTATACACTAACGAGGTAGTGCTATCTATTCAAGTCGGGTTACTTCTATTGATAGTGTGGTCCCCGATCACCTGGGTGCCGGGGGACTTAAAGCCGGAAAACGTAACGTAAAGCCCCGGGCATCAGCGTAACTGACAATCTCAAGCGCTCCTGCGGAGTGCAGGGGCTCATGAGAAACTTGTGCGTACATGCTCCAATGCACGTGTCTCACCCGTTTGTAATTTTAAGAGGTTGATTCGTGTCCAGAACATTCGCTTTTTCAGGAGATCTATAAATTCCGCGGCTTGTAGGTCAAGAAATTGCGGCATCAAAATGAATGGAGATCAATCGTAAAATAAATGACTTGCAGCAGTTTTCATGCGCCCACTAAATGTAAACAGCCGGTACTAGCGTGGTCACGCAACAGGCGTTTCATTTGCTTAGCCTATGAAACAATGGTAAGAGGAAAAAATGGAGAAGTTGAACGGGACAATAAGGTGAATAGACATTGACCCGAGCTCGAGTCTGCCACCTGCCCCCCACCCCCACCCCCCAGCCCCCCACCACCCACCCCACCCTACTCCAAAGAACACGGCAGCGACACACGACATGCCTTACTAGCAATACATACAAACACAACTTTATTTTCTTTCATCATTAAAGGAAATGAAACATAGGCGTCATTATTACATGTATCACACTTCACAGAGGTGTGAAGAGGTCGTAGTGTGAAGAGGTCGGTGTTCTGGTGTAACAAGCGCGAACACATCATTCATCCGTTTCCAGCAAACCCCTCATGAACGGCCACATGTTTACTGCTGTCTTTTTTTTTTTAATATGGGTGACCTATCGCAGAAGGTTCAGCTGTAGTACTCTACACAACACACCCGTAGGCGCTTATGCACGCTACCAACATGTATACTCAATAATAGAACTTGTTTCAAATGCTAGAGAAAAATATATATTACAAAAGCAGTCTAAACCTTAATAGAACACCGTCGTTAAAAGCGGAACAGCACGGAGAAAATGAAATGCAAATGAATCTTCTGTGTATAAATGAGAAACTAACCAACCAATCAGTCAATAACATCGAGAAATAAAGATGAAAATAACAAACAAAGGAGACGAAAAATAATTATAAGTGCCTTCGAATAATTCAAAGTGTTTCTACACCCCACCCTCACCCTTCCTCCCCTTTGGTTTACATTAATATCGCTTGAAAAAATATTGATGTTTTCACCGTCGCAACTTACAACAGCAAGGAACATACTATGGAAACAAAATTGTATTACATGTAGATTTTTTTACAGTTCATTTTTTTTTCTATGGGGTGTAAATGTATTCGTGCCAGTGTTAAACCTTGTAAGACCCGCGCAACAGTAGAGATAGAGGAAGATGTATTTTATTTCATCAAAGTGATTTGCCCTAGGGTGGGCTTTGACTGCTGAAACTGGGTCGACACAACCGGGTCTAATTGATGTCTTGCCCCAAATGAGACTTTTCTATCCTTCTTTACTCGCCGTTAGATGGCCTTAGTCGTCAGCTCGGTGTTAGCCCTAATAACCACCTCTACCATTCTTTCCCATCCATGGGACTGTAGGCACACGTACACAGAGGTTTTCATGTATTCATAACAGTGGGTGCTGGTATGTGATTCTGAGCATTTCGGCGAGTCCTTGGGGCTTACATTAAAAGTATCACCTACTCGCGCTTCTGAGTAAGGAATTTGAAGCCGTGAGATGAGAATCTCAGATCAGCACTGATGTGCAGGACGTTTGAAAACCTAAAGCGCCTGTACAACTGTGTGCTAGTCTATGATTTCTTTCCTAGAGCTTTATGACCTGAGAAAATCCTTTTGATCTCTGATATGTGTGGATACACATTAAAATTCATATGTACAGGGGCGGATCCAGGGGTGTCTCGACGGGTGGACCGACAGCCCTCCCTCTCCTTTCCCTCCCCCATCCCCCCACCAACCCCCCCCCCCCCGCCCCTCCCCCGTTTTCCAAACTGTGTCATACGAAAGAAATTCAGACCAAAACAGTGACTATCAGGTGAGCATAAATTCATAACAAAAGAAACGCGCTTAAAAACAATTTCAAATAAGTTGTGTTGACATTATTTTTTTTAATGCTTTTCTTTTTGGGATTTTCTTTAAAATTGTAATATAGTTTTGTAACCGTTCTCTCTATGCGTGTTTCTTTCTTTCTTTCTGTATTTCTTTCTTTTTTTGGGGGGTTGTTGGGGTTTTCTGAAACATAATTTTTTAGAGTTTGCAGAGGTTACGATTTTTATTTGTTAAAAAGCTTGTTCTTTCATCTCGGGACACAGCACCTCTTTTGGCACTTTTTAAAAAGTTTAAAAGGAAGAATCATATCTACATGCACTTGTCCTCCTCCCGGCCTCCACCCGACCTCCCTAACAAAACAAGATTAATCGGGCACTTCTGCTTCTTATAATTATGGTGTTAATTTTCTTATTGAAAGGAATGTTCTACCTGTAGTTTCTGCAGGAACAATCACCTTGTGTTTGACAACAACACTACACTACCAAGTACTCCTCCGTCTGATAAACAACACAGCCATTAAAATTTGTGAAAATTCTGATACTGTTATATGCACTCGCAAACTCCTCCATATGAGGAACACATGGTCAGATCACAAAAATAGTCATTATCACTCATGATGTATACCTTATACACTGACTGACGATTATTTAAGGGTTAGTTCAAGGTTGATCAAAATCAAGACATTTCACACCTCCCCTCTGGTGACACGCATCAATGACCACATTGCTACTCTGATGGGCACTTGTGCATGTCCACGGAACTGAAGACAAAGCTATGCAATCTGTGTGAGGCTGGAGACCCACTGTGCTCAGAGATTGTTGTGTGACAGGATTAGGCGATTAGCAATTACCTGTGACACCCGGGCCAGTCGGCTGCTCACCCCGTTGAGACACTCACAAGGCAGTTCTCACTTTTCTGATCACAGTTGGCGTGTACACAGGCGTAGACTTAAACCTAGATGACTGCCACGTATGAGGATGCAATACCATTTATATGGCACAGAAAGAGGTAATGCTTTTCATGAGCCCCTGTGACTGATGGGGCACATGAAACTCTATGCCTGGCTGAGGGACTGATATGGACTCCAGTTCAGCAATGATCGGACACTTTTTCAAGGCTAGGGGTTGACCAGCAGTCAGCGGCTTATTGCCAGATGGCTGCCTCAGTCTGAGGATGCAATGAAGATTGTATTGCACAGCAAGAGGGACTGATTTACATGAGCCTCTGTGAGCGCGGGGTACATGGCATTCTATGTCTTCGTGAAGTACTGTGACAGGTGCAGGTAAGGAGTGCCAAGTGATGATATGTGACTATAGGCCCATGAACACACTATGCTCACCCACCGATCCCGTGAGATAATTGTAAAATACCCAGTACAAGAAAAAAAAAAAAGAACCATCGAATAGTAAAACACAACTTCCACAAATAACCATCAAAAACTTTTTGTTGTCAGGGCTGCCGGGGGGGGGGGGAGGCCCCCTGACCCCCCCTACCCTGGATCCGCCACTGATGTATATAATATATGTGTGTTTACGTGTGTGCCTGCGACAATATTTTTTAAATACATGAGAAGCTTTTTTTAAAGGGTTAATCTTTTAGGACTTATTATTTTCGTTTAAACTCGAAGGTGATATCAAAGACGGGACACCAAGTAGGGCTTGAACAAAAGGTGACTCCGGCTGGATTTGAACCCGCGACCTTTCTGACGAGAGTTAAACACTTGACCACCGAGCCTACCAACTCCCCGAAACGTCATGCTAGCTGTAGCAGTCATGGGGGAGGGTGTGTGTGTGTGTGTGTGTGTTGGGGGGTGGGGGGGGGCAGTATGCTCATACCACTGATTATAAAACAGTTGGGAAATAGACAGTCCAATACCTTCCTTTGTTCACAGTAAGACAGATTCACGTGAGCCCCTGCAGTGGTGGGGTTTGTGATGCGCTGTAGTCTAAAAGCGAACAACAGTCTTAGGGTGCAAATACTTTGTACGACCTAGTTCTGCAAACATGAGGAGCAAATTCAATTAATGCCCTGCGGTCCAAGTGAACTATGATCATCTATGCTTCTGTTAGCTGAACAGACTTGACGAGCTTATTGACATGGGGAGGTGGGAGCAGTGAGTGTTGTCTCGTAGACACGCCCTTACGTCTCACTTGTTCATTCAGCCGAATCTGTTTCCAAGAGGCACAGATTCGCATGTGTTCCGACAGCAGGGGTAAACATACTCTATGTGTCTTACTGGCGGAGATAGGACCCATTTGCATTCACCTAAGTAGAGAAGGTGGAGGCAACAAGACTAAATGGCAAACTCTCGCAATAGGGCGCAAACAACTGATACGTTTCAAGTACTAACATGCACTTGACAAAAAGGCACAGACAGACATAGAAAAGAATCTAGCTAGAGTATACTTATTTGGTCAATAGTGTTTACATCTACTTCCTCTCTCAAGGGGAGATCATCAGGTTTATACATTTCAGCGTACCTATGACACGACAGTGCAAGGTAGTCACAAAGATTTCCACTTCACAGAGTGCTCCTTGCTCACCTAAACAACATAGATGTAGCTGAAACCAACATTTACTTTAGATCTAAATGGACCCTTGACTGTTTTATGGAATAATGTTGGTCTGCGTCTTTTAGAGAAGATATAAAATTGGACCCTATTAATATGTAAAGCTATCAAAGATCTTAATTAGTTCTTGGCAGTGGGAGGACTCAGGAAGAGCGAAGGGAATCGCCGGCTCGTGGGTTCGAATCCCATCCCGTCCCCGGTAGCTGGACTCACAATCCAGGGGGAAAAACGGATTTGTTTAATAGCATGTCCGTTGAAAGCTCCTGGTAAATCAAAGTGGTGCAGTTGGAGTGCGCCTGAGTTGATCAGTGTTCAGGTCGTATTCCATAGGCAATAGATTTCCCTGTCCCCCATAACCGGCCCATCAGGGCCGTCCATGATCACCTTGGTGCTGTGGACGTTAAACCCGAACTAACCAACCAACCGAGGACTCAGGAGGGTTTACGACACATTTGCTAGTGTTTATATCTGTGTTTTTCAAACATGCATTATTTCAGATCATAAGGAATAGATTATTTGAGAGAATGCAATGTTAAAGGTGTGTGTGTGTATGTGAGATTGATTGATTGTACATTGCTTAACGTCCCGACAGCAACAAGGCTTTCTCAAGACGTGCCTGCACTGCTTGTGAAAGAAAAAAAAAAAAAAAAAAAAAAAAAAAAACCCAGAACATTGAATGTATGTCGCCAGCCGGTCAAATACGTTAAATAAACCTAACACATGGGGCCTAAATAAAGCTAAGACCATTTAGCAACACACATCCAACATCAAGAGCTACAGGCAGTGCAGACAGTAGGGAGAGTTTTAAAAAGGCAAATACAGGTGAATGGACAAAGGGTAGACAGAAACACATGCCCCAGAATAGAGAGAAAAACCCACCCTGTGGGGCTGACCAGGGTGACCCTGGGAACTAAAAAATACCTAACCCCACCCAAGTCCCCCAGGGCAGACCCGGGTGGGGTGTGTATGTGAGAGAGAGAGAGAGAGAGAGAGAGAGAGAGAGAGAGAGAGAGAGAGAGAGAGAGAGAGAGAGAGAGAGATGCGCTGCTGTAGTTTGTATAGAATTTCTAAGACGTTATCAGCATTATGTATGCAACAGTTTTGTAACTCAATATTCAGAACATACTACAGGTTTGACAGTATATCGCGATCCCGGATATATCGCGGTAGGGAACTTGGATCCCGAAAAATGGATCTGACCGCGGGCGCCAGTTAACCTTTGTCACCAGCCCAAACCGCCCCCCCCCCCCTCTCCTGTCACTTCTCCCCCTTACGGCGCATACACCTCGCTACACACTAAACTCCGAATTACCTCCTCCAGATTAAAACCACAAGTGTAAATGATTATGGTTTTTAAGTGCAGAATCGATATGCAATGAACGTCTGTTGCCACACTCCACTTTAGCGGTAAAGATGCTCAGAGTGGCAGGTGGGACTAGATTGACACTGAACCCTCAAGGACCTCTTCCACACGAAGAATACGTTGATACGGTACTGTATTGTTTAAGACCATTTCTTGTTACTTTTTGAAACTTCTCTCCATTGATGTACAGATTAATTAGTTTATAACAAGGGAACACACATTAGCTGCTTGCGTTCATATTAACCGGGGACACACACGAGCTGGCTCGATCCAAACCAACTGCTGACACACACCAGCTGGTTGCATACATACGAACCGAGGACACACACGAGCTGGCTCGATCCAAATCAACTGCTGACACACACGAGCTGGCTCGATCCAAATCAACTGCTGACACACACGAGCTGGTTGCATACATACGAACCGGGGACACACACGAGCTGGTTGCATTCATACGAACTGGGGACACGAGCTGGTTGTATTCATACGAACCGGGGACACACACGAGCTGGTTGCATCCATACGAACTGGGGACACACACGAGCTGGTTGTATTCATACGAACCAGGGACACACATGAGATGGTTGCATACATACGAACTGGGGACACACACGAGCTGGTTGTATTCATACGAACCGGGGACACACACGAGCTGGTTGCATCCATACGAACTGGGGACACACACGAGCTGGTTGTATTCATACGAACCGGGGACACACACGAACTGGTTGTATTCATACGAACCGGGGACACACACGAGCTGGTTGCATCCATACGAACCGGGGACACACACGAGCTGGTTGTATTCATACGAACCGGGGACACACATGAGATGGTTGCATCCATACGAACTGGGGACACACACGAGCTGGTTGTATTCATACGAACCGGGGACACACACGAGCTGGTTGCATCCATACGAACTGGGGACACACACGAGCTGGTTGTATTCATACGAACCGGGGACACACACGAACTGGTTGCATCCATACGAACTGGGGACACACACGAGCTGGTTGTATTCATACGAACCGGGGACATACACGAGTTGGTTGTATTCATACAAACTGGGGACACGTGAATAGCAGCATCTTTTGAATGGTAATCAGTTCCCAGACAAATTTATCATGCTTAAATACCAACATAGATGCATGTTATAAATGATTTTAGCAAAGTTCATAACAGTTTATCTGTTTTTAATCATCGGCTACATCCATACAAACTGGGGACGTCTGATTGTATCCATACAAACTGGGGACGTGTGTGTACAAAGTTTCATCATCTTAAAAGCCCATTGTTTTCAACTTCACAGCCCAGTACTACTATATTTGTAACAAATGAACATAGATCTATGTGCTGAGGAGGTTGAAAGCAAAATATCTTCTATCAGATCCTTGTATTTGAGCATGGGTTGTAACCATACGAACCGGGGACCCGTGTGTATAATCCTATAAAAGTGTGTATCCAGATACACACACCATGGGTTGTAACCATACGAACCGGGGACCTCGTCAGATTTTGCTCATATTTCACCAGTAACATTGTTTTGAGTCATAATATACGTCGCAAATGATAACTCAAATCGTCTGGAACCGGGGACGTCCCCGGTTACTGGAGGTCCCCGGTTCGTGGGTGTATAACCCGTGTGTGTCCCCGGTTCACGGGATGTACATACTCACACACACACACACACACACACACACACACACACACACACACACACACACACACACACACACACACACACACATACACACACACACAAACACACACACACACACACACACATACACGAACACAAACACAAATGCACACACACACACACAAACACATACATACATACACACACACGCACGCACGGACACACAACACATACACACAAACACAACACACACACACACACGCACACACACACACACGCACATACACGCACACACACACACACACACACGCACAGATACACACACAGGAACGCACGCTGTTGTAAGGTCTAAACCTGTTCACTCTTCAGCCTGGTTTCTGTGTCTGTAACTGACATTCAGTTAATCGATCGATCACGTGACTTTATTTCGTCCTCGGTAACAACTGTCGTGTGACGGTAACAAGGCTAGAACTACAACTCCTGTAGCCTGTGAACTGTGAGACTTTGTTCTTTATGTTCTGTATACACATTATATATATACGAGTGGAGGTTTGACGCGGCGACATGCAGGCCTTGCCTTGTTACAAGCTGGCTGTCAATATCCGGTTGTCTGCTGTGTTACCGTTATACATGTACATGTCCATGCATGCCTTTCCTTGTTACAAGCTGACTGTCATTATCTGGTTGTCTGCTGTTACCGTAATACATGTATATGTCCATGCAGGACTTTCCTTGTTACAAAACGGCTGTCAATATCAGGTTGTCTGCTGTGTTACCGTAATACATGTACATGTCCATCACGGCAGTTTCCCCTAGCCCACTTAGTTTGCCAACAGGGGTAACCTGATCCGTCCATGCAGGCAGAGCCAGACGCTGCAATCGCCGCAGTAGCAACAAAGAGGCAAAAACGGATACCTCTTGCAAACAACTAAAGATTTAGCCAGTTTTTCAAGTTTTTACAGCACAAACATCTTTTTCACCTGGATGGCAAATGGTCTGCTTTTATTAAGGTTATAATTTCATTTCCCGCACTTACACTGAAAGCGAATAATCACACCTCCAGTGACAACTCTGACTCGGCACTGGAACTAGCGCCGTCTTCAGCACCGCACCTGGGAGTGCTGTTGGAGTATATGTGTATGGGGATAGTGTTTCACTCACGGACGAACCGGTAAACTGAAGTCATGAATCTTTCTTAATGTTCGTAAAGCCCTGCCTTAACTGGGCGAGACAAACCCGAACCTCGTCTCGGCGAGACACCCGAGACAGTCTCGGCGAGACACCCGAACCACGCCTTGTTCTTAATTAGGTTCGGCGAACCCTCCAAGACAAGATCGGCGAGACACCCGAGACGTGTCTCGGTGTGTCTCGGGCCGGTCTTTTGTCTTGCCGATCATGCACAGCAAACCTGCCCGAGACACTCTGAAAAAGTGAACGCTCTTCTCTGCCGGAGAAAAGATTTCACTGAATCAACATGGCAAATCTGCAAGAACTTGTAGCAAGCATTGATTTATCTGAAGAAGAGTGCGCATTATTTGTTGAAATTTGGGAGACTTTTCCCATCCTGTGGGATCCGAGGGACCCCCAATTCAAGAATAAAAGAGCCAAGGCCAGGGCCCTTTGAGGAGTTCATGGAAAGATTCGGGCACAGTTGGACTACGGGTACGTTTTCATTCCTTTTTCTCCTCAGTCTGCAATGACCGCAATCAACTTGTCGATTATCCTCAGTCCTTCATGGACGACCATACACGAAGTCACGTTCCTTTGAAATATATTACCAATCTTGTGAATACATGTATTTCTGAGGCACCACTGCGGGAAACAAAATAAGCAGAAATCTGATTTTTTTCAGTCCAACTGATCAAAAGATCAAAACTATTATTAGTATTATTAGTACTGGGTCTTCACGGGTCTGTATCATCTGAAATAATATTCTTTTCACTTTAGAGTTTAGTGATCATACAGATCGAAATGACCAGTTTTATTCAGTACTTTGAGTTTGATATGATTGTTTTTCTTTGACTTTAGTTTAAAGTAATAAACTTTGATAGATAAGATACTCATTCGTGGATACTATACATATTTGCAAAAAGTAAACTATATTCAATAAGTTTTGTTTTAAAGTTACCCTAAATCTGTGCTCCATGTGTACGGAATCATTGTTGTACACTGTACCAGACAGCTGTGGTGACATTGTTACTTATGTAGAAGCATATTGTTCTAGATGTCGCTGCTTATATATGTTAAAAGGTGGGATTGCTGATGTTTGTGTTGCTGGCATTTTTTCAGAGCAAGTGTCTCGCAAGATTGACTCTCTGAAAGCTTGCTACAGAAAAGTCAAGAGTCGGAAAAGAACAACAACAGGTGCCCCCGCAAGCCAACGCAAACAGTGGGCCCTGTTTGACAAGATCCACTCCTTTTATGGTTCAACGAATTACATGGGAGCAGGGGTGGTGCGGAGCATTTGCCCCGGGGACTCTCAATCTCAGAGTTTTCTGGCAAGTTTGGTGTTTCAATTTGCTATTGGCAGTTGACTATTAACATTTGAACTACACCTGTTGATTTTAAGATACCAGCACCCCTTTAACTGCTTTTTAGTTTTTTGTGCTCAAGATTATGAAGGCAGGCTCAGTGTTTAGATTTGTCTGTTTAGTATGTATTTGTAATCTTTTCAAGTAGAACAGATATTGTCATGATTGATTTACAAGTAGTGTTTGAGCGAAAACAGACACACACACACACACACACTCACCATGTGCACTAATAGTAAAAGCCACATAAATCATCTGAAAGTTTCTATATAGATTTATTAAACCATCACCAAATAAAATACACAAAGACAGAATTCATTGATCTCAAAATTTTCTTATAACTCCTCTCTCTGTCTCTTGTTTGCTATCTTCAAGATTGATTTTCAAGCAGCGTTTCAGAAGAAACAGATACACAAACATACAAAGTGTTATGGAAAAATTGTGTAACGGGGTAGAAGACATGCATGAAATGAGATCACTCAACATCGAAGACAGGGGTCGCAGTGACATGTCTTTATTAACTAAAGTAACTGACGAAACAACGCCCAAGAATAAACAATGGCGCAACATTAGACATTCTTTGATGGTACATATGCGACTTCTGGTGATGTTTAAAGCTAATAACCATGGCAGACTGTCAGCTGTATGGTTTTCAATATCAAACAATATGATAAATGTTAAAGTCAAATAACCATTCACATAGCCCCAGCATGTCCTCATGTGAAGTATCAAACTCAAAGTATCAAAGACTGCAAGTCATAGAGTGCAATTAAAAAGCAGACAGAAAAATATTAAGTATAAATCATCGCAAAAAGAGACAAAGGTAACTAATGAACTATTATACTGTATGCATGGCTACCCAAACTATGAGTAAGCAATACATCAAATATCAATACTAAATCAGAGGACAGAACCAGAAGAGCATGTAATAAAAAACATAATACTAAGCACCGAACAAAAGCAATCGGCCAAAATCTGTTTAGCATTCATTCCCCATCCACAGTCATACACAATGACAACACTCATACATCCACTATACCAGGTCAGTTGCACACTCTCAGGCAACAACAGAAAAGGAAGGGGGATCCTAGCACCATAATACCTTTACTGGCCCACAGAAGTGCAGTGTGTTGGTCTGTGATCTCGGACCACGCGACACTAGGCCAGAGGATGCAAAATCACATACCAGCACCCGAAAAGTTCTCACAATACCTTGGTGGTCTGAGTGCACTCATCTGCAATTCCAGACCCCACGACACAAGGCCGCAAGATGCCGAATCGCAGATCAGCACAACGTCAAAGTAACTTGACTAGTCTGGTGGGCAAGCTCATGTGGTCATCTGCGATTCCGGACCGAACAACTGTAGAGCAGATCACAGATCAGCACACCAGTGAGATAACTCATTTACTCGCTCTGTCTAGCTCTAATGTGTCAATCTGCGATTCCGGGCCCCGACGACTCTAGGCCGCCAGATGCAGAGTCACAGAGTGCACCCGGTCACAATTGATAACTGAAGAGTTCCTCACGCGATTTTTTACCTTTGTATAATTATTTTATTGTTTGGGTACATTCACATTTGTGCGCTCATTATACCCAACAACGAAATCCCTAAATTTTGCTGTTGCTGTATGTGAGTTTCTTTAACTGATTCTACCCCAGACACACCACAGCAAGACTGATGAGGATCGACCATGATAGTTTAAGGGTGATGCCAGAATAGCTTGGCATCCATAGGCACCAAGCTATTCTGGCATCACCCTTGAACTATCAAACAATATATGATAAATGTTAAAGTCAAATAACCATTCACATAGCCTCAGCATGTCCTCATGTGAAGTATCAAACTCAAAGTATTAAATAAGACTGCAAGTCATAGAGTGCAATTAAAAGCAGACAAAAAAATATTAAGTATAAATCATCGCAAAAAGAGACAAAGGTAACTAATGAACTAGGACAGAACCAGAAGAGCATGCAATAAGGAACATAATACTAGGCACCGAACAAAAGCAATCACCCAAAATCTGCTTAGCATTCATTCCCCATCCACAGTCATACACAATGACAACACTCTCATACATCCACTATACCAGGTCAGTTGCACACTCTCAGGCAACAGAAAGGGAAGGGGGATCCTATGCACCATAATACCTTACTGACCCACAGAAGTGCAGTGTGTTGGTCTGCGATCTCAGACCACGCGACACTAGGCTGCAGGATGCAAAATCACAGACCAGCACCCGAAAAATTCTCACAATACTTGGGTGGTCTGAGTGCACTCATCTGCAATTCCGGACCCCACGACACCAGGCCGCAAGATGCCGAATCGCAGATCAGCACAACGTCAAAGTAACTAGTCTGGTGGGCAAGCTCATGTGGTCGTCTGCGATTCCGGACCGAACAACTGTAGACCACACATTGCAAAATCACAGACCAGTACAACAGTGAGATAACTCATTTACTCGGTCTGTCTAGCTCCAACGTCTCAATCTGCGATACCGGACCCCGACGACTCTAGGCCGCCAGATGCAGAGTCACAGAGTGTACCCGGTCACAATTGATTTAATTGAAGAGTTCCTCACGCAATTGTTTACCTTTGTAGATTTTATTTTTGGGGGTACATTCACATTATTTTGTGCACTCACTTTGAGTTCATCCATGCTGTACTTCAATTCATTTTAACAACTCTCTATTATCTCTGCAAACAATATCGCATGCCATACTCAAGCAAGCCCTAGAATTGTAAACAGGCACAGGAACAAAGGTACAAGGGTCAACACTGGTTGAGGTCAGACTACCAATACATTCAAGCTTTTTCATTTTGCCAAGGCATAGCTCCCTCGTTCACGAAGTAGTCCTTCAGTGCATCGCGGATGTTTCCACCCGTCACATACTGATTTTGAGGTGCTGCCTGCAGGCCTGGCAGTTGTGCACCATGCATCTGTTGCCATCCCCCGTCCACAAGGTGGTGATCATTTCCCTGCTCAAAATCAGCATATCCTGGACCGCAATACTGCTGATCCTTGCGGTCACAAAGGAAATTATGCAGTGCAAGGGAAGCAAGCACAAACTTCTTCACCTGTGGTGGTTGTTGTTCCATCATTCTTTGGTACATACCAAAACGGGAGGCCAGTATGCCAAAGGCATTTTCAACAATCCTCCTGGCCCTTGACAGTCTGTAGTTGAAGATGGCTTTGTCACGATCCAGCCCTCTGTCGGCATATGGTTTCATAAGGTTGGGTGACAGAGCAAATGCGGCATCAGCCACAATCAGGCTTGGAATGGCCACATTGGTGCGAGGAGTGCACATAGGCGGAGGCGTGCTCCATAGGCCCATCTCCATGTCCCTTTTGAATGACGAGTCATTCCAAATTGTGGCGTCTCCGTTGCGCCCCTCGGCCCCGACCTCATGGTACAGAAACTTGTATTGCGCATCCACGATGGCGAAAAGCACTATGCTATGGAACCCTTGATAGTTATAGTACGCTGATCCTCCTCTATTTGGGCATTTGATGCGCACATGCTTGCCGTCGCGTGCTCCCAGGCACTGGGGGAAATTCCACTTCCTTTGGAATTGTTCCTGGATGCTGAGCCACTCCCTTTCAGTGGTTGGTGTCTAAAACACACACAAAGACAAATCATGCATAATTCTGGTACAGAACTGCTATATATAAGAATTTATAAAAAATATTTGTATGTTATGCTTTATGTTTCAGGATATCGATGAGGATGCCAAATATTTCCATGAGCAGGCTTCAGGCGACATTGAAATGTTAGGACAGCAGATATTAGTGCGGCAGTTGACGGGTGAAGACAGATCGTCAAGTGGCAACTCCACAATCAGTTCAGGCAGTTCAAGTTTGCAACCTGGAACAAGCGGGTGCAACTTGGCTGACCGCTCGGGCAGCACAGACTGCCCACGACCTGTAACAAAGCAGCTGCTTACTGCAACAAATGGTAGGACACCAGCAAAAATGTCACGAGTGCTTGGGAACCGATCAGCACCTGCCACAGCACAGGAAGATGGAAACTTTAAAGCTGCAGCGGTTGGCTTTCTTCAGCAGCTGCAAGAGCAAAGGAAGAATCCAGCAAACCCCCACATCCACTTCGCCATGGCCATCGCTGAAGACCTGTGCAAAATTCAAAGTTCAAGAAGACTAGCAATCTTAAAACACAAGATCAATGGTTTAGTACATGAGGCATTGATGGAAGAAATGTCAGACAATGATGATATTGATAGCATTCCATAAGTGAAAGTCATTTCAAGAGTAATATAACCCATGGAATAAGTGTTCAGTACATGAGTTATTGCTAAAACAATATAGTCACAAACTGGACGTTGTCACTGTAACTACATTACATGGTGTATATTTTCAGGTCCATGAAGAAATCCATTCAGGTTTAATGTTTTGGAAACCCCTGCCATGTGTTAAGCTGTAATTTTCTTTTTACACTTTAACACATTATCCACATTATCTGTCTATCTGTGAATGAATGTGCTTTTACAATTGGCTTGGAATACAAATGTCATGTTGGTAGTAGGTAGTATTTGATATGTGTAGGTTATTGTGGACAGTCATCATTTTGTATGGACCCATGTTGAAGCCATAATAATAAATCATCAAACATGCTCTCCGATCTGATTTGTTTTTCATACTCAGTGAGGCACAATAATGTCTGTTTTTAGTCATACTTGTCTTGTTTTATTCGGGTTTTTTTAATCATTGCTATAAAAAAAACATTTAAACTCATTGTACCCAACACCAAATTCCCTAAATTTTGCTGTTGTCCTCTGAAGACACAGATCGACCATGATAGTTCAAGGGTGATGCCAGAATAGCTTGGCGCCCATAGGCACCAAGCTATTCTGGCATGACCTTTGAACTATCATGGTTGATCCTCATCTTGCTGTGGTGTGTCTGGGGTAAAATGAGTTAAGAAATTCACATACTATCACACTTTTATTCCAATGGGAGAATGCACTACTTAGCCAAACATTTTCTGTACCTTTAGATATGTGTCCTTCAGGGCATTGTAGATGGCTTCACACGTCTCTGCTATGACATAACCCAATGTTGACACCGGGATGCGAAACAGGTAGAACATGCTCAAGTAAGGTCCACCTGGAACACACAGAAACAAAGAACAGAAATGAAATTACATATTGTACTGTGCCAAGTGAACACTAAGTTTATTTTGAACACTTTAATCATGGACATGCGGATTACAACAATGGTGTACCACCGCATGACATTTTGCGAACACTGTTACTACGGAGCCACCCAGCTCCCCGAATGATTAGACAACAGATTTAACAACCTGAAAAATATTTTAGCTTTGTTAGCTTTTTTTCCTTTGCAAACAGCTGTATAGAAAAACTGAGTGAGGTACTGGTACAGTGGTAGTGGTCTAATAAAACGGCTTTAAACGATCATTGATTTTTTTAAATAAACAGTGGAGACAAAATATATAACCTTCTGCCAGAAATCGTAGCGTCACAGCCAGCCTTTCCTCTGGAGCTATGGCGTCTTTAAAGTTGGTGTCACGTTTTTCAATGAGGGGTCCCACTGTGTGAAGCAGTGCATCAAATGCCTCCCCACTCATCCTCAAAAATTTGTGAAGATGTTTTGGGCATTGCAAGTTATCACACAAATAAATACATGTACCACTTGTTAAGTTATTATATTGTTTGTTCCAGGGTGAAACTATTGTTTTCATTTCTTGTAATTTCTTCACCAGAACATTAAAAACACTTCAATCCATTTTTAGTACAAACTTAAAATCATTAAAAATAACATTCAACTAACAATTTAATTAAAACATTTAAAAAATAAGACGAAGAGGACAATGAAACAATATTTTGTAGTTTTACCTCGCAACCTAGGCTAAAATGCCTACAGGTCCCTACCTAGTCGGTGTTCGATGCATTCAAAATATTCGAATGAAACTGTACAGTGTGTAAACAGATATGTGGCATTTACAGAAATACTACAACACTTTACAATTAAAAAAGGTGCACCAAATCCAAACTGCACTTCAGAGAATAGTGAAAATACTGAATGAATCATACACGCTCTATGGAATGAATAACCGCACTCGCCTGTTCAGCCAGCTCTTGAACCAGTGCATGAAATGCACCTTGCTGGTGTCTTTGCAACACGTAGGGCAGTGTTGCCCTTCGCTGTCTTTGTCTTTCTCCTGCCCCTTCCTTCTCGCCTAGCACATACAGCGCTAGAACAATGCCAACATCTTCTGCATCTTCTTCTAATACACGAGCAGACGCCATTGTTGCTGATCAACTTCCGTCTCGGCTGGTTCGGCGCGGCTAAAAATAGACCCGGTTAAGAAACGAAAAGAGTTCGCCGTGACCGCCCTATCCTCTGTCTCGTCTCAGCTGGTCTCGGCTTGTCTCGGGGAGACCCAATTCGGAAGAAACCGCATTTTGACCGAACGACGAACCTCGGTTCGCCGAGACATTGTCTCGCCCAGTTAAGGCAGGGCTTAAGGCCAGTTTAGAGACTCAGACTCCCGTTCGTTCACGACTAGAGTTCTACACCTGTTGGCCATCTTTAGTCACCAGACAGATTCTATTCACTTTACACGTAGACTGCACGTGGAACTTGTGCACACTTGGATTATGATGATTATTGATGATTTCATGATTCTGTCTGTGTATTGACTGGAATAAGTGAATCCATTTTATTTGACATTCCATCTCAGTCTTTATTGCATGAGAGTGTGTGAGTGCGGGTAGAGGTTTGCGTGCTATGCGTGTGTAAGCCAATATGTTATGAATGCGCATGTATGTGAGAGAGGTGGAATGTGTAGACGTGAAGACCAATGCGTGTCTGTCAGTGTATTCATTCTTGGTTGCACGCGCTACAAAGCCCAGCTCTGAACATGTTCTAAATGTAGTGGTTTAGGATAGGGTGTGTTAGTCAACTGGGGTGCGTGGTCAAACCCAGACACCAGCCTTCATTACTGGGGTGTGTGGTCACACCCAGAAACCAGCCGTCATTACTGGGGTGTGTGGTCACACACAGAAACCAGCCGTCATTCATGGGGTGTGTGGTTACACACAGAAACCAGCCGTCATTCATGGGGTGTGTGGTTACACACAGAAACCAGCCGTCATTACTGGGGTGTGTGGTCACACCCAGAAACCAGCTGTCATTACTGGGGTGTGTGGTCACACACAGACACCATCCGTCATTACTGGGGTGTGGGGTCCCACACAAAAACCAGCCTTCAGTCATGGGGTGTGTGGTTACACACAGAAACCAGCCGTCATTACTGGGGTGTGTTTTCACACCCAGAAACCAGCCGTCATTACTGGGATGTGTGGTCACACACAGAATCCAGCCGTCATTACTGGGATGTGTGGTCACACCCAGAAACCAGCCGTCATTACTGGGATGTGTGGTCAAACACAGAAACCAGCCGTCATTACTGGAGTGTCTGGTCACACACACAGAAACCAGCCGTCATTACTTGGGTGTGTGGTCATATACAGAAACCAGCCGTCATTACTCGGGTGTGTGGTCAAACACACAGAAACCAGCCGTCACTAATGTGGTGTGTGGCCACATACAGAAACCAGCCTCATTACTGGGGTGTGTGGTCACACACAGAAACCAGCCGTCATTACTTGGGTGTGTGGTCACACGCAAAAACCAGCCTTCATTACTGGAGTGTCTGGTCACACACACAGAAACCAGCCGTCATTACTGGGGTGTGTGATCACACACAGAAACCAGCCGTCATTTCTGGGGTGTGTGGTCACACACAGAAACCAGCCGTCATTACTGGGGTGTGTGGTCAAACAGACACCAGCCGTCATTACTGGACTGTGCGGTCACACACGGAAACCAGCCTTCGTTACACAACGAACGTTCTCCATCTCCATCAGAGCATGCCACACTAACACTAACGCTACACGGGTCAACTTCGCAAGAACGATGCGTACATTTACCCAGCGTGATTCCAGCCCGGCGTAAATCCACCCAGTGCAGACTTTCACCATCGCGCAATTCCTCCCAGATTTCTCATTCTCGCTGATACACAAAAAAACACAAACATTCTGTGTCGCAATGAAACACAAAATCACAAACATTCTGTGTCCCAATTATACACACAAACACAAACATTCTGTGTTACAATGATACACAAAACCACAAACAATGTCTTAGTCGCCTGCTCGTCGTTTAACCCAAATAACTAACTAACTAACCAACATCGTGTGTCACAATGATACACAAAACCACAAACATTGTGTGAGAAATGGTTTGACTGATGAGTGTGCACGATGAATGACACCAGTGTCGAGTCACGAGACACACAAAGTCACGTGGGACAGGGTAACGCACAGTCGTGCCCCCAAGAATCTACTGTGAGTTCATTCACTCCAGCCGGTGGCTTGGCGCAAGGTTGATTTTCCTGGGTAGAATTTTGCCTCACAAAAATATAGCGAAGATGACTCCTAACACTAACAAAGCAAGGCGCACTACAGAAGTTGACTCCTAACACTAACAAAGCAAGGCGCACTACAGAAGTTGACTCCTAACACTAACAAAGCAAGGCGTACTACAGAAGTTGACTCCTAACACTAACAAAGCAAGGCGCACTACAGAAGTTGACTCCTAACACTAACAAAGCAAGGCGCACTACAGAAGTTGACTCCTAACACTAACAAAGCAAGGCGCACTACAGAAGAACGCGTATCAAAGTGACGTCATTACATCATTAGATCAAGATTATGACGTATGATTCAAAACCACGTGATGACAACGGCTTTGAAACCAGCATTCACAGCGGAATCCTGCAGGCAGCAGACAACGGCTGTGGGAAGGAGAGAAGAAAGATAGAGGCAAGCCAGAATTCAGATGTAAGTTAAACAACAACTGTGTGATGTACATGTATCATACCAAGTGACATGCTCTGTCAGCTCACAAAGGATGGATATTTCGTCACCTGCTGGAAATACAAAACCAGCAGACAGATACACGTAACACTGCTGAAGCTCAACGCTCTCTGTCGGTAATGTAGCTACAGATTTCATATCATTCTCAGTCCTTGAACACGAAACATGGACTGGTCTTCTGTTACAGATTTCATATCATTCTCAGTCCTTGAACAAGAAACATGGACTGGTCTTCTGTTACAAATTTCATATCATTCTCAGTCCTTGAACAAGAAACATTGACTGACCTGTTACAGATTTCATATCATTCTCAGTCCTTGAACAAGAAACATGGACTGGCCTTCTGTTACAGATTTCATATCATTCTCAGTCCTTGAACAAGAAAAGTGGACTGGCCTTCTGTTACAGATTTCATATCATTCTCAGTCCTTGAACAAGAAACATGGACTGGCCTTCTGTTGTGTAGAATGAAGAATGTTGTATTCCTTTTATTGTGCCTTAGTTATTTGCCTTGCGTCTAGCGAGTTTATCGATGGCTGTGCACACTGTGGTGGTTGTTGTACCTGAGTTATTTACCGTGCGTCTAGCGAGTTTATCGATGGCTGTGCACACTGTGGTGGTTGTTGTACCTGAGTTATTTGCCGTGCGTCTAGCGAGTTTATCGATGGCTGTGCACACTGTGGTGGTTGTTGTACCTTAGTTATTTGCCTTGCGTCTAGCAAGTTTATCGATGGCTGTGCCCACTGTGGTGGTTGTTGTACCTTAGTTATTTGCCTATCAACTTGCTTTATTATTGCTGGAGAATTGTGGACTGCAATCTTTGGCTATCAACTTGCTTTGTTATTGCTGGAGAATTGTGGACTGCAATCTTTGGCTATCAACTTGCTTTGTTATTGCTGGAGAATTGTGGACTGCAATCTTTGGCTATCAACTTGCTTTGTTATTGCTGGAGAATTGTGGACTGCAATCTTTGGCTATCAACTTGCTTTGTTATTACTGGAGAATTGTGGACTGCAATCTTTGGCTATCAACTTGCTTTGTTATTGCTGGAGAATTGTGGACTGCAATCTTTGGCTGACAACTGACAGGGACAAAGAGCCACATCAAAGGGACACAGAGCCACATCAGTCCACATGGACTTGTTGATGAAAATCTGTCAGTCTTCAGGTTCTATTCCTCACATGTATTGTGTTTGCTGAAGTTGGAGTGAGTGAGTGAGTGATTGAGTGAGTGAGTGAGCGAGCGAGCGAGCGAGCGAGTGAGTGAGTGAGTGAGTGAGTAAGCGAGCGAGCGAGCGAGCGAGTGAGCGAGCGAGCGAGCGAAGGAGAGAGAGAGAGAGCGAGCGGGTGAATGAGTGAGTGAGTGGGTGAGTGAGTGAGTGAGTGAGTGAGTGAGTGAGTGAGTGAGTGAGTGAGTGAGTGAGTGAGTGAGTGAGTGAGTTTAAAACTCCTGCCACAGACACAGATACTATTCTGATACAAGTAGAGATTCTCATAAGCCTGTTATGGCAGCAGGACTAAGCCGTCAACACATATCTGTACTGTCCCAAAGAATGAACGGCATCTTACACGTCAAATTAAGCACCCCGGCCCCCCCCCCCCCCAACCCCCGCTCCTCCCTCCCCCCCGGCCCTCCCCCACCCCGCTCCGACCCCCCCCCCCCCCGACCCCCCCCCCCCCGCTCCGACCCCCCAGCCCCCACCGGGTCCGCTCCGTCCCCCCTCCATCCCCGCTCCGCCCCCCCCCCCACCCTGTCGGCCGCAGCGGAAAGGTAGACTGTCGGACACCGTAGGAAGAGCTTCATGCAGCTTGTTCCCTTCCTCTTTGTCCCACTCGGACTGCCACTCGCGGGCTATGTAGGCACTAATCACAGGTTTAAAATCACTATAAAGAGTCTGTGTGTCAGGGACAGGGTCACTGCGGGCACTGTTGACAGCACAATCTGCGATCCTGTTGCCTTCGATGCCCACATGGCCCGGCACCTAAATAAAAATGTCATAATATTCCTTCATCAAGTCTGCGTAGAGCTCTCTAATCTGCGCCAGCAGTGGGTGGTCTGTTCCCGGTACTGTCTTTCAAGGTGTGATAACCGGACAAGACCGATATATCACAACCAATCTGTATTGTGACGTCAGAATGAATGACCGATATATCACAACCAATCTGTATCGTGACGTCAGAATGAATGGCCGACGTCTGCTGACTACGCGATACGAATGTACTTACATAAGTGAAGTGAGCATGAGGCATGAGTGTACGGGAACTATGCGTTTCTCTTTCACCTTTTGTTAGTAGCCACGGGCCACCAATCTCAACTTCTACTGATAAACAGTACACATTGTCTAGCAGGCAGTCCACTTCCCGACGCTGTCATTGAAAAGAAAAGGGGAGACTGCCAGTGCTAATATTTTAGGAAGGTTACAAAGTAAAGTAGGTTATAGCACTGTCAGGGGAGAGAAATGTGCATGATCGACCAGTGATCATAGATCTACTGTGGCCAAAGCACAAAAAAAGAGATAGGAAAGAGAGGGGGCGCTAAGAGAGTGACTGAAAGCAATGCATATGGAAGCCCCCCCCCCCCCACACCCCCCGAAGGGGGGCGTATCACATATCCACTGTTCCAGCCACTCAGTGCATGGAAATTTAAATCTAGGTCCCCCAAGGGATTTTGTGCTTTGTGATTTTGTGCTTTGGCCACAGTAGATCTATGATCACTGGTCGATCATGCACATTTCTCTCCCCTGACAGTGCTCTAACCTACTTTACTTTGTAACCTTCCGACGCTGTGATTGGTCAGCACATAGAAATCGCACGGGGTTCAGAGCCCCATTGCCTGCCTCCTAGAACCATTGCCGTGCCTGTAAGTTTTAATCAGCTGACCAATCCGCAGTTTTGTTATCGCGCACGAATCTCACGTAGGTCTTTCGTCTGGACGCCTAGATTAGCGCTGTTGGACAACCTTACGTCATAAATAAAGGGAGAACACAAAGATGAAATGGTGGTGCAGAGCAGGGAAATAAGCGATGTGTACCTTAATTATTTCGACATGACTCACGCGGGGAGTCACCACACTGTGCTACACAAACATGTGCAGTTCAAACTTTCAACTCAGCCGGCTCTAGTGTTTCATTGTGCGTGTCAAGCGTATGCTGTTTAGAAAGCTAAGTAAGAGAGAACGAGAAATAAATAACAATCTATGACAGATTAATGACACTTCAGTTTCAAAAAATGTTTCATGTACGAAATCAGACCTACCGTCCCCAGTCGCTTGCCACGCAGCCTCGCGCTCCAAATGTAGAAGTTCTGTCAGTCAAATGCAGTGAGAAAAGTCCGCACTGCCTTGCTAAAGATTCTGAAATTGTAACTGGTTACTTAGAAGCAGCACCACTGGTAAACGTTTGCAATTTTATCGTAAAAAAAATCAAACACATCTGCACGAGCGGGCCATATAAATCAGTCTGACTTCAGAAATATTTGGCGTTTTACTTCTGACGTCCGACACAAATTCTCTGCTTAAACTCCAGTCACTCTCATCCCCCCCCCCCTCCCCTTTCCCCGACCTCACTCTCTCCTTCCCACCAGTGCACCCCTGTTCTGACATCATCGCCCCTCTCGGCCAATTAATGGCTGGCCAGAGTTCCGGACCAGAACGTGGGCGAAAATTTGTCAGAACAGCGCGCACGGCCACACGCTCTCACTATCACACCTCAGTCTCACGCTCAACTCCACACTACTTCCTCACGCTTATACACTGAACCACACTTTTCTGTCAGTTGGGCAAAAATAACGGAGGCGTTTTATTCCCGTGACTCTCACTTGTCAAACATGTAAGACAACATCTAACCCAAACAGTTGAGGTTTAATGGTTGATTCCTGCCCCCCCCCCCCCCCTTTCTTTCCTTGCAACAATACACACAAACTAAAACCCAAAACAACAAATCTGAACACAAAAAAGGACCTCCATAAAACAAAATGCGTACAACTGAGCCGAGGCAATTCAGTTCATGTATAGTACTATCTCATAATAAAACAACAACAAACAAAGAAAATGTAAGTCAGTTGCCAGACTTATCATGTGCTACAGAGAACATGCTTATCAAAAACAAAGGAAAAA
>BTPG01000002.1:43527040-43605819 GCA_036245525.1 Semisulcospira habei | reverse complement strand
GAATTAAGGACACTATATGCAGCAGATTACCAAGGTGGTTTCTTGGGGTTGGATGGTGGGTTTTCAAATTCTAGCTGTCGCCTGACTGCTGCGCTGCTGACTGGCGGACTTTATGCCGTTCCCTAGTCACTCATGTACCGCCCACGCATCCACGTCCCACACACTCTCACGCCTCTCATCCTCGCCTATGCACTCACCCCCTCCAGACTTTCCCACCCTCTATCTCTCTCTCAATCTCCATCTCCCATTATAGCATTCCACAGTCGGGAAATTCCCTCGCCTACTCAGTACTTCGGCTACCAACGTGACTGGACACCGCCCCCACACCCACCCACGCATTCAGTCCTCTTTCCCTCCGTTTAAAATATGTTTATCACTCCTTCCTCGCCTAAACACCACTTAAATTATTGCGTAATATGTACAGCACGGCAACGCCATTGAACCGTCTGTGTTGGGTTACTTCCCGGGTTACATCGTGGTTTGTAGACCTCGGAAGCTGATTATCAGACCCCCGTGCCTTCGGCGAGTCGATCTGATAATCATCTTTATCGGACTGCAATGCCGCGATGTGAAACGCTGGAAGTAAGCCAACACAGACGGTGCATTGTCACATAGACTGGTGCCATTTTCTAGAAAACAGACATCCCAAGGCATTTCTCTTCAGCTTATAGCATATAGCATTTGTTTGGAAGTTTTTGATATGCTTAATTGATTTCATGAATATGCCGAGCTAAATTTTGCCTAAGTTGCCCTTGACAACAGACGAAATAAATATGGCCGACGGATCAAATGCGTACTTTAGCGCCCAACGGTATTACGACATATATCATCATTTTTTATGTGTAGTAGTCTACAATGTAAAATTATTATTTTAAAATATGTATCTATGCAACAGCAGTAATAGTAAAAGATCCAGAGGGAGCACACTGGGTTGGGAGTGCCCTGCACCAAGCGACAAGATCGAAAGAGCTCTATACTCTTTTTCACAATGCGGGACGTTGTTACGTTGTGGAGTTGTAGTCGTAGTATGATAAACACACCAGACGCACGCACGTAAGGTTCTTTTAAATTACCCTCATTCAGCTGCAATCCGTCACACGTGGCTTAAAGATGTAGACAATACTGGAGAAACAGTTCCAACAATATTTTAATTCAGCGATGCGATCTCCACACAATGCAGTTCCAAACTCACAACCACTGATACAATGTCTCTTCTGCAATGTCCACACTCTGACACAAAGTTTCTCATACACAGCGTTTCACACAATGTACGCCCCACACGGGCCACGTACCTACGCTAACTGAGTGTCTTTACAACTGACAATGTTAGACAATGTACACATGAGCTTTCCAGCACAACTCTTTTATAGTAACATACTTTCCAGAAAAAATTGCGGAAGTTCGTATAACACAACCAATCAGAACAAAATACGCAACTAAAACTCCTAAATATCAACGAATAAACATTTCACTGGAATATTCGGTAAAAATCTGGCTGCTATTTACCAGCCCCTTATGTTGGAAAATCCCGGCGCGCTATGACGTCACACAAAAGTAGGCCAGACAGGTCACGACCTTGCCCGCTTTATTTGGAAGACACGCGACTAGTGCACGGATACTGACCGCTAAGCTACACGCGCGCAGTAAACAAATGAATACTCGAGCAGTACCTAGACTCTTCGGGACTCAACTCCGTGCAGCAACAGATAATCAATACCGCACTATTCGTAAACGAAATGGAAATTCACTGAAAAGGTATGTGACTCGTAAACATGATAGTTCAAATAAAAATTGGATCGTTTCCTACGATTTATGCATGACCGTTCTCACAGAACAACACAACCACAATCGTAACATCCCCATTATAAGAATATCCTGCAGGTGGACACTGCTTTGGCAAAGAAAACTCTGAAAGCAATGGATCCTGAAACTGGTGCTGTTGTACCACCAAGTTTGGTACCGGGCAGGTTTGTGCATTTCACATGTGACAATATTGATATTAACGACTCCAACTTTGACGGCAAAAACAGTTTTCATGCTACTCAAGTTGCGGCATGGCAAAGAGGCCCAGAAGCTGACATGGGCGTAGATGCTGTGGAGCCCTCACAGGAAACGACTCTTGATGTTCCTGATGTCGTGGAATAGATAATGCCTGCTGGCGTGACTGAGGGAATTGCAAAGCCCAGAACAGTTGCTGAAAATGAGTGGTTTCATCAGTCTACGAAGAAGTTCAATCAAGCACGTCAAGTTGTGGCGAAGGACATGCGTTCTTCGTCAAACGGCAAGAAGAACAAGACTGCTCTGAGAAGGGATGGACACACTTCAACCAGATCAACAGTTGTACTGGCGTGTTTCTAGAACTCACTAATGTTGGCTATTTGCCAATTGTTCAAGCTCCAGCTCATGACATTGACACACTGCACACTGTTGTCTAACGTTGTAAGCAGGCAGCCAATCAGCTCGGCCAACACTACGTTGTCTTGACTGTTGATGATAGCATTATACTGGAAGCTCATGGAACTAAAATGGGCCAAGGCAGAGTATCTAGACTTTTTGGTCGTTAGATTAGGTGGTCTCCATACAGCCATGAAATTCATGTACAATCATCCGGCCTTTTGGAAACGTGGATCGAAGGCAACCCGCTCGGACCAAACACTGCACAGCAAGCCATGTCTGGATCGAGCTTCGATCAGGATCAAAGTCACTTCTGCTAGAAGCAGTGATTGGCGACACACCTTGTCCCCAGAAACTGCAGGCTGCTGACCTTGGCGAAGAGGCAACGCTCATCACTGATGGCCAAGCTCACGTGATCGCCATTGGAAAACCACCGAAAACCAAAACATTTGGTGATCTTGCTGGCACGTTTGTTATGTCTGTACTTCAAAGCGGAGCCGCGTTCCGCCGCACTGACATTTTGGTTGACAGATACCGCGACATGTCTATC
The DNA here is from genome assembly GCA_036245525.1 of Semisulcospira habei. Taxonomy (NCBI): domain Eukaryota; kingdom Metazoa; phylum Mollusca; class Gastropoda; family Semisulcospiridae; genus Semisulcospira; species Semisulcospira habei. Next base: position 43,602,875 of record BTPG01000002.1, on the reverse strand, counting down.
AAAGGCTTCACACGGAAGAAAGAGGCAAAGCTGCTCCTTTAAGGAGGGAGATACAATAGAGGGACATCCCTCTTCCTCAAAACGGAAACAGTTTCATCACACTAGGGGAAGACAAAGCAGATCTCGCAAGATTCCTGTCCCAACAACTCATTCTGAAAGCTCCACAAAACACGACCATTGTTGTCTCAGGCGGATTCAGCAACGAAGAGCAAGTGGAGTCGTCTACTCCAGAAGACAGTACGGAAGACCTTGAGGCCCGTCATGAAACCGATACGTGCATCATCTTGCACTGCGTGAAGAGTCACGCTTTAAGCATCGTCATTCAAGCTAGGGACACAGATGTTTTTGTGCTTCTTCTGGCACACTTTTCAAATATATCATTTCCCAGAGTGTGGATGAAGACAGGCACTTTCAAGAAGCGCAAGTACATTCCTATACACACAGTTGCAGCTCAGTTTGACAACATCCTGCTTGAAAGCTTGCCAGCTTTTCATTCACTGACAGGATGTGACACTACCTCTTTTCTGGCTGGCCATACAAAGAAATCATGCTGGAACACGTTCAAAGAACACCATTTGCTCCTGTTTGCACTGGGCAGTGGTGATCTCACGGAACAAACTTGTGCTGATGCACAGGCCTTCATCAGCAAAATATACAGAGCAGACACCCATGCTTCGGTGGATGATTTAAGATCTGTACTCTTTGCTCAAGTCCACCCTCTGGAAACACTGGCCCCAACACATAACAGCATGCCCTTTCTTTTCACGTCAAGCGAGCACATCACCAGGCATCAGTGTGGCAACAAGCTGACATGCAGCACCCTGCGCTATCTCCACCAAAGACCAATGGATGGAAGATTGAGTGTGGTGCCCTGGTTCCAGTCCTGACGTCACTGCCGTCAGTTCCGGAGTCCTGCACAACACCGATTTGCTGCAGCTGCACAACACAATGCAGACGGGCCAAGTGCAAATGCAAGACCTCAAACCTTTTATGTACTGATGCATGTAAATACAGCACGAGTCAAAATGAATGCATGAACATTTAATTTCACGGAAACAAAACGTGCACTGCAGTGTCGGACTTTGTGAACAACACTAAGTACGGCAGTGTAATATAACTTCCTCAACCCCAAACACACCCAACGCAGACACCCCTCCACTTCCTAAGATTCCCTTTGTAGACAAAGACAGATAAATGTATTGCTGATGATCAAAATTTCTGCATGGGAGGATTTTTCGTCTTTAGGTGAAGTATCTGTTCAAGACAAACTGTAATGAAGGGTTTTGTTTTTGTTTTTGTTTTGTTTTTTTCAAATGTGCATATCACTATTTACAATTGTGTTTGAGCTTTCATTTAAAGTATGGACCCATAGCTATATCAAGGCCGTGAAATGTGTTCCTTTTTATATATGGATATAAATAAATTTACTCAACATTTGTTGAATTAATGGGTGGTTCTTGGATCATTATAAAAAATTATTGGATTCTGCATACCCAAATCCTTCAGAAACAGCCATTGAAACATTGCTAAAGAGAAATGCCTCACACGTTTTAAGAAAGCCCTTTTCTGGGAAATGGCGCCAGTCTAATATCAGTGTAAGGTCACCACTGTAAACCAGACTTGAACAACACATTCCTTATTGGTGAAGACGACTTGACAACAACTGCTGTCTTTATTGCAGTGTCAACGGGAAGAAAGCTGGAGACTGGACGACACCATGTACCTGGTCACTGTGTCTGTTGTTGTCTACACCTTGTTCTACACACCGTGTAAGATTTGTACCTGGTCACTGTGTCTGTTGTTGTCTACACCTTGTTCTACACACCGTGTAAGATTTGTACCTGGTCACTGTGTCTGTTGTCTACACCTTGTTCTACACACCGTGTAAGATTTGTACCTGGTCACTGTGTCTGTTGTTGTCTACACCATGTTCTACACACCGTGTAAGATTTGTACCTAGTTGTTGTTGTCTACACCTTGTTCTACACACCGTGGAAGATGTGTACCTGGTTTTGTACCACTCGCGTGGCATTTTCTAGGACGGATGACCAATGTTCGCTGTACCTAGCAATCTGTGATTTACCTAGCAACAACCACCGAACATGAACACCTGCTGACATGAAAAGTGGAAACTGTGACGTAACAGAACGTATGCATTTTTAATTGTCGTGTTGTTACTCCATTTTCCAACACTGTGATTGGTCAGCAGCTAAACATCGCACGGGGTTCAATGCCCTCGCCAACCCCCTAAGGCCAGTGCCGTACCTGTAATGTTTAATCAGCTGGCCAATTCGCAATACGGACATGACGCCTGATTTAAACAGACTTTACTGACATGACGCCTGATATAAACAGACTTTACTGACATGACGCCTGATATAAACAGACTTTACTGACATGATTCCTGATATTAACAGACTTTACTGACATGACGCCTGATATAAACAGACTTTACTGACATGACGCCTGATATAAACAGACTTTACTGACATGACGCCTGATATAAACAGACAGACTTTACTGACATGACGCCTGATATAAACAGACTTTACTGACATGATTCCTGATATAAACAGACTTTACTGACATGACGCCTGATACAAACAGACTTTACTGACATGTCGCCTGATATAAACGGACTGGTTTTACTCACAAAGCGACATGACGCCTGACACAATCGTGGATCACTCGTAGGGATGCCTTAACCTCTTGTATTATATGTCTCTTTCTATGCTGGGTCCAATTTATTCCCCATTAAGCCTGTTGTCCATTTCATTTATCATTTGAACTACTTAGCTGTGTCTTTGTGTGGAGGGGGCGGGGGGGGGGGGGGGTGTCTGTGAAACTATGAGTATGTCTGTCTATGTGAACAATGTTGTCATCTGCAAGTATTATGTTTTACTTATATGTATGTACATTTGTAGTTAGTCTTGTAGTTGTTAGCAACGGCAGGTTTGTACAATGGCTGTGTCGATAACGATGTAAATGCCTTAGCCGTTGTAAATTAAAGTTTCATTGATCATTGATTTATACTTTACTGACATAGTAACTATCGCACGATATAAACAGATTTTACGTGCAAATTGATATGACGACTGATAAAAACAGACTGACAGAGCAGCGTGTGATAGAAACAGACTGACAGAGCAGCATGTGATAAAAACAGACTGACAGAGCAGCGTGTGATAGACACAAACTGACAGAGCAGCGTGTGATAGAAACAGACTGACAGAGCAGCATGTGATAAAAACAGACTGACAGAGCAGCATGTGATAGAAACAGACTGACAGAGCAGCGTGTGATAAAAACAGACTGACAGAGCAGCAGCAGTAGTCAGACGAACGGTAGATCCCCTGCCCTCTCCTACCCAACTTTGGCACCCAACTATGATTATAAATTAACGCGAATTGAGTGAGGTTTACAGCCTGCAGGTACAACCTGTTGGACATTGCTGAATATTATTGACCCACGTGCACTGTGTGTGTGACGTGTTGTTGACAGGCCAGATAGCAGCGTTTGAATGGACCGACTCTCTGCCGGACGGAACCAAACTGGAGGTCTGTGAGAACAGCACCGCCATCTTCCCCTGGAGTTTCCGCCTAGCTCCTGGGGAACGGGTGGACACCGTCAGTTATCACCGGCAGGTCTGTCTCTCTGTCTGTCTGTCTGTCACGCCTTGCCTCCAACATCAGTGATGAGGCCATTGCCATTCCAAATTACTCCATTCTTAGGCGAGATCCGTCAGTCCAGGGTGAGACAGGTGGTGCGGTCTACATCCACAACTCAGTTAAACACATAACCCACAGGCGCCGAGACTTAGAAACTAGCAGTGTGGAATGTATTTGGATAGAGATTAGGCAATCTAAATCACTTCTTTACTTGTTGGGTTTCTTTACAGAAATCCTGCGGCCAATTTTGAGTGGTATGACAACTTTGTACACTTGATTGATAAAACAGATATTCATAAAAGCGAACTTCTCCTTCTAGGGGATTTTAACATTGACACTCTTAAACCTCACCCATCATGGGAGTGTACCACTACCTTAGTCGGCCTTCAACAAATGGTAACATCGCCCACTAGAGTTACGCCATCATCAGCCACTGTTATAGACCATATTTATACAAATAAACCGCTGGCAATTAGCAACGTTCACGTTGGTAGTCTTAGCGTAAGTGACCACTATCCGGTAAGCTGCACGTGGCTGTCCAAGCTTCCAAAACTAAAAAAGCAAGGACATACGTGCATAACATACAGATCATTTAAAAAGTTCAATGAAAATACCTTTCTGTCTGATCTAGCTTCTGCAGAATTTACTGAAGTGTACAATGAAACCGACCCAAATCTCTCTCTTGGCTTGACTTCGCGAACGAAGATTCTATAGGGCTTGCCCACGTCCTCCGCAGGCATTTTCGTGGCTGCGGAGGCCAATCCGGGACAGGCAGGTTCGACCGCAGTGGCTGCAGGGTAAGGTCTGGTCAGGGTTCTGAGTTGGGCGTTTCCTAAAGCCTGCGCGGTGGAGCTTTTTGGTGGAGTGCAGTGTGCGCAGTACTGGCCCCACCCTTTAAACCCTTGGTTCGTCTGCCATGGCCTAGCACGCTAGGACGGTGGCATCGAGGTCCTCGGGTCGTAAGTTTTATATCAGACTGTCCTTGTCCTAGTCTCTGGCTCAAAAACCTTCCCCGGAGACACGGGGGCTTTGATGTCAGGGTTTTCCTCCCTTAGCCTTTCCGCAGCCAAGCGGCCAGTCCTGCAAGGCAGCAGGGGACTTGTGGAAGGCGGGTTCGTGTATGTCCCGTGCAGATGTGAACATCTGCCCACTGCCCACAATAAAAAACCGACCCAAATAAAGCACTAGATACGTGGTATCACATCTTTCTCAGAGTGCTAGATAAACACGCGCCCTTGAGACAACAAAGAGTTAAATACGCCACTTTACCACCCTGGCTGACTGCGGATCTTATCGAGGCCATGGAGCACAGGGATGAGCTGAGAAGAGAGAAGCGCTTCACCGATTACAAGAAAGAACGTAATCGAATAAAATCCATGGTTCTGAAGGCAAATAAATTACTTTTCGATAAAGTTATTCACGAAAGTAAAGACTGTGCCACAATATGGCGTGGGATAAATTTAGTTACTAGAGGCACGAATAAAAGCACAACTCCTTTACCGCCGCATCTCACAGCAAACAGCTTCAACAGCCACTTCGTCTCCGTAGCAGAATCATTAATCCCGCCGGGAACTGAGTCGCATGACTATGTATGCCCGGACAACTTAGTCGATTTCTGCAAGCAGAGAACTGCCGGCACAAAACCTTTCATCATACCCACTATAGCGGTCCATGAAGTTGGTAAATTAATTACATCCTTGGAAAATAAAAAATCATCAGGACTGGATGAGATTAGTGCGAAAATACTCAAGATATCCCTCCCATACATTGTAGAGAGTATCACTTATATCTACAACCTCTGTATTAATTTTAATTGTTTTCCAGACGCATTTAAAGACGCGAAAGTAATACCTCTACCTAAATCTAAAGATCTTAGTGAAATTAATAATTTTAGGCCCATATCACTTCTACCTGTTCTGTCCAAGCCCTTAGAACGGCATATTCACAAGCATCTATCTATATACCTGGAAAGCCGAAAATTAATCTATTCATTGCAGTCGGGCTTCAGATCAGAACACTCATGTCACACTGCGCTGATACGGATGATAGACACCTGGTTATCTTCCATCAACGACTCAAAACTTACAGGAGTCATGTTTCTAGATTTTCGTAAAGCCTTTGATCTAGTAAACCCCGAAATACTGATCAAGAAAGTATCCATGTACACCAACAACTCGGCGTCGTTTCTCAAATCCTACCTCGAAGGTAGAAAACAAAAGGTATTACTAAATGGCTCATACTCGAATCAAGGTTTAGTGAAGCATGGCGTACCACAGGGCTCTATTCTTGGTCCCCTTCTATTCTGATTGTTCATAAATGATCTTCCTCTTGCGATAAAAAATGAAAGCGTTACATGTGATATGTTTGCAGATGATGCTGCTGTACACACGCCAGATAAGGATATATCAAACATCAATTCACAACTGCAAAACACACTACAAGATCTTGATGAATGGTGCAGTCATAATATTATGATTTTAAACCCGGTAAAAACGGGGAGCATGGTAATTAGCACCCGCCAAAAACACCAGCTTGGTTCTCTCTCACTCAGTCTGTCCCTCCAAGGCAAAACCATCAGCCAAGTTACTAACCATCGCCTGCTTGGAGTCACGGTGGACAACCAGCTTAGGTGGCAGCTACACATCAGTAACGTTTGTAAAATTGTCTCCAGAAATCTGTACATCTTAGCAAAACTTAAACACATTACTGATATGGAGACACGTGAACTGTTCTTCAATGCCCATATTAGATCGCATATAGACTATGCTTCTACTGTGTGGGATGGTTTGAGAGATGTCAATTTGAAAAGATTGAACTCTCTACATCGGAGAGCTGCCAAACTAATACTCCCTGATCCCAGCATAACTACTGACCAAAAATTTGCAGCCTTAAAAATTCTGCCCCTGAAAGATCATCTAATTTACAATAAGGGAATGGTTATGTTCAAGGCATTAAACGATAAGCTACCCCGATATATCACATCGCTATTTACCGTCCAGTCATCAACATACTCCAGATCAAGAAAATCCCTTATTGTGCCGCGACCTAGAATTGATCTCTATAAAACGAGTTTGACGTTCTCTGGCTCTAGTCTTTAGAATGCCTTGCCTAGAAACGTCACGACATCAGCTACTTTCTCCTCGTTTAAAGTCAGTCTCATCAAGTACTTATTTTTGTCAGCAGCATCCCCGTAACTGTGCACATATTGAAAAATACTATTTCTCATAAGATCATTAATTGCGTGTGTCACAGGTTTCGACTGATGACTCATATTTATTCGGTACAGCTTGTATGTAGCCAGCTACTCATATGACTGACTAGCTTAAGCCGCGTAAGCGTGTGTGTGCACGTGTGTGCGTTGTGCGTGTGTGCGTGTGCGCACGTGTATATTAGAGATAGAGAGTGGCGTGCTCAAATGTGCATGCGTTATGTATGCGTATTAGGTTGTGTGTATTCTCATTATATTATTTTAATTAAACCTCACAACATGTCATTATGCCCGACCAGTAAAGTTGGTAATTCCTATGTCACTTCCCCCCCAACATTATTTTTTTTTTCTTTTTTTCATTCTTGGCTTGTGCTGTGTCATGTAATTTTTTTTTCCTTCTTAGTAGTAGAAAACAATTAGTACGATAGTAACTCTGTAATCAGTAGATTAGCAACGGCAAGTTCGAAAAATGGTTGTTACTACCAAAACTTTTACCGTTGTCAAATAAAGGATCATTGTCATTGTCATTGTCAATCCGTCTGTAACGAGCACCTAATGATTGATAATAACCATGTCCGTTGACAAATAACGTGTCACTGACAAAATCCACACCAAGAAGGTGACTGCCAAGCGTGTAAAATGCAGATAGGAACCCAACGGAGAAAGAAGCACGCTTAGAAATGACAGATCCAACACAATTTATTAATCTTCATTAATATGGTAAACTCCACTTGTAACGAGGTCGGACCGGCATAACAACAGTCGGATATAACACAGCTTGTTGGGAGGTCAAGGACAGACGTGTTCTTTGACTTTGTCAAATTAAGCCGCTTATAAAGGGGGGGAGGGGGTGTCCGAAACCCGTGGAATCCGCCCCCCCCCCCCCACCGCCCAGATCCACCTCCGACCTTAACATACAAACTAATGTTAAAGTGAGTGAATTTCTCTCGGTATAAACACAAATAACTAATGCTGAAATTGTCCGCCTGCAGCTCCAGTACGGAACACCGGACACCGCTAGCAAGAGTGGCCAGGGAGATGGAATGGGAACACCCATAGTCTCCACTGACCCACACTTCACCTTCACACTGGACCACCAGATGATCATCAACAGTGCCACCGCGAACGACATCGGAAACTACGTCATCAAGGTTATGGTCGTCCCACCAGGGGAAACAAAAGCTCAGCCCCACGTGACAAGAGCGTCTCTCCTGATAAAAAAAGAGCACCATGGTCAGTGAGGCCTGTTGATTTAACTCTTGTCAGCGAGTCCAGTCTTTGATCATAGTCAGTGACGCAAGTTGACTTCACTGTTGTCGGTGAGGAGAGTATTTGATCATAGTCAGTGTCACAACTAGGAAGAGATAGACGAGAGTGAAGGTTAGAAGTAGAAGCCCCCAATGTCACGACTAGAGAGAGATAGACGAGAGTGAAGGTTAGAAGTAGTAGCCCCCAATGTCGCGACTAGGGAGAGATAGACGAGAGTGAAGGTTAGAAGTAGTAGCCCCCCATGTCACGATTAGGGAGAGATAGACGAGAATCGAGGTTTGAAGTAGAACAGAGGTAGAAGAACAGATAAAGAACCCTAGTATCTTGCCTCAAGACAGGTTACAGCTCAGCACAAGCAACACAACACATTTTCTTTTAAGCGTACGCTCAATTTTTATTAAGACTAACTGTCCCTCTTCCTTTACTACCCAGCCCCCACCCCCACCCAACCGACCCTTTCCCCTCGCCATCTCCCCCCTCCCCTTCCCTTTCTAAATAAATAGAAGGGGAGAAAAGAGGGGGGGAAGTCAATACTACTTTTACAACGTCAACATTTACACCGAGTGGAGGAAATAAGCACTACCTCACACTACGCAGCACTGTTTGCTTCAACACCAAACAAAAAAATGTCAGTTTTATAGTCCTGAGTGCTGACGGCTAAAAAAAAAGCAACCACATTCACAACGTAACTGTTCATAGACAGGAATAAAAATAATATAAAAAAAAACACTACACTAAGGCAGAGCGAGTAATGGATAGGTGAATAGGAATGGGACCATCGTGGTGAGACGACGAACGCCTATGGATCCCTCCCTCCCGTCCTTCAGACCCCTCCTCTCTCTCTCTCTCTCTCTCTCTCTCTCTCTCTCTCTCTCTCTCTCTCTCTCTCTCTCTCTCTCTCTCTCTCTCTCTCTCTCTCTCTCTCTCTCTCTCTCTCTCTCTCTCTCTCTCTCTCTCTCTCCTCTCTCTCTCTCTCTCTCTCTCTCTCTCTCTCTCTCTCTCTCTCTCTCTCTCTCTCTCTCTCTCTCTCTCTCTCTCTCTCTCCCAGCCGGGTCTGCCCTGGGGGACTTGGGTGGGGTAGGTATTTTTTAGTTCCCAGGGTCACCCTGGTCAGCCCCACAGGGTGGGTTTTTCTCTCTATTCTGGGGCATGTGTTTCTGTCTACCCTTTGTCCATTCACCTGTAATTGCCTTTTTAAAACTCTCCCTACTATCTGCACTGCCTGTAGCTCTTGATATTGGATGTGTGTTGCTAAATGGTCTTGGCTTTATCTAGCCCTTGTGTTAGGTTTATTTAACGTATTTGACCGGCTGGCGACATACATTCAATGTTCTGTTTATTTTTTTTTTTTTTCACAAGCAGTGCAGGCACGTCCTGAGAAAGCCTTGTTGCTGTCGGGACGTCAATCAATGTACAATCAATCAATCTCTCTCTCTGTCTCTGTCTCTGTCTCTGTCTCTGTCTCTGTCTCTCTCTCTCTCTCTCTCTCTCTCTCTCTCTCTCTCTCTCTCTCTCCTCTCCCTCCCTCCCTCTCTCTCTCTCCCTCCCTCCCTCCCTCCCCCTCTCTCTCTCCCTCCCTCCCTCTCTCTCTCCCTCCCTCCCTCTCTCTCTCTCTCTCTCTCTCTCTCTCTCTCTCTCTCTCTCTCTCTCTCTCTCTCTCTCTCTCTCTCTCCCTCCCCCCCCCCCCCCTGGCGCTATGTCTGGCTGCAATAGTGACAAGGCGGACTTGGCGGTATAGGTGACCGTGCGCATTCCATGCCGACACTCGGTCCAGCGAGGCGTGTTTGTTCCCGATGCCCGTCGGCCCTCCAACCGGTCCCGACCCCGAAAGTCAATGCAAAACAAAAGCAGGAGCATAAACGGCCCGGTAAGTAACGTAAATCAGTGGGTTTAAAAAATAAAACATCTAACCTCCCAAACCCACCCTGCTTGGTTTACAATAGCACCACCAACTAACTGTTCAAGCACTTGACCTTCACCCATGTGACACGTGCTTTCCAAACCATTTCAAGATTACATTTTTTTTAATCCAAACATTCCCTACACTTTCATAAATTAACCAGTAAAACATTTCACCAACCAATTTAAAATAGCTAATAATTAAATAGAACCAAAACAATTTTCCCTTTGCCACCAATCTTGTCTCCCTCCTTTTTCTCCAACGATACTTCTGCTCCTAACACATAGCACAAAACACCCATAACAAACATGTCATAACAAATGCGGGATCTTTGGGCACTTATGCACAAAGCACTGAACGGGAAAGCCCCCCTCTACCTGGCTAAGCTTTTCACTGAGAGCAAAAGGGTTTACAGCACTTTGAGGAACATTCTCGACATTGAACGGCCCCAAATTGACTTGTTTAAATCCAGCCTTTCGTACGCGGGTGCCTATTTATGGAACTCACTTCCTCCACATATATAGCAAACGAGACATCTTCCATTGTTTAGAACGAAAGTTTTTAAATACATCTCTGAGCAAACTTGAAAGAAACGTAGATAATATGTCCAGAAGAGCCATGTCAATGATTTCCTGTGGTCCTCCGTTTTGCACTTGTTAGTTTTTACATAATATCTCTCTTTATCGTAGTGTTTTGCCTGTTCACTACATTCCTACACATGAGTAGCTGTATCATAAGTGTGCACTCGTTTTCTATAAACACACTTTACATCGCCCCTCGAATGTAACACAAGTGACCTGTGGGTGTAGCCGCTTGTTTTGTGCTGTTAACATATTGTTTTAATGTTGCTTTTAATGTTGTAGTTTAGCAAGGACAAACACGAAAAGAGGCCTGTGCGCCTATTGTTTCCATCCTTGAGAAATAAATAAAGTATCATTCATACCTCCTCTGAGACTCGCTACACGAGCCGCCACCCTTAGGCAAACCAACCCCAGTCTCCGGCCACCAACGACTCCGGGACTGGATCGGCGCTGTGTCACAGACACCCTCAGTTAGTCACTGACTCCCAACAGTCAGCTAAGCAGGACAACTTGATCCCACCGAGTACAGCTGCTAACTAAAATATCATTCCCTTGCCTGCGGTCAAGGTAAACTCGGCAGTGAACACACTGCTGCATACAACTAGCGTGCCCCACACGTGCACAACAAAGAACACTAGCCCGTCTCTGCCAACTCGTAAACAACTCACTATTTCTGCATGACCGGTGCTTCGGTAACTTTCGACTACCACTGTCAAAATAGTTACTAACCTTGACAGTCAGTGACGCAAGTTGATTTTACTGTTGTCAGTGAGTAGAGTATTCGATCATAGTGACGCCTGTTTATTTAACTGTTCCCAGCGAGTCTAGTATTTGATCATGGTCAGTGACGCCTGTTTATTTAAATGTCAGCGAGTCCAGTACTTTACCATGATCAAGTAAGAGATACAAGATTGGACAGTTGATAGGCACCACTCCCCTAATCAATACATTTATTATAATCAACTAGCCATTCAGACAAACGAACTCCTGCAATTACCCCCAATGCTTTATCTGCCTAGCCATTTTAGTTCCATTCCGGAAATCATTCAAGCTACGTTTTTTGATCAGCTGCCAACCCGTGATTATTAAGGCAGACCCCACACCACACCTAAATAATTAATGCTGTCATTGACTTCTTTAAGCAAAGGTACTTTAGTTATTAATCACCATTGTCTCTATCAACAAACCACCTTTCAATACAAAATAAAATGCAGTTAAACACACACACACACACACACACACACACACACACACACACACACACACACACACACACACACACACACGCTGAAACGCAACGATAACATGTTTACATGAAAACATACACACCACCCAGAGAGTTTAGTTATTTGGGTTACAAACTTATCGTATTTCACTGACACACACACACACACACACACACACACACACACACACACACACACACACACACACACACACACACAGTGCCCTTTGTACAATAGCTGAAGCACATAGTCGTTCTGCTCTACTGAACAAGTATAGGAACCCCATTAAATCTGACTTCCTTCCTCTGAGAACATGAAAAAGCATGTTTTATTTTACAAGAGGCTTTAATTTTCAGTAGCCCACGCCATCACAGATTCTTATGAGCAGTGTGAGATTCTCATTAGCCGCCGATTTCATAGAGTTTTGGTCAACTGTAAAGATTGCTGAATCTATGCATAACACTGTGATAATTTGAAACACAGACATGGCAGAGTTGTACTGAGCACGCTTAAACACAGGTATGACAGAGAAGCAGACAACTGATCATACCTGAATAGGAGTAGAAGAAACAATCCACACACGAGAAGCGTAGAAGTATATACTGTACAACTGTACATACACAATGACATTTTCTCAGGGACTTGCCCCTGTGCGATATTTGCGATAGTGAAGAAATACATTCACCAATGCCAAGGTCAATAGCATGTTGACACACCAGAGGACTTTTCCAAGAGACTTAGATTCTCAGGAGCCTATGTCTTTATAGGCTTAAATTCTTAAGATTCTTTTTTATTCATATCATGGAGAGCCCTGATTTAATAAGATTTCAGCCAAACCATAAAATTTATGTATTTAATACGTAAAATAATCTACCTTTGTTTGGGTCTGCTGAGTGGCCGAGAGGATACTTCCGCTGGTTAGGATAGAATAGTTAGTGCAAGCTATTCTGTCTGTGCCAGGTTCGTTTCACACTCTCGGAGCCAGTTGACACTCTACACCGCAGAGGCTTTCACAGGAAAAGGTGAACGTGCAAACCCCCAGGGTTATAGCCCTCTCCATAGGGGGTGAATTAGCACGTGAATAACCCGGGTTACATCGATTCCTGTGGAAGCAGGTGGCAGGCCACTAAGCAGCCCTATTGTCAATGTTTTGTTTTGTTTTTCTTTGTTAATTTTTAATTTTTCTTATTTTATTATTTTTATTATTTTTTCTATTTTTTTTCTTCTTATTTTTTTTTCCTATTTTTTATGTTAGGAAAAAAGCAAAATAAGTACATCACTGGACAAAGGGAAATAATCTGGAAACAAAGGCTAGTTAAAATATCAATGCTGTCACCCAGCCCCCCTACCCCCACACCCCACCCAAGCCCCACACACCCACACCCCACCCAGCCACCCACCCCACCCCCTACAAAGCCACCCACCTCACACACACACAAGCACACACAAACATATCAGGCCAAATTATTTCGTTCTGTGTCAACGCTTGAAATGTGTGTCATTAGGGCACTAGAACAAACTTTTAATATGGAGCATTCACCAAATATGGAACAAACCTTGAATATAGGTTTTTCTCCAAATATAGAGCACCAGGTCATTCCTGAATAATTAGGTCTCGCCAAGTTAGTAGTAGAATGGAGAAAAAGAATTTTGTTTTACGTTTCGACGTCTGACAAAGTGTGGAGACAAATTTGTTGTTTTCACTCCAAGCACATCGTGAGTGTTATTTAATAGGCGCAGACCAACCTGTGATGCATTTGAAATTGAAAGACAAAACCCATTACCATACCCCCCAGTGGTAGAGTGTTTAAAATGATTTTATGTTTGCAGCCACAAGAACACATGAAAACACCCCCTGGCAATAGGCTCATCCATCAGGCCTATTCAAACCGTCTGGCCCATTCAAAAGGGGTGTTTTAAAATACCCCTTTCACGTCCACAGAGGTATGGTCAGATTTTGCACTATAGACCTTTCTTTCCAGGGTGCTATGTGCACACACCCTTATTGTGTAATAAAAAAAATATCCTATTACACTACCCGGCAATCTGAGTGGGAAGTAAACTTAGGAAGTTACTGTTGATGAGACTTTCTAGAATAACATGATTTTACTTGCCAACTAACTTCAAAGATACCTACAACTTTCAAGTAACTTTAAAGTTAGTGTCATAAGTTCTTTTAAGTGACTTAAAACAAGTTCTTACAAGAACCTAAACATAAGAATTTGTAAGTTCTTGACCCTAGTCAATAAGATACTCGGACAGATTTCCCAAGTTATAAGGACAACATAAAAACGTTTTTTTTTCAGTAATAGTCAGGTGGTGGGGCAGATGGTGTTAGATAGGCAGGCAAGAAAGGCATGACATCTCTTTGCGAAGAGTATGACAAAATTAATGGATTACTAAAACCTATAATTACTTGCTTATAAGTCCTTGAACTCTTTTCATTGTTTCTTCCACCCCTATCTTTTTCCCTTCCTCTAAAAAAGATTTCTTTAGTTCTTCAACATTTGCGGGTTGACTACACATCTTATTTTGAATTTCAGACTTCTGTTGTTTGTAATTGGCCAAATCATCCTGCACTCTCTTAAATTCATGATCATCAATTTTATTATCGTCTAAAGCCTTACTGATAATAAGTTTCATACTGCTCAGCTTAGCTCCAGCGAGCGTACTCAATGCTTCATGCTTCTGCAACTTTGTATGAAATCGTTTGGTAAGGGCTTCCATACCAAAGCATGCCAGGCTTGTGGCAAGGCCAACACCTTCAATAGCAATTCCTATGGCACTTCCAACTCCAGTGGCAAACAGAGCTATACCTCCTACAGATAATCCAGCTGAAACCACACCCACAGCCATTGATGTATTGTGTACAGAATTGAAAACCGATTTGTAACATCGTTTACACCTCGAGTATTTTGCTTGTTCTCCTTCCAAATACTTCAACGCTTCTGTAATATTCATTAAACGGACTGAGTCTGCCTGTAATGATCTATCTGGAACAATAGGATCAAGTGGCTCTGGCGGTATTTGCAGATACAGTGGTGGCATTTTTTGTGGCAAATATTTTTTTATATTTAATCTTCTAATTCATTTTGCAACTCTTCAAAGGTATACAATTTGTTAGCGTAATAAAGTGAAACAAGATCTATGTGTTCCAGATTTATGAAACTTAGACGAACTAGAGTTGCTTTATCAATCACTACCTTAACAGCAGGGACACTACTCGAAATTTCAAAATCTGTATTGATTTTTCTAATAGCAATAACAACCTTTGTTGACTCTGCTACTGAGCTATCCCACGTAAGTTTGATTCCCTGTGCGATATCTGCTTCTTTCACAGCATCCAAAGATCTCATGAAAATTTCAAAAACTATTGTTGCTTCTCTATCTATGGTAAAATTTGCTGGTATGAACGAAATAGAAGTATCTGTTCTACCCTTTCTATTTGTAAGAAAATACCTTCGTTTTCCATACTCTTGAAGTTTTAGTTTTTCTCTGCTATTGGTTTCTGCGAAATAGCTTGGCACAAGACTTACAAGCATTGGCTCAGAGTTAACAACTTTTCTAAATACTAAGGCACCTTCATCAGTAAAATAAACATAAGGACTGATAAAAACAATCTTTACATCCCATACAATGGGAATAGGTGCAAGCGGAACAGGGGTAGGAATAATTACCCACTTATTACCCACATGTTTTAAGCTGTAGAGCACATTACTTACAGGAGTAGGAACAGTAACATCACGAAGGTGACTAAGTTTAGGAAACTGTCTCTCAGCGCCATCTTTTACATCATCAATTACCTTTCGTTTGTACAATCCATCGGAAACAAGTTCAAGGCCATACACCTCTCCTACCTCACCTTCTTTATCAAAATCTTGCACGTCAGCCAAATCTTTTAACTCTATTGATGGACACGCAAGTGGAATAATTTTTGTCTTTGGACCACCACTCATTTTTTATTCAGCAAAAATAAAATTTATTTAACTTCCAACACAACACTAAAATCATGCATTATAACTGGTTTTCCATCCTGATTAGTTACAGATAAACACAGTGATTCAAAGAAACTGCCACCTAATTTTTTAAACTGCAAATTAGGAAATCTAATAACTTCACTCTCACAATAGGGAGCGGTTACAGTCGGTAAGCATCTCAACAAAGTCGAAGGCTTTCCATTGTGAACATTTTCAGTTGTGTTAAGTTCTTTTAAATCAACATTTAGCACTGTGTGTACCAACAAATGAACAGGATATTTCCAGTTATTTCATCTTCAACCATCGTAGGCGACCAACCACCAATATTAGCACTTCCAAAACCCATTACCCAACTTTCATCCTTAGACGTTATATGTCTGCCTATTAAACCGAGCAAATATGCAAGTTCACTTGAAATTATAGGCTGACTACCTATAGGAAATTCTAATGTAACACATAAGTTAGCCTGATTTAAAGTTGCTTTAATTTTTAATTTAGTTTGAACCCATTCAGCTAAAGTACAAAAGTCATAATACCCAGATGGTATAAAGTGTGTTTTAGTGCCCAAGCCACTATTACCAGCGTTTCTATAACTGACATGAAAACTTGTATCATCTGTTACCATTAAACCACTTTACTGTGTAGAACATTTCATGGATAGCTACAGCCTTGCTTCCATCACGATTATCAATCCCATTAGTTAACCACACTGGTTTGCTTGTGTCAAGATTTGATAAGGTTATAAACATTTTTTATTATCACATAAAAAAGAACAATGGAATTTTAAATCACCAACAATGGCATGAATGGTAAACATCTGCAGCAAAGTGACTGGCAGTAAGCAAAACAGTGTGGAGTCCCTGTATGAACAGCGTGTGGTGAGAAAGGGTAGGTGGATAGCTTCAGACAGATCCCATGTCCTTGCCCACCTCTATGAACTCCTCCCCTCTGGCAGCAGACTCCGCATGCACAAAGCTAGAACACTTAGACTACAGCACAGTTTCATCCCCAAATCCATCACTCTAAGCAATCTGTAGGTACATCCACGCATACCCAAACCTAACTCCTCCCCCTATCCCCCTTTACCTGTGCAATCAGTAGGAATGGAGCTTGTTGATTTTAGAGAAGTGATTATATTGTGTTTCATTTGGTGGTGAACATGGACATACTGGGATTGTTGTTACTGAGTGTTTACCCACTAATTATTTTACTATGGTAGACTTTAATTATGCAGCTTGTGTAATAATGTGTAATAATGTACTGAGATGTTTGTATAATAAGTAGTGATGGTTAGGACTAGATTGAACACGCGTATTATGTATGCATATGTAGAGGTGGGTGTGAATGTATAAGTGCCGCTCAGTTCAGTCCATAAAAGATGTTTGTGTGAGATGTGTAAGAGTTATGTGTAAAGATTTTGTAGTGTTTACTTTATATCCATTTGGAATTTGTAGCTGTGCAAGTGCAGGGAGAAAATGTTCATAATTATGCTATAATGTTTTTATGTCTTGTTTGTACTATTTGTTATAAATGTACCACAACCGAATTTCTCTTTTTGAGATAATAAAGTACTCTTATTCTTATTCTTATTCTTATTGCCACTGTAAATGCATTTCAATTTAACGTGGATGCCAAGTATAATGTTGCGCCTACTTATAACCAGAAAATAATTCAGCTAAATGAGCTCGATATAGCTTTGTCAGAAGCAGATTTATTTCAAGTGAAAGTGCCAAATCCATATGATCATTACCTAAACCCTCAAATAACAGATGATGCAACTGCAAGAAAGTGGTCCTCAAGCCCACTACAGATGTTTCAAAACAAACTTAACTTTGCTATACTATGTTCAACTACAGGCTGTGGCGTTTCTTTTACAGACCATTTGAATCACCCAAACAAACTAAGTCTGTCTATCGTTTCCACACGTATTACCAGCTTAGAAGAATACTGTCAGAACTCCATACACCACTGCCCACTGAATCCAGTTTTAATCAGTTTAACAATCCCATGGATTTGAAAGCATTTGAACGGATCTGTAATGAATTTAACATTAGTACAAAGTATGACTTGACACAAAAACTTGATGATCACAAAGGCATGGGTACATTGTATTATGCTATGAGTCACAGACAATACCCTCAAGATTACTGGCCTCCCTACTCTTCATTCTCATCAAAATCCGAAGTGTGGTTAGGGTCAATAGAACAGAAACAGTCTAATGACTGGACCACATTTGTCTTAGACAGGAGTGACGGGTTTACTCAAGCAGGAGTTGAGCGCATAAATGAGTCTATCAGAACATATGTGTGGTGTATACTAGGAGCACAAGCTCAAACAAAGTCAAATATTTTAAACGGGAGTGGGAAATTTGAAGCACAAAAACAGTTTCTTGCAAACCTTGAAGATTCAATTAATTCAGTAGTAGATCTCCCATCAAGCATACAACACTACCAAGACGTTCTCAGATATGCCAGATGAAAAGTTGACTTTGTAGTTGGCATCGGGCTATACATGTTACCATCTGACCTTCAACTCCAAATGGTGACAATAAAAAATTATAATAATGAAATAGTTGTTGCAGGATGTGATCAAAAATTAGGCCTCAATCAATCTGTAAACTTGAGCCCAACAACCACACACCTACAACCATTAAAACCATTAATAATGCCAGTAACGCCAGTAACATCATCATCACCTGTACAGACAGTAACACCAGTAATGTCAGTAACAGCCCCAGCATCGGCACTGACACCTGCACCAGCACCAGCACCAGAACAGCCAGTAACACCAGCACCAAACATACATGAGTCAGAGAGAACTGCATTGGTAATTGGCCTTACTGGATTAGGGATATTACTTCTTTACCTGTTTCATTAAATATTCTATAATTAACCCTCCTACTGTCACCAAAAAGACCCATACATGCTCTGCCATAAACCCTACTACCTTTGCTGCTGTACTGATCAGCCAACTGACAACACTCCCTATTATGCCAGGCAAGGCATCCATTGCTTTTACAGCTAATTTCTGAAGTAAGTCTGATGTATGAGACAGCTGTTTTTTTACCCATGCCTGTAAATCTTTTGGGTCTGATGGAACTGGAGGAGCTGGAGGGGCAGGTGGAGCTGGTCTGCTACCACCACCTGTTACAGCTAACACAACAGTACTGATAATAAATCTAAGAGCAGTAATTAAACTTGCAATTGTGATACCCTGCTCTCTGAAAAGTGTTTTCAATCTCTCAGCCAATGATGTGTCTTCGTGAAGTATTTTCTGAATAGTTTCTCTAACCCTGTTGACCTGTGTTTTCAGTTTTTCTTTTTCTATTTCAATCACTTCTAGTCGTGCTGATCTTTCTATCTGCAAATCATTTGATCTGTGTTGTATTCTTTCTTTCATTTCTGTGTCATAATTCTCATCATCAGCTTTAGCTAGTTTTTCTCTTTCAATGTGATTATCAAGCTCGCCTAGTTTGGCTACATTATTCACCAGCTCACCTCTGATTGACTGCAGTGATTTATCCAACCCCATAATTTCCCGCATTGTCAAAGGAGAGTCACCCATTGTTTTCATAGCCTCATTTATTTGCCCTTCTGTAAATGAAGTTTCTTGTATTACTGTGTTTGCTAATTCTGGCAGTCTTGTTACTTCAGTCATTTCAATTTCCTGTCCAGGTGGCAACCTTGTTTGCGCATCATGAAGAGCACTAGCAAGACGAGGTGGTAACTGTTTATCTCCAATACCAAGTTGACGCAAGGCGCCAACACCACCTTCACTTTTGATTGTACTTAAAGCTCTAAACTTGCCGGGGTCTCTTTTGTTAGTCAATTGTACTTTTCCTTTGTCAAAAGTGTTTAAATATAAATGGCCTTTTTCATATTCAAACTGATTAGGATCTATTTCATCTGGGCGGTCACCAACACTATCATAAAACGAGTTTATTTTGTCTTTTAACAGTTTGTGATACATACTAGAAGTATTTACCATTCCAGCCATATCCGTTGTATTAGTATTATAGTCATTCATGTCATCCATTTCAAAATCTTCATGACCAAATCCTCCTGCTGCCATTGTTTTTATTAATTATTTTTTTTATTTTTGCATAATAAAATGACACAGTCCTACGGATCAAAGTTAGACCCTTACAGAAAACTATGTGAACCTCTTGGTGTTAAGGGCATTAGGCAATCAATTGTCGTCACAAACAATCCTAGCTCCATAGACCAAAACCAAATTCTTACTGTCAAATTTCCAAACCTAGGCCCCAATGACGTTATTGTTTCTGGTACTGCTCATCTTGCTTTTAATATCGAACTTTCATCAGACACAGATGACGAAAGAACACTAGTTGGCAACCTTGGCTGAGCAATTATTAAGACTATTAAAGTTAAACTTGAAGGCCAGGAAGTGTTTAGTCTTGACGATGCTGATGTATTCTACTGTTACAAAGATCTGTGGCCCACAAGTGAAGAATGAGAAGACCGTATTTACCAAGGCATAGAGGCTGATAATGTTGCTAAAAATTTGTTACTGTCAACAAAGTGATATTACACCTGCAGCATGAGCACAAGACCTTAAGACACATACCAGGGAAGTGGTTGATTTGTTGGGGAGTGAACTAAATATTTATTATTATAGGGATTACAGACAATAAAGTGGTATTACACAAGATGTATTTTTTATTTATTATTTTTTTTTGACAAATAAAAATGACGGACAATGCCCAAAGCTCGTCAGGCTTAAGAAACGTGTTTCACACAACAGACTTGCCTATATCCAACACTTACAGTGTCTATGAATCAATAGAAAGATCTTTTTCTGTCATACAAGATAATATTCTTTCTGGCAGTGTAAAGATTCAGATTGTTGCGAAAATAGAATTTACCAGGGTATATGGTGAAGTGATTGTTTCATATATCTCAACAAGACAACACACAGTTAATTCGAGAAGGGAATTGGAAAAAGTGTTTAGAGAAAGACTGTTGCCTGACTTTCTCGAAGCAATTGACAGAGCAAAAATGCAGGGGTCTGGTTGGCATGAAGGTCGTGTACATGAACTGCAACTGAAGCAGTCAAGATACCATCCTATTTTAAGCAAATCATGGCTGCCTCTACCAACTGAGGTTGCAGACAAAAAGGCTGTAGTCAATATTCAGAACAATGATAATTTATGTTTTATGTGTGTGTGCTTGCTAAACTACACTTTGTAAAAACAAAACCTGAGCGTGTATCTAACTATACCAAATTTGAAAATGAACTCAACTTCAGTGGCATAGATTTTCCTGTTAAGGTAGAGGACATAGACTTGTTTGAAAAACTAAATCCTGGTATATCTGTAAATGTGTATGTATGGGATAATGAGTCTGAGAACAAGTTACAACCAATTAGATTATCACCAATTGCCCCAACCTACGGACAGTCAGAAGATAAGCATGTTGACATGTTACTAATAAGCTCTGGCAATAACTTTCACTACACAATTATCAGAAGTATGTCAAGACTAATTCATCATACAACAAAACATGATGGTAAACAGGAATTTTGTAAAAAATCTTTACAGAGGTTTTCCTCTATTAAAGTAGCACACAAACATGTACAGCACTGCAGGTCGGCTGATGACATTCAAACAATACTGAGGTATCCAGATCCTGGTAGCAAAGTATATTTTAAGAACTATGGGAATCAGCAAAAGCTGCCATTTGTAGTGTATGCTGATTTTGAATCACTGGTTGTACCATATGACGGTCCTGTTCCAGAATGATTACCAAAGACTATAAAGTTGAGTGACCAAGTGGTGTGTTCTTTCGGATATATTCTTGTTAGGTCAGACGGTGTGCACGAAAAACCTGTTATCTATAGGGGTGAAAATGCAGCAGCTGAGTTTTTAACAGAAATGAGACAACTGTATAGTCAGGTAGTACAGTATTTGGAAAACTGTCAGATGCCTTTGTTGATGACAGAAGAAGACAAACTAAATTTTGATACGGCGGAGATGTGTTGGATTTGTGAACAAGCTCTGGGAGGTTGTGAACAACTTCAGAAGGGTGATAAAGTTCGTGACCATGACCACATAACTGGACGTTACAGAAGTGCTGCACATGGTGATTGCAACTTAAAACTAAAAATAGATCCCAAGGCATATAAGTTGCCTATCTTTTTCCACAATCTCAAGGGGTATGATTCACATATTATCATGCAGGCTGTGGACGAGTCTTACAAAAAAAATTAGTTGTATTGCCCAGACAACTGAAAAATATTTGACTTTTAGGTTAGACAAATTAGCATTTTATGCCTCTATGCAACATTTGTCTTTAGGGCTTGCTAGTTTGGCAGAAGGACTGACTGATTATCCAATAACAAGTAAATATTTTGAGCCAGAGTTAATTAAAAAAGGTGTCTATCCATATGAGTACATTGATCACTGGGTTGTGTTTGAGGAAAGGAGACCACGGCTGTTCAGTTCTTCTACAAACCCACACATTTAGTTAGGGAGGCCGCGCTAGCTTATCAAGTGGCTAGGTGACCTAGTTTCGGCGCATTCCGATCTGCATCTGGCACCGCGTGGTAGTAGGCCTTCTTTACGCTTACTATTTAATGTGGGCCGAGTGCCAAATTTGTGCTGGCTTTAAACCTTGACTGTGCTTTGAAAATACTTTTGTTTGGATTTTTAATGAGTGATATGTGTTAGTGTAACATAGTGCTACAAGTAAGTGCTTTTCTTTTACTGGATAGATTTACCTGTGATTTTTTATAGAACGTTTTATAGACCAGCATGTGAGTGTAGTTTGCCGACATTTAGAATGGAGTCTGACACACAGTATTCCTATTCAAACCACATAGAACAATTGAGTAGTTTGTGCAGGATTTGCTGTGCAAAGCGAGTAAGAGGCAAAGGAAAGACGGATTTCAACACTTTAAACTGTGCGTTGGTTATGTAGACGATCTTTTTGCTTTTCAGTCATGGTATTGACGTACATACAGATGAAGAAGATAAACACGGCATCTGAAAGGAATGTGTAGAGAGCGCCGGTAACAAGTACATGCAGGACTCAGTCTCTGTGAAATTAAACTGTCTTGAGACTGATACATTTTAGCCTGCACTGTTCTGAGTTTATCTAATTTACGCCTAGTCAAAGTAGCCATATGATCATCATTGAGTGTTTAGTATTATTTTCACTGTGTGTGTTCCGATCCGATTTGTAGTAAAGTGGATTGCTCTTCCGAGTCCGATTTTATAAGATTTAGTGGAATGCTAAACACAACTTCACCTAAACAAAGTGTGCAACTGACACTGCCGCTAACCCTGCATGAACTGTGAATTATTTGGAACATTTTTACTGCCTTCGAAATCAACTACGTGTGGAGATTACGTTCACCCAAGAACTTTCCGTCTGTCTAACACTGGATTACCAATGACGCATCATCCTATTTCAGGACCCACTGAGATCGCAAGGTAAATCTATCTGACATTTTGAGTAGTGCTTATCGTAGTGGCTGAATACGAGGATCGCTGGCTTGAACCATAATTTTTCGAAAAAGTACTTTGCATGAGTTAGAACAGTTGAAAGACGTGTCATTTGCAACAGATTTGCGTTGTCTTCACGGTAAACTGCGCCCCGGTTGCCTGTCTTCTAGTCCGTTGCATGCATAGTCATCTTTATTTTCCTAAGCATGTCTAGTGTCTACAGAAAGCTTATTTTCTTAGCTTTTAAGTGTATGTCTTAAATACAACATACGTTAAGTACAGCTTAAACAACATGCCGTGAATTGACCGGCGCCATTAAAATGTATTCCGTGCGATACATGGTCAGCGATGAGTGTACACACATAGCGTGCTCGAGTGGAAACAGGGACAAAAATAGCGCGACTATAGTTGCACAGCCGTAACAGATTGCGCTCAGCTCTGTGCTGCCAGCCGGCGGTATTAACAGAGACGACACACTGCGTGGCTCCTTATCTTACGGCGCCGCACGCGCGCGCGCCTCAAAACTAAATGGGAGGCCTTGAACAGCCGTGAGACTACCTCCAAAAGAGGCATTTTATTCTACACTAAATGGTAAAGGAATTTCTGACTCTGATTATCAGCACGCACTTGATGCATGGGGTAAACTAGGGTGTGAAACAATTGGTGACTACCATGACCAGTACTTGAAAGCTGATGTTTGTTTGCTAGCAGACGTATTTGAAAGTTATCGTGAAAAGGGTTTGTTACACTACAGTCTTGACCCAGCTTGCTACATAACTAGTCCTGGCATGACATGGGATGCATTTTTGAAATCCAGCAATATATTTATAGACCTGTTGTCTGATCGTACGATGGGTGGAATGTGGAATGTGGTTTGAGGGGAGGTATTAGTATAGCCGCAAACAACTATGCCAATGCCAACAACAAATATCTTGATGACTTTGACCCCTCAAGGCCAAGGTCATTCATTACGTACTTGACGCTAACAACCTTTATGGATTTGCAATGTGTGAGTTATTGCCCTTGAAAAACTTTTGTCTACATGATTTGTCACAGTGTGATATAAAAAAATTAACAAATGAAATTATGAATTATGATCGGAATCACAAAAAGGGTTGGATCTTTGAAGTAGACCTGGAGTACCCACACCATCTACATGATTACCACAATGATTATCCATTAGCAGTTGAGAAAATGTCTTTAACGGGAAAAAAAAAGAAGACACCAAACTTGTGCCAAATTTGAATGACAAATTCAGTTACGTTTGTCACTATCAATTGCTGCAGTTTTACATCAGGCATGGGTTAATACTAAAGAAAGTTCACAGAGGTATTAAATTTGATCAAAGTGTTTCATGAAAGATTACATAATGAAAAACACAACCCTCCGTGCAAGAGATGGCAACACTGCATTTGACAAAGACTTCTTTAAGCATATGAACAATGCCTGTTTTCGTAAGACAATGGAAAATCCTCATCACCGCAAAGATGTGAGACTGGTTACAACTGAATCAGGTGCAATTAAACTTACAGGTAAGCCACAGTACACAGGGTATAAAGAGTATCATCCTTCATTGTATGCAGTGACACTCAAAAAAAAGATTGTTAAACTGGACAAGCCAGTATTTATTGGTATGGCAATTCTTGAGTTATCAAAACTGTTGATGCTTGAATTTTATTATGATTACTTCAAACCAAAGTATCCTGAGTGTCGTCTGTTATACACTGACACTGATCATTGATGTTCCTACTGAAGACTTTTATGAAGACATGAAAACAGAAATACATATGTATGACACGTCTGATTACCCTAAGGATCACCCGCTGTACAGCACACAGAATAAGAAAGTGCCTGGGAAATTTAAAGATGAACTGAATGGTGTGCCTATAGTTGAGTACATTGGACTGAGATCAAAAATTTATTTTATACTGCACCAAAAAGGCAGTCAGTCGAAAGCCAAAGGAATAAAAAAAAACAGTGATAAAAAATAAAGACATCCGTCATGAACATTATAAGCAAGTATTAGATGGTGCATTAATGCCTGATTATCCAAACAAGACACTGAGGTCAAATAGACACAATATTGAAATGATCCAAACACATAAAAAGTCACTTGCAGTTGGAGACACAAAATGAGTGTTTCACACTAAGGAAAAGGCATATGCACCTGGGCATTATGCGCTTAAGTTATCTGAAGAAACAGCCAATGAACTGGTTGATGAACTAATCAATGAATTAGTTGATGAAATGGTTAAAAATGCGTAACAGTGTCTGGGGGAATAATTTGTAATTCTTCTCTGACAAATGCCTTCTGAGGTGCAGGCTCATACAGATAATAAATCGATGCATTAGCACCAGGAACTATTTTTTTTTTATATTGTGAACAGACGTAGACCAAATTGGATCAGTTGCCCTATGTCTAATGTCATTCTCGGCCTCGCCAGGTTGATACAAATATCTCACCTGTTTTGTAAACAAGCTTGTGTCAGGGGGTGTTGTTTTTATTTCTGACCTTGATGGCATTGTTTTTAATTTAATAGCATCTGCAGGTTTAGGATGACCTTCATTATTCATTGCTTTTATCACAAACGGTAATCTCTTAACCCACTCAGTGTTACGTGCTTCATGCATGAGTTCCTTAGAATACTGATAGCTGAAAAGTCTCTCCGATAATTGCTTGTTAAAGTTCTCAACAATTGCCTGTGATCTGTGCACACCTGGTATGCCTCGCCTCACTAGCAGGCCATGCTTTGCAAATAGCTGATTAACAGCGCCTTTAAATTCACTTCCGTCATTGTCTTGAACAAGCCTGGGAAATTTTAAATGGCCTCGACTATATTTTTGTTAACGCAGTGGCTACCATGGTAGCATTTTTGTCAGTTTTGGGTTCGGCGTCCTTGTACCTTGAAGCTATGTCGACAACAGTTAATGCAGACTTGTATCGTTTCTTTCTTATTGTATCATGTGGCAAGAACAGAAGATCCATTTGATGGGTGTCATTAGGGATAGTGTTTACAAAAGGAGGTCTTGTTATTTTTCTTGGAGCAGGAAGATATATTTGCCAAATAGCCTGTTTTTGTAGCCACTGTTTTATTTGTTCGAGTGTGACATCCCCACCCACAGCAGCATGTAATTTTTCTATTGCGGTTTTTCCTTTCCAGTAACCAATAGGGGTTTTGATTGATTGTACATTGCTTAACGTCCCGACAGCAACAAGGCTTTCTCAGGACGTGCCTGCACTGCTTGTGAAAAAATAAAAAAGAAACAGAACATTGAATGTATGTCGCCAGCCGGTCAAATACGTTAAATAAACCTAACACATGGGCCTAAATAAAGCTAAGACCATTTAGCAACACACATCCAATATCAAGAGCTACAGGCAGTGCAGACAGTAGGGAGAGTTTTAAAAAGGCAAATACAGGTGAATGGACAAAGGGTAGACAGAAACACATGCCCCAGAATAGAGAGAAAAACCCACCCTGTGGGGCTGACCAGGGTGACCCTGGGAACTAAAAAATACCTAACCCCACCCAAGTCCCCCAGGGCAGACCCGGGTGGGGTACCAATAGGGGAGTAATATATTTTTGATAGTTTATTTCCAATGTCGGTCATTTTATCTAGCAATAAAAACTCCTGTAAAATATACTAATGTCATTCCTACTAGAACAAATATTATTTCTCCATTTCTTTGTTCTGGGCTTGGTTGGTAATAGTCACTAAGTTTTGGTTGTGGGATGGTCATGTCTTCACCAGTAACAAGAAAATATTCTTTGATCGCGTCATCGACATTTGAAAATGTATGCTGTGCATGACCTTCAAGCCTGAGTTTGTCATTGATGAAATCAAGTTTCTCAATTCTTTGCTTCTCGTAATCCTGCTGGGCTTGTGCCAGTTTTTCAGATGCCTCATTGTGATGCTTCATTTCTTCTGCTGATTCCTCTCTACCCATTTTTGAAAAGAGATAGTTTGATCCACTAAATGCCAATGCATTAACAATTGCACCACCAATCATAATAGCTATTGTTGCCATATATTTTATTTACTTAGAAACATTTTCTGGAATAATTCCTTGCTTGACGAGAAGGTCTTTTGTTGCAATTGATGCTGTTACAACAGCTACTAGCTTAGCACTGTCTTCGAAGTCTAATCTACTCAAGTCTGCCGATTTCATTTTGAGGAGACTTTTTCCCAGCATAGAATAAGCAACTGTTAGCCCACTTATTACGGCAGAGTGATAGACAAGGTTTATTATGTTCTTTGTGTCGCTCATTTTCTTATTCCACAAAAATTAAAATAATAAATTTATTTACTGCATGTAAAATGGGTCCACAGCTTTGGGTGTTGCTGGTAATATGGTGACTTCTTGTTTTGTTTTTGGAGTGCTTGATTTTTTGGACACTGTTCGAGTCTGTGGTTTGTATTTTTTGTATAATTGGTAACCTACGTAACCAAATCTGACAACAAATCCAGCAACTATATAATTTGATATTTTGGTTTAGACTCAGTTGTTTGGCTCTCACTTTGTTGGGGGTGTGAGGGTGTTGGTTCTGATGGTAGTGACACCGGTGCTGTTGATGGTGTGTCAGTTACTTGAGTTTTTCTGTTAATGCTTGAAGCTGTATTTTTTTTTTTTTTTTTTTTTTGTCTGTTATATTCAGCTAATCTTTTCCCAGCCTCTATTCGACCTGGACTTTTAACCTTAGTCACCATTTGAACTTGAGCCAAGACAGGACTCTGATGTGGAGTCGTCTGGGTCTCGTCCATTTTCTTCTAATTTAAAATTTATTTTAGAAAAATCAATATGACTACTAGTAACAAGTAAGGTTACCACAGGTGCAAGGTAATTCCCAAACTTGTAAAACACAAGGCATGCTAATTTGCCTATTGAACTTGAAACTATGGGGTTGCTTTCTAGATCATGTGAAAGGCTGTCACTAGCAACAGGTAGGAAGTGACTCACAGCTTTTGTGTATAGTCAGACAAGAGATCAACTCAAATCATGTGTCATTAGTGAACTAATGTGATTTTCATATTTTGAATGTAGTTTGATTAGCTCATCAGCGGTGAGGGATTCTATGTCTTCTGTCATGTATTGTTTACCAAAAAAACCTTTTGATTTTCCAGAAACAACAATAGAGACAAGGCGTTGTTTTTTAGAGTCTAAATCTTTGTTCTCTACAGCACAGATATCGTTTAAAAGTAGCAATTCATCTTGATTCATTTTATAATGTAATATAATAATTTTGTTTAAAGAAGTCAATGACAGCATTAATTCTTTAGGTGTGTGTGTGGGGGGGGGGGGATCTGCCTTAATAATCACGGGTTGGCAGCTGATAAAAAAAAACGTAGCTAGAATGATTTCCGGAATGGAACTAAAATGGCTAGGCAGATAAAGCATTCGGGGTAATTGCAGGAGTTCGTTTGTCTGAATGGCTAGTTGATTATAATAAATGTATTGATTAGGGGAGTGGTGCCTATCAACTGTCCAATCTTGTATCTCTTACTTGATCATGGTAAATGACGCCTGTTTATTTAACTGTTGCCAGCGAATCCAGTCTTTCACCATAGTCATTGATTGATTGATTGTGCCGACAGCAACACGACTTTTTCAGGACGTGCCTGCACTGCTTGTGAATAAAAAAAAAACTAAACAGAATATTGAATGTATGTCGCCAGCCGGTCCAGTACGTTAAATAAACCTACAACATGGGGCCTAAATAAAGCTAAGACCATTATTTTAGCAACACACATCCAATATCAAGAGCTACAGGCAGTGCAGACAGTAGGGAGAATTTTAAAAAGGCAAGTACAAGTGAATGGACCAAGGGTAGACAGAAACACATGCCCCAGAATAGAGTGGAAAACCCACCCTGTGGGGCTGACCAGGGTGACTCTGGGAACTAAATTTCACAATAGTCAAACACATCTGGTTCTAGAACTGGTGTTGTAACAGTCCAGTATTTGATGATGATGATAATAATAATAATAATAATAATAATAATAATAATAATAATAATAATAATAATAATAATAATAATAATAATAATAATAATAATAATAATAATAATAATAATAAAAGCGATTTGCTAAGGGCTTATTCTAAAAGGAGCTATATGTGCTGATACAAATAAAACAAAATAAACGTTAAAAACACACACACACACACACACACACACACACACACACAAACACACACACACACACACACACACACACACACACACACACTCACACACATACACACACACACACACACACACACACACACACACACACACACGTGATAGTGGTGATGAATTACACATGGCTGGGGCAAAGGACAGTGTTGTAGAGGTGGATTTTGAGAAGTGATTTGAAAGAGGAGAACGTTTGACAGTTACGGACCGGGGCGGGGAGGCTGTTCCAAGTGGCGGGGCCAAGATGGGAGAAGGCACGACCGCCAGGTATTTTACATTTCAAATTGGGAAGGCGAAATTTAAGTGTGTCAGAGGAAGAGCGGAGGGTGCGAGATGGAGTATACAGATGGAGCAAGTCACAGATATAGGCAGGAGATATAATCCGTGACGCCTGTTTCTGTAACTGTTGCCAGTCAGTCCAGTATTTGATCATAATCCGTGACGCCTTTTTCTCTAACTGTTGCCATTCAGTCCAGTATTTGATCATAATCAGTGACGCCTGTTTTTCTAACTGTTGCCAGTCAGTCCAGTATTTGATCATAATCAGTGACGCCTGTTTCTCTAACTGTTGCCAGTCAGTCTAGTGTTAGAAGGGGGAGGTCTGCAGGCCAAACTACAACCTCAAGCCGTCATGGTGACCGACGGACCACAACCTGGATGGCACGTACAGCTTTCATGCGGAACTTTTGTCAGCCTTGGGCAGCCAGCCGTGACGGTCACGTGGACTGTAAGTAAATCTGTTGCCTCCTAACCAAGTCCTTTTTTTGTCACGTGGAATCAAAAATGAGTCTATGTTCCCGGCCAGTATCGTCCGTCCGGCGTAGTCTGTCAAACGTAGAAAACTTTTGACGTTGGCATTTTCTCGGAGACTGTAAGGACGGTAATGGGTGTACAATTGCCGCAAGCTTCTTTGACCGCGGGTCACTGCTCTACATCCTCAGCACAGCGGCCCAAGGCTATGTACGGGTCTATGAGCGGCCTAAGGCTATGTACGGGTCTATGAGCGGCCCAAGGCTATGTACGGGTCTATGAGCAGCGCAAGGCTATGTACGGGTCTATAAGCGGCCCAAGGCTATGTACGGGTTTATGAGCGGCCCAAGGCTATGTACGGGTCTATGAGCGGCCCAAGGCTATGTACGGGTCTATGAGCGGCCCAAGGCTATGTACGGGTCTATGAGCAGCCCAAGGCTGTGTACGGGTCTATGAGCGGCCCGAGGCTATGGACGGGTCTATGAGCGGCCCAAGGCTATGTACGGGTCTATGAGCGGCCCAAGGCTATGTACGGGTCTATGAGCGGCCCAAGGCTATGTACGGGTCTATGAGCGGACCAACTTCTCGCGTGCAGAACGGCGACTGACTGACCAAACTGAGAGCAGCGCTTATTAGCGCCCTAACCAATGCGCATGCACAATCCCTTGCATGTCTGGAACTGCGGCTTGCGGTGCTAGCCTGCTCAAGACATTGCGCAAGTTCTCGTCACTCAGTGGGCAGTCCAGCGCGCGGCCAGCTGCTGCGAATTGCAGGTGTTTCAGTGAGTTGGGCGCTAACCGTGCCAGTGACTCAACCTCCTACTGTGCCGTAACACATGGACACCAGCGTTCTCTGTGTGGCATAAACAGCATTTTGATCTTATGATCAAATTCTAATTACTAACTCCTCCCTCCCTTCCCCCCCCCTCCCCCTCCCCCGCCTTTATTCTGTTGCAGACCCCCTCCGGGACAGACCTGCCCAGCACGACGTACGCGAACGGAGTCTTCTCCCTGATCCTTCCTAACCCCGTGGAGTCCGGGGACTACAGCTGTCAGATCGACCCTGGCGCCCCGGTCCTCGACTGTGTCAGTTACAAGTCCCCGCTGCGTCAACAGCCCGCAGTCCGCGTGGACGCCATGGAGGCCCGCGTTATTCTTCTGGAAGCTCGTAACACTGAACTGACAGCCCGTAACACTGAACTAGAAAACATGGAGGCGTCAGCTGTTCTCTGTGAGTATACTAAGGGACTCGTGATGTCAGCGTGTGTTTTCCCCTGTGAGTATACTAAGGGACACGTGATGTCAGCATGTGTTTTCTCCTGTGTGTATACTAAGGGACACGTGATGTCAGCATGTGTTTTTCCCTGTGTGTATACTAAGGGACACGTGATGTCAGCGTGTGTTTTCCCCTGTGAGTATACTAAGGGACACGTGATGTCAGCGTGTGTTTTCCCCTGTGAGTATACTAAGGGACACGTGATGTCAGCGTGTGTTTTCCCCTGTGAGTATACTAAGGGACACGTGATATCAGCGTGTGTTTTCCCTTGTGAGTATACTAAGGGACACGTGATGTCAGCGTGTGTTTTCCCCTGTGAGTATACTAAGTGTTACGTAGATGGGTCGTAGTCGTAGTATGATAAACACACCAGACGCACGCACATAAGGTTATTTTAACTCATTCTACCCCAGACACACCACAGCAAGATAAGGATCGACCATGATAGTTCAATTGTGGTGCCAGAATAGCTTGGCGCCTATGGGCGCCAAGCTATTCTGGCTTCACCCTTGAACTATCATGGTCGATCTGTATCCTGCACTGCAATGCAGTCTTCAGAGGACAACTGCAAAATTTAATGATTTCGGTTTTGGGGTAGAGTGAGTTAAATAAACTTCATTCAGCTGCAACCCGTCACACGTGGCTTAAAGATGTAGACAATACTGGAGTAACAGTTCCAACAATAATTTAATTCAGCGATGCGATCTCCACACAATGCATTTCCAAATGCATTAACACTTATACAAAGTCTCTTCTGCAAATGTCAACACTGGCAAGACAATGTTTCTCATACAACGTACACCACCGTTATGCTGCGTCTCTCACAATGTACACCTTATACGGGCCACGTACCTACGATAAACTGTGTGTCTCTACAACTGACAATGCATGACAATGTACATACGTGCTTCCCAGCACCAATCGTTTATAGTACAACCAATTTCTAGAATAATCCAAGAAAATCGTACAACGCAACCAATCAGAACGAAACACATAACGGAAACTCAAAAATATTAATAAAGAAAGAATTTTCTAGAATAACTACAATAGGCTACAAAAAAATTCGGCTACTAATGTCAGCCCCAAATCCTAGTGTGTAATGATGTCACACACAAGTATGGAAGGCAGTTCACCACCTAGCCGGAACCTTTCCAGAAGTTTCACAATCATTAACATACAAACAAACAAAAAAATCCGACTGGCTGCCAACTTCACGCGCACAGTAAACAAATAAACGACTATTTGAGTGTCAATAATACAATGTAGCGAAATGTTTCTTACTCTTCTGACGACACACGTGCGCGGTCACAAGACAGAGCGACCTGTTCGAAGGTTCTAATCTATACTTCGCGAATCTACGCAAAACAAAGATCGACCGCTATTCTACGCGCGACCTTGCTGGAAGCTTCCGGTTAAACTTAGCATAATAACAAAGCGAATTCCGCTCTACGCGCGAACGAAAGTGTCTATCAGCACTCTCACTGATGCTTTGCCGACGAATCCTGACACCACCGGCATATTCGGCACTTCATTCTCAGGCAGCGCGATGTTTGAGACTGGTAAGAATGTAGCCCCATCTCCTACTGGGATGCGTCCATTTTTTTCTAAAAGATTCGATCAGCTCTGGTGTCACTCGCGTTTCTCTAGACTCAAAGTCACTGGATGCCGTCACATCATTGGCTAATACAGCGGCAGCTCTGTGTTGAGACGTGGTACTGCTTCTGCCTGCTATCCCGCGATCTTGGTTGGATCTTCTGATATTGTCGCCTCGGGGAACATCTTTAGAAGGACAACGTATCGCCTTGTAACCTTTCTTTCCACAGAGAAAACATGTCAGGTTCTCCACCGGCTTGTATTTCGGGGTGTCTCTGACATTGTGGATTTCCTCTGCTGGTGCAGACACACGCTGCGGCTTACTGGACCCGAACTTCATGTTATGGGCGTCAAGGTATCTTTGAGCGAAGTCGGCCAGGGCCAGTAGGGACTGGTCTTTTTGCTCCCTGAGGTGGGCGGCCAGGTCCTTAGAACATGCGTTGAAGACTTGTTCTTTGATGATGAGGTCACACAGGTTCTGGTACTCTTTGTTTAAGCCAGCCAGCTCTATCCATTTCTCCAGGTAGCTTCTGATCCTCTCAATGAATAGGCCGGGTGTTTCTCCTTCTTCAGGCTTGCAGTTCCGAAATCGTCGCCTGTAACCCTCTTCAGTGAAGTCGTACTGTCTCAGCAGGGCGGCTATCAACTGCGTATAATCTTCGGCTTCTTCTCTTGGCAAGCGGGTGTAAAATTCAAGTGCTTTGCCAGTTAGAAGTGCACTCAGCCTGATAGCCCAAGTCTTTTGTCTCCAGTTGTTGCTGCTTGCGAATCGCTCGAATCGCTCCAGATAAGCGTTCGTCTTATGTGAATTTTATGCGAAAAATGGTAGCTTTGGCGCACGGGCTGTTTGCTCTCTGTTGGCTAATGCTGTTGCTTCAGAAGCCCTCTGGCTCTGTGCCTCTATCTCCATCTGTTTTAGATGAATTTCGTGTTGACACTGCCTCTCCGCCTTTTCTCGCTGTTTCTCTGCCTCTTCCCGCTCCTCTTCTCGTTGTTTCTCTGCCTCTCTTCGCTGTTTTTCTGCTTCTTCTGCTTGGATTTCGAGTTTCCTGATTTCACGTTCTTTAGCTCTTTCTTCTCTGTCCAGTCTCTTTTCTTCTTCAAGTCTCTTTTCCTTTCTTTCTCCTTTACGAACTCGAGGAGTTGAGCTCCTTCGAGTCCACATTCCTTTCCAATTTTCAGGAATGTCTCCATTGCCGATGTCGCTAATCTGCGTTTCACTGCTGGCTGTTTTCTCCTGCTACCCTTTCCACTGAGCCAACTGAAGAAGTCCCCGTCAGAGGTGCCAAAAGGTTACGTGGTTGGGTCGTAGTCATAGTATGATAAACACACCAGACGCACGCACGTAAGGTTCTTTTAAATAAACTTCATTCAGCTGCAACCCGTCACACGTGGCTTAAGGATGTAGACAATACTGGAGTAACAGTTCCAACAATATTTTAATTCAGCGATGCGATCTCCACACAATGTATTTCCAAATGCACCAACACTGATACAATGTCTCTTCTGCAAATGTCAACACTGGCGACACAATGTTTCTCATACAACGTACACCACCGTTACGCTGCGTCTCTCACAATGTACACCCTATACGGGCCACGTACCTATGATAAACTGTGTGTCTCTACAACCGACAATGCCAGACAATGTACACACGTGCTTCCCAGCACCAATCTTTTATAGTACAACCAATTTCCAGAATAATCCAAGAAAATCATACAACGCAACCAATCAGAACGAAACACGTAACAGAAACTCATAAATATTAATAAAGAAAGAATTTTCTAGAATAACTACAATCGGCTACAAAAATTCGGCTACTAATGTCAGCCCCAAATCCTAGTGTGTTATGATGTCACACAAAAGTATGGAAGGCAATTCACCACCTAGCCGGAACCTTTCCACAAGTTTTACAATGTTTAAAACAAAAAAAACACCGACTGGCTGCCAACTTCACGCGCACAGTAAACAACTATGACTATTTGAGTGTCTATAATACAATGTAGCGAAATGTTTCTTACTCTTCTGACGACACACGTGCGCGGTCACAAGACAGAGCGACCTGTTCGAAGGTTCTAATGTATACTTCGCGAATCTACGTAAAACAAAGATCGACCGCTATTCTACGCGCGACCTTGCTAGAAGCTTCCGGTTAAACTTAGCATAGTAACAAAGCGAATTCTGCTCTATGCGCGAACGAAAAAAAAACTTACTAAAAAGGTACGTGAATCGTAACCATGATAGCTCAAATAAATATCGGATCGTTTCCTACCATTAACACATGTATGCTCTCACAGGACAACACAACCACAATCGTAACACTAAGGGACAGGTGATGTCAGTGTGTGTTTTCCCCTGTGAGTATACTAAGGGACACGTGATGTCAGCGTGTGTTTTCCCCTGTGAGTATACTAAGGGACACGTGATGTCAGCGTGTGTTTTCCCCTGTGAGTATACTAAGGGACACGTGATGTCAGCATGTGTTTTCCCCTGTGAGTATACTAAGGGACACGTGATGTCAGTGTGTGTTTTCGAGAACTCGTACTGTATTATTTACACTCGATCTCATAAAACTTCGTCATGACGATAATTTGTGTGTGATGGCAACAGTGGTCGTCCGTCCGTCATCTCTCCGTCGTCCATGCTTAATTTTACAGTTGGCAATTTCCATCAGCCTTTTTAAGCCAAATCCTTTAGACCT
Organism: Semisulcospira habei; assembly: GCA_036245525.1. Lineage (NCBI taxonomy): Eukaryota > Metazoa > Mollusca > Gastropoda > Semisulcospiridae > Semisulcospira > Semisulcospira habei. The sequence goes on along the minus strand of BTPG01000002.1, from coordinate 43,567,086 downwards.
GGCCAAAGGATACTGTTTAAATGTCAAGGTCACAGTGGGTCAATAAACAGGTCAGAAATGCCGTATTTTAACCCCCCAAAGTGTTCCGCAAATAGCACTTTCACCTTACAAGCAGAAAGCATCGTCGCGGACGTAGTACGAGAGACGAGTGCACTACAATGGACTTGATTCGGAAATACGCAAGTTCTGACGAGAATGAACAACCCCCGGATATCTATTTTTTTCCAGTAGGGACGTACGCCATGGAAACATTTTATACTAAATGGAGATAACGCTAAAACCCGAAAAGACCTGTTTTACGGCTGCAAACACAATCTTTTGCGGGAACGTAAAATATCACACTACAAGTGCAGAAGCCCACCTGCGCGCGCAGTTCTGGTGCACAGGACCAGGTCCAGCGGCCGGACAGATACGAAAATCGCAGCAATGGCGCCACTGATGCGTTTAACCTAGGTACAGGGCGAGCAGACGTGACCGTTACACATGGTTAAAACAGATGCAAATTTCAGGTACAGTTGATGCTTTTGGAAAGCCAAATTTGGTCAAAACATCAACATATTATCATTACAGCTTGTCAATGCCGATTTCGAATATCTTACCTGGTTTTGAACAAAAATAGATTTGTATATGCATGGTGTGGGTTTGATGCAGTTTTTTAGTAGGTTCGCCAAGGGAAAGCTATTCATAACTTGCAAACTGCTCCAAAATTTAAAATCGGCCCTGAAAAGTTGCAACTAATCTAATTTGCCCGTCACGTGTAACATTTGAGATTGATCTCAGGGCAAGATTTTGAGACATTTGCTTCCGTGTATATAAGATTACTCCCCCCAAAATTAAGATTAAAAAAAAACCTGAAAAAAAAAGTTTCAGCCAAGTGCCGTTTTTCTCCATCAAATGCGGCTCTGATGTGTCACCTCAAATCATTGACTTACGGTGTTTTTACGACATTCTCCCCCCCCCCCCCCCCCCCCCACGCCACACACGCACACACACACACACACACACACACACACACACACACACACACACACACACACACACACACACACACACACACACACACACCCTTGATGCTTCAGTTTTCATGTTTAGTGTGTATTGCTTGTTGTACTCAGCCTGCACACTTATTGCATCCAGTTTGTTAATAAGTACTAATATCACAATTGCTTGGTGACAGTAAACCATTTTAACAACATTCTAAATTGCTAGGATCACCAAGCAAACCCAGGTGCATTAGATATTGTGAATCAACGTTACCTCGTGTAGACACAATGATGCACTATTGAAGCACCCCACTGCCTGTTTGTTGTCCACTGTATTCGCTTCACTTAGACAACTCGTTTTCAGACAGAAAAATCACCTTGGCAAACACGGAAAAGCAAAGAAACCTTGGGGTACAGCTGAAATCTGTTCTATGCATCAAGCGTCGAGAATTAAAGAAAAGGAAATCAAAGGGAAACGGAGCTAAACAATACAGGGAAATTAACCAGGATATCAAGAAAAGCATGAAAAAGGCAAAGAATAAGTGGATTGAAGATCAGTGTAAACACATATAAGAAAATCTCAACAAAAATAATAGCAAAAACGCATACCAGCTGGTGAAAAATCTGACCAGTGTAAAACAAGGACGCTCATCGATCATTCAAGATAGTGAGGGGAACTGTCTTACGGAAGACCAAGACATGGACAGAGTACTGCTCAGATTTGTACAACCACCAAGCTACAGGGGACTCAGGCATACCTGTCAACCCACCCGTGACCAACAATGGCAACTATCCCATCCTCCGAGAAAAAGTAGAGGCTGCAGTAAAGTCGTTGAAAAAAAAGTAAGGCAACAGGAGCAGACAACATCCCTGCAGAGCTAGTCCAAAAAGGGGGAGAAAACTTGATAAGCACCTTACTAACAATCTGCAAAAAGATCTGGCAGTCAGGGGATTGGCCCACTCCATGGACCCAATCACTTATAATAACTCTCCCCCTAAAAGTCAACATACATCAATGCCAGAAGTATCGCGCGATCAGTGTTATATGCCACCAAAGCAAAGTCATGTTTTAAAAAATGCTACTGAACAGGCTGAAGGCAGAGGAAATCATAGGGCGGTCCGTGGCGCAGTGGTTAAGGCGCCTGCCACCAATGCCAAAGGTGCGCGGTTCGATACCGGGTTCCAGCATTGGACTTTTCTCCTCTGGTAAGTGTCACCGTTAATTCGGGCGGACCGTCGGGGGTTCTTTCTCCGGGTACTCCGGTCCCCCCCCCCCCCCCACTTTGGTACCGGTCTCAGGCCACTTTACAAATTTCAAATACAAGCGATCAAAAATTCTCTGTAACTTCAGTAGCTGACTGGCCCTTCGTTTGCCTTGTACTGTGTTTGTCTTAAATGGCGTAAATCCGTGTTTGTTTCGTGAGTGTGTGTGTTGGGTTTCAGGCGCGGCGCTTTGAGTCGATTTCCCCAAAATTGAGAAAAAGCGCCTATATAATAACGGTATTATTATTATTATTATTATTTAGCTAAGGGAACAGGCAGGCTTCAGACCAGAGCGTAGCACAACTGAGCAGATCTTCAACCTGAGAGTGCTATGTGAAAGGTACCTCCAGCACCAGCAAGACCGCTATCATGTCTTTGTGGATTTTAAGAAAGCGTTTGACAGGGTGTGGCATGCAGCTCTTTGGTCCACCATGAAGCTATACAACATCAATGCCAACCTGATCAAAGTCATAGCAAACCTTTACAACAAGGCCACTAGCGCAGTCTGCTTCAACGGCAAAATAGGAAACTGATTTAGGAATACAGTCGGAGTCAGACAAGGCTGCTTGCTCTCACCTACTCTTTTCAACATCTTCCTGGAAAGAATCATGACAGACGCTCTGAAAGCTCATGAAGGAACTGTCAGTAATGGAGGCAGAACAATCACGAACTTGTGCTTTGCGGACGACATTGATGGCCTTGCAGGAACAGAGAAGGAGCTAGCTCAGCTGGTAGAAAAGCTGGACAGAACAGCTATTGCGTATGGGATGGAAATCAGTGCAGAGAAGACCAAACTGATGACAGATTACACCAGTGGCATTGACACTGACGTCATGATTGGAAGCCAAAAACTGGAAACAGTTAATAAATTCAAATACTTAGGAGCCATTGTGACAGATGAGGGATCAAAACCAGAAATACTCTCCAGGATTGCGCAGACAACAACAACACTGACAAGATTGAAGACCATATGGAAGGACGAAACTTCACACTCTGCTCCAAGATCAGACTGATGCGGTCCGTAGTCATCTCAGTGTTCTTGTATGCCTGTGAGTTATGGACCCTCACAGCAGACCTTGAAATCAGGATATAAGCCAATGAAATGAGATGTTTTCGAAGGCTGCTTGGCGTTTCACACAGAGATCACATCACGAACGAGGAAGTGGGAAGCAGAATCAGGCAAGCCATCTGGCCCTATGAACTTATTAGCCATTATGAAAAAAACGCAAACTGAAGTGGTATGTGCATGTTACACGTTCAGCAGGGCTTGCCAAAACAATCCTGCAAGGCACTGCAAGGAGGACGAAGGAGAGGAAGACAGAGGAAAAGATGAGAGGACAATATCTCAGAGTGGACAGGACTGAAGCTGGGCGACACGCTAAGATTGGCAGAGAACAGAGAGGAATGGAGTAAGCTGGTTGCCAAGTCATCAGTGGTGCCCCAACGGTCAGCAAGACTACGGTATATCGATAGATAGATAGATAGATAGATAGATAGATAGATAGATAGATAGATAGATAGATAGATAGATAGATAGATAGATAGATAGATAGATAGATAGATAGATGATAGATAGATAGATAGATAGATAGATAGATAGATAGATAGATAGATAGATAGATAGATAGATAGATAGATAGATAGATAGATAGATAGATAGATAGATAGATAGATAGATAGATAGATAGATAGATAGATAGATAGATAGATAGATAGATAGATAGATAGATAGATAGATAGATAGATAGATAGATAGATAGATAGATAGATAGATAGATAGATAGATAGATAGATAGATAGATAGATAGATAGATAGATAGATAGATAGATAGATAGATAGATTCAGACAGAATGTGTGGTAGATGTAAGCAGAAGGTTGGCAGAATAATTGGCAATATTTTTCAGTGTCCAGACTCACAACTATAGGTCTTAACATAGATGTAGTTGCACTTGTCAAAGTGTGACATTTTGGTGAAAACCAACCTGTCCGGGCTGTTCTATCGCTGTAAGAGTATCTGTGTGTGTTTACTGTGGCAGCAGATGATGTTGGACTTTCTCACCACAGGAAAACCCGCTGTTTTGTCAGTGTTCAACATTGCTAAAAGTGGGAAGGGTCTCTCTCTCTTTGCTTGACTTTGCGAACGAAGATTTTATAGGGGTTGCCCACGACGTCTGCAGGCATGCTCATGGCTGCGGAGGCCAATTCGGGACAGGCAGGTTCGACCGCAGTGGCTGCAGGGGGAGGTCTGGCCAGGGTTCTGAGTTGCGGCATCACTCCTTTTTGTCATGAGCCGCTTGTCCTTAAGGCTAGCCCTGCGAGTGTCCTCAAAGGAGACAGCTGCCTTGTAAATCGTGGAGCGCCAGGTGTCACAGTCCGCAGCAAGCACAGACGACTGGCGGTGGTCAATTTGGCAGGCACAAGGTGACTTCTTGAGACCGTCTTTGTATCTCTTCTGTGGTGCCCCTCTGTCTCGGTGTCCAGTGGTAAGGTCGCCGAACAGGGTGATCTTGGGTAGGCCATCCTGGAATAGTGCCCCGCGCAACGAAGCTGTGTCCGCAGCAGCAAAGCCTGGATGCTCACATTTTCTGCCTGTTCAAGAACCTGATTAAGGACCTTTGTTATTTTTCAGACTGACCTCGAGTCCAAAGAGCCGGACAGCGTCTGGGAAGCAGGACGTGATGCGCTGCTGGGCTCTCTCTCAGTGTGCAACTAGGGCAGCGTAATCAGCAAAGAGCAGCTCACGAATCAGTTGGTCTAGGATTTTGGTGTGGACCTGCAGTAGTCTGAACAGGTTGAACAGGCTGTCATCGAGACGATACCGGATGTACGCTGCGTCGTCCTCGTCAGGGTCAACTGTGGTCTGCTTCAACGTCATGCTAAAAAAGATGGTGAAGAGGGTCGGTGCCAGCACTAAAATCTGCTTCACACAGTTGAGAATGGGGAATGGTTCTGAGGTGACTGTTGAGTCTGACCTGGCCTTGCTGGTCCTCGTGGAGCTGGACGATTATGCTGAGGAACTTTGGGGGACAGCCAAGTCGCTCCAGGATCTGCCACATGCCTTGCCTGCTCACAGTGTCGAACGCTTTTGTTAGGTCGACAAATGTGCTCGCGGCACTTCTACTGAAGCTGTCTCAGCACAAAGACCATGTCGGTGGTGCTCCTGTTGGCTCTGAAGCCACACTGGCCTCCTGGGAGATGGTCTTCTGCAATGGCAGGTACCAGCCGATTCAGGAGCAGACTTGCGAGAATTTTCCCGGAAATGGACTGTAGGATAATCCCACGGCAGTTGGAGCAGGCAGACTTCTCTCCTTTATTTTTGTGCAGGGTGATGACGACTGCATCACGGAGATCTTTTGGTTGTGTTCCTTACTCCAAGCAGCAGAGAAAGAGGTCACGGAGTTTGTTGTGCAGTGATGGGCCTCCATGTTTCCACATCGCTGGCGGGATTCCGTCAATGCCTTCTTCTTTTGCCACTCTTGAGCTGGTGGATGGCCTTGAGGGTCTATCCAGCAGTGGGCTGTTCGTCCAAATTAACCTTTACTGGGAGGAGTGAGATTTGGAGGATGACTGTTTCTTGAACAGTGCGCTCAGCGCTGAAGAGGTTCTGAAAGTATTCCGACCAGCAGTTCAAGATGGAGGTATTATCTGTGAGGAGGGCCTGTCCATCCGCGATTCGTAGGAGACTTTGTACCAGGTGCCTGGGGCCATACAGGGATTACATTGCTTCGTAGAAGCCCCTGTGGTCACCATTGTCAGCGCAAAGCTGGGTCCTCTGAGTCTGGTCCACCACTCGTTCTGGAGCTCTCTAAGCTTGCGCTGGAGACTGCTGCAAACGAGGCAAGAAGGCTGGGCTAGGAGGGCCTAATGGCCGGGTTGGGTTTTTTTTTTTTTTTTTTTTTTCGGTTTTTTTTTTTTTTTCGGTTTTTTTTTTTTTTTGGTTGGGTTTTTTTTTTTTTTTTTTTTTTTTGCCAGGCGTTTCTTGATCTCTATGTCATTTTCGTCAAAGCAGTCTTTGTTCCTCTTTCTAGCAAAACCCAAGACTTCTGCAGAGGATTTGCAATAGCAGTTTTCAGTTGTTCCCAGAGTGTTTCAAGGGAAGAGTCTGCTGGGGTCAGCTGTGTCTTTGAGCATGCGCTGTAAAGTTGTCTGAAAGGCAGCTTTCACGTCGTCACTCTGAAGGCTGGCAACATCAAGCAAACATCTGGCAATATACATGAACACATGTATCACACGAGTTACATGAACACTTGTATCACACGGTTACATGAACACTTGTATCACACGGGTTACACGAACACTTGTATCACACGAGTTACATGAACACTTGTATCACACGGGTTACACGAAAACTTGTATCACACGGGTTACACGAACACTTGTATCACACGGGTTACATGAACACTTGTATCACACGGGTTACATTAACACTTGTATCACACGGGTTACATGAACACTTGTATCACACGAGTTACATGAACACTTGTATCACACGAGTTACATGAACACTTGTATCACACGGGTTTACATTTATGGCTTTCTTGTGTTTCAGCATATACACATTATGCTTGTACATCTGTGCAGTTTACACCGACTGCTAATGATGGTAATTGTAAAATACGTAAAACTGGCTGTGTATTCAGACATTTGATGCGATTTACTTTATCGTGATATCGCGCTTACGCGTGCATTCCTGCCTCTACAAGTACTGAGCATTGTGATCGTGGTCTGGTACAAAGGTTACACGTGCATTCCTGCCTCTACAAGTACTGAGCATTGTGATCGTGGTCTGGTACAAAGGTTACACGTGCATTCCTGCCTCTACAAGTACTGAGCATTGTGATCGTGATCTCCTGTAAAGGTTACACTGCATTCCTGCCTCTACAAGTACTGAGCATTGTGATCGTGGTCTGGTACAAAGGTTACACTGCATTCCTGCCTCTACAAGTACTGAGCATTGTGATCGTGGTCTGGTACAAAGGTTACACGTGCGATCCTGCCTCTACAAGTACTGAGCATTGCGATCGTGGTCTGGTACAAAGGTTACACTGCATTCCTGCCTCTACAAGTACTGAGCATTGTGATCGTGGTCTGGTACAAAGGTTACACGTGCATTCCTGCCTCTACAAGTACTGAGCATTGTGATCGTGGTCTGGTACAAAGGTTACACTGCATTCCTGCCTCTACAAGTACTGAGCATTGTGATCGTGGTCTGGTACAAAGGTTACACTGCATTCCTGCCTCTACAAATACTGAGCATTGTGATCGTGGTCTAGTACAAAGGTTACACGTGCATTCCTGCCTCTACAAGTACTGAGCATTGTGATCGTGGTCTGGTACAAAAGTTACACGTGCATTCCTGCCTCTACAAGTACTGAGCATTGTGATCGTGGTCTGGTACAAAGGTTACACGTGCATTCCTGCCTCTACAAGTACTGAGCATTGTGATCGTGGTCTGGTACAAAAGTTGCACGTGCATTCCTGCCTCTACAAGTACTGAGCATTGTGCTCGTGGTCTGGTACAAAGGTTACACCTGCATTCCTGCCTCTACAAGTACTGAGCATTGTGATCGTGGTCTCGTACAAAGGTTACACGTGCATTCCTGCCTCTACAAGTACTGAGCATTGTGATCGTGGTCTCGTACAAAGGTTACACGTTGTCAGTGACAGCACTTTCGGTTCTTGGTAGGACATACTAGCTGTAATCAAAATCCAGACCCAAATGCAGAGAAAACCCTTCGAAGAAATAAACACGCTTAGAAAAAAAAAAAACTCTCCGACCACCTCCTCATCCCCCACACCAAACTCAGCACTTTCGGCCCCTGGTCCTTCTCCGTCTATGGTCCATCCACCTAGAACGCGCTCCCACTCTCTCTCCGTCAAAAACACTCTCTCTCCTCCTTCCAGTCTGCCCCCAAAACTCACCTCTTTCAACAGTTTTAGCACTATAATGCCACCACACTCCCCACCCCAAGCTGACTGTTGTAATGTTTTTGTGGTACGTGAGTCTTTGTCAAAGGCGTGCGCATGCGTGCGCGAGTTGTGAGAGCGCGCTTAGAGTTATAAGTATTGTAAGATAAGCGCATTATAAATACCGTCATTATTATTAATATTATTATTTAAAAGACAATCAACACATTTTTTTGTAAAAAACAACTTTTTTAGAGAAACAAACAAGAAAACACTTGGCTACTTATGTTATCAGTGCGTGGAGAAAGTTATAACTGTCCTGTCTAAGCGTGCTTCTTTCTTCCTTGGGTTTATCTTTGAATCTGCGCACTGTATACAGATAATTATCTTTCTTCTATCACACGGAGGGTGTGGGGGAGGGTGTGTGTGTGGGAGGGGGTCGATAGCGAGGGGGGGGGGGCGGGGAGGGGGAGACCCTCACCCTACGTCGAAATATCAAACAGCGCGGGTGGGGAATTGAGGGGTGGGGGTTTAGGGGGGGGGGGGTCGTCCAAACTCTACATGAAAGGATTTTATTATAGCATTATTGGTGTGGGGGTGGCGGTGGTGGGGTGGGTGGGTGGGTGGTGGGTGTGTGTGTGTGTGTGTGTGTATGTGTGTGTGTGTGTGTGTGTGTGTGTGTGTGTGTGTGTGTGTGTGTGTGTGTGTGTGTGTGTGTGTGTGTGTGTGTGTGTGTGTGTGTGTGTGTGTAGACCTTCATTTGACTAATTTGAAACAGAGTTTATGTCATGGGTTTCGTCGAGACAATAACACTTTTTCTTTTCCAATAATTTCTTATAAAATAAAATTGTTAAAAGGTCTTACAATAATGGTGCGCAAAAGGACTATTCTAAAGTGTATGGTACAATACAGACATGTCTGCTAATTTACCTTTGCGAGTTCCCCGCCCCCACCCTATGACTACCAGAAGCAGTAGACATCCACCGCTACGTGGCCTACTCAGATGGATTCTGAAAAGAAGGGTAGAAACGTCTTAGTTAAAACAAGACAACACCGAGAACCCGGCCCGTTGTATTTGCGATGGCCCGCCCTAGATCAGGTCGCTTTAATGTTTGTTCGAACTTACGGAAGAGTGCTGATTTACTGGGGCGATCAATAACGAGAATACTTGCGGAAGAGTGCTGATTTACTGGGGCGATCAATAACGAGAATACTTGCGGAAGAGTGCTGATTTACTGGGGCGATCAATAACGAGAATACTTGCGGAAGAGTGCTGATTTACTGGGGCGATCAATAACGAGAATACTTGCGGAAGAGTGCTGATTTACTGGGGCGATCAATAACGAGAATACTTGCGGAAGAGTGCTGATTTACTGGGGCGATCAATAACGAGAATACTTGCGGAAGAGTGCTGATTTACTGGGGCGATCAATAAAGAGAATACTTGCGGAAGAGTGCTGATTTACTGGGGCGATCAATAACGAGAATACTTGCGGAAGAGTGCTGATTTACTGGGGCGATCAATAACGAGAATACTTGCGGAAGAGTGCTGATTTACTGGGGCGATCAATAACGAGAATACTTGCGGAAGAGTGCTGATTTACTGGGGCGATCAATAACGAGAATACTTGCGGAAGAGTGCTGATTTACTGGGGCGATCAATAACGAGAATACTTGCGGAAGAGTGCTGATTTACTGGGGCGATCAATAACGAGAATACTTGCGGAACAAAAGTAACCTTCTTATTCAAGCTAAAGATAAGTCGCCAAAAACGAGGCTCGAATTGGTTCGGGAGTAAACGCTTAATCCACCCCAAAACTATATTTCGTATTAATTTCTATTCTTAAATAAAATAGGAACGTGTTAATCAACAGTATCTACATTAACGATGTATTTGTAAGACATTTGTAGAACTTATTTTAACAATCTGAAACCTTGTTTATAACATAAAAAGCTGTGTTCCCTGGCAATTTTGTATATCCGGTGTTTGCTGTAATTGTGAGCACAAAATCACTCTCCAAGCCAGTGACAAGGAAAAGTCATTTCATTGTCAACGCTAGGACGACTCGCACCCGCACCGCAAAGAATGGACACGTATTTGGAGAGTGGATGATTTGACTAAAGTCCTCCACCCTATCCTACCCATGAATTTCATTTTGAACATTAAGAACAAGAAAACATTAGTAAAAATAAAACTGTCATTGACGTATGGTATTTGCAAACTACTCTAATTAAGTGATTCTACATTAAAATGTCCATGTAAATGATGAACTTAGGCTGAAACAAGCCTTTGTCAATATGTTGGGATAATTACATAGTAAAGTGTGCCATTTTGCTTATAACAAATCCGTTAATAACAACAACAAAAATCTCGGTTCCCTTCCAATTAGTTATAACCAGACGTTTACTGTGTGTCACTGCCCGAAGTTGGCACCGTGCCTGGTTGGAACACAACACATAATTTAAGCCACGCCCAATACCACAATGTCCGCCTCCAGCAGCCAAAACGAAAAGAAGGCATGTGATGAGGAAAAACACAGACAGAGAGAAGGACAGTGACTATAGTTGTGCCTCCGACAACACTTGGAGATTTTGACCCAGGCTGGATTCGAACCCGGGACTTTTCGGTCAAGAGGCGAATGCTTTTACCAGCGAGGCACCCAGCTCCACACTTGGAGACACTGATCACAAAAAAACTTTACTAGTTCACGCACATCCTTTCCTTATACCGCCGTGAGATGGCCTTAGTCGCCTGCTCGGCGTTAAACCCAAATAACTAACTTACTAACCTTTCCTCATATGTCAACTAGGGCAATTTATATATAATGGCTTGAGCCAAGCACAAGCAACCTAATCTGTGAGCGTCCATTCATTGCCGATTCACATCCTGCCATCATGGTTACTGACCGAAATAAGCTGCCATACAACGAACTCACGGCCTGCTTCGCAGTTTTGTGCACTTCTGTCAAACACAGACAGCAAAACACACTCAGGCTGAATCGGCATTGCAGTGCTACTATGACGTGTAGGGTGGAACAATGTTACCGTGTATTTTGCTCCGCACATCATTGCGTCAAATGCACACTGACGTCACAACAGAGTAAAGTTTTTTCCAGTACTCTGAATCTCCGCCCAGAGATAACCTCAACAACGCAGCTGCTTTCTATGACATCAGTTTCTGGAATGTGTGAAATAAACATACATATTGATGCCTTAGACTCAGGCAGCACATTTTTCATTCAGTCTTCAACCGTACATGCTATCATCGAGCAAAGGAGGCGTTTGTCATAAGTTAAATATCAAGCATTACTTTGAAATATTTTTGGCGACGGAGAACCACACTTAGAATCGTTGCTTTGCCTGTTCTGCTCCAAGTCATCCTTATTGTTGGCAGACGACATATTACATTATGTTACACCGTGACACTCTGACCCACGTCATCTGCACGCTGTGTAACGTTACACCGTGATACTCTGACCCCCGTCATCTGCACGCTGTCTCACGTTACACCGTGATACTGACCCACGTCATCTGCACGCTGTCTCACGTTACACCGTGATACTCTGACCCACGTCATCTGCACGCCCTCTCACGTTACACCGTGATTCTCTGACCCACGTCATCTGCACGCTCTCTCACGTTACACCGTGATACTAACCCATATCATCTGTACTGTCTCACTTTACACCGTGACATTGACCCACGTCATCTGCACGCTGTCTCACGTTACACCGTGACACTGACCCACGTCATCTGCATGCTGTCTCACGTTACATCATGATACTGACCCACGTCATCTGCACGCTCTCTCACGTTATACCGTGATACTCTGACCAACGTCATCTGCACGCTGTCTCACGTTACACCGTGATACTCTGACCCACGTCATCTGCACGCTCTCTCACGTTACACCGTGACACTCTGACCCACGTCATCTGCACACTGTCCTCACATTACACGTGATACTGACCCACGTCATCTGCATGCTGTCTCACGTTACACCGTAATACTGACCCACGTCATGTGCACGCTCTCTCACGTTATACCGTGATACTCTGACCCACGTCATCTGCACGCTGTCTCACGTTACACCGTGATACTCTGACCCATGTCATCTGCACGCTCTCTCACGTTACACCGTGATACTGACCCACGTCATCTGCACGCTCTCTCACGTTACACCGTGACACTCTGACCCACGTCATCTGTACGCTGTCCCACTTTACACGTGATACTGACCCACGTGATCTGCACTCTCTCTCACGTTACACCGTGATACTCTGACCCACGTCATCTGCACGCTCTCTCACGTTACACCGTGACACTCTGACCTACGTCATCTGCATGCTGTCTCACGTTACACATGATACTGACCCACGTCATCTGCACGCTGTCTCACGTTACACCATGATACTGACCCACGTCATCTGCACGCTCTCTCACGTTACACCGTGATTCTCTGACCCACGTCATGTGCACGCTGTCTCACGTTACACCGTGACACTGACCCACGTCATCTGCACGCTGTCTCACGTTACACCGTGATACTGACCCACGTCATCTGCACGCTGTCTCATGTTACACCGTGACACTGACCCACGTCATCTGCACGCTGTCTCACGTTACATCGTGATACTGACCCACGTCATCTGCACGCTCTCTCACGTTACACCGTGATACTCTGACCCAGGTCATCTGCACGCTTTCTAACGTTACACCGTGATACTCTGACCCACGTTATCTGCACGCTGTCTAACGTTACACCGTGACACTGACCCACGTCTTCTGCACGCTGTCTAACGTTACACCGTGATTCTCTAACCCACGTGAACTGGCGCAATGCTAGAGGTCATTGTCTTTTGACTTATATGGATGGTCATGTTCTCTGTTGTTGTTTGTTTTTTTCTGCCCCTGCCTCAAGCCTCATGCAAGGCATACCGCAAACGTTACCCGCAATCTGGAGTGCGGACTCTGGCTATCGGCCTAAAGCTTGTGCAAGCCTACTGTGACCAGGACACGGACGGCGGCGGATGGACGGTATGTAACTTTAGTAATGTACTTTCCGAGTATCAAATATTTTACTGTTAAGGTGGACGTATTAATACACATAAAGATGTTAAAAATGTCTTGTTGAGATCTCACCGAGTCTTTTCTTGAGTGTAGAGGCTACTAAGAACTCGACCGAGCCAGGGTCCCACTAACCCGGCCGGGAACTCAGTTTTTTTTGTTGTTGTTTTTTTTTTGGGGGTATTTTTTTTTTTTTTTTTTTTTTTGTTGTTGTGTTTTTTTTTGTTTTTTTTTTTTTTGGGGGGGGGGGCGGGGGGCCTCAAAAACCGAGGCCCCGAAGCCAATCAGTGGCGCACTAACTTAGCTGATAGGTGGCACACAAGATATTTGGGATGCTAACGCTCTCGAAAGGTCTAAATTGACTGTAGGTGTCATGGCGCACACTAGAATCGAAGCCGATGCGTTGCTCGTTTCCGTCGCTAGACTGGAAGAAATCGCCAATTTGGAACTCGTGATGCTTGCTTGTATCTCAGTCGCAGAGTTGTCTTGATAACAGTATTACCTGGTTTTGCTGACGGAATTACTTAGTATTTTTCTTTTTCTTCCCGAAAAGAGCCTTTCCAAGGAGCACAGTGTTTTCATATGTACTTCCAGAATTAGGCGCCAAAGGAATTATAAACAAGAATATGACGTCATCTTGCTTTCGAGTGACGTAAATTTTTCTGTTTCCATCATTTATGCTAATGACGTGGAATCTATTTATCCACCCAAATTCTTCAATTTTTTGTGGACAAAATTGCGGGATGTCCGACATCTCTCACGTCCCAGTAGCTGACAGTGACGTGCATTTAATGAAACCTGCTACATGAGTTTAGGGTGACATAGGGGCTCCAGGTAGGTCGCTTCTCCGGTTCCTTGCCCACTCGGTACCGGCCTTCAAGTGACGTGGGTGGGTAGTCTCCTCAGTCACTGACTGAGTGTGCTAGCGAAAGGGTGCCATCTTTGTCCAAGATAGGACTTGAGGTCAGCAGATATGTTGTTCAGTCTTTTTCACTGGTCCGCTTTATAAGGAGCTGAGCTAACCCAGGTCTTACCATGTTGGATTGGTCCTTAAAAATACTCATTAGTTTTTGGTCCTTTGGATCCCGAGTGTTTGCCGTTCTTGGAGACCCATGTCGGGGGAGAAGAGGATTCTGGTGGCTGAAACACTCAATTTGGCCTTCGCTTCTACCTAAACGGGAGGCTAGTGGTACCGGCCTAGTCAATCGGCTCGTGTCACGTTAAGTCTTATCCGACTGTTGACATTCAGGTTGATATACGGAGCACCATGTTATAGCCTCAGCTGCTGATTAGTTGCTTTACGCCAGCATCCCCCTGCATTCAACCGTGTGATAGAAGGCGGTGGCTCTGACGGTTCAATCGGGTTTAACCCCCTGATTGAATCCTTCCGGCAGTCTGCATTGTGCGTCGGCTGGAGACCCGCCGACAGATGGACTTTCTAGTGTTGGGCTCGGTGGCGGGCGGGGAACCCCGGGGGATGAATATCTATCATACTGTAATATGGAAACCACAAAAAAATCACCTAGCACCATTGACCTTGATAGCGACTCTGACTGCGAGGAAGCGACGCCTCAGGCGTCGTCCGTCTGGCCTCGCTTTCTCATTGTCCACTGCAAAGTTAAAGAGAAGACTGTTTCCAAGCTGCACCCTTTCCTGTTAAGGGAGACTCTCAGGAGCCGTTTTGGCTGGCCTGAGGCCCAGCGCCTCAGGTCTGGAGACTTGTTGGTAGAGTGCCGTACCCGGACGCACTCCAACGGGCTAATGAGGCTCTCCTCTCACGGAGACACTCCAGTGGAGATCACACCCCACAAAACGATTAATTCTTCTAGGGGTGTTATTAAAGATCAAACATTGGCACAACTGTCAGAAGATGAACTTGTACGGAAGTCGCAGGGGGTGACTTACGTCAGGCACTTCGTTTCCAAGCGAGGTAGTGGGGAGATCCTTCTACCTACCATCAACCTGACGTTTGGCACCCCCACCCCTCCTACTACCATCTGGGGAGGTTAATACTCCTTAAAAGTGAAGAAGTACGTCCCTCTCCTCTTCCGGTGCTTTAAGTGCCAAAAGTATGGCCATGGGGAGAAAACATGCCGCCAGGAAGAGGCTTCATGCGCTCGTTGCACTAAGCCCGGACACTCTGCTGAGTCCTGCACAGCCACCCCCCCCCCCCCCCCCCCTGTGTGTGAATTGCCATGGGGCGCATATGGCTTCGGACAAAAAATGGCCTCGTTGGATATCCGAGTGCAGGATTCAGCAGGTGTGTGTGGAGAAGGGGCTGTCCTTTGCGGACGCCAAAAATCTGAGGCTGCGCCAAACTCTAGTAACACATCTGTGTATACATGCAGTGCTGTGGTGGCAGGCAAGCGCCCCACCGCGATTTTGAGAGTCAACCGCCAAATTCTTGGATGGGGGCGGAACCTCGGATCCTCTCGCCTCTGGAGAGTAACCCTCCTCCAGTGGTGACGAGGAGCTAGGGAACGCAGAAGGCGGACACTACCGGTCCGGTAGCTCCGCCTTCTGTTGCCCCCAAGCCTCAGCCCCCACCCAAGCCTGTCAGTTTGTCTACTCAAAAGGCTTCTGGCTCTGGTCAGCCTTCTAAGGCCGCTAACTCCTGCGGCAGTAACGCTGCCCAGAACCAGAATTTTAAAAAAGCTACGTGGCCGCTGTGCGCACGTGCCCAGAAGGGGGACACTGATGTCCCCATTCAAAACAAATATGCTGCATTGGAGGAGCAGATAGAGGGAGCGAAAGTTGTCCTAGCTGGTGCTGCGGCGGCTCCGCTTCCCTCATGTCCAAAGAACCAGAGGACTCCTTTCAAAGCAAAGAATAAAAGTGTGTGTGTGGGGGGCGGGGGTGGAGTCGCGCCTCTCCCCCACATAAGTCATAATCATGTACTCCCTGCTTCAGTGGAATTGTCGTGGTTTTCACGCTAACTTTGACGAATTACGTCTTTTAGCCAAGTCCTATAACCCCGAAATAATATCTCTTCAGGAGACTTGCTTAAAGACTTCTGACCCTGAGTCCTTTGATGTGTTTTTTTTTAAGACATGAACGCGTGCTTCCGGGAGACGTTTCGTTTCAGCTTTACCTTCTATGACTGTCCCAGAAAGGCTGCTTGAAGAATTAGGGGCAGGGATGGCTCGGTTCTGTCGGCCATCTTGGAGATGGTGCCAGTTTGCTCACAGATAAAAAGGCTGTGGTCAGTTTGCTTGCCTCCACTGTTGCCCATAATTCTTCAACAGAGCATTATTCACCCTTCTTCCAGAGAGAGAAGGAGAAGCGAGAGTCTCGTATTTGTGATTTTAAGTCCGATAACTCAGAAGACTATAATGCCCCTTTTACGTTTTCAGAATTGTAACAAGCCTTGCAGAAATTTAATGACTCTGCTGGTAGACTAGGTACAATCTACTATCAGCTCCTAACGCTTGTACTTCTCAAAGCATTTAACTATATCTGGATAACCGGTCATTTTCCGCCATCATGGCGCCAGGCTCCAGTTGTGCCAATCCCCAAGGCAGGTAAGGATCCTTCCGACCCGGGCAACTACCGGCCAATCGATTTGACATCGTGTTTACGTAAAACTATGGAACGCCTGGTCAACGCCCGCCTGGTGTGGCATCAGGGTCTCGCCACAGACCTCCAGTGTGGTTTCCAGCGCTTCCGTAGTACAACTGACCATCTAGTCCGCTTTGAGCCGTTTATCCGAGATGCTTTTGTCAACATGCAGCATGTTTATGCAATTTTCTTAGATCTTGAGAAGGCATATGACACTACCTGGAAGTATGGTATAATGTCTGACTTGTTGGACATTGGTTTTAAAGGGCACCTGCCCGTTTTTTATCACAATTTTTTGTCTAACCGGTCCGCGATGAAACTCTATGCGCACGCATAAGCTACACGGTACAGTTTTGTTAGCGGTTTGTCTTGTGACAACTATTCTGTGTGGCACGAGATCCACGTGAAATCTTAAAGGAACTTTTGGCACGGGGAGTTTTTAGTGAGTTCAGGCGAACAGAGCTGTAGAAACGTCAGTACGGGGCTTTACTGTCAGTGTGGACAGACGTGTGTGAGATACCTTAGCCCGTATTCCAAGACTCTGAAACCTAGAATTCAGGTATGTTCCTATACGTATTATTGATGGTTACTGCGTTAACAGATAGTGTGCGTTAGTAGGAGTTAATTCGGTTGTGTAGTGGTGATTGGTTTGGAATTCATTGAGGCAACCGGTGTTTGCTATATAGTTATTTACCGAGATGGATAACTAAGAAATATGAGGTGTGTATGCCTACCTCGTTATGAAGGTAGTACGTGGTTAAGTATAGTCTTTTCCAGTGTATGGGATAACGTATAGCGAGAGTTAGGTTATAGTCTGTTTCAAGGTAGTGACAGAGATTTGGGGTGTTACGAAAGTAGTCGGGGTATGAAGCACATGTGTGAATTAACGTGTGAGTTATTTGTATCAGCCAGGTTACGTAATGTATCTCATATTATCCAATATGCTGTGTGTTTAGCAAGTGTTATGGTTTAGGATTTTGTTATTGTTCAGAGTGCTTGTCAGAGATTGGAGCGACGGACGCCGAGACGTCATCTCTTCACTCAGGGAGTGAGCGACCGGTGCCGAGACACCCGGGTCACAGCAAAGACTGCGCTACAGAGCGATTTACGAGGACGTCCATGGTACGAGAAACGGGACGACTCGGGAGCGTACGAAGAAGGACTTGCACGCCTAGACGTGAAAGGACAGAGCGTAACCAGGCGAGAACACCAAACAGGTTGGATTGTGAGAGACAGCTACGTAGCCATGTATTTACATTGTGTATTTGTATGTGGTGTTGATGTGCTTGTAGTGGGAAGGTGTGGTGTGCATAGTTGTGATAATCTTTTGAGCGTTTCTTTTATTATTTGTTATAAACGTCGTCGTTAGTAAGAAAGCCCGTGTGTTGAGTTTTACGGCGTGAGTGCGCCCGTCTGGGTCAGTGGCGGTGTATGCGTCTGTTGTGCGAGAGTCTGTTCGTGCGACTGGGGGAAAGTCTGCGTGCGTTACACGGTCGTTCCGTGTCCGTGTGGGTTCCACCCTCTCCGACTTCATTGAACAGGAGATGTGTCTCCCGAAGGACAGTATTCTATCTCCTGTTTTATTCAGTATTAAAATTAATAACATTGTAAAGGCCGTCAATGAAGCTTCTGAATGCTCTTTGTTTGTGGACGACTTTGATTTGTGCGCACGAGGTCGTGGACTTGCGTCCCTTGAGAGTCCCTTGGAGCTGTGCGTTGATCGCATCCACAGTTGGATGTCTCTCAACGGATTCAAGTTCTCAACTCCAAGAAAGCCTGTGTGCATTGTACTAACCAGACGACATTTTTTCCAGAACCTAGCCTGAGCATTGCTGGAGTGCCTATTAAGGTGGCCGAGGAGGAAATGTTTATGGAGGTCATCATTGACAAAAAAACCCATGTTCCGCAATCACATTAATTACCTTAGAACCTCTTGTCAGAAGGCTCTCGACGTTCTTCGTGTCGTTGGTCGTACTGACCGGGCTGCAGACCGCATTGCCTTACTTCGACTGTACCGGGTCCAAACTGGATAACGGCTCTGTGGTATATGGCTCCGCTTCCAGTCTGATTTACAGTGTCTGAAAACAATTAACCATCAGGGCCTGCGGATATGTTTGGATGCCTTCAGCACGTCTCCCGTTCCTAGTCTGTATGCCGAAGCCAGGAAGATTTCTCTCAGGCTCCGCCTCATGCTCAGCTACATTCAGAAACTGATTCCCATCCAGACAATCCTGCCTATGATTTTAAACCACCGATTGGAGTAATTTACTATACCCATCCGGGAGCTGTCCGTCCACTTTCCTTCCGTGTCCGACCTCATCTTAAGTCGGCCGGAGTGGCTTTGGACAAAGTTTTGGAATCTTTGCAACACTTCACTCCTCCCTGGCTATTACCATTTCCTGACATCTTGCTGGACTTGACCGCCCACAAGAAGCACTCTATTCCACTAGCCATATACCAACAGAGCCTAAATGAACTCCTTTCGAGTTTTCCTGGCTATTGTTGTATCTACACGGATGGGTCAAAGTCTGAGGATGGGAGAGTGGCTGCGGCTGCAGTGTCCTCTCGCTATCCTAGACGCCCATTTACGCTTCCCCTCCCCGACCATTCATCCGTATATAATGTAGAACTGCAGGCAGTTTTGATGGCACTCAGGCATGCCTATCGGTCTCGAGAAAGGAACTTTTTGCCCTGCAGGCCCATCAGGACGCAGGAACAGACCACGTCCTACTGGTGCAGACTAGCGAGCTCTACGCAGACTTGATGAAGATTTATTATGACATCATTTTTATTTAGGTCCCAGGGCATGTGGGCGTCGAAGGCAACATGTTTGCGGATTCTGCTGCCAACGATGCCCTCAATGACCCTGTCCTTGACACACAGACTGTTCATAGTGATTTTAAAGCTGTGATTAGTGCGTACATAGCCCGCGAGTGGCAGTCCAAGTGGGACATTGAGGAAGCGAACAAGCTGCATGAAGCTCTTCCTACGGTGTCCGACAGTCTACTTTACCGCTGCGGCAGCCGCCGTGAGGAGACTGTCCTTGCTCGGCTCCACATCGGGCACACGTATGTTACGCACTCTTACTTACTAAAACAGGATGAGCGTCCATGGTGTTTTGCCTGTGATGAGCAGTTTTCTGTTCGACACTTTTTGCTGTATTGTGCCGTTCTAAGTGACACAAGATATACTTATTTCACAGCCGACTCCTTGAAGGTTTTGTTCCGGGATGTTCCCCTGACAAAATCTTCAGTTTCCTGAGAAAATGCAATATTTTAACAAGAACTGAGCATTCTTAGACTATGTGAATTTTATTATTTTGACCTTTTTGAGTCTATAGACGTTTTCGTGATAGACTCGTGCGACATTTTAGCGTGACGTATTTTTAAAGATATATTTACATATTGTCTTAAGACCTTTATTTTAGTCTGGCTGACCAAATTTTTACCCATCCCGCAGTGAGATGGCCTTAGTCGCCTGCTTTGCGTTAAACCCTAATAACTAACTAACTCTTCAGTTCCGTCCTTTCTTTCTTTTTTTATGGTCGCAGTAGC
This sequence comes from Semisulcospira habei, assembly GCA_036245525.1. NCBI lineage: Eukaryota > Metazoa > Mollusca > Gastropoda > Semisulcospiridae > Semisulcospira > Semisulcospira habei. The sequence continues at coordinate 43,546,753 of BTPG01000002.1, read as the reverse complement.
AGGACTTTGCACCAGTTATTTCTCCTGAATGTTAATAGTTAATGCGGCTGCTTTCATGTGGCACTGACGGTTGATTCCCCACGTGGCGATGGGGCGAGATGACAGTGATATCGATGAAGACAAGACAGATCGTCAGCGTTACGTGGCAGTCGTGGTTGTACTATAATACAATGTCACCAGAAGCACACACGCAGGGTTCTTGTAAAGAAACTTCATTCAGCTGCAACCCGTCACACGTGGCACAATGTTGTAGACCACACTGGAGTAACAGTTCCAACAATATTTTATTGCAGCGATGCAATCTATAGAGAGAGAGACACAATGACAATGACAATGACAATGATCCTTTATTTGACAACGGTAAAAGTTTTGGTAGTAACAACCACTTTTCGAACTTGCCGTTGCTAATCTACTGATTACAGAGTTACTATCGTACTAATTGTTTTCTACTACTAAGAAGGAAAAAAATTACATGACACAGCACAAGCCAAGAAAAAAAAAAGAAAAATAATAATAATAATAATGTTGGGGGGGGGGGGGGGAAGTGACATAGAATTACCAACTTTACTGGTCGGGCATAATGACATGTTGTGAGGTTTAATTAAAATAATATAACAAGAATACACACAACCTAATACCCATACATAACGCATGCACATTTGAGCACGCCACTCTCTATCTCTAATATACACGTGCGCACACGCACACACGCACAATGCACACACGTGCACACACACGCTTAAGCTAGTCAGTCATATGAGTAGCTGGCTACATACAAGTTGTACCGAATAAATATGAGTCATCAGTCGAAACCTGTGATACACGCAATTAATGATCTAATGAGAAATAGTATTTTTCAATATGTGCACAGTCACGGGGATGCTGCTGACAAAAAATAAGTACTTGATGAGACTGACTTTAAACGAGGAGAAAGTAGCTGATGTCGTGACGTTTCTAGGCAAGGCATTCCAAAGACTAGAGCCAGAGAACGTCAAACTCGTTTTATAGAGATCAATTCTAGGTCGTGGCACAATAAGGGATTTTCTTGATCTGGAGTATGTTGATGACTGGACGGTAAATAGCGATGTGATATATCGGGGTAGCTTATCGTTTAATGCCTTGAACATAACCATTCCCTTATTGTAAATTAGATGATCTTTCAGGGGCAGAATTTTTAAGGCTGCCAAGTTTTGGTCAGTAGTTAAGCTGGGATCAGGGAGTATTAGTTTGGCAGCTCTCCGATGTAGAGAGTTCAATCTTTTCAAATTGACATCTCTCGAACTATCCCACACAGTAGAAGCATAGTCTATATGCAATCTAATATGGGCATTGAAGAACAGTTGACGTGTCTCCATATCAGTAATGTGTTTAAGTTTTGCTAAGATGTACAGATTTCTGGAGACAATTTTACAAACGTTACTGATGTGTAGCTGCCACCTAAGCTGGTTGTCCACCGTGACTCCTAGCAGGATGGTTAGTAACTTGGCTGATGGTTTTGGCTGAGAGAGAGAGGAGAGAGAGAGAGAGAGAGAGAGAGAGAGAGAGAGAGAGAGAGAGAGAGAGATGGGGGCTACGGCCCGGCCCATTTCGTAATCAAACTGTTACTCTAATTATCTAGCCAATTAGAGTAATCAACTCCAATCATTGCAGTTACCTCTTTGATTGTCTAAGTACATTAGGTCTATTCCGAAAATCATTGAAGCTACGTTTTTTGATCAGCTGTCAACCCGTGATTATTAAGGCAGATCCCCCACCCCACCCAAATGATAATGCCGCATTGTCTTTTTTAAACATAGGTTAATTACTCTAACAACAGTAACAGCTTTTACCTTTGCCAATGCAATCGAATCGGCGATCAGCTGTTATCGGAAAATGACTAGACTACCTGACTGCTTACGGTATTGTGGGAATTCCTGATAGGCATAAATGAGAGATTCAATGAAGAGTGCCGCAAGGCTAAAAAAATGCGTAAATCTGCTCAGCGACGCGCTTTTCGTAATCCGTCTCAAGTGAATGTTTTAACCTTTAAAAGACGTCCGTGAACGTGAACGCCGTGCTTCCTGGAGACGTTTCGTCTCGTCTTTAGCTTCTAGAACTCCATCCCAGAAAGTCTGGAAGGCTGTTCGAAGAATTAGGGGCAGGGGTGGCTCGGCTTCTGTCGGCCATCTTAGAGATAGTGCCGGCTTGATCACAGATTAAAAAGCTGTGGCCAATTTGCTTGCCTCCACCATTGCCCATAGTTCTTCAACAGAGCATTATTCACCCTTCATCCAGAGAGAGAAGGAGAAGCGAGAGTCTCGTATTTGTGATTTTAAGTCCGATAACTAAGACGACTATGTCACATTTACATTATCAGAATTGCAGCAAACCTTGCAAAAATGCAATGACTGCTGCTGGACTAGATACCATCCACTATCAACTCTTAACGCATCTGCCTGAGAGGTCACTCCTTGTACTTCTCAAGGCCTTTAACCATATCTGGATAACTGGCCATTTGAAGCCGTCTTGGCACCAGGCTGTGGTTGTACCGATCCCCAAGCCGGGTAAGGATCCTTCCGACCCGGGCAACTACCGGCCTATTGCTTTGACATCATGTTTATGTAAAACTATGGAGCGCCTGGTCAACGCCCGCCTGGCGTGGCATCTTGAGTCACAGGGTCTCCTTACAGACCTCCAGTGCGGTTTCCGGCGCTTCCGTAGTACAACTGTCCGCTTTGAGTCGTTTATTCGAGATGCCTTTGTCAACAAGCAGCATGTCTATGCAATTTTCTTTGATCTTGAGAAGGCATATGACACTACCTGGAAGTATGGGTTATGTCTGACTTGTTCGACATGGGTTTTAGGGGGCACCTGCCCGTTTTTATTCACAATTTGTTTGACTAACCGGTCGTTCCATGTCCGTGTGGGCTCCACCCTCTCCGACTCCTTTGAACAGGAGATGGGTGTCCCTCAGGGCAGCCTTCTATCTTCTGTTTTATTTAATATTAAAATTAATAACATTGTAAAGACCGTCCAGGATGGTTCTGATTGCTCTTTGTTTGTTGACGACTTTGCTTTGTGCGCACGTGGTCGAGGACTTGCGTCCTTTGAGAGGCGCTTGCAGCTGTGCGTTCATCACACCCAGCGGTGGGTGTCTCTCAATGGATTCAAGTTCTCGCCCTCCAAGAGAGTCTGTGTGCATTTTACTAACCAGACGAATTTTTTTCAGAACCTAGCCTGAGCATTGCCAGAGTACCAATTAAGGTGGCCGAGGAGGCAAAGTTTCTGGGGTTCATTTTTGACAAATGACTGACCTTTCACAACCATATTAATTACCTCAGAACCTCTTGTCTGAGGACTCTCGACGTTCTTCGTGTCGCTGGTCGTACTGACTGGGGTGTGGACCGTACTGTCTTACTTCGCCCGGGCCCTTGTTCAGTCCAAACTGGATTACGGCTTTGTGGTATATGGCTCGGCTTCTAAGTCTGTGCTACAGTGTCTGAACACAATTCATCATCAAGGTCTGTGGATATGTCTGGGTGCCTTCAGGACGTCTCCGGTTCCTAGTCTGTATGCCGAGGCAGGGGAGCCTTCTTTCAAGCTCCGCCGCATCCGCCTCATGCTCAGGTACGTTCTGAAACTGAAGGCCCATCCGCACAATCCTGCCTATGATTGTGTTTTTAAACCATCATTTGCAGAGATTTACGATACCCATCCGGGAGCTGTCCGTCCACTTTCTTTTCATGTCCGACCTCATCTGCAGGCGGCCGGATTGGACCTGGACAGAGTTTCGGAATCCCTGCAACACATCACTCCACCCTGGCTCTTACCAGGTCCTGACATCTTGCTGGACTTGCCTGCCCACAAGAAAGACTCTACTCCACCGGCCATATACCAACAGAGCCTCAATGAACTCCTTTCAAGTTTTCCTGGCTATGGTCGTATCTGAGGATGGGAGAGTGGCTGCGGACGCAGTGTCCTCTCGCCATCCTAGACGCCCATATAAGCACCGCCTCCCAGACCACTCATCTGTATTTCGTGCAGAACTGCATGCTGGTGCAGATCAGAGAACTCTACGCAGACTTCATTAAGGAATATTATGACATCATTTTTATTTGGGTCCCAGCGCATGTGGGCATCGAAGGCAACAGGATCGCAGATTCTGCTGCCAACGATGCCCACAATGACCATGTCCCTGATGCACAGACTGTTTATAGTGATTTTAGACATGTGGTTAGTGCGTACATAACCCGTGAGTGGCAGTCCGAGTGGGACAAAGAGGAAGCTAACAAGCTGCATGAAGCCCTTCCTAAGTTGTCCGACGCTCTACCTTATCGCTGCGGCAGCCGCCATGAGAAGACTGTCCTTGTTCGGCTCCACATCGCGCTCACGTATGTTACACACTCTAATGTACTAATGCAGGAGGAGCGTCCATGGTGTTATGCCTGCGACGACCAGTACCCTGTTCAACACTTTTTGCTGTCTTGTGCCGATCTAATCGGCACAAGGTATAAACATTTCACAGCAGACTCCTTAAAGGTTTTGTTCTAGGATGTGCCCCCGGACAAGATCTTCAGTTTTCTGAGAGAGTACCATAATTTTTAATAAGATTTGAGCATTTATAGACTATGATGATTCTACGGACCTTTTTGAGAGTCTGTGGACGTTGTCATTAAAGACCCGTGCGACATTTAGGCATGACATATTTTTAAGGTATATTTACATCTAGTCTTAAGACCTTTCTTTTAGTCTGGCTGGCCAGATCTATACACTTCCGCCGTGAGATGGTCTTAGTTGCTCGGTGTTAATCCCAAATAACTAACTAACTAACTCCTTGACTACTTTTGTTGATTTATTGCCTGGATCGATTCTGTGGTAACGTTATCAGCCTGTATGCCTTGATAAATACGGTCTTCTCTCTCTTTTCGAGTGAGCCAAAGATCTTTGTAGCAGTAGAACACATCAGCATCATCAAGAATAAACACTTCCTGACCTTCTAGTTTAACTTTGATAGTTCTAATAATTGCTCTACCTAGGTTGTCAACTAGTGTACTGTTCGCATCTGATTCTGGCGAAAGTTCAATATTAAAAGCAAGGCGAGCAGTACCAGGAACAATAACATCACTGGGACCTAGGTTTGGAAACTTGACAGTAAGAGTTTGGTTTTGATCTATGGTGCTAGGATTGTTTGTGATGACAATTGATTGCCTAATGCCCTTAACACCTAGAGGTTCACGTAGTTTTCTGTGCAGGTCTAACTTCAATCCGTAGGACATTTTATTACGCAAAAATAAAATAACAAATTAATAAAAACAATGGCAGGTGGAAGATTTAATCATGATGATGTTGAAAAGGATGTCATGCCTAGTTATGATAACAGTATAACAGATATGTCTGGTGCAAGAAATACTTCTAGTTTGCAAGAAGAACTTATACAAAGTATAACAGATATGTCTGGTACAATAAAACACTTTTAGTACGTATCACGAACTGTTAAATGACAATGTAAACAAGTTTTGATGCCACCCACCCAGAAGTCATATTTCATGATCAGTTTGATTTTTATCTTGGCAAACACATACAAGCAAAGAAACCTTGGGTTACAGCTGACATCTTTGTTCTATGTGAAAAACGTCGAATATTAAAGAAAAAGAAATCAGAGGTAGAAGGAGCTAAACAATGCAGTAAAATTAACCAGGATATCAAGAAAAGCATGCAAAAGTCAAAGAATAAGTGGATTGAAGATCAGTGTAAACACGTAGAAGAACATCTGAACAAAAATAATAGGAAAAAAAACTACCAGCTGGTGAAAGACCTGGCCAGTGTAAAACAAGGACGCTCCTTGATCGTTCAAGATAGTGAAGGGAACTGTGTTACGGAAGACCAAGACATACTGAAGAGATGGACAGAGTACTGCTCAGATTTGTAAAACTACCGAGCTACAGGGGACGCAGGCATATTTGTCAACCCACCCGTGACCAACAATAGCAACTATCCCATCCTCTGAGAGGAAGTACAGGCTGCAGTGAAGTCGCTGAAAAAAAGGGAAGGCAGAAGGAGCAGACAACATCCCTGCAAAGCGAGTCCAAGAAGGGGGAGAAGACATGATAAGCGCCTTACTAACAATCTGCAATACAATCTGGCAGTCAGGGGATTGGCCCACACCATTGACCCAATCACTTATAATAACTCTCCCTAAAAAAGGCAACTTACATCAGTGCATGAATTATCGCACGATCAGTCTTATATGCCACCCAAGCAAAGTCATGTTAAATATCCTACTGAACAGGATGAAGCCACAGGCAGAGGAAATCATAGCTGAGGAACAGGCAGGCTTCAGACCAGGGTGCAGCACAACTGAGCAGATCTTCAACCTGAGAGTTCTATGTGAGAGGTACCTTCAGCACCAGCATGACCTCTACCATGTCTTTGTGGATTTTAAGAAAGCGTTTGGCAGGGTGTGGCTTGCAGCCCTTTGATCCACCATGAAGCTATACAACATCAATGCCAACCTGATAAAGGTCATAGCAAACCTTTACAACAAGGCCACTAGCGCAGTCTTCTTAAATGGCAAAATAGAAAACTGGTTTAGGACTACAGTCGGAGTCAGACAAGGCTGCTTGCTCTCACCCACTCTTTTCAACATCTTCCTGAAAAGAATCATGACAGACGCTCTGAAAGATCATGAAGGAACTGTTAGTATTGGAGGAAGAACAATCACGAACTTGCGCTTTACAGACGACATTGATGGCCTTGCAGGAACAGAGAAGGGGCTAGCTCAGCTGGTGGAAAAGCTGGACAGTGCAGCCACTGCGCATGGGATGGAAATCAGTGCAGAGAAGACCAGTGGCATTAGCACTGACATCATGATTGGAAGCCAAAAACTAGAAACAGTTCATAAATTCAAATAGTTAGGAGCCATTGTGACAGATGAGGGATCAAAACCAGAAATACTGTCCAGGATTGTGCAGACAACAACAGCACTGACACGACTGAAGACCATATGAAAGGACAGAAACATCACACTCTGCTCCAAGATCAGACTGATGCGCTCCTATGTCGTTTCAGTGTTCTTGTATGCCTCCGAGTCATGGACCCTCACAGCAGACCTTAAAAGGAGGGTACAAGCCACTGAAATTAGATGTTTTCGAAGGCTGCTTGGCATTTCATACAGAGATCACATCACAAACCAGGAAGTGGTAAGCAGAATCAGGCAAGCCATTGGGTCCTATGAAGACCTATTAGCCATTGTAATAAAACGCAAACTGAAGTGTTATGGGCATGTTACACGTTCAGCAGGGCTTGCCAAAACAATTCTGCAAGACACTGTGCAAGGAGGACGAAGGAGAGGAAGACAGAGGAAAAGATGGGAGGACAATATCTCAGAGTGGACAGGACTGAAGCTGGGCGACATGCTAAGAATGGCAGAGAACAGAGAGGAATGGAGGGAGCTGTTTGTCAAATCAGCAGTGGTGCCACAACGGTGGGCAAGACTACGGGGTATAGATAGATAGATAGATAGAATTTGACAGCAAAAACCATCTATTTTTAAATACAGACAAAGGAAAAGTACAAATGACTCATAAAAAAGATCCTGATAGGTTTAGAGCTATAACTAGTATAAGTACAATCAAAAGTGAATGTGGTGTTGGCGCCTTGTGGCAACTTGGTATTGAAGATAAGAAGTTGCCACCTCGACTTGTTAGCACTCTTCACGGTACGCAAACAAGTTTGCCAACGGGACAAGAAATTGAAAGAACAGAAGTAAAACGACTGCCAGAAATAGCAGACAAAGTAATTCAAGAATCTTCACTTACGGAAGGACAAGTAAATGAGGCTTTAAATACAATAGATGACTCTCCTTTGACAATGCGGGAAATTATGGGTTTGGATAAATCACTGCAGACAATCAGAGGTGAACTGGTGAATAATGTAGCCAAACCAAACTGGGTGAGCTTGATAAACACATAGAAAGAGAAAAAGGAAAACCTAGCTACAGCAGACAATGGGAATCTTGATGCAGAAATGAAAGAAAGAATACAACACGGATTAAATGATTTGTAGATAGAAAGATCAGCGCGGCTAGAAGTAATTGAAATTGGAAAAGAAAAACTGAAAACACAGGTCAACAGGATTAGAGAAACTATTCCAAAAATACTTCACTATGACACAACTTTGGCTGAGAGATTGAAAACACTTTTCAAAGAGCAGGGTATCACAATTACGAGTTTAATTACTGCTCTTGGGTTTATTGTCAGTACTGTAGTATTAGCTGTAATCAGAGGACCAGGGTGTGGTCCATCACCGGCTCCTCCAGCCCCGGGTTCGACTGACCCAAAAAGATTACAGACGCGGGTAAAAAAAACAACTGTCACATATTTTAGAGTTACTTCAAAAATCACCACCCTGCTTTACGGTTTCGAGTCCTGGACCCTCTACCGCAGCCAACTACGACTCTTCGAATGCTTTCACCAGCGTTGCCTGCGTACCATCCTGGACATTCACTGGAGTGACTATGTCACCAACGTCGAGGTCCTTGAACAGGCGGAAACTGTGAGCATTGTGGCTTTGCTGCTGCGGACACAGCTTCGCTGGACGGGGCACGTCTCCAGGATGGAGGATCATCGCCTACCCAAGATCACTCTGTTCGGCGAGCTCGCCACTGGACACCGAGACAGAAGGGCACTAAAAAGAGATACAAAGATGGTCTCAAGAAGTCACTTAGTGCCTGCCAAATCGACCACCGCCAGTGGTCTTCGCTTGCTGCGGACCGTGACACCTGGCGCTCCACCATTCACAAGGTAGCCGTCTCCTTTGAGGACTCTCGCAGAGCTAACCTTAAGGACAAGCGGCTCAGAAGAAAAAACAGAGTTGTCGTAACTCAGAACCCTGACCAGACCTTCCCCTGCAGCCACTGCGGTCGAACCTGCCTGTCCCGGATTGGCCTCCGCAGCCACGAAAATGCCTGCAGATGACGTGGGCAAGCCCTATAGAATCTTCATTTGCGAAGTCAAAGCCAAGAGATTCAAGACTACAGGGTTTATGGCGGAGCATGTGTGGATCTGTTTGGTAACAGTAGGAGGGTTAATAGCGGGTTATTTAATGAAACAGTTAAGGAAGTAGTAATCCTAATCCAGTAAGTCCTATTACCAACGCAGTTCTCTCTGACTCGTGTGTGTTTACCGGGGCTTGGGGGGCCGGAGCTGGTGTTACTGGCTGTACGGGTGCTGGGGTCGGTGATTCCCTATTCTCAACGGCGTAAAGTGGGGCTGCGTGCTGGCACCAACCCTCTTCACCATCGTTTTTAGCATGATGTTAAAGCAGGCCACAGTGGACCTCGATGATGATGATGCAGTGTACATCAGGTATCGTCTCGATGGCAGCCTGTTCAACCTCAGACGACTGCAGGCCCAAACGAAAACCCTAGACCAACTGATTCGTGAGCTGCTTTTTGCTGATGATGCTGCCCTCGTTGCACACTCAGAGAGAGCCCTACAGCGCATCACGTCATGCTTCGCAGATGCTGCCCAGCTCTTTGGACTCGAGGTTAGTCTGAAAAGACAGAGGTCCTCCATCAGCCGGCACCCAAGACAGTGTATCGCCCTCCTCACATCACCATTGGCGAGTCTGAACTAAAGTCAGTGCACCAGTTTACCTACCTTGGCTGCATTATCACGTCGGACGCCAAGCTGGACAAGGAGCTTGACATCAGGCTGGCAAAAGCGAACAGCGCTTTCGGGCGAATTTTCAAGCGGGTGTGGCACAATCAACAGCTGAAAACAGGCACCAAGATCAGCGTGTACAGAGCTGTGGTCCTCACCACCCTGCTGTATGGTTCCGAGTCCTGGGCCCTCTACCGCAGCCAACTACGACTCCTCGAACGCTTCCACCAGCGCTGCCTGCGTACCATCCTGGGCATTCACTGGAGTGACTATGTCACCAACGTCGAGGTCCTTGAACAGGCGGAAACTGTGAGCATCGAAGCTTTGCTGCTGCGGACACAGCTCCGCTGGGCGGGGCATGTCTCCAGGATGGAGGATCACCGCCTACCAAAGATCACCCTGTTCGGCGAGCTTGCTACTGGACACCGAGACAGAGGGGCACCAAAGAAGAGATACAAAGACTGTCTCAAGAAGTCACTTAGTGCCTGCCAAATCGACCACCACCAGTGGTCTTCGCTTGCTGCGGACCGTGACACCTGGCGCTTCACCATTTACAAGGCAGCTGTCTCCTTTGAGGCCTTAAGGACAAGCGGCTCAGGAGAAAAAAACAGAGATGCCGCAGCTCAGAACCCTGGCCATACCTTCCCCTGCAGCCACTGCTGTCGAACCTGCCTGTCTCGGATTGGCCTCCGCAGCCACGAACAAGCCTGCAGACGTCGTGGGCAACTCCTATAAAATCTTCGTTCGCGAAGTAAAGCCAAGAGAGAGAGAGAGAGAGAGAGAGAGAGAGAGTGTCTGAAGGTGTGTGGATGTTGAACCTAAGTTTACAGATTGGTTGAGTCTTAATTTCTGATGAAACAGACTGTCATATGTAAAACTAGAGGACAGCCCATAGTCTTGAGAAGATGTGTCAGGACCATTAGCAGATGATTCCGTGCGACAGCAGGGCACACAGATCTAAAGCACACCACAAAGGTGACTAGAGAACAGATTCTTAAAACAGCTGGATGTGGGCAGGTACAAATGACAGCAAAACAAGGGGCAAGAATGAGAGCCAAACACAGACAACACAGAAAGTTTCTGAGGGGTGCTGGAATTAGGATAAGCAGTGAAAGACAAGAGTGACAGCTTTAGGAAGATCTTATGTGTGGAAACATTAGAACTGACAATAATGCTCTCTATTTTTATTACAGATCAACCGGCAGAAAAACCAAAAAAGACATCCCTGTCATCACCGTTGAAGACATTCCACTCTTTGTCTCTAACCTTCTTGATCACTACCAGGCAAAGCAAAAGCTGACTTGGCATGATAACAACATTCCCAATGACGAAGTCTGGGTTACATTCGGTGGTGACCTTGGGGTGATAGTTTTAAACTTGTACTGCAAGTAGCAAATGTTGAAAACCCTAATTAAAAGGAAAACACACTCTTGCTCTCCATAGTGGAATGCAAGGACAGTGCTGAAAACCTGAGAAAACTTTTGGGTCCACTAAGACACCAAATCTCCAGCCTGGAAAACATGACATGGAATGGAAAGAGAATCAGGGCTTTTTATGTTTGGTGACTATGATTTCCTACTGAAAATGTTTGAACTTTCAGGTGCTCAGAGCATGCATCCATGTTTGTGGTGTAAGATCTCTAAAACACAAACACAAAAGTCCCCAGCAGAACAGATACCAGTTCAAGAAAGAAGCCTGAACAACATCAAGAGTGATTACAGGAGGTTTAATAAGGCTGGAAAGCCAAAGAAGAACGCAAAATCCTTCAACAATGTGGTTAGGGTCCCCATCTGGAATGTGCAACTGGCAAACGCTACACCTCCGTACCTGCACCTGCTGTTATTCATAACAAAAAAATCACCATGATCTCCTTGAGAAAGACTGTCATACGTTAGAAAAATTAAAGCAAAGTCCCTAGCAAAAGAAGACACGTTTGATATAGACAGCACACGCCCAGAGTTTCAGATGTATGTTGAGAGCCTCCATACAGCTCATGAGAAAATCACAATGAAACAGTAGTGTGAAACAGTGTGTACAAAACTTGTTTTTCAAGAACTGTATGAACAGACTCCAAATGAAAACATCAGAGATCAACAACAAAAACTCTTTGACACAGTGGACCAGCTTGAAGAAGAAATTAAACAGCTTAAGACAAGCCTACATTTACCATTTTTATCAGGACCAGTCACAGCAAACCTAGACTCTACATTGCAAAGTCACAACATTTCACTTCAGGCATACCATGGACGGGCATTTATAGGTAATCACTGCAATAAGTACATGAAAGCAACTGTGTTAGAAAGCCTTAGCGAGAGTGTTGTCAGAAAGACATTTCAGTTAACAGACGATAGTGATATTCATGCAAATGCTGATACAGTTAGAGACAAATTTTGCACTCTGAACACTCTGTATTCAAAAGTTCATATACTGTTATCTCACAAGCAACCTATCAAGGAAAGTGACACAAGTGCTATTGAGGAAGCCATATGCCAGTACATGGACTGCTTTAGGAAACACTTCCCAACTACAAGAATCACACTAAAACAGCACATTTTAGAAGCCCACTGTGTTCCATCGATTAGGAGATGGGGATTTGGTTTAGCATTACATGGGGAACAGGGTGGTAAAGAGATGCATGTTACTGTCAATTTGTTGAAAAGACGAGCATGGGGGATACGAAATGATGGACAAAGACTGAATGTGTTGATGAAGGAACAGTTGACACAAGCATCTCCTGTGTTGCAAGATACTCCACCAAAGAAGAAAAAACAATTTACAAAACTACTAAATAAAGTAGGTAAAAGCACTGTCAAAAAAATATTCATTGCTTTCAGTTACTTACTTAGCTTAGTGCTCCTCTCTTTTTTATTTCTTTTTTGTGTGCTTTGGCCAACTATATGTATGATCATTAACACACAGTTCTCTACCCTGACAGTGTTTTACCTACTTTACTGGGTAGTCTTCCAAAATTATTAGCACTAGCAGTCTCCCCTTTTCGTAGGAACAAACAAAAGTGAAACATAAGTAACAAACAACCAGACAAAGGAGGCGTATTACAAAAACTGTATTCATCCCTTTAAGGGAAATTCTAAAAACTGTTCATATAAGGAACCACCAGTGTGATAAAATTGAAATGAAGACAAGATGGCGGCCATGCATTACCTTCTGGCCGCCTTCTCCAGCAGAAATGGTCGCCACCAGCAGTATTCTAGCCGACATTGTACCTTTGTTTGATATACGACGTCAAGCCCTGCAATGCTACATCACAGCCGGTATTTCGTTTTGATGACTTCTAACAATTTGATGTGCTGTGACTGTTAATTGGATTTTATCTGCTGGTGCAATGCTGCGAGTTGATACACGCTGATTCTTGTTGTACCATGCGGATATTAGAAGAACAGTGCACGTTATGCTGTGGCAATACAACCAACGTGCTTTCCTCCCCTTTCATCATTTCGGGAGTGGCTCTTCCATGCCACGCTGCCTACGGAATAGCGCTAATGCATTCCGCAATGAAGTGAGTACCGGCAAGCTTCAGGCCCCACATTCCAGCCAAATGATGAGATGACAGACACCTCCCAGACGCAGTGACTGTTTCTTACTGAACAGCCTGCCAGTGTGTACTCTTTAGAAACCATTTTGGACTTCTTTTACGTTAATGATGTAGTACTACTACTATTGCTTTAAAAATGACTATGAAGTTATATACTAGTTAAGTGATAATTAAGGTGGTGACTGTTTATGCCGTACCCACTGTCTAATATCCGGCGTTGTTCTTATGGTGACGGGTCTTCATGACCCAGTCTATGGCCAGTAGGAAGAGGAACGGAGACAGCAGACACCCCTGCCTGACACCAGTTCTGACCTGGAGCTCCCTGGTGAACTGTGTTTGTCTTCTCTGCCACTATAATACAGTTTGTGGTTTTGCTGGGTTGATGTTTCCCCTATGTTCTTCCATCGTACTTCGCACAGTCCTAGGATGGTCCAATGGTATCTGTTCATTTTGTGTGTCAGTTCCTCTACCTTTCCAGGCATTCTTAATGTTCTGACGTTCCAGGTGCCAATGCTGAATTTGTTTCTGGCACTGAGTTTTGGTGGTGCATAAGTAACACGCTTAGCTCCTCTGCCCTGGCGCAAGACAGAAGGCGCGGTCCTTGTTCCGGGCGACGACCGATCCGGTATGGAGTGAGGTAAGGGTGTCATTGCATGTGGTGTGTCTTGGACACAAGAACCTGGCGGAGCCCATCCCTCTCCAGGCTGTTAACCACTGTTGTGGGCAGTGTGCAGATTCACACATCTGCATGGGACATAGACGACCCGCCCTCCACGAGTCCCCTGCTGCCTTGCAGGTTAGGTTTTGGATAACCAAAGGCTAGGGTGCTGACATGGTACCTGAATGAGTGTATGAACTTCCTTGATAAAGTCACCATCCAGGGCGAAAGAGTCCCACGAGGGTCTCAGCGGCCACGTATCCAGGACCAAGGATTAACACATACATGCTTTCAAAGAAAAATACCACCATAAACGTAACAGTTAGACTGGACTGAGGGTGGAAAACGTGGGGTTATGTTGTATGATGGTAAGACAACTGCCAGGGTTCGAAATTAACGGGAGTGGGGGACGGAACGCCCCAGAAATCAGCGCTCCGCCCCATGCTCGTTTAAAGCTGGAGCCACATCCGCCCCATCAAATTTCTATAGTCTGTTAGATTATAATCTTTTCCTTGCTGCTATACTATCGTTTTATGACATGATGGGCCCTAAGTTTTGCTCCTCCGCCCCAGCATTTGCTGTAACTGGGGCCCAGGGGGCCCCAAGCTGAAAAAGTTAATTTCGAACCATGACTGTTGATGATAATGAAAAATAATACGTTCTGGTAATCTTGGAAGTCGGATTTCAGTGCGCTCTGTGTAGTTTTGTGTAGGAGAATCTAAATAACGCGACTCGACTGCACGCTGGATTCTCAGATTCTACCTTGGTGCTATTTCCTACTCGCGGTGTTAAGAGATGACCAGTTATGAACGATCATCCATTGCCTGTGGCTATCACCTGTGATACAGAACTTCTTATGCATGGTCGGTCTGATGCAGGCGAGGCATGACTGTCGTCTGCACACGTTGTGAGAATGATGGCTGTCCATTATCATCATGGCGCCGTGGACGTTAAACTCGGAACTATTCACCGACTCCAACTCGCTCCCAAATTATTTCTTTGTTCCTGACAAGAAATACCCAGCAGTACAATACAACACAGCGCCTTTTATCTGCGACACATATATGTGTTATTAACATGTTCAACAGATATGCGCAGTAAAACAAGACATACTCCCTTGAGGCCATCTGGCTGAAAATACTCAGTAGCATCTCCCCAAACCCTTGGTATATTCAACCATTATTTGAGACAACCTTAACAAAACAAAGTCATATGATTTAAGCACAATGACGATATCAGCACTAACTTGCTGCAGTCATTACTGGAGCATAAAGATCTGAAATACTCTTTTGCCACAGTAAGCTCAGCCTCTCTGTCATCAAATAATTTATGTCTAGAGGAAGCTGTCCAGTAACTGTCACGATTTACAGCAGCAGTGTTCACAGAGGTCATACATCAGTAAATACAGCATATGTGAGATTCAACACTTCTGTAACTTACTCTGAGAGCACCTCTTCCGGGGACCCATACACTGGCATATCCAGCAATACATCAGCAAGTCTCTGTGACATCAGGGCACGATCATTGCAACTGAACAACATTTTACTATCTGTAAATTCCGACCCATGTGTATCTGGTGAGAGGCGGCAGTGGGTAGTTTTGTCCGCTTGGTTTCATTATGAGACTGTGGTAATTTACTCTCTTCATGTGCATCTTGACTGAATCCTTGCAAGGAGGCAGCAGACTGTGGTAATTTACTGTCTTATGCATCCTGACTGAATTCCTGCAAGAAGGCAACAGACGATGGTAATTTACTCTCATCTTGTGCATCCTGACTGAATTCCTGCAACGAGGCAGCAGAATCATGTCGACCTCATCATATACTGTACAAAAAGGCAGCAGACTCGTGTCGACCCCATCGTAATCTGTACAAGGAGGCAGCAGACTCATGTCGACCCCATCATATACTGTACAAAAAGGCAGCAGACTCGTGTAGACCCCATCGTAATCTGTACAAGGAGGCAGCAGACTCGTGTCGACCCCATCGTAATCTGTACAAGGAGGCAGCAGACTCATGTCGACCCCATCGTAATCTGTAGAAAGAAGCAGCAGACTCATGTCGACCCCATCGTAATCTGTACAAGGAGGCAGAAGACTCGTGTCGACCCCATCGTAGCTTGTGAACATCTGCCCCTGGTTGCTGCTGAAGCATTTCAGAAACATCGTGTACTTAAGTGTGTTCATGTTTTCTGTTCCCATATTTGTCCAGGAAAACAATCGTGAAGTTTAGCACGTGAACGGACGTGGGACCCCTCCTCACTCTCTCAACACTCTTCACCTAAAGTGAGTGTTGGAATCCGCAAAAAAAGGTCTGCTCGTGGTTCCTTTGGAAGCTTTCAAACAGGACTTCAGTTTTCGACAGCTCTTGGGTGGGAGGGGTGGGGGGTAGGGGTGGTGTGGAGGGAGAACTATCTGGTTTTGAAACAAAACATTCCATCGATGATATTGTTTTTGACTGGGTTTCTCTGTCGTCAGGAGATCAACTCCAGATAGTGTAACGCTTTGACACATCAGTCTGTGCTGGTGCTACATCTCCCGCAGCAAGTGGCCAGGTTCTGGACCTAGCTGGAAACTGAGTACTCTCTCCAGGCTGATGTGATGATTGACTGTAACAAGTGGCCAGGCTGATGTGATGATTGACTGTAACAAGTGACCAGACTGATGTGATGATTGACTGTAACAAGTGGCCAGGGTACTGGACCTGGCTGGAAACTAAGTACTCTCTCCAGGCTGATGTAATGATTGACTGTAACAAGTGGCCAGGGTACTGGACCTAGCTGGAAACTGAGCACTCTCTCCAGGCTGATGTGATGATTGACTGTAACAAGTGGCCAGGGTACTGGACCTAGCTGGAAACTGAGTACTCTCTCCAGGCTGATGTGATGATTGACTGTAACAAGTGGCCAGGGTACTGGGCCTAGCTGGAAACTGAGTACTCTCTCCAGGCTGATGTGATGATTGACTGTAACGTGGCCAGGGTACTGGACCTAGCTGGAAACTGAGTACTCTCTCCAGGCTGATGTGATGATTGACTGTAACAAGTGGCCAGGCTGATGTAATGATTGACTGTAACAAGTGGTCAGGGTACTGGACCTAGCTGGAAACTGAGCACTCTCTCCAGGCTGATGTGATGATTGACTGTAACAAGTGGCCAGGCTGATGTAATGATTGACTGTAACAAGTGGCCAGGGTACTGGACCTAGCTGGAAACTGAGTACTCTCTCCAGACTGATGTGATGATTGACTGTAACAAGTGACCAGACTGATGTGACGATTGACTGTAACAAGTGGCCAGGGTACTGGACCTAGCTGGAAACTGAGCACTCTCTCCAGGCTGATGTGATGATTGACTGTAACAAGTGGCCAGGCTGATGTAATGATTGACTGTAACAAGTGGTCAGGGTACTGGACCTAGCTGGAAACTGAGCACTCTCTCCAGGCTGATGTGATGATTGACTGTAACAAGTGGACAGGGTACTGGACCTACCTGGAAACTGAGCACTCTCTCCAGGCTGATGTGATGATCATCTGCAAGAAGAACAAACTGACCAAAGACATTTCTCTTTGCCATGACATGTTTCCATTTGACTGCTCTGTGGCTGCTGCCCTCTTGACAGCTTTGGCAAATGTCTTGGGGATCGGATTTTTGATTGTTGCATTAAAGCTTTTTGTCAAGCAATTGTTCCTGCATGAAGGAGCCAATAGGTCCCTCTCCAGCGTCATCTGTGTGCAGATATTGTTTGTCCTGTGATGCTGGTACACCTGAGGACATGCAGTACAGGACATCCTTGTTCTCAACATCAAAAGGGTTAGTGAAGCTTCCAATAGCCGGAATGACTGTAAGTGTCCTTATCTAGTTATGCAACCTTGGAAGATACGAGGACCTTGTACTAACTGCTGTCTTGGCTGTCCATTTACCTGCTAAGGCCCCCCCAGTGATAACTGCTGTCTTGGCTGTCCATTTCCCTGCTAAGGCCCCCTAGTGATAACTGCCTCTTGCGTGTATGTCGGTGTACGATTTGTGGTAGGCTTTATAATTTCTGCTGAATCCAACTATGCAACCATGGTATTTTTCATGGCGGACAATGGGGATGTCACATTATGTTCATCTGCACAGGAGTAATTTATTTTCTCTAAAGCAGCTGTTGTTTACAACGAAAGGATATCTGAATATGCCATAGAAAAATTATAGTAACTTTATCTTTTGGCAGTAAAGCCATGGTTATTTAGTAGGGAGCCCGTAACGTGGAGACGTTCGCAAAAACTATTCAATCAATCAATAATCAATCAATAAACTTTATTGTTCCAAATACATGTTGCTACGTACAGGAAATTTGTCGTGCCACCTCAGGTGCAACTTGCAATCACCCACACTTACACAACCGTTTACAAACAACAAATGGAAAATGGCTCGGGATGGGTGAAGCCTGTCAACAAGGCATCTCACGGCCGGCGCCACTGCCCCCAACCCGACCTGAACCTCTCTGACACAAAGCAGACTACAGACAGCCCTATCATAGTATATCTTAAACACGTAATATAAGATTTTTTAACTTTCTGCTTGGCTGAGACTAGTTACACAAATGAGAAATACTTATTATGAACAACATCAACAATAAAAAATACACAAATTATAGTTTCACAGTTGATATCTGGGGACTCATTGCTATAAGAACAGCACAGGCTATTAGACAGTCTCTCCCACATAAACAGTCACCACCTTAATAATAACTTAACTAGTAACTTCATAGTCATTTTTAAAGCAATATATAGTAGAACTATAGCATTAACGTGAAGCAGTCCAAAATGGTTTCTAATGCCGAGTACACACATGCACACGCTGTTGTAAGAAACACAGTCACAGTGTCGGGGAGGTGTCTATCATCACATCATTCGGCTGGAATGTGGAGGCCTGAATCTTTCTGGTACTCGCTTCGTTGAATGCACTCGCTTATACTGTAGGCATTGTTGTTCAGCGTGGCATGGGAAGAGCCACTCCTGAGATGATTGAAAGGGGCGAAAAGCACGTTGGTTGTATTGCCACATCATAATGTGCGCTGTTCTTCTGACATCAGCATTCAAATGGTACTAACAAGAATCAGAGTGTATCAACTCCCAGCATGATCGCATGGTGGAGGAAAATATAAAATCCAATTAACAGTCACCGCACAACAAATTGCCAAAAGTCATCAATAGAAATACCAGTCGAGATGCAGCATTGCAGGGCCTGACATCATATATCAACGAAGGTACAGCGTCTGTTGGAATACTGCGGGTGGCGACCATTTCTGCCGGAGCAGGTGGCCAGGAGGTGTTGCATGGCCGCCATCTTGTCTCTTGTCCATAGTACCTACACCAAAACATGCACCACGGCCACATCCAGAAGATAATCACCAGCATACAACCTGAATCCGGTAGCACAGACGTCTAGGATTGCAGAAATGACCACCTCATAAATTCCTCAGGGAGTAGGGGGGGGGGATGGTATAGACTGACCCACAGAGTATTAATCAATTTGTCACTTCTTCTTGTTTTGTGATCTTTTAAATAGACCCTTAACAACCATGGACATTATATTTAAGCTCACTAAAAGACTTTTCTTTTCTGTCGGGCATTTAACACTTAGCTCATCTTTAGCTAACTGTTGACTGCCTTTTATTCTGATCCTAGAGGAAGTGAATGTAAGCTGTGGGGAAGAGATGGGGTGGTTTAAAGTAGTGTATAATTGTGCATGTGTCTGAGAGAGAGGGTGTGCTGTTGTGCATGCGCAGTGAGTCCAGTGTTTTCCTGGAGAACAGCGCTATACAAGAACTATGTATTATTATTATTATTATTATTAGTTAGCGACCGTTTTATCCACA
>BTPG01000002.1:43427406-43510253 GCA_036245525.1 Semisulcospira habei | reverse complement strand
AGAAAGGAGGCTACAGGGACCCTTAGACCGTTAGGGTGGCGGTCTCTGGCCCCGGCCGCAAATAGACTAGCAGAGCGAAAAATAAGATGGCCACAAAAGGGTTCTACCGCCAGCACGGACGCCAGCAAAGCAAGCAAGCCACATAAAGGTTCCAAAACAAGGTAGGACCCCTTGTGGGCCACTTTTCTTACTAAAAGTTACTTAGAAGCTCTAACGCTTACAACGTTAGCCACTACCAAAGGACCAACGACACCAGAGGAGCCAACGCTTACGCTTAGCTTAAACAGTATTTTCGCTCACGTGTATACAGTATTTTTGCTCACGCGTTTACAGTATCTTCGCTCGAGCTTATACAGTATCTTCGCTCACGCTTATACAATACCTAGACAGCTCTTTCGCTTATGTCTAGATAAGTATCTTCGCTTGTACTTTTCGCTTTTAGCTTTTACTTTTAGCTAAACAGTATCTTCATTGTGCCTAGGCGCTTCTACGCCTACACATAGTCAGCGTCTAGCTTACACTTAGATAATACATACGCTCAACGACCAAAAAAAAGGTCAACAAAAAGAGGCAACTAAAAGGCACGGACTGGCTAGGGTCGACCCGTGGACTAAAACGAAAATTCAAATTCGAATCCGAACGGGAACCAAGATGGCGACCAGGCGGATTCGAATTCAAATCCAAACAAAGGCCAAGATGGCGGCCAAACACAAAGCAAAGTAGGTCAAAACCAAGATGGCGCCAAGAAAGCCAACAAAGAAGTAGTCGGCCAAACCCGCCCAAACAAAGGACCCACCCCTCAGGGGGTAAAGCCAAGGACCCGCCAGGAGGCAACGAGATCAAATTCAAATCCCAATCCAACTGGGTCGGGCGGTAACCAGAGCGAGGGCCGAATGACCCGCCAAGCGGCCGCCCGACACAAAGCAGGAGAGACCGAACCATCTCAAGCGACCATAGACCAACACGTAGTGAGTGGGGTAGAACAATACCAAGACAGTGACAGCGAGAACGAATCTGCGAACTCCGAGGGGAACGAGCAACCATTTGTTAGACAACATCGCAAACTGCGAAGGCGGACCCCAAGGAACACAGAACGAAAACTACTAACATTCCCGATAGTCATCACACCGATCAACAACGATCCAACGTTGTTTTCCATGAACATAGGCAAATTAAACGAGGTCCTCACAGAAACATTTGGACCTCCTACTGAGACAAGACGAATCGCCTACGGCAGAAAAATTCTCATAGGCTGCCCACAAAAGACGCACAGGAGCATGCAACCACTGTGATGAAGCTCTATGCTTGTGCATAGTGCTCGCACAATAGGATTAGTACGGTACGGTTTTTGTTAACGGTTTGTTTGTGCCGAAAGTCCGTGGGGCCTGCTGCCCACGTGGAATATGTAAGACATGGTTAGCACGGGATTTTTTAGTGAGTTCTGTTTAGTGAGTTCTAGGCGGAATCTGTGACTGTCAGAGGTCTAGATCGGGAGTGCGGGCTGTTTTGTCGTATGGAACGGTTGTGTTTGAGTACCTAGCCCGCATTCCAAGACTCTGAAGCCTAGATTTCAGGTATGTTTCTATAAACGTAGTATTGATAGTTGTTTAGTTAAAGATAGTATGCGTGGTAAGATTAATGTGGTTGTATAGCGGTGTTCCGGTTTGGTTTAGTTATAATATGTTTAGAATTCGGTGAAGTAACCGGTGTTTTTGTATACAGTTGTTTACCGAGTTAGATGACTAAAGGAATATGAAGTGTGTATGTCTAAGCCGCTAAGAAGATAGTACGTGGTTGGTTAAACATAGTCTTTTCCAGGGTATAGAGTAAGGTATAGCAAGAGTGTCAGTTAGGCTATAGTCTGTTTCAAGATAGTGACAGAGATATGGGGGTGATACGAAGATAGTTTATGAAGCACGTGTGTGTGTGTGAATGAACGTGTGAGTTATTTGTATCAGCCAGGTTACGTGACGTTTCTCATTGATCCAATATGTTGTGTGTTTAGCAAGTGTTACGTTGGGACTTTTGTCTATTCAAAGTTCTTGTAACGAGAGTGGAAAGACGGACGCCGAGACGTCGAGTCGCAGGTGGGACCTACGTGAGGTCATCCCTCCAGCTCTTCTGAGAGTGAGTCTGACTGGGAACCAAGACACCCAAGTCCAAGTGAGAACTGAGTACCGTACGAGAACGAGGACGTCCGTGCCCAAAGAGAGACAGGACGGCAACAAGCGTACGACGAAGGACTTTCACGCCTAGACGTGAGAAGGACCAACGTAACCAGGCAACAACATCAAACAGGTTGGAGGCAGTGTGAGACTAAGACCTAACCTGGCAAAGATATTGTGATACGTGTGTGGTGTGATAATAGAACAGTGTATATAGTTGATAATCATTTAAGTCGTCTTTTCATTTATAGTGTATAAAGGTTACTTTAGAAAGGGAGCCCGTGTGTTGTGTTTTACCGCATGAATGCGCCCGTCTGAGTCAGTGGCGGTGTATGCGTCTGTTGCGTGAGAGTCTGTGCGTACGACTGTGGGCAAGTCTGCGTGCGTTACACCACCAAAAAAGCGGTAGGAGGGATCGAAATAACATGCACTATCCCCCGAGCGCCCAGGGCAGGGACCGGAGAGGTCCGAGCACTGGGGGTACTCAAACCAATAGCAATAGAGGAAGACCTAACCTTCTTTCAGAACCAAATATACAAGACCCACCCGAGGGCCAGAGTCTTGAAACGACTGACAATGCGGGACGGCCAACCCAGCAGAGCACTATTGATCCAGTTCCCGGGGGAAGTCCTGCCCAAAACCATCAAGATGGGCGGGGAGATCCTCTGGCTGGACAGGTTCAAAGCTAAGGCACTCCAATGCAAAAACTGTCAGAGGTTTGGACACCTGACAAAAGATTGTAGAGCCAACCCCACATGCGCCAAATGCAGTCAGGGTCACAGCACTGCAGAATGCATATACAACCGACCGGAAGAGTACTTTTGTCCGAATTGTAAGGACGACGGGCACTCAGCCAACTACGGTGGGTGCAAACTCAAGCGAGACCACGACCGAGCCGCCCGACTAGCCAGTTCGGGAAAACTGTCCTACGCGGCTGCCCTAATGAGCGAAAGAAACCCCCACCGAAAAGACACCACCAATAGCCGAGAATCCCCCCCCCCCCCCCCCCCCCGAGGGTGATCACTGATCTAACATCAAATACCACCAATGACACAGAGAGACCCCTGAGAAGCTCACCCCCGGACCCAAACCACTCGCAAAGCTCCAAACATACGGAGAACCGGATAAACAACAACCAGCCCAAACAGAACAGGGAAAAGCATCCACATGAGCAAGAAAAACGACACCCACCAGTAGAACAGGAGAGCGGGCCCGCTGTCGCGCCCGGGTGGGTCGGGACGCAGCATGACGAGGCGAAAGTGGCCGCCCGCCCCCCCCTCCCCCCCCCCCTCCAACAGTGGGGGAGCCTGGGCGCACACTACCGTCAACCCCAGCCAGATGGACGGACAGGCAGGGACAGGCCGCGCGGACCGGCCGGCCTGGGCATGAGGGCGGACCTCCAATACGCCATCATCCTGGTCACATGGGCTAATTCAATGGTCGCAGGAATGTTAAGCACAGGACATGAAGAGGGGGTCTACTCCTTCCTCCAAGTGTTCACAGGATTAATTCAATCGCTGAGCTAAGATGGCAGGCCTCCGCATCCTCCAATGGAACTGTAGGTTCTGTTACACTACCGCAGCCACACGCAAGGTGTTGTAGATGGAAGACGCAGCCAGACAAGAGTGTTTCCAGAAGAGTCTTTTATTTCTTGGTCATCGTGGGTCTAATAGGTTGGGCACAACCAACCTACTAGCATGGCATACTAAAATGGCGAAAATACCGGAGCTCGGTCTCTCGCTTCTCAGCTCCCTCTATCTATCTATCTCACTCTCTTCGTTGTGTACTCTCTATCTATCTCGTTCCCTTCGTTGTGAGCTCTCTCGTTCTGGTCATTGTGCGAGCTCTCTCTCTATCTCGTTTTCTTCGTTGTGAGCTCTCTCGTTCTGGTGTTTACCCCCAATATATATACCCGTTCTGGCCGAGGGCATCGCCCCTTTGTCTCAACCAGTCAAAGGGGCTATTACTGTCACCCATATTATTCCACATCTATCATGGTGGCCAGCGTCCCCTGACCCTATCTGTCAAAGGAGCTTTTACTGTCGCCCATAATCTATCCCCCATCTGCTCTGGTGGATAGCGCCCTCTGATCCTAGCTGACCAGGGACCCATTACTGTCTCTCATAATTATTCCACATCTATTATGCTGGTCAGCGTCCTCTGATCCTAGCTATCAAAGGAACTCATTACTGTCTCTCCTAATTATTCCACATCTATTATGGTGGCCAGCGTCCTCTGATCCTAGCTATCAAAGGAACCCATTACTGTCTCTCATAATTATTCCACATCTATTATGGTGGCCAGCGTCCTCTGATCTTAGCTGACCAGGGACCCATTACTGTCTCTCCTAATTATTCCACATCTATTATGGTGGCCAGCGTCCTCTGATCTTAGCTGACCAGGGACCCATTACTGTCTCTCCTAATTATTCCACATCTATTATGGTGGCCAGCGTCCTCTGATCTTAGCTGACCAGTAACCTATTACTGACTCTCATAATTATTCTTTGTCAGCAGGAGTCTGTGTTCCTCACTACTAACGAGGGCTCATTATTTATTCATTAGTCCCAGCTTAGTAGGGCCGGCCACTTGTCAACTCCACGTGAGCCCGTGGTACTAATTATACCCTCGTTATTTTCATATCAAGGGAAATTATAAAATTACCCGACCGTGATATTGGTCGTATACACTTATAGTGTAACAACTCCTCCCAAACCTACCCGAAAAAAAAAGGAATCTTAATTCACAAGATTCGTTTTTTTTTTCATTACACAATATTCAGACCACAAAATCATTTCAAACAATTAAACATGTTATCCACAAAATACATCATTTTTCGGAATGACCGCTTATTTAAATCGATCACTCCTTATTAAAAATTATTATTGTCCGGCGTAATCACGCCAATAAATGTTCACATCAAAATCGTCGACTCAGTTATGTCTTTGCACAGGTGTTCGTTATTCTTCACGATTCTTCCTGGATCGCAACAGCGTTGATCCTTGGTTACCCCAACGACGGGTAAAACTTGACAACGTTCGAGGCGGGGAGTAACTGCACTCCTCCCTCCATCATCGGCGTAGAGTCCTTCGCTCTTGCGACGTCATTCACGTCTGCTGATTGCACAGCCGCCGAAATCAACGTAGGCACAGTGACCTCACGTTCACCCTTCCTGAGTCGTGATAGTATGGAGCCAAACCATGCGCTAGTTTCCTTCTTATATCGTATACACCCTACCCCAATTATGATCACTACAACTGTCCCTACGATAGAACCAATGATGATCTGTTTCCATATCGCCCATTCTTGTTTTGGCTTAACGAATCGCATGCTCTGAAGTCGAGCAATTAGATGATCCATTGGCATTTCCTTAATTTCACCTAACTCTTTGGACAAAGAGATGGGATCGTAGTCTGGTAAAGCGCTATGAAATGGTTTTTATAACGTTATATTGGAAAATGCATAGTTTTCCAGCCATCCTATCAATTTGTCTTCCACCTGATACTGGCTCTCTTGTTGGTAGTAAGGGGTTAACATCAATCTATCACTAATAGCCGTACATGATTCATTGAGGCGGATTAGCGATAATGGTGGGTTGATTTGTTGGTACGTGACCCCTTTACCGTGACAACTAATACTCATCTTTAGTGGACTATGATTACTAATGACCCATAGCCCATCCATTATATACCGTGCCATAGGTAACACTGTACCCAACTTGACCTTTGTTTGGCAGTGTGTTGCAATTACGTCTGAGTTGTTTAAAAAAACAGCGCCGTAACACAAAACTGATTAATGTTCATAGGATATATTGCACTTCGAATCGCACAGAATCCTATCAAGGGTTTGGAACAAGCTTCAAGTTCAGCCTCCGTAAGGAGCGCGAACCGCGTACGTTGCGCGTCTACTGCTATTGTTGTGGATTCTAAGTCATACTGAGCCGTCATTGATTCTGGCGCAGGCCGACCTGAATCTCCAGTTACTAGTGGTAACTTCATCAAGTTTTTGAAATACGACCTTGTGATTAATATTTAAACCCTGCGCTAGCCCCAATACTATCAGACTAAAAAAAAAACTTCATCTTGTTGTTGTCTGCAGTACAAGATATCACCAGAGACTTACACCACTGTCTCTGACAAAACTCAAATCATGCTTCATGATTTACACATTACAATAGTCCTCTCTCAGATACCGTCTGAGAGTCGCATTTCTAATTTGAAGCCTTCTTTGGCAGAAGAGTCAGTATCGCTTCAAGAATTTCCCTAACCCCATTAGTCTGTAAACTAGGCTGAATCGAACGATTGTCGTCGATCTCCCCATCATCAGAACTGTCTGATGTGCCCTTGCTACAACTAACGTTTACTGCTGAGAGAGATCTTTTCTCTCTTGTCTTTAGGCGCTTTCTTAACTCCATTAACGGAACGTCCTCCTCGGATGAAGAATTCTCACGCTCTTTTCGCACCCCCCTAGTCAGTCTGTCTCGTGCGTTCTCTTGCCCTATTGCATCGTCACTGTCGCTATCGGATGATTCTGGAGCTACAACCTGGGTGGCTTTACGTAATGTTCTCCCCCTGGCTTTTGGAATCGGCCACTCGCTAATTTTGGCTATCCGCAAGTGTTCAGCATGTGAACTGACCTCAGTGCCATCTAGTTGATGTCGTACCCTGAATGTGACAGGCGACAATTGTTCCACCACTCTATAGTGCGACCTCCACTTACTGTCTAACTTATTGTGTCTACGGTGATTACGAAGGTACACTGGATCACCGACCTTAATTTCGACAGGCTGTACACCTCTATTAGCATACTTAGCCCCCTTCTTCTGTGCTTTCTTAATTCGCCGATACACCTGGGTGAAGGCCTTGTGTTGCTGCTCAAGCGCTATCTTGTGAAAATCTTCACCAGCGTCACTGGATCGCGACCGTACAGTAAGAAGAAAGGAGATTCCTGCGTAGTTTCCGAAACACAAACCCTATAAGCTGCTAGTACCTGGTTAATATGCACGTCCCAGGTCGAAAAATCTTCTTGTATCTTTTTGGACAGAATGTCGTTAAAAGTTCTATGGAAACGTTCGACCTTAGCATTGGACTGTGGATGATAAAGACTGGTCGTGACATGATCTATGTTCAGTTCTGCCAGCGTTTCTGCCATAACCCTATTCACATTCTCAGATCCATTGTCTGATACTATCTGCAATGGACAGCCATGTCTGGGTAGAATTTCTTCTACGAGCAGCTGTACCACTGACTGCGGCGTTTTATCTGGTACAGGGAACGCCTCTACCCAACCTGTCAGATGACAGATGAATGCTATGACATAGCGATTCCCGCTAAGGGAGCGGTCAAACGGACCTGCCAAGTCCAATGACAACTTAGCGAATGGGTATGGAGGAATGTCCATTTCCTGTACGGGGGCCCTTTTCTTTTGTAACACTCTAGACTGACAGATGACACACCCACTAACATATTCATACAGTTGTTTGTACATGTTAGGCCAGTAATACTTTCTACTGACTGTGTCATGCGTCTTGTCTATTCCTAAGTGACCATTTTCGTCATGGTACTGTCTGACTACGTACTCTACCAAGTGAGACGGAACATACAATCTGGCTACTGGTTCATCATCAGGATGAGACAAGAAATATAGAACATCCTCTATCAGCATGTACCTCCTATTGACTGTCATGGTTCCTTGTTCACTAATCAATAAGTCCTTTAAGCGCACTATTTCAGAATCCTTCTCCTGTTCCTCAATAATATCAAACCCTGGAAGATCAACTTTTTCCAGCTTCTCGTCACACCCTGCCCTTATTGTACAACTAGCAAACTGCTTGGGTGTGAATTGGTTGGAGTTTATGACTCCAATGACAAAAGCATTGTCATTGACCTCTCTGGTTAACTCTTCTTCTTCCTCATGCTCTGGCATGTGAGTACCACTCGGCATTCTGGATAGTAAGTCTGCCAAAACATTTTGAGGACCTGGGATATATTCAATAGTACAGTTATATCCCGAAATGCCTAGGGCCCACATCTGCACCTTCTTATTCTGCATTGGTGAATTAAGCAAATACTTAAGAGGCATGTGATCCGTGCGGATTACAAACTCCGCATTATGCAAGTAGTGATTTAGCTTTTGAAGCGCATAATGGATCGCAAAAGCCTCTTTCTCTATTGTCGACCATTTCCTCTGACTGGTACTAAGTTTATGGGATAGAAAGTAAACAGGTCTTTCTACCTTTGAGCCTGGGGAAATGTCTGAATCCTCATCGCATTTTTGCGCGAGACATGCCCCCACGCATGTGTCGCTGGCATCCGTGTAAAGGATGTACGGACGCCGTGTATCTGGATAGGCTAACACTGGTGCTACAGCTAACGTTTCCTTCATCAAATCAAACGCTTTCTGGCATTCCTCTGTCCAACTGAATCTCGCATACTTTCGTGTCAGTGCTATGATTGGTTCAGCCATTTGGGAGAAATTAGGAATCATTTTCCTGTAAAACCCAATCATACCAATGAACGAACGGCACTCTCTGACACAGGTCGGAGCCGCCATAGCCCTAATGACTTTTACCTTTTCCTCATCCGGTTTTATCCCCTGGCTACTAATGACAAACCCTAAGTATTTGGTTTCTTCCGCAAAGAACTGACACTTCTTGAGTTTCAGCTTCAGGTCATGCTGTCTCAATCGATCAAAGACTGTCTGAAGGTGACACAGATGGTCTTCTATTGTTTCTGAGAAGATCAAAATGTCATCGAGATAGGCACAGGCAAAGCTTTCTAAACCGGCTAGCACGATATTCATAAGCATCATGAACAATCCCGGTGCTCCCACCAAACCAAAAGGCATTTTCGTGAATTCGAATAATCCCTTGTGGCATGCAAATGCTACTCTATCCCTACTCTCCTGATCCGCCATCTTGACCTGCCAGTATCCCGACTTAAGGTCCAGACTGGTAAAATACTTGGCCTTTCCAAGCAGTGACAAAATGTCATCTATCAGCGGTAGTGGGTACGATGTTTTCTTTGTAACCTCATTCAGTTTTCTAAAGTCAACACATAAACGTTTCGACCCATCCTTCTTGGATACAATCACTAAACTAAAAGACCATGGGGACTGAGAACGTCTTATCACACCTGCCTGTAACATCTCTTCTAGAGCCTTGTCAACAATCTCTCTATCTTGAAGCGGGATTCTATACGGTTTTATCCTAATGGGAGGATGATCGCCGGTATCTAGTTTCATCGTGACAGTGTCAGTAGCCCCTAAATCAAGGTCGCTACTCGCGAACAAGTCTTGATTGTTCGTAATGAGCTCTGACACTACACCTTTCATTTTCTCCGGCGCAGTGACTTCCGTCAAGTCGACTGCCGATACCTGCCGATCAACCGACCCTATCTGTACTTCATGTACTTCCTGAACTGCTGTTACTTTCCCTACAACACAACCCCTTCTAACTCTATACGTCTTGTTTGTGTTGTTTACTATCAGTATGGGATACGTCTGGTGCTTATTTTGCCTGACTACCGTGCTTGTCACTAATAGTCCCGGTTCTTGTGCTATAAATCCCTTGTCTGTTTCCGAAATCTCTAAGAGTGTCTCTCTTGCAAAATACGGAGCATTCTTCATCCGTACCTGGAGTACTTCTGCCGTCTGAGGTTTTATCACTTTCGTCTTAGTCACTCTGACCAAAGACGAAATGTGGATGTCCTGTTCATAGGGCACATAAACACTTCCGACTCGGAGTTTCTTCAAGTCAAAATAAATCCTCACCCCGTTTTTGTCTAACCAGTCATTTCCCAAAATAAAGTTCCTGTTGAGCCCTGATACCACGTAGAACTTATGTTTAAACTTTTGCCCCGCTACCGTAAATTCTAATTCTGAACTCCCCAATACGTGTAAAGCTTCTCCACTAACTGACTGTAACGACACATCTACCTTTCCTAACTTTGGCTTATGACTGAGTTTATCGTAAGCCCCCTTGCTAATCAAAGACACCTCTGCTCCCGTATCGATCAAGCTACGAAATCGTTGCTTCCCAATTTTGAACACTATGCACTTAGGGCTACCCGCTACATTAATGCTAAACAACTGACTCTTTCTACTTTTCCGGTCCTGCGTAACGGCTTCGTGTGCCGCAGAACCTTCTAGTTTTCCTGCCTCGGCGGAAACCTTCTGTGACCTTGTGGCCGTCTGTTTCCGGCCTTTCTACATTCCCGCTGAATGTGACCTCGTTCCCTACACTTCCAGCATTGAATCGGGGGACGCATTGTTTGCTGACCAACCGTCCCTATCACTCGGCAATTTCGTGCCTGGTGCCCTACTCTCCCGCATTTAAAACAATTACGGTGACGAGCATGGTCTACTTCCATAGCCTCTTCTCCACCCCTAGCTGTCGCTCTCGGCTGACTAACTGGCCGATTGTTTATCGTGCGTAGCTCAAACCTATGGCGAAGGTTTTCCTCCTGCATGGCCACCTGCACGGCCCTATCTAACGTATTTGAGTTATCCCTCAGGACTTTCATCTTAAGAAAGTCATGCGCCAATCCGTCAACAAAGAAATTTGTTAGTTGCCGTTGTACCACAGCAGCGCCCATCTGACTCGGGAAGGCTTCGCCGGCCAGAGTCATTAGTCGCTCTGCGTACAGAGGCACACTTTCCCTTGGGTTTTGTTTCACCCGCTGTAGCAACGCAAGAGCATGATTTTCATCCGCGATTTCGCCGAACCTTACGGTTAGCTGCCTTTTCAGTTCATCCCAATCCCCTGCCGCTTCCGTTTGTAAGAATCGATGGATAAAATCGCTCACCACCCCCGAGCTTGCTTGATAAGCAATGACGGGGCGCCTGTTGAGGGCTTTTATTAGCACTGCATATTTGTCAATTTCTTTTATCCACTCCCTAAATTTGGTAGGCTTTCCGTCAAACGTTCCTACCATCTGCCTTATACTCTGGGCGTTAATCGCCTGACTCATTTCCCCTACTTTTTCGCCTAAAATCCTAAACACTTCCTCTGCCATTTTTGTTTCTTTTTAAATGTAACAACAACACAACTCTAGCTAACTGGTCTGGCTCCTCTACTGATAAAGACTCAACAAGGGTTAAACGAAAAAAGTCACTTACCCCCTGATCCTTTCGGCTGTTGGTCCTGAATGAGTCGCAGACGTCCCGTGGGCTCGAACTCTGTTTTTTTTCTTGACGTGGGCTCGAACTCTGCTTTTCTTGAAGTGGGCTCGAACTCTGCTTTTCTTGAAGTGGGCTCGAACTCTTCTCTTCTCTTCGGGTTGTTGGCTTGCACTCTTCTCTTCTCTTTCTGGTCTGCTCTTCCACCCTTGCGTCGTTGGCTGTCGATTTGGTGCTGATAGTCTAGTTTTTCTGTTTCTTCGTTCCTCTGTTTCTTCCCGTTCCGAGATCCTGATTCACGGCACCAAATAAGAAGATACGGTAGTGTTACACTACCGCAGCCACACGCAAGGTGTTGTAGATGGAAGACGCAGCCAGACAAGAGTGTTTCCAGAAGAGTCTTTTATTTCTTGGTCATCGTGGGTCTAATAGGTTGGGCACAACCAACCTACTAGCATGGCATACTAAAATGGCGAAAATACCGGAGCTCGGTCTCTCGCTTCTCAGCTCCCTCTATCTATCTATCTCACTCTCTTCGTTGTGTACTCTCTATCTATCTCGTTCCCTTCGTTGTGAGCTCTCTCGTTCTGGTCATTGTGCGAGCTCTCTCTCTATCTCGTTTTCTTCGTTGTGAGCTCTCTCGTTCTGGTGTTTACCCCCAATATATATACCCGTTCTGGCCGAGGGCATCGCCCCTTTGTCTCAACCAGTCAAAGGGGCTATTACTGTCACCCATATTATTCCACATCTATCATGGTGGCCAGCGTCCCCTGACCCTATCTGTCAAAGGAGCTATTACTGTCGCCCATAATCTATCCCCCATCTGCTCTGGTGGATAGCGCCCTCTGATCCTAGCTGACCAGGGACCCATTACTGTCTCTCATAATTATTCCACATCTATTATGCTGGTCAGCGTCCTCTGATCCTAGCTATCAAAGGAACTCATTACTGTCTCTCCTAATTATTCCACATCTATTATGGTGGCCAGCGTCCTCTGATCCTAGCTATCAAAGGAACCCATTACTGTCTCTCATAATTATTCCACATCTATTATGGTGGCCAGCGTCCTCTGATCTTAGCTGACCAGGGACCCATTACTGTCTCTCCTAATTATTCCACATCTATTATGGTGGCCAGCGTCCTCTGATCTTAGCTGACCAGGGACCCATTACTGTCTCTCCTAATTATTCCACATCTATTATGGTGGCCAGCGTCCTCTGATCTTAGCTGACCAGTAACCTATTACTGACTCTCATAATTATTCTTTGTCAGCAGGAGTCTGTGTTCCTCACTACTAACGAGGGCTCATTATTTATTCATTAGTCCCAGCTTAGTAGGGCCGGCCACTTGTCAACTCCACGTGAGCCCGTGGTACTAATTATACCCTCGTTATTTTCATATCAAGGGAAATTATAAAATTACCCGACCGTGATATTGGTCGTATACACTTATAGTGTAACAGTTCCTCTATTCTAAACTAGATGAAGTCAGAAACTGGTTAACCCCCAACCCCCCGGAAATCCTCGCCCTCCAGGAGACGGGTTTCCGGGACAACCCCCCCCCCTTCCCCCCCCCCCCCCCCCAATTAAAAGGGTACAACTACCCACCAATTTATAAAAATAGAGCCAGTAGGAAAGGAGGAGGAGTAGCTATCTACACCAAAGCTGGACTAGCGATCACGGAAATAAACCACAACATAAACCCTCAAATTGAAGCCATAATAGGAGAAGTGATCACACCGTCCAACCGAAAACTAAAAATAGTTTGTGCCTACATCCCATCCGAGCGAACCTATAGCCAAATAACAATCGAAGACCTCAAGCAGCTGCTGCTCGCTGGAGATATAGTGGTAGGTGAATTGAACGCCAAAAGTCCCCAATGGGACGAAAGTCAAATAACAGCCGACCCAGCGGGAAAGAAATTAGAGGAAGCCATAAACGAAACACATAGATGTATATTGAACACGGGCGAACCTACCCATATGTATGCTCAGGGCAAAAAAGACACTATGAACACCCTAGACATAGCAATAGCCACCAACACCATCGCCAACACGGCACAGTGGCAAGTAAACAGCGATAATCTCGGAAGCGACCACTTTCCGACACTCGTCACCATAAGTAGTAGGGGCGAACCCCCCCCCCCCCCCCCAGCAAGATCGCACCGGGTTCCTCTTCAAAATTAACACCAAAAGGACCGACTGGGACAAATTTTCTGAACTCACAAGGTTCGCATCGGCATGGGATGAAGAGCCTACCATAGACACCAAAACGGCCCACGTAACAGACCAGATTATCCGAGCAGTCAAGGAGAGCACCCCCACCAGATCGGATAATGGGAAACCAGGGAAATCCTGGTGGAACAAAGCCTGTGACCACGTTGTAAAAAGTAGGAAACGAAAACTTCAAATCTGGAAAAAACATAGAACGCCCGAAAACAGAATAGAATACAAACGTGCCAAAACAATAGCCGACAGAACTATTAAAGAAGCCAAGAAAGCAAACTGTCATGCCTTTACAGAATCTATCAATATTAAATCCCAAATGAAGGAAAGCTGGGACAAAATTAAAGCCCTCCATAACGGTCCAAGATCAGACATGCCATCCCTAAAAACTGAGCATAGGGTTTACGCTACCGAACAAGAAAAAGCAGACATACTAGCCCACACCTTCAGCATGGCCAGCTCGAACGAAAACCTAACAGCAGAATTCAAAGACCTTAAACCACACATTAGTCAATGTTTTGAAAGACCCACATGGAAAGAGAATTATGAACTAGACAGCGAAATCTCCATCATTGAACTAAACCAAGCCCTGCAAAGTACGGGGAAGGGCAAAGCCCCAGGAGCGGACTTAATTACATACGAAATGATTAAAAAAAAAAAGTCACCCGTCCATGAAACAAGCCATTGTAACCCTATTTAATGACATATACACTAGTGGTCAATACCCTACCCAGTGGAAAAAAACAATAGTATTCCCACTTCCCAAACCCGGCAAACCGACACACCAGCCAGGGAGCTACAGGCCCATAGCACTAACATCTCAACTGGGCAAATTATTGGAGAAAATTCTCAAAATCAGACTCACGTCCTACTGCGAAAAACACCAACTCCTACCACCCCAACAGAGCGGGTTTAGGAAAAAACGCAGCACACTAGACCATTTGGCCTCCCTACAACAAGAAATTCTAAACACCCACCTGGAAAGGAGAACCGAACTGGTGGGAATATTCTTAGACATAGAAAAAGCTTATGACATGGTATGGCACGAAAAATTACTCAGTAGGATGGGCGACCTAGGGATATCCAACAAAATGTACAACTTCGTCCAAGCCTTCCTGGCCGACCATCGGATAGTAGTCAGATTAGGCAACGCGATATCCAAAGAATACACCTTAGATAACGGGGTACCCCAAGGATCGGTACTCAGCTCCCTCCTATTTACACTCCTACTCACGGGTCTACAACACGTAGTCAGGAACAGTAACATAATGCAATTCGCAGACGACATGTCCCTAACAGGAAAAATCACGAACAAATGGAAAGGGAATAAAATGGAACTAGTGGGACTTCACGAACTCCAACAAGACCTGACAAGAGTCGAGAAATGACTAGTTAGAGCAGGCCTAAAAATCTCTACCCAAAAGACCCAGGCTATCATATTTCAAACCAACCGCGCCAAAAGATACCAAATAAGAACCCCCGTGCCTCAGCTTCAAATCGACGGGACCGACATAGAATACCGCAAACAAGTCACATTCCTAGGAGTATTATTCACACACAATAATAATTGGGCACCATACGTAAACCAAATCTGTCAGTCTGCCAGGAAAGGAATCAACCTAATGCGCAAAGTAAGCGGAGCAGATTGGGGCACGGACCCCAAATCACTCCTAAATCTATACCACTCATACGTGATGTCCAGGCTACTTTATGCAGCCCCCATCCTCACCAACCTCAACAAAACTCTAACAAAAAAACTCCTGACAGTCCAGGTCGGGGCCCTGAGGGTGGTCTTGGGAGTCCCAAGACATACCCCCAACCTCCTTGTACTGGCGGAGTGTGGCCAGAGACCCATCAACATCATAATAGCAGAAAGAGCAGCTAACCTCTTCTATAAAACAATAGGTATGCCGGAAGACCACCCGGCCAAACAAACCCTAAACACCAACCACACACCCAAATTTGAATCCACTCAACAACCCCAAATAAAAACAGTGGTACAGAAGCTAGAATAATCCATAAATCTTAAGCTACCAAACAAAGCACCCAACGCACCAATAAGCGTACCACCATGGAAACTACCCCAAATAGAAGTAGACCTGGACCTAACCAAGCTCAAAAAAGAAATAGACGGGCCCAAAATGAGACTAGAGTTCGACGTAAAAAGAACAACCACGTACAATAAATACACCATCATCTACACAAATGGATCCCACGACCCACGCACACACGCAACTGGACTAGGTATCCACGTTCCTCACAAATCGGACAGAGCCATCAAATTACCGGATCACACGGCGGTCTTCACAGCCGAACTCACGGCAATCCTAGGAGCCATCAAAGTAATAAAAGCAGACCTGAATGCAGCTAAACAAATTCTCATAGTCACTGACTCCCTATCGGCGATCCAGGCGGTCCAAAACTTGGACTCCTCCCGAGAAGACCTAACATATCTTATTAGACTCAGAGTAGCGGAGCTCACAGAATTAGGCCAGGAAATTAAGTTCATTTGGGTTCCCTCCCATGTAGGGATCCCAGGTAATGAGAAAGCAGATAAAAAATAGCGAAGAAAGGCCTCGACCAAGAATCGACCTTCTTCGACCTACCCTTGTCGGCAGCCGAAAGATCAAACGCCCTCCGGCCAGCCTTCCAAAATCTATGGGAAAAAGAATTTCATTACGCAAAAAGAGGTATACGTAAAGGCCTCTCGAGGGTCATAAACAACGTACCCATCCTACTCACAGGCAAAAGGAAAGACCAAACCCGACTAACAAGAATCAGACTAGGGGGCGAGAGATACCTGGTCCACCCCAACCCAGTCATATGTACATGCAGCCACAAACTCACAACAGAACATATACTCCTAGACTGCCCTACCATAAACCACGCCAGAGCTAGACTAGAAGACATACTAAACTCACCTCTCACACTGGAAGGTCTCATAAACCCCACCCCAGACACTTGGCACACCACCGCAAACCAGACAATACAACTACTTAACAAACACCCTCTGATCCAACACATCTAAACAAACGATCCGTCACGGACGACAAGAACGAAGGAGAACCCCCCCCCCCCCCCCCACGACTCGACCCCCATAGGGCGCGGGCAGCCAGGATGCAAGATTGTAAAACTAGCGATGCGCGGGCACCAGCGACAAACAGCCAGAACTAAACCCCCTCCCCCCCCCCCCAACCCCTTGGCCCATCCCCCCCCCCCCCCCGGACGAAATCAGCGCCAGCTGGAAGTCCTTGTCCCTTCAATAATAGCATAGCATAGCATGTTCGAGCAGCGTCCACCAGCACTGCGGGAAGAGAACCGAAGAACCAAAACGCAAGAACGCCGCACTCTCCACTAGCTCTCACAATAATAGCAGTGGGAGCGCCTTGACAGAGCAGCTCTTCTACTCCCCACTAGCCCTACCAATTGGCAGTGGTGGAAACAAAACCGAACTACAATCAAGAAGCCATCTATGCAACACTAGCTCATACAATAAGCAGTGGCTGCGCCCCGACTAACATTATCTTCTACTCGCCACTAGCCCTTTCAATTGGCAGTGACGTTAGCGAGAATACATCAACTACTGGAACAATACAGAATGAACTAAAAACAAACTACCATAAACCTAACGAAGGTTTACTCAACAAAAACAAAAGGGTCAGCACGCTGATGAAGGCAACCCTTAGCCAATAAAGGCTTAAACATGCCCGAAATACACCTGACAACTAACACAAAACCTGACTGATTTGTGAAATGTCATAAGGGTATACGGCTGGTCACATCAAGCCATCACATAGTGGTGTGCGATGTACAGACACCTTTTAACCAAAAATGCATTGTTGGGGTCTAGCCCCGCCTGTGTCTCCGCGAGATCAGACTTGTTCTTATCCGCCACTCATGCGATTGATTGTGTGACCGGTCAAACCCAATAAGCACAAATCAGTCACTCTCCAACGAAGCGTAACAACGCTATACATACGGCTTACTAAAGCCTTGAAAGTCTTCACCAAAAGCCAACATTGTGGTAAACACTATGCTTGGCAAGGGGGAAAGTTCCCGACGCCCTCCTGCAGTGTCCTATTATTGGCACACACATTGATGAACTGCGTAAATTTATGAACTACAAACATATTCATTCATGAATTTTTCCGTCCACATTGGACAATGCAGCATAGCGCTGCTCGGTCTTCCGTCAATGCGTGGACTTTAAGGCGGTACCGCCAAACCGGCACGGTCAACAAAGGGAAACGTAGAGAAAGTACACAACAAAAACAACGGAATGAACTCCACCACCACCCTCATACGACCAAATAACAAAAGAAGCACTACCCAAACAAGTGAACTACAATCCGTATGTATTGGACATTGCAGCACCTGTTGGACAATGCAGATAGCACCGCTCTGTCGTCAAGGCTTGGACTCCAGTCATCACCACTCACTACAGCATTGGCAAGGTCAAGATAAAAAAATAGCCCCAAATGTTTGAAAGTTGACAACTGAGAGATGTATAAACATCAAACACACTATGAAACTGGTGCCGTGGGAACTGAGTACTGAAATAGTGTGAGGACAGGGTTGATGCAGCCGTGCACGGAAGAGTTGGTCACATCAAGCCATCATATAGTGGTGTGCGATGTACAGACACCTTGTTACCAAAAACACATAGTGGTGTGCGATGTACAGACACCTTGTTACCAAAAATGCAGCATAGCGCTGCTCGGTCTTTCGTCAATGTGTGGGCTTTAAGGCGGTACCACCAAACCGGCACGGTCAACACAGGGAAACGTAGAGAAAGTACGCAACAACAACAACGGAATGAACTCCACCACCACCTTCATACGACCAAATAACAAAAGAAGCACTACCCAAACAAGTGAACTACAATCCGTTTATATTGGACATTAACGCAATTGTTGGACAAACTGCAGATAGCACCGCTCTGTCGTCAAAGCTTGGACTCATCACCAGCATTGACAAGGTCAAGATCAAACAATAGCCCCCAATGTTTGAAACTTGACAACCGAGAGATGTATAAACATCAAACACACTATGACACTGGTGCCGTGGGAACTCAGTACTGAAATAGTGTGAGGACAGGGTTGATGCAGCCGTGCACGGAAGAGATGGTCACATCAAGCCATCACATAGTGGTGTGCGATGTACAGACACCTTGTTACCAAAAACTACCTTCCTACAAATAAGGAAACAGACCTACTGGTCCTTATGATGGAAAGACAAAACAAGATACAGGCGGACCACAGAATGCGAGAAGTACAGCAAAAACGGAGTGAACCCCACTACCTTCCTACAAATAAGGAAACAGACCTACTGGTCCTTATGATGGAAAGACAAAACAAGATACAGGCTGACCACAGAATGCGAGAAGTACAGCAACAAGGGAGTGAACCCCACTACCTTCCTACAAATACGGAAACAGACATACTGGTCCTTACGATGGCACAACATAAGACAGTATACCGGGCGAATTGCTGCACACACCGCCACTTCTGGACCGTGCTGGCCGGCGCGCTCAGTGCGAGAAGACGCATCCCAAGGTTAGTTGCAGCCAGCCACGAATGGAATTAGAGAAAGGAGGAGTCACGTGACAAACCCGCATCAAGCTTATACAGTTGACGGCACGAGCTTTCAAAACTGAACCGGCAGGCCATGTTCGAGCATCGTCCACCAGCACTGCGGGAAGAGAACTAAAGAACCAAAATTCATGAACGCCGCACTCTCCACTAGCTCTCCGCCACACAATATGAATAATAGCAGTGGGAGCGCATCGACAGAGCAGCTCTTCTACTCTCCACTAGCCCTACCATGCAATTGGCAGTGGTGGAAACAAAACTGAACTACAACCAAGAAGCCATCTATGCAACACTAGCTCATACAATAAGCAGTGGCTGCGCCCCGACTGACATTATCTTCTACTTGCCACTAGCCCTTTCAATTGGCAGTGACGTTAGCGAGAATACATCAAGTACTTGAACTATACAAAATGAACCAAAAACAAACTACCATAAAAACCTAACGAAGGTTTACTCAACAAAAATAAAAGGGTCCGTCAGCGCGCTGATGAAGGCAGCCCTTAGTTAATAAAGGCTTAAACATGCCCGAAATACACCTGACAACTAACACAAAACCTGACTGATTTGTGAAATGTCATAAAGGTATACGGCTGGTCACATCAAGCCATCACATAGTGGTGTGCGATGTACAGACATTTTTTTACCAAAAATGAATTGTTGGGGTCTAGCCCCGCCTGTGTCTCCGTGAGATCTGACTTGTTCTGATCCGCCACTCATGCGATTGATTGTGTGACCAATCAAAACCCAAAAGCACAAATCAGTCACTCTCCAACAAAGCGAAACAACGCTAAACACACGGCTCACTAAATCCCTGAAAGTCTTCACCAAAAGCCAGCACTGTGGTAAACACTATGCTAGGCAAGGGGGAAAGTTCCCCGCACCGTCCCTCCTGCAGTGTCCGATTAATGGCACACAATGCGGATAAACTGTGTAAGTCTATGACCTGACAAACATATCCCCGTGAACGCTTCTATAGATTGGACAATGCAACATAGCGTTGCTCGTCAAGGCGTTGATTCATAGTCGGTACCGCCAGACACTGTCCGGCAACACAGGGAAAGTGAGAGAATGTACGCGACAACAACGGAATGAACCCCCACCACCCTCCTACGACCAAATGACAAAAGAAGCACTACCCACGCAGCCCGGGGCCTTCATGGAAAACTGCACTTGCCAAGCCTGAAAACGAATCGAAACGATTCACAGGACCGGAGAAGTGTACTACGTCAGTACTCGAGGACTCGCATACACAATGGACGCAGGGGACACGCTATACCGCTGAGAGCCTCGTTGTTTCTCAAGGGCCCGTACACGAAACGTACGCAATCAAGTCAGCGCTACGGACACAGACTACACGGCATATCACCGGACCAGTTTTGTATCGCACCGCGAGCACACACGCCGCCCCATCAGACTCCATCAGAAGTGACGCAACAGCAGCCGAGTCAGTATTGAACGCTTTCAGCAACTTGACCCGTGCTGGTAGGCGAGAAGAGAAGATGAGAAGAGCGAAGGCTGAACCCCGATATACTGCCACAGAAACTACACGGATCACTGGACACAGAAGGACCTTTGGACCATCCTGGCATCGTGAGCAGACACGCCGCCCCGCCTAGCAACCACTGACTGACTCCACTGATCAGGAATGTCGCAACAGCTGCCGAATACAGTCGACTTGACCAGTACCAGAACTGAGATAAGAAAAACACAGAAAAACTGAGTGAAAGTACGCGACAACAATGGCATGAACCCCACCACCCTCCGACGACCGAATGATAACAAAAGAAATACTACCAACGTAGACCCTACAGATATCGGCACCGTCGATCTTGGCCAAATGGAAACGATTACCCAGGGCCGAAGTATAGAACCATACACACTCGACGACTCATCAAGATCCGTCAGCGACAGAGTGAAAAAGGCTGTCGACCCACTTTCCCAAGTGCCAATTAAATTAGCCGGAGCATCCTGACACAGTAAAGACTACACGGACCACTGGACACAGGAAGACCTCTTGACCAGCCCTCCGGCACCGCGAGCAGAAACGCCGCCCCGCGTAACAAGCTCTGACTCCACAGAAGTGACGCAACAGCTGCTGAGTACTGAAAGCTTTCGACTTGACCAATGCCGGAAGATGAGAAGAGCGCAAGTTGAAACCCGAGACATTGCCCCACAAAACTGACTACACGGGTCACACAGCAAGACCTCTGGACCAGCCCCACTGATACGACGAGCAGACACGCCGCCTTACGTCAGCAACCACTGACTCAGTCCAGAAGTGACGCAACAGCAGCAGAAAATTGAAAACGGCCTTCCACGTGACCAGTGCCGGAAGATGAGAGAGCAGACTGAACCCCGAGACACTGTCAACGCGTAAAATGAGAAATCTACTCAGCGCACCGTCAAGCGATTCAGAAACACGAAGGTTGTGAAAAAGCAACAAGAAATAAACCTAAACAACCGAAAAAAGAAAAACAGGTGGGAAATACTTCCATAACGGACCCACTGACGTCATTCCCGTATTGAATCAACTACATCACAACGGCCGAACAACTACATGCTCTACCATCCGAACAACAAACGTGGAAAAACGCATGGAGTAAAATGAACCCCTGATGCTGTCAGCGTAGGACAGACACCCATCACAGTGACCAAAAGCACTGATAAGTGTCGAGTGGACAATACCTTCTCCACATATCTCAGCTCCGTACCAACGCGTGGTTGACCGACTCAGCCATAAACAGACGGCATCGTCACAGACGGAACCCCCCGGAATGACAGCGTAAAGATGCGCCCTACCACAAAGGACATCAGTGTTTTATCTTAAACACTGCGACTCGATTGGCAGCCTGTCCACGACCCACTAAATGCTGAAAAAACCAAGCTAGCAGCGGAAAAAAAGATGATATAAAGCGAACCCCAGCTCGCAAAGCCCGAAACAGACCAAGTTATCAGCGAGAAACAGAACCTCCTACCACTGAGTAACGACCGCAAACTTGAAACAACTACTGTTGTGGATTAAACACGTTCCACATCCACGGCCACCTCCACCTGCAGACTCAGTGAATCTAGTCGGCATAGACGGAATCTCGACACACCCGGCTTAGGCTGCAAAAGTTCTACAAAGAAAAACGTGAGACTACAAGCCAGTAAACGAGCGACTAACGGGATGAATTCACCATCCTTCTAAAAACAAACAAGTCCCACAGATCAACAGGGCAGGCAGAAAGGCTGACTGAACCGGCTACATCATGGCGACCCTCACAGACGCAGCTAGTCAGTTGATCACATCCAATCCCAAATAGATGAACTTGGCACAGCAACTTGAAGTGGCACAGCACCACCAGAGCAAGGAAGAGACAAACGCAGAGGAACAACCCCCCCCCCCCCCCCCCCCCAAAAAAAAAAAAAAAAAAAAAAAAAAAAAAAAAAACATCAAAAGCCAAATTTTAAAAAAAAAGCAGCAACAACAAGACACACGGCGGAGTGCAAGAAGTACAGGCGGCAGTCACGGAGTGAACCCCTCACACCCTCCTACAAGATCAGGAAACCCCATCCACTCTGCTACAAGATCAGAAAAACAACCCAACAACCTGATCGGCTCAGTTGTAGAATTAACTGCGCATCAGTAGTATTCTAAAAATATGAGACTAACCATCCTTACAACGAGAATCGCCCTGCCATCAACGCAGCAATCACACCGCAAGAAGTGACGCAACCACCTGAGGAAGTCACAACATGCCTGTGCGTGTGTGAATTGCAAGACAGAGCCTGAACCCCCAGAAACCGCCAACCCCGCAGAAAGTAAAGACCAGACGGCACATCACTCAGCAGCATATCCCGAACAAAACAGCTAAGAAGCAACACACTTTAAAGACAGAAACGACGAGAGAGCGAGGACCCGACGCATCATCCGTTACACAAATACCGCACAGGCTGAGCACAACCTGGCTACGCTCTTCTGACCTGACACTGAGCGACATGCAGAGAAACATACACATGAACCTCAGCTTCAAAAACAGACAACGCAATCAACGCAGGGCACACACCATGACCAGCAACGACTGATACAGAAAGATCTACGTGGACAAAAACATTTAGCACATTTTAAGCCTCCCACCAGACGCAGTCAGTTTCACCGACAAACAGAACCCAGGCGCAGACGGAACCCCGAAATACCGCGAATCCGCAAAACTGGCAAAACAAAAACAACTCCGAACAATCCAGTTAAACGGCGACGAAATGAAACTCCGCACTATCCTCCTACAAACGAGCCAAGGGTACGCCCACCTTCCACACTGAGAACATACGGGCTGAGTAAAATAAAAAATAAAACTCCACGAACCACAACCGGCGAATTAACGGCAACAAACTACTGTCTCAATGCCTGGGAACGATATTGGGAATGAAATCAACTCCTAACTGCCACGCCAGACCGACTGACCAGAGAACATTAGAAGAAGCGAGAATGAAATGAATCGTATATCCAGGACTGAGCAGACCAGCTGCAAGAATTGGCGCAGCAGCAGTCAGACTGCATGCCTGAAAATGAGACAGCACAGTCTGAACCCCCAGGCACTACCCGCGCGGAAAATAAAGACAAGAGTGCGCATATCAAGAAGACAACTACTCTACCCGCCCCAACAATAAGCGAACCACACTGAAACATCGAAAAATACTTAGGAGCCATTGTGACAGATGAGGGATCAAAACCAGAAATACTGTCCAGGATTGCGCAGACAACTACAGCACTGACAAGATTGAAGACCATATGGAAGGACGAAACATCACACTCTGCTCCAAGATCAGACTGATGCGGTCCGTAGTCATCTCAGTGTTCTTGTATGCCTGTGAGTCATGGACCCTCACAGCAGACCTTGAAATCAGGATATAAGCCAATGAAATGAGATGTTTTCGAAGGCTGCTTGGCGTTTCACACAGAGATCACGAACGAGGAAGTGGAAAGCAGAATCAGGCAAGCCATCGGGCCCTAAGAAGCCTTATTAGCCATTATGAAAAAAAAACGCAAACTGAAGTGGTATGGGCATGTCACACGATCAGCAGGGCTTGCCAAAACAATCCTGCAAGGCATTGCAAGGAGGACGAAGGAGAGAAAGACAGAGGAAAAGATGAGAGGACAATATCTCAGAGTGGACAGGACTGAAGCTGGGCGACACGCTAAGATTGGCAGAGAACAGAGAGGAATGGAGAAGGCTGGTTGCCAAGTCATCAGTGGTGCCCCAACGATCAGCAAGACTACGGTATATAAATAGATAGATAGATTCAGACAGAGTGGGCGGTTCGTCCAATTTAACCTTTACTGGGAGGGGTGGGATTTGGAGGATGACTGTTTCTTGAACAGTGCGCTCAGCGCTGAAGAGGTTCTGAAAGTATTCCGACCAGCGGTTCAAGATGGAGGTATTATTTGTGATGAGGGCCTGTCCATCAGCGCTTCGTAGGGGACTTT
This sequence comes from Semisulcospira habei, assembly GCA_036245525.1. Taxonomy (NCBI): domain Eukaryota; kingdom Metazoa; phylum Mollusca; class Gastropoda; family Semisulcospiridae; genus Semisulcospira; species Semisulcospira habei. The sequence goes on along the minus strand of BTPG01000002.1, from coordinate 43,485,690 downwards.
GTACCAGGTGCCTGGAGCCATACAGGGATTACATTGCTTCGTAGTAGCCCCTGTGGTCACCGTTGTCAGCGCAAAGCTGGGTCCTCTGAGTCTGGTCCACCACTCGTTCTGGAGCTCTCTAAGCGTGCGCTGGAGACTGCTGCAGATGAGGCGGAAGGCAGACTTCTTTACAGAGCAGGAAGGCTGGGCTAGGTGGGCCTGATGGGCGTTTTTTTTTTGTTTGTTTGTTTGTTTGTTTTGTTTTTTTGCTAGGCGTTTCTTGATCTCTACGTCATTTTCGTCAAACCAGTCTTTGTTCCTCTTTCTATCAAAACCCAAGACTTCTGCAGAGGATTTTGCAATAGCAGTTTTCAGTTGTTCCCAGAGTGTTTCAGTCAAGGGAAGAGTCTGCTGGGTCAGCTGTGCCTTTGAGCATGCGCTGTAAAGTTGTCTGAAAGGCAGCTTTCACGTCGTCACGATGAAGGCTGGCAACATCAAGCAAACATCTGGCAATATACATGAACACATGTATCACACGAGTTACATGAACACTTGTATCACAGGAGTTACACGAACACTTGTATCACACTGTAGGGCAGTGGGCAGATGTTCACATCTGCACGGGACTTAGACGACCCCGCCCTCCACGAGTCCCCTGCTGCCTTGCAGGCCTGGCCGCTTGGCTGCGGAAAGGCTAAGGGGTTTCCCCTGACATCAAAGCCCCCGTGTCTCCGGGGAAGGCTTTTGAGCCAGAGAATAGGACAAGGACAGTTTGATATAAAACCTACGACCCGAGGACCTCGATGCCATCGTCCCAGCTTGCTAGGCCATGGCAGACGAACCAATGGTTTAAAGCGTGGGGCCAGTACTGCGCACACTGCACTCCACCAAAAAGCTCCACCGCGCAGGCTTTAGGAAACGTCCACGGACCATGACAATGACCATTCCAAGTCCTGTAGCGACGGGCGAGGGGCGAAACGGCAGGTGAAAGGTGTTACTGGCAGCCGCAGTCTCAAACCTGCATGCAGGCGGTTCAGGTTATTGGTCGCCTGATGTTGACCTGTGGATGACAACATCACTCGGCACACCCTGAACGACCAAGCAGCCTTCTCTAGGGACAGCACTGCTTGCTCCACACGGAGAGGGGCCTAGAAAAGGTGGCCTAACCAAAGATCGTCCCCTCGCAATCCCAGTTGGCTAGCCGCGGTCAACGGGCATCTTCTCCTGCGGTCAAAAAACAAGAAAGAATAACGGATCCACTCTCATGACGACCACGACCGGACTCAACGTAGCATGCTGGAACATCCGAACCATGCTCGACAAAGCAGACAGCGGACGCCCTGAACGTCGCTCCGCCCTCATTGCCCATGAATTGCGGAGGTTAAAAAACATCGACATCGCCGCGCTCAGTGAAGTACGTTTTCCAGACGAAGGCAGCCTCCAAGAACTTGGCGCTGGGTACACCCTCTACTGGTCAGGCAAGCCTGAATCAAAAAGACGGCTCTTAGGCGTGGGTTTCATGGTCAAGACCTCCATTGCGACTAAGCTGGAAAACCTACCAATGGGTCACTCCGACCACATCATGTCCATGCGCCTCCCACTGAGACACAAGCAACACGTCACCCTTCTCAGTGTGCACTCCCCAACCCTCCTGGCAGAGCCTACTGAAAAGGACAAGTTTTACACTGACCTGCACAACCTCATACAGAGCACCCCTGCAGACGACAAAGTCATCATCCTTGGCGACTTCAACGCCAGAGTGGGCCAGGACTCTGAAGCCTGGAAAGAAGTCCTCGGCAAGCATGGCGTCGGGAACTGCAATGACAATGGCCGCCTACTGTTGGAGTTCTGTGCAGAGCAGCAACTGGTCATCACCAACACTACTTTTCAGCAAAAGGACAGTCGAAAGACCATCTGGATGCATCCTCGCTCCAAACACTGGCACCTTATCGACTATGTCCTAGTGCGTCAGAAGGACCGCAGTGACGTCATCCTCACCAGACCTGACCCACGTCATCTGCACGCTGTCTCACGTTACACCGTGATACTCTGACCCACGTCATCTGCACGCTCTCTCACGTTACACCGTGATACTCTGACCCACGTCATCTGCACGCTGTCTCACGTTACACCGTGATACTGACCCACGTCATCTGCACGCTCTCTCACGTTACACCGTGATTCTCTGACCCACGTCATCTGCACGCTGTCTCACATTACACCGCGATACTAACCCACGTCATCTGCACGCGTTCTCATGTTACACCATGACACTGACCCACGTAATCTGCACGCTGTCTCACGTTACACCGTGATATTGACCCACGTCATCTGCACGCTCTCTCACGTTACACCGTGATACTCTGACCCACGTCATCTGCACGCTCTCTAACGTTACACCGTGATACTCTGACCCACGTTATCTGCACGCTGTCTAACGTTACACCGTGACACTGTCCCACGTCATCTGCACGCTGTCTAACGGTACACCGTGATACTCTAACCCACGTGAACTGGCGCAATGCTAGAGGTTTTTTGACTTATATGGATGGTCATGTTCTCTGTTGTTTTTTTTCTGCCCCTGCCTCAAGCCTCATGCAAGGCATACCGCAGACGTTACCCGCTGTCTGGAGTGCGGACTCTGGCTATCGGCCTAAAGCTTGTGCAAGCCTACTGTGACCAGGACACGGACGGCGGCGGATGGACGGTATGTGACTTTAGCAATGTACTTTCCGAGTATCAAACATTTTACTGTTAAGGTGGACGTATTAATACACATAAAGATGTTTAAAATGTCTTGTTGAGATCTCACCGAGTCTTTTCTTGAGTGTAGAGGCTACTAAGAACTCTAGCGAGCCAGGGTCCCACTAACCCGGCCGGGAACTCAGGTTTTTTTTTTTTTTTTTTTTTAATTTTTATTTTTTTTATTTATTATTATTTTTTTTTGGGGGGGGGGTGGGGGGGGGGTGGCGAGGCCCCGAAGCCAATCATTGGCGCACTAACTTAGCTGATAGGTGGCGCACAAGATATTTGGTATCCTAACTCTCTCGAAAGGTCTAAATTGACTGTGGGTGTCATAGCGCACACTAGAATCGAAGCCGATCTGTTGCTTGAGGTAGCTCGTTTCCGTCGCTAGACTAGAAGAAATCGCCAATTTGGAACTCGTGATGCTTGCTTGTATCTCAGTCGCAGAGTTGTCTTGATAACAGTATTACCTGGTTTTGCTGACGGATTTACTTAGTATTTTTCTTTTTCTTCCCAAAAAGAGCCTTTCCAAGGAGCACAGTGTTTTCATATGTACTTCCAGAATTAGGCGCCAAAGGAATTATAAACAAGAATATGACGTAATCTTGCTTTCGAGTGACGTAAATGTTTTCTTGTTTCCATCATTTATGCTAATGACGTGGAATCTATTTATCCATCCAAATTCTTCAATTTTTTGTGGACAAAATTGCGGGATGTCCGACATCTCTCACGTCCCAGTAGCTGACAGTGACGTGCATTTAATAAAACCTGCTACATGAGTTTAGGGTGACATAGGGGCTCCAGGTAGGTCGCTTCTCCGGTTCCTTGCCCACTCGGTACCGGCCTTCAAGTGACGTGGGTGGGTAGTCTCCTCAGTCACTGACTGAGTGTGCTTTGTCCAAGATAGGACTTGACGTCAGCAGATATGTTGTTCAGTCTTTTTCACTGGTCCGCTTTATAAGGAGCTGAGCTAACCCAGGTCTTACCATGTTGGATCCTTAAAAAATACTCATTAGTTTTTGGTCCTTTGGATCCCGATCGTTTGCCGTTCTTGGAGACCCATGTCGGGGGAGAAGAGGATTCTGGTGGCTGAAACACTCAATTTGGCCTTCGCTTCTACCTAAACGGGAGGCTAGTGGTACCGGCCTAGTCAATCGGCTCGTGTCACGTTAAGTCTTATCCCACTGTTGACATTCAGGTTGATATACGGAGCACCATGTTATAGCCTCAGCTGCTGATTAGGTGCTTTACGCCAGCATCCCCCTGCATTCAACCGTGTGATAGAAGGCGGTGGCTCTGACGGTTCAATCGGGTTTAACCCCCTGATTGAATCCTTCCGGCAGTCTGCATTGTGCGTCGGCTGGAGACCCGCCAACAGATGCACTTTCTAGTGTTGGGCTCGGTGGTGGGCGGGGGACCCCCGGGGGATGAATACCTATCATACTGTAATATGGAAACCACAAAAAAATCACCTAGCACCATTGACCTTGATAACGACTCCGACTGCGAGGAAGCGACGCCTCAGGCGTCGTCCGTCTGGCCTCGCTTTCTCATTGTCCACTGCAAAGTTAAAGAGAAGACTGTTTCCAAGCTGCACCCTTTCCTGGTAAGGGAGACTCTCAGGAGCCGTGTTGGCTGGCCTGAGGCCCAGCGCCTCAGGTCTGGAGACTTGTTGGTAGAGTGCCGTACCCGGACGCACTCCAACGGGCTAATGAGGCTCTCCTCTCACGGAGACACTCCAGTGGAGATCACACCCCACAAAACGATTAATTCTTCTAGGGGTGTTATTAAAGATCAAACATTGTCACAACTGTCAGAAGATGAACTTGTAAGGAAGTCGCAGGGGGTGACTTACGTCAGGCACTTCGTTTCCAAGCGAGGTAGTGGGGAGATCCTTCTACCTACCATCAACCTGACGTTTGGCACCCCCACCCCTCCTACTACCATCTGGGGAGGTTAATACTCCTTAAAAGTGAAGAAGTACGTCCCTCTCCTCTTCCGGTGCTTTAAGTGCTAAAAGTATGGCCATGGGGAGAACACATGCCGCCAGGAAGAGGCTTCATGCGCCCGTTGCACTAAGCCCGGAAACTCTGCTGAGTCCTGCACAGCCACCCCCCCACCCCCCCCTGTGTGTGAATTGCCATGGGGCGCATATGGCTTCGGACAAAAAATGGCCTCGTTGGATATCCGAGTGCAGGATTCAGCAGGTGTGTGTGGAGAAGGGGCTGTCCTTTGCGGACGCCAAAAATCTGAGGCTGCGCCAAACTCTAGTAACACATCTGTGTATACATGCAGTGCTGTGGTGGCAGGCAAGCGCCCCACCGCGATTTTGAGAGTCAACCGCCAAATTCTTGGTTGGGGGCGGAGCCTCGGATCCTCTCGCCTCTGGAGAGTAACCCTCCTCCAGTGGTGACGAGGAGCTAGGGAACGCAGAAGGCGGACACTACCGGTCCGGTAGCACCGCCTTCTGTTCCCCCAAGCCTCAGCCCCCACCCAAGCCTGTCAGTTTGTCTACTCAAAAGGCTTCTGGCTCTGGTCAGCCTTCTAAGGCCGCTAACTCCTGCGGCAGTAACGCTGCCCAGAACCAGAATTTTAAAAAAGCTACGTGGCCGCTGTGCGCACGTGCCCAGAAGGGGGACACTGATGTCCCCATTCAAAACAAATATGCTGCATTGGAGGAGCAGATAGAGGGAGCGAAAGTTGTTGTAGCTGGTGCTGCGGCGGCTCCACTTCCCTCATGTCCAAAGAACCAGAGGACTCCTTTCAAAGCAAAGAATAAAAGTGTGTGTGTGTGTGTGGGAAGGGGGGGGGGAGTCGCGCCTCTCCCCCACATAAGACATAATCATGTACTCCCTGCTTCAGTGGAACTGTCGTGGTTTTCACGCTAACTTTGACGAATTACGTCTTTTAGCCAAGTCCTATAACCCCTCAATAATATCTCTTCAGGAGACTTGCATAAAGACTTCTGACCCTGAGTCCTTTGATGTGTTTTTTTTTTAAGACATGAACGCGTGCTTCCGGGAGACGTTTCGTTTCAGCTTTACCTTCTAGGACTCTGTCCCAGAAAGGCTGCTTGAAGAATTAGGGGCAGGGGTGGCTCGGTTCTGTCGGCCATCTTGGAGATGGTGCCAGTTTGCTCACGGATAAAAGGGCTGTGGCCAATTTGCTTGCCTCCACTATTGCCCATATTCTTCAACAGAGCATTATTCACCCTTCTTCCAGAGAGAGAAGGAGAAGCGAGAGTCTCGTATTTGTGATTTTAAGTCCGATAACTCAGAAGACTATAATGCCCCTTTTACGTTTTCAGAATTGTAACAAGCCTTGCAGAAATGTAATGACTCTGCTGGTAGACTAGGTACAATCTACTATCAGCTCCTAACGCTTGTACTTCTCAAAGCATTTAACTATATCTGGATAACCGGTCATTTTCCGCCATCATGGCGCCAGGCTCCAGTTGTGCCAATCCCCAAGGCAGGTAAGGATCCTTCCGATCCGGGCAACTACCGGCCAATCGATTTGGCATCGTGTTTACGTAAAACTATGGAACGCCTGGTCAACGCCCGCCTGGTGTGGCATCAGGGTCTCATCACAGACCTCCAGTGTGGTTTCCAGCGCTTCCGTAGTACAACTGACCATTTAGTCCGCTTTGAGCCGTTTATCCGAGATGCTTTTGTCAACATGCAGCATGTTTATGCAATTTTCTTAGATCTTGAGAAGGCATATGACACTACCTGGAAGTATGGTATAATGTCTGACTTGTTGGACATTGGTTTTAAAGGGCACCTGCCCGTTTTTTTATCACAATTTTTTGTCTAACCGGTCCGTGATGAAACTCTATGCGCACGCATAGGGTACACGGTACAGTTTTGTTAGCGGTTTGTCTTGTGACAACTATTCTGTGTGGCACGAGACCCACGTGAAATCTTAAAGGAACTTTTGGCACGGGGAGTTTTTAGTGAGTTCAGGCGAACAGAGCTGTAGAAACGTCAGTACGGGGCTTTACTGTCAGTGTGGACAGACGTGTGTGAGATACCTTAGCCCGTATTCCAAGACTCTGAAACCTAGAATTCAGGTATGTTCCTATACGTATTATTGATGGTTACTGCGTTAACAGATAGTGTGCGTTAGTAGGAGTTAATTCGGTTGTGTAGTGGTGATTGGTTTGGAATTCATTGAGGCAACCGGTGTTTTCTATATAGTTATTTACCGAGATAGATAACTAAGAAATATGAGGTGTGTATGCCTACCTCGTTATGAAGGTAGTACGTGGTGTAACGACGGTGTTTTCGTGTACTACTGAACTAAATTGTTACATATATAAACGTTTATCCTAATGGAATGAGTGTGTGCGTGGGTTTGTTCTGCTAATCAGTATAAAGGTGGGTGTTCTATCTCTGTTCACTAGACTCTTTCATTCACCACACACGCGCTTACAAACAAGGACAAAGGCCACACAATTATCTCTCTTTGCCCTCTGTTTAAATATTAACATGCACTCATAACATACATTAAACCACACAATTCACATCATATAAACCAATCTACACAGATAACTAACAAGTGGCATATAGGTTATTCACAACTTCAGCGCTCACACATTCACTCGCTACCGTAGAGGTCGTTGTCTCCCTCGAGAGACGTCACTCGACTCCTCTTTATACTAGTGTCGACACAGTCAATATCACATTGACGACTTGACGGAGATTTCCCGAACTGAATATTACTATTCAATGACTACTCACAGATTTAGAACATTCCTAGGCGTGAAATTAACGGCGCTAGGCGACAATAGCTACACTGAAGGAACACCGCATGTGGTCCTGTAGCTCGAATCTGTGGCTTACTTCGCTACCGTTGCTGCTCGTAGCACCAGTGATGGTAGGACGAAGGAGAGATGAAGGCTTGATGATGTCCGCATCTGTTCACGTACGTGATGCCTTCAGGACAGCTTCATCGGCCCTACACCAGGGGTTTCCGCTCCGTACCGGCCCCGCTGTATTCAATATACAGCTACCGAATTCTCTAGCCAGAATTCTTCCTCAGAGCCCTAGCAAAAACGACCGCTCGGCTCGACTGGTGTAGCATCTCTAACTTGCAATTATTCCCGATGCCACACTGTCACTCCCACACGTGACACGTGAACATCGCTCACCTACATTACCACACGTGAACATGGTTTATCTGTACATTCCCGCTCGTGAACATTGCTTATCTCTACATTATTCGCACGTGTACATTCGGTCCAACTGCTAATGACGTCACACCATCGTCCGACCGAAAACCTGCACTAAAGGCGTTCGTTACACGTGGTTAAGTATAGTCTTTTCAAGTGTATGGGATAACGTATAGCGAGAGTTAGGTTATAGTCTGTTTCAAGGTAGTGACAGAGATATGGGGTGTTACGAAAGTAGTCGGGGTATGAAGCACATGTGTGAATTAACGTGTGAGTTATTTGTATCAGCCAGGTTACGTAATGTATCTCATATTATCCAATATGCTGTGTGTTTAGCAAGTGTTATGGTTTAGGATTTTATTATTGTTCAGAGTGCTTGTCAGAGATTGGAGCGACGGACACCGAGACGTCAGTCACCGGGGACCTATCGCGAGGTCATCTCTTCATCTCTTCACTCAGGGAGTGAGCGACCGGTGCCGAGACACCCGGGTCACAGCAAAGACTGCGCTACAGAGCGATTTACGAGGACGTCCATGGTACGAGAAACGGGACGACTCGGGAGCGTACGAAGAAGGACTTGCACGCCTAGACGTGAAAGGACAGAGCGTAACCAGGCGAGAACACCAAACAGGTTGGATTGTGAGAGACAGCTACGTAGCCATGTATTTACATTGTGTATTTGTATGTGGTGTTGATGTGCTTGTAGTGGGAAGGTGTGGTGTGCATAGTTGTGATAATCTTTTGAGCGTTTCTTTTATTATTTGTTATAAACGTCGTCGTTAGTAAGAAAGCCCGTGTGTTGAGTTTTACCGCGTGAGTGCGCCCGTCTGGGTCAGTGGCGGTGTATGCGTCTGTTGTGCGAGAGTCTGTTCGTGCGACTGGGGGAAAGTCTGCGTGCGTTACACGGTCGTTCCGTGTCCGTATGGGTTCCACCCTCTCCGACTGCATTGAACAGGAGATGTGTCTCCCGAAGGACAGTATTCTATCTCCTGTTTTATTCAGTATTAAAATTAATAACATTGTAAAGGCCGTCAATGAAGCTTCTGAATGCTCTTTGTTTGTGGACGACTTTGCTTTGTGCGCACGAGGTCGTGGACTTGCGTCCCTTGAGAGTCCCTTGGAGCTGTGCGTTGATCGCATCCACAGTTGGATGTCTCTCAACGGATTCAAGTTCTCAACTCCAAGAAAGCCTGTGTGCATTGTACTAACCAGACGAAATTTTTTCCAGAACCTAGCCTGAGCATTGCTGGAGTGCCTATTAAGGTGGCCGAGGAGGAAATGTTTATGGAGGTCATCATTGACAAAAAAAATCCCATGTTCCGCAATCATATTAATTACCTTAGAACCTCTTGTCAGAAGGCTCTCGACGTTCTTCGTGTCGTTGGTCGTACTGACCGGGCTGCAGACCGCATTGCCTTACTTCGACTGTACCGGGTCCAAACTGGATAACGGCTCTGTGGTATATGGCTCCGCTTCCAGTCTGATTTACAGTGTCTGAAAACAATTAACCATCAGGGCCTGCGGATATGTTTGGATGCCTTCAGGACGTCTCCCGTTCCTAGTCTGTATGCCGAAGCCAGGAAGCTTTCTCTCAGGCTCTGTCTCATGCTCAGCTACATTCAGAAACTGATTCCCATCCAGACAATCCTGCCTATGATTGTGTTTTTAAACCACCGATTGCAGTAATTTACTATACCCATCCGGGAGCTGTCCGTCCACTTTCCTTCCGTGTCCGACCTCATCTTAAGTCGGCCGGAGTGGCTTTGGACAAAGTTTTGGAATCTTTGCAACACTTTACTCCTCCCTGGCTATTACCATTTCCTGACATCTTGCTGGACTTGACCGCCCACAAGAAGCACTCTATTCCACCAGCCATATACCAACAGAGCCTAAATGAACTCCTTTCGAGTTTTCCTGGCTATTGTTGTATCTACACGGATGGGTCAAAGTCTGAGGATGGGAGAGTGGCTGCGGCTGCAGTGTCCTCTCGCTATCCTAGACGCCCATTTACGCTTCCCCTCCCCGACCATTCATCCGTATATAATGTAGAACTGCAGGCAGTTTTGATGACACTCAGGCATGCCTATCGGTCTCGAGAAAGGAAATTTTTGCCCTGCAGGCCCATCAGGACGCAGGAACAGACCACGTCCTACTGGTGCAGACTAGCGAGCTCTACGCAGACTTGATGAAGATTTATTATGACATCATTTTTATTTAGGTCCCAGGGCATGTGGGCGTCGAAGGCAACATGTTTGCGGATTCTGCTGCCAACGATGCCCTCAATGACCCTGTCTTTTACACACAGACTGTTCATAGTGATTTTAAAGCTGTGATTAGTGCGTACATAGCCCGCGAGTGGCAGTCCAAGTGGGACATTGAGGAAGCGAACAAGCTGCATGAAGCTCTTCCTACGGTGTCCGACAGTCTACTTTACCGCTGCGGCAGCCGCCGTGAGGAGACTGTCCTTGCTCGGCTCCACATCGGGCACACGTATGTTACTCACTCTTACTTACTAAAACAGGATGAGCGTCCATCGTGTTTTGCCTGTGATGAGCAGTTTTCTGTTCGACACCTTTTGCTGTATTGTGCCGTTCTAAGTGACACAAGATATACTTATTTCACAGCCGACTCCTTGAAGGTTTGTTCCGGGATGTTCCCCTGACAAAATCTTCAGTTTCCTGAGAAAATGCAATATTTTAACAAGAACTGAGCATTCTTAGACTATGTGAATTTTATTATTTTGACCTTTTTGAGTCTATAGACGTTTTCGTGATAGACTCGTGCGACATTTTAGCGTGACGTATTTTTAAAGATATATTTACATATTGTCTTAAGACCTTTATTTTAGTCTGGCTGACCAAATTTTTACCCATCCCGCAGTGAGATGGCCTTAGTCGCCTGCTTTGCGTTAAACCCCAATAACTAACTCTTCAGTTCCGTCCTTTCTTTCTTTTTATGGTCGCAGTAGCAGGACTTTGCACCAGTTATTTCTCCTGAATGTTAATAGTTAAGGCGGCTGCTTTCATGTGGCACTGACGGATGATTCCCCACGTGGCGATGGGGCGAGATGACAGTGATATCGATGAAGACAAGACAGATCGTCAGCGTTACGTGGCAGTCGTGGTTGTACTATGATACAATGACACCAGAAGCACACACGCAGGGTTCTTGTAAAGAAACTTCATTCAGCTGCAACCGTCACACGTGGCACAAGGTTGTAGACCACACTAGAGTAACAGTTCCAACAATATTTTATTGCAGCGATGCAATCTATAGAGAGAGACACAATGACAATGACAATGACAATGATCCTTTATTTGACAACGGTAAAAGTTTTGGTAGTAACAACCATTTTTCGAACTTGCCGTTGCTAATCTACTGATTACAGAGTTACTATCGTACTAATTGTTTTCTACTACTAAGAAGGAAAAAAAACATTACATGACACAGCACAAGCCAAGAATGAAAAAAAGAATAATAATAATAATAATAATGTTGGGGGGGGGAAGTGACATAGGAATTACCAACTTTACTGGTCGGGCATAATGACATGTTGTGAGGTTTAATTAAAATAATATAATAAGAATACACACAACCTAATACGCATACATAACGCATGCACATTTGAGCACGCCACTCTCTATCTCTAATATACACGTGCGCACACGCACACACGTGCACACACACGCTTAAGCTAGTCAGTCATATGAGTAGCTGGCTACATACAAGCTGTACCGAATAAATATGAGTCATCAGTCAAAACCTGTGATACACGCAATTAATGATCTAATGAGAAATAGTATTTTTCAATATGTGCACAGTCACGGGGATGCTGCTGACAAAAAATAAGTACTTGATGAGACTTTAAACGAGGAGAAAGTAGCTGATGTCGTGACGTTTCTAGGCAAGGCATTCCAAAGACTAGAGCCAGAGAACGTCAAACTCGTTTTATAGAGATCAATTCTAGGTCGCGGCACAATAAGGGATTTTCTTGATCTGGAGTATGTTGATGACTGGACGGTAAATAGCGATGTGATATATCGGGGTAGCTTATCGTTTAATGCCTTGAACATAACCATTCCCTTATTGTAAATTAGATGATCTTTCAGGGGCAGAATTTTTAAGGCTGCCAAGTTTTGGTCAGTAGTTAAGCTGGGATCAGGGAGTATTAGTTTGGCAGCTCTCCGATGTAGAGAGTTCAATCTTTTCAAATTGACATCTCTCGAACTATCCCACACAGTAGAAGCATAGTCTATATGCGATCTAATATGGGCATTGAAGAACAGTTGACGTGTCTCCATATCAGTAATGTGTTTAAGTTTTGCTAAGATGTACAGATTTCTGGAGACAATTTTACAAATGTTACTGATGTGTAGCTGCCACCTAAGCTGGTTGTCCACCGTGACTCCTAGCAGGCGATGGTTAGTAACTTGGCTGATGGTTTTGGCTGAGAGAGAGAGAGAGAGAGAGAGAGAGAGAGAGAGAGAGAGAGAGCGAGAGAGAGAGAAAGAGAGAGAGAGAGAGATGGGGGCTACGGCCCGGCCCATTTCGTAATCAAACGGTTACTCTAATTATCTAGCCAATTAGAGTAATCAACTCCAATCATTGCAGTTACCTCTTTGATTGTCTAAGTACATTAGGTCTATTCCGAAAATCATTGAAGCTACGTTTTTTGATCAGCTGTCAACCCGTGATTATTAAGGCAGATCCCCCACCCCACCCAAATGATAATGCCGCATTGTCTTTTTTAAACATAGGTTAATTACTCTAACAACAGTCACAGCTTTTACCTTTGCCAATGCAATCGAATCGGCGATCAGCAGCAATGGACAGCAGGGTAATTCCCCGATAGCTGTCCATTGCTGGGAAAATCCTTGCAAGGCTGCTCCTGAATCGGCTGGTACCTGCCATCGCTGAAGACCAACTCCCAGAGGGCCAGTGTGGCTTCAGAGCAAACAGGAGCACCACCGATATGGTCTTTGTGCTGAGACAGCTACAGGAGAAGTGCCGCGAACAGAACAAAGGGCTGTACGTAACATTTGTCGACCTAACAAAAGCGTTCGACACTGTGAGCAGGCAAGGCATGTGGCAGATCCTGGAGCGGCTTGGCTGTCCCCCAAAGTTCCTCAACATGATTGTCCAGCTACACGAGGACCAGCAAGGCCAGGTCAGACTCAACAATGACCTCTCAGAACCATTCCCTATTCTCAACGGCGTAAAGCAGGGCTGCGTGCTGGCACCGACCCTCTTCACCATCTTTTTTAGCATGATGTTGAAGCAGGCCACAGTGGACCTCGATGATGACGATGCAGTGTACATCAGGTACCGTCTCGATGGCAGCCTGTTCAACCTCAGACGACTGCAGGCCCACACGAAAACCCTAGACCAACTGATTCGTGAGCTGCTTTTTGCTGATGATGCTGCCCTCGTTGCACACACAGAGAGAGCCCTGCAGCGCATCACGTCTTGCTTTGCAGATGCTGCCCAGCTCTTTGGACTCGAGGTCAGTCTGAAAAAGACAGAGGTCCTCCATCAGCCGGCACCCAAGACAGTGTATCGCCCTCCTCACATCACCATTGGCGAGTCTGAACTAAAGTCAGTGCACCAGTTTACTTACCTTGGCTGCATTATCACGTCAGACGCCAAGCTGGACAAGGAGCTTGACAGCAGGCTGGCAAAAGCGAACAGCGCTTTCGGGCGACTTTTCAAGCGGGTGTGGCACAATCAACAGCTGAAAACAGGCACCAAGATCAGCGTGTACAGAGCTGTGGTCCTCACCACCCTGCTGTATGGTTCCGAGTCCTGGGCCCTCTACCGCAGCCAACTACGACTCCTCGAACGCTTCCACCAGCGCTGCCTGCGTACCATCCTGGGCATTCACTGGAGTGACTATGTCACCAACGTCGAGGTCCTTGAACAGGCTGAAACTGTGAGCATCGAGGCTTTGCTGCTGCGGACACAGCTCCGCTGGGCGGGGCACGTCTCCAGGATGGAGGATCATCGCCTACCAAAGATCACCCTGTTCGGCGAGCTTGCTACTGGACACCGTGACAGAGGGGCACCAAAGAAGAGATACAAAGACTGTCTCAAGAAGTCACTTAGTGCCTGCCAAATCGACCACCACCAGTGGTCTTCGCTTGCTGCGGACCGTGACACCTGGCGCTCCACCATTTACAAGGCAGCTGTCTCCTTTGAGGACTCTCACAGAGCTAGCCTTAAGGACAAGCGGCTCAGGAGAAAAAACAGAGATGCCGCAGCTCAGAACCCTGGCCATACCTTCCCCTGCAGCCACTGCGGTCGAACCTGCCTGTCTCGGATTGGCCTCCGCAGCCACGAACAAGCCTGCAGACGTCGTGGGCAACTCCTATAAAATCTTCGTTCGCGAAGTCAAGCCAAGGACGAATCGGCGATCAGCTGTTATCGGAAAATGACTAGACTACCTGACTGCTTACGGTATTGTGGGAATTCCTGATAGGCATAAATGAGAGATTCAATGAAGAGTGCCGCAAGGCTAAAAAAATGCGCAAATCTGCTCAGCGACGCGCTTTTCCTAATCCGTCGCAAGTGAATGTTTTAACCTTTAAAAGACGTCCGTGAACGTGAACGCCGTGCTTCCTGGAGACGTTTCGTCTCGTCTTTAGCTTCTAGAACTCCATCCCAGAAAGTCTGGAAGGCTGTTCGAAGATTTAGGGGCAGGGGTGGCTCGGCTTCTGTCGGCCATCTTAGAGATAGTGCCGGCTTGATCACAGATTAAAAAGCTGTGGCCAATTTGCTTGCCTCCACCATTGCCCATAGTTCTTCAACAGAGCATTATTCACCCTTCATCCAGAGAGAGAAGGAGAAGCGAGAGTCTCGTATTTGTGATTTTAAGTCCGATAACTCAGAAGACTATGTCACATTTACATTATCAGAATTGCAGCAAGCCTTGCAAAAATGCAATGACTGCTGCTGGACTAGATACCATCCACTATCAACTCTTAACGCATCTGCCTGAGAGGTCACTCCTTGTACTTCTCAAGGCCTTTAACCATATCTGGATAACTGGCCATTTTCCGCCGTCTTGGCACCAGGCTGTGGTTGTACCGATCCCCAAGCCGAGAAAGGATCCTTCCGACCCGGGCAACTACCGGCCTATTGCTTTGACATCATGTTTATGTAAAACTATGGAGCGCCTGGTCAACGCCCGCCTGGTGTGGCATCTTGAGTCACAGGGTCTCCTTACAGACCTCCAGTGCGGTTTCCGGCGCTTCCGTAGTACAACTGTCCGCTTTGAGTCGTTTATTCGAGATGCCTTTGTCAACAAGCAGCATGTCTATGCAATTTTCTTTGATCTTGAGAAGGCATATGACACTACCTGGAAGTATCGATTATGTCTGACTTGTTCGATATGGGTTTTAGGGGGCACCTGCCCGTTTTTATTCACAATTTGTTTGACTAACCGGTCGTTCTATGTCCGTGTGGGCTCCACCCTCTCCGACTCCTTTGAACAGGAGATGGGTGTCCCTCAGGGCAGCCTTCTATCTTCTGTTTTATTTAGTATTAAAATTAATAACATTGTAAAGACCGTCCAGGATGGTTCTGATTGCTCTTTGTTTGTTGACGACTTTGCTTTGTGCGCACGTGGTCGAGGACTTGCGTCCTTTGAGAGGCGCTTGCAGCTGTGCGTTGATCACATCCAGCGGTGGGTGTCTCTCAATGGATTCAAGTTCTCGCCCTCCAAGAGTGTCTGTGTGCATTTTACTAACCTGACGAAATTTTTTCAGAACCTAGCCTGAGCATTGCCAGAGTACCAATTAAGGTGGCCGAGGAGGCAAAGTTTCTGGGGTTCATTTTTGACAAATGACTGACCTTCCACAACCATATTAATTACCTCAGAACCTCTTGTCTGAGGACTCTCGACGTTCTTCGTGTCGCTGGTCGTACTGACTGGGGTGTGGACCGTACTGTCTTACTTCGCCCGGGCCCTTGTTCAGTCCAAACTGGATTACGGCTCTGTGGTATATGGCTCGGCTTCTAAGTCTGTGCTACAGTGTCTGAACACAATTCATCATCAAGGTCTGTGGATATGTCTGGGGGCCTTCAGGACGTCTCCGGTTCCTAGTCTGTATGCCGAGGCAGGGGAGCCTTCTTACAAGCTCCGCCGCATCCGCCTCATGCTCAGGTACGTTCTGAAACTGAAGGCCCATCCGGACAATCCTGCCTATGATTGTGTTTCTAAACCATCATTTGCAGCGATTTACGATACCCATCCGGGAGCTGTCCGTCCACTTTCTTTCCATGTCCGACCTCATCTGCAGGCGGCCGGATTGGACCTGGACAGAGTTTCGGAATCCCTGCAACACATCACTCCACCCTGGCTCTTACCAGTTCCTGATATCTTGCTGGACTTGCCTGCCCACAAGAAAGACTCTACTCCACCGGCCATATACCAACAGAGCCTCAATGAACTCCTTTCAAGTTTTCCTGGCTATGGTCGTATCTGAGGATGGGAGAGTGGCTGCGGACGCAGTGTCCTCTCGCCATCCTAGACGCCCATTTAAGCACCGCCTCCCAGATCACTCATCTGTATTTAGTGCAGAACTGCATGCTGGTGCAGATTAGAGAGCTCTACGCAGACTTGATGAAAGAATATTATGACATCATTTTTATTTGGGTCCCAGGGCATGTGGGCATCGAAGGCAACAGGATCGCAGATTTAGCTGTCAACGATGCCCACAATGAACATGTCCCTGATGCACAGACTGTTTATAGTGATTTTAGACATGTGGTTAGTGCGTACATAACCCGTGAGTGGCAGTCCGAGTGGGACAAAGAGGAAGCTAACAAGCTGCATGAAGCCCTTCCTAAGTTGTCCGACGCTCTACCTTATCGCTGCGGCAGCTGCCATGAGAAGACTGTCCTTGTTCGGCTCCACATCGCGCTCACGTATGTTACACACTCTAATGTACTAATGCAGGAGGAGCGTCCATGGTGTTATGCCTGCGACGACCAGTACCCTGTTCAACACTTTTTGCTGTCTTGTGCCGATCTAATCGACACAAGGTATAAACATTTCACAGCAGACTCCTTAAAGGTTTTGTTCTAGGATGTGCCCCCGGACAAGATCTTCAGTTTTCTGAGAGAGTACCATAATTTTTAATAAGATTTGAGCATTTATAGACTATGATTATTCTATTATTTTGACCTTTTTGAGAGTCTGTCGACGTTCTCATTAAAGACCCGTGCGACATTTAGGCATGACATATTTTTAAGGTATATTTACATCTTGTCTTAAGACCTTTCTTTTAGTCTGGCTGGCCAGATCTATACACTTCCGCCGTGAGATGGTCTTAGTTGCTCGGTGTTAATCCCATATAACTAACTCCTGGACTACTTTTGTTGATTTATTGCCTGGATCGATTCTGTGGTAACGTTATCAGCCTGTATGCCTTGATAAATACGGTCTTCTCTCTCTTTTCGAGTGAGCCAAAGATCTTTGTAGCAGTAGAACACATCAGCATCATCAAGAATAAACACTTCCTGACCTTCTAGTTTAACTTTAATAGTTCTAATAATTGCTCTACCTAGGTTGTCAACTAGTGTACTGTTCGCATCTGATTCTGGCGAAAGTTCAATATTAAAAGCAAGGCGAGCAGTACCAGGAACAATAACATCACTGGGACCTAGGTTTGGAAACTTGACAGTAAGAGTTTGGTTTTGATCTATGGTGCTAGGATTGTTTGTGATGACAATTGATTGCCTAATGCCCTTAACACCTAGAGGTTCACGCAGTTTTCTGTGCAGGTCTAACTTCAATCCGTAGGACATTTTATTACGCAAAAATAAAATAACAAATTAATAAAAACAATGGCAGGTGGAAGATTTAATCATGATGATGTTGAAAAGGATGTCATGCCTAGTTATGATAACAGTATAACAGATATGTCTGGTACAAGAAATACTTCTAGTTTGCACGAGGAACTTTTACAAAGTATAACAGATATGTCTGGTACAAGAAATACTTCTAGTTTGCAAGAGGAACTTTTACAAAGTATAACAGATATGTCTGGTACAATAAAACACTTTTAGTATGTATCACGAACTGTTAAATGACAATGTAAACAAGTTTTGATGCCGCCCACCCAGAAGTCATATTTCATGATCAGTTTGATTTTGATCTTGGCAAACACCGACAAGCAAAGAAACCTTGGGTTACAGCTGACATCTTTGTTCTATGTGACAAACATCGAGTATTAAAGAAGAAGAAATCAGAGGTAGAAGGAGCTAAATGTAACGCACGCAGACTTGCCCACAGTCGTACGCACAGACTCTCACGCAACAGACGCATACACCGCCACTGACTCAGACGGGCGCATTCATGCGGTAAAACACAACACACGGGCTCCCTTTCTAAAGTAACCTTTATACACTATAAAAGAAAAGAAAACGCTTTAAAGACTATCAAACTATATATACAAGGCTCTCTATCACACACTCAAATCACAGTATCTTTGCCAGGCTAGGTTTTAGTCTCTCAATGTCTCCAACCTGTTTGATGTTGTTGCCTGGTTACGTTGGTCCTTCTCACGTCTAGGCGTGAAAGTCCTTCGTCGTACGCGTATTGCCGTCCTGTCTCTTTGGGCACGGACGTCCTCGTTCTCGTACGGTACACTGAGTTCTCGCTTGGACTTGGGTGTCTTGGTCCCAGTCAGAATCACTCAGAAGAGCTGGAGGGATGACCTCACGTAGGTCCCACCTGCGACTCGACATCTCGGCGTCTGTCTTCCACTCTTGTTACAAGAACTCTGAATAAACAATACAAGTCCCAACGTAACACTTGCTAAACACACAACATATTGGATCAATGAGAAACGTCACGTAACCTGGCTGATACAAATAACTCACACGTTCATTCACACACACACACACACGTGCTTCATAAACTATTTTCGTATCACCCCCATATCTCAGTCACTATCTTGAAACAGACTATAGCCTAACTGACACTCTTGCTATACCTTACTCTATACCCTGGAAAAGACTATGTTTAACCAACCACGTACTATCTTCCTAGCGGCTTAGACATACACACTTCATATTCCTTTAGTCATCTAACTCGGTAAACTGTATACAAAAACACCGGTTACTTCACCGAATTCTAAACATACTATACTAAACCAAACCGGAACACCGCTATACAACCACATTAATCTTACCACGCATACTGTCTTTAACTAAACAACTATCAATACTACGTTTATAGAAACATACCTGAAATCTAGGCTACAGAGTCAGGGAATGCGGGCTAGGTAACTCGAACACAACCGTTCCATACGAAAAGACAGCCCGCAATAACCAAACTAGACCTCTGACAGTCACAGCTTCCGCCTAGAACTCACTAAACAGAACTCACTAAAAATACCCGTGCTAACCATGTCTTACAGATTTCACGTACGTCTAGTCCAACACGGACTTTCGGCAACAAACCGTTAACAAAAACCGTACCGTACTAATCCTACTAAATGAGCACTATGCCCGAGCATAGAGCTTCATCACAATTCCCCCTTCCTCGGGAAAAAAAGAAACGACCGAGTTTCTTTTTAAGACTACTCGACGTAATATTATCCGAAAACAGGAAAGGACTAACTTCGACTA
Source organism: Semisulcospira habei (assembly GCA_036245525.1). Classification (NCBI taxonomy): domain Eukaryota; kingdom Metazoa; phylum Mollusca; class Gastropoda; family Semisulcospiridae; genus Semisulcospira; species Semisulcospira habei. Next base: position 43,466,159 of record BTPG01000002.1, on the reverse strand, counting down.
TCTAGAATACAAGAAAAATATTACAGCCTTAAGCCTTAACGCATACCTTCAGATCGCACAGCGAACTTGAAAACCGAATTAACGGGCTAAAACCTCAAGAAATGAAATCGATCTAACGACTGCCCACACACAAAACACACAATCGCGAGACTTCGATCTCCGATCTACCTACATATTATTGGGTGCTGAGCCGCATTTCTGTCCGCAACAGAAGTATGCCGTCTCCAGCCAACCCGACTATTGGGCCACACCCGCTGACCGATTCCCTGATTCTGGACGGAAATAACACCGTTACCCTGCTCACGAGCACGCTTGCTCTGAGCTCTCGTCGCCACTGATGCGACTACACTGCGAGTACCCTGAGCTCGCTTAACCGTCACGACTCTACTGATGACTGGCTGCACACCTTTCATGTTACCCAGAACTAAATCAACTACTGGCTCGTCGATAACACACGAAACCAGACTACCTGTAAAAAACTCTGTATCAATCTCTATCTTAGCTAAAGGGAAGACTTCCACCTTTCCTCCAAACGAAACTACTTTCTGTGTCTCGCCTGTGAACTGATCTGGTCTAACAAGGCTACGCCTGACCCCCGCGGTCGTTGTACCGGAGTCACGGAGCACAGAAACGAGACATCCGTTTACAACTCCGTCTACCAGCGGTAGGCAACCACCTCCGTCATCTGAACACACTGCGCCTAGCTGTGGTTCCTCCCCGACTGGGACCGCAAAACTGGCTACGTGAGTGGGCTGCACCGCCCCATCCACCATACCAGGATTATTAGGACCTTGATGAACCAGATGGCCGTGTTCCTGATAACTAGCATACTGCGCGCCTTCACTGTAGTACGGACAGCTCCGACTAAAGTGACCGTACCCACTACAAGAAAAACACTGTGTGTCCGAACTCGCAACACGACCACGACCATACCCACGCAAAGAAGTCCTCCACGTGCGTACGAATCGCTACCGCCATTGCTGTTACCTCGATCACCGCGTCGAAAATGCAAAGTACCTCTACCGTTAATCCGCTGGCCTCCACGTAAAGTATTGACCCCCCGGTAACCCCCAGACGTGTTAGCAGCGACCAACCCGACTGGCGGTGTCTCGGTCCTACGCGCGAGGTTTTTCGTAGGGTGCGCCATCCGAAAAGCCTCCGCGTGTTGTACCAACTCGTCCGTAGTTTTGAGGTTACGCTCTCTCAAGAATACCGCTAGATCCTTGGAAACGCTTCCAAAGAACTGTTCAGCCAACATGAGATCGAACAATGCGTCGTACGTGTGGTCGATCTTTGACAGTTCGACCCAACGTACGAGCAAATGGGACAATCGCTTGCCAAACGACATAAACGATTCCCCTGTCTCTGGCCGACAAGCTCTTAAGCGTTCCCTAAAACCTTCCGCATTACACTGGAACTTCTGCAAGAGACACTCCTTCAAAGTCTCGTAATCTATGGTCCCCGAAACGGTCAAACTATGGTAAAGACTCAAGGCCTGTCCCTCAAGCACAGATGAAAGCAAAACGGGCCAGTTGGCAGAAGGCCAACTCAACGCCTGCGCATGAGACTCAAAACGACACAAAAAAGCGTCAATAGAGTCTACGGACTCTTTAAACATCGGCAGTTTAGGAAACTTGCGTATGCCTCGGCCTACTGAATCACTATCTGGTCTAGATCCCGCATCTCGAGCTAACTGTATTTGTACCTCCCTATCTTTCTCCTTTTCTTCTCTCTGATACTCTAGTTCCTTCTCTCTTAACGCATGTTCCCTCTCGTCCTTCTCTCTCTGAAATGCTCTCTCTTCTCTTTCTCTCTCTCTCTGTACTTCTAACTCTTTCTCCCTAAAGACCCTTTCTTTCTCATATCGCTCTCTCTGAGCTTCTAACTCTTTCTCCTTAAAGACTCTTTCTTTCTCTTCTCTCTCTCTCTCTCTGAGCTTCTAATTCTTTCTCCTTTAAGATTCTTTCTTTCTCTTCTCTCTGTCTCTGAGCTTCTAATTCTTTCTCCTTTAAGACTCTTTCTTTCTCTTCTCTCTGTCTCTGAGCTTCTAATTCTTTCTCCTTTAGCTCCATTTCCTCTTTCTTAAGTATTCTGTCTTTCTCTTCTCTCTCTCTCTGAATTTCTAGCTCTTTCTCCTCCCTCTGTATCTGCATTTCCAACTCTTTCTCCTCTCTAAGTCTACGCATCTCCAACTCTTTCTCGTCTTTCACCCTCTGAACTTCTAACTCCTTCACCTTTAAGCTTTCTGAACCTCTAGTTCCTCTTTCTTAATTACTCTTTCTCTCTCTCCCCTTTCTCTCTGAGCTTCCCTTTCTTCTCTCTGAGCTTCTCTTTCTTCCCTTTCTCTCTGAGCTTTTCTTTCTCTCGCTCTATCTTCCCTATCCCTACACTTCTCCACGTAATCAAAAAGCTTCTCATCCCTAAGTCCTAACCTTTCACCCTGTTTAATGTAAGCCTCTACCGGGTCTACCTCCATATTTACTACAACTTCCCAAACTTGAGCACGTAAAATTACAAATATCACAACCAAATCACGGAAAACTTAAAATGCCAACTCACAACAATATCAACTACCTACGCAGAAACAGTGACCTACTTTGACGTCCAGATGGAACGAAAAAAAGAACGATAGAAAGAAGAGCAAGGAAAAAGAACACTACCTATACAACAGGAAGAAACAAGAACTAGCTCCTCGTAAGATCCAGAAACTACAGAAATAACGGATCTTACCCCCTAGAATCGGAGAGGGGAATCTAACACAACATGCACATATCAACAAATCCTACTCTAAAATAGCTATCTCCCGCAGATACTTTAACCTACCGCTAAAACAGGGTCACCACTGTAACGCACGCAGACTTGCCCACAGTCGTACGCACAGACTCTCACGCAACAGACGCATACACCGCCACTGACTCAGACGGGCGCATTCATGCGGTAAAACACAACACACGGGCTCCCTTTCTAAAGTAACCTTTATACACTATAAAAGAAAAGAAAACGCTTTAAAGACTATCAAACTATATATACAAGGCTCTCTATCACACACTCAAATCACAGTATCTTTGCCAGGCTAGGTTTTAGTCTCTCAATGTCTCCAACCTGTTTGATGTTGTTGCCTGGTTACGTTGGTCCTTCTCACGTCTAGGCGTGAAAGTCCTTCGTCGTACGCGTATTGCCGTCCTGTCTCTTTGGGCACGGACGTCCTCGTTCTCGTACGGTACACTGAGTTCTCGCTTGGACTTGGATGTCTTGGTCCCAGTCAGAATCACTCAGAAGAGCTGGAGGGATGACCTCACGTAGGTCCCATCTGCGACTCGACATCTCGGCGTCTGTCTTCCACTCTTGTTACAAGAACTCTGAATAAACAATACAAGTCCCAACGTAACACTTGCTAAACACACAACATATTGGATCAATGAGAAACGTCACGTAACCTGGCTGATACAAATAACTCACACGTTCATTCACACACACACACGTGCTTCATAAACTATTTTCGTATCACCCCCATATCTCAGTCACTATCTTGAAACAGACTATAGCCTAACTGACACTCTTGCTATACCTTACTCTATACCCTGGAAAAGACTATGTTTAACCAACCACGTACTATCTTCCTAGCGGCTTAGACATACACACTTCATATTCCTTTAGTCATCTAACTCGGTAAACTGTATACAAAAACACCGGTTACTTCACCGAATTCTAAACATACTATACTAAACCAAACCGGAACACCGTTATACAACCACATTAATCTTACCACGCATACTGTCTTTAACTAAACAACTATCAATACTACGTTTATAGAAACATACCTGAAATCTAGGCTTCAGAGTCAGGGAATGCGGGCTAGGTAACTCGAACACAACCGTTCCATACGAAAAGACAGCCCGCAATAACCAAACTAGACCTCTGACAGTCACAGCTTCCGCCTAGAACTCACTAAACAGAACTCACTAAAAAATACCCGTGCTAACCATGTCTTACAGATTTCACGTACGTCTAGTCCAACACGGACTTTCGGCAACAAACCGTTAACAAAAACCGTACCGTACTAATCCTACTAAATGAGCACTATGCCCGAGCATAGAGCTTCATCACACTAAACAATGCAGGGAAATTAACCAGGATATCAAGAAAAGCATGCAAAAGTCAAAGAATAAGTGGATTGAAGATCAGTGTAAACACGTAGAAGAACATCTGAACAAAAATAATAGGAAAAAAAAACTACCAGCTGGTGAAAGACCTGGCCAGTGTAAAACAAGGACGCTCCTTGATCGTTCAAGATAGTGAAGGGAACCGTGTTATGGAAGACCAAGACATACTGAAGAGATGGACAGAGTACTGCTCAGATTTGTAAAACCACCAAGCTACAGGGGACGCAGGCATATTTGTCAACCCACCCGTGACCAACAATAGCAACTATCCCATCCTCCGAGAGGAAATACAGGCTGCAGTGAAGTCGCTGAGAAAAAGGGAAGGCAGCAGGAGCAGACAACATCCCTGCAAAGTGAGTCCAAGAAGGGGGAGAAGACATGATAAGCGCCTTACTAACAATCTGCAATAAAATCTGGCAGTCAGGGGATTGGCCCACACCATTGACCCAATCACTTATAATAACTCTTCCTTAAAAAGGCAACTTACATCAGTGCCAGAATTATCGCACGATCAGTCTTATATGCCACCCAATCAAAGTCATGTTAAATATCCTACTGAACAGGCTGAAGCCACAGGCAGAGGAAATCATAGCTGAGGAACAGGCAGGCTTCAGACCAGGGTGCAGCACAACTGAGCAGATCTTCAACCTGAGAGTTCTATGTGAGAGGTACCTTCAGCACCAGCATGACCTCTACCATGTCTTTGTGGATTTTAAGAAAGCGTTTGGCAGGGTGTGGCTTGCAGCCCTTTGATCCACCATGAAGCTATACAACATCAATGCCAACCTGATAAAGGTCATAGCAAACCTTTACAACAAGGCCACTAGCGCAGTCTTCTTCAATGATAAAGTAGGAAACTGGTTTAGGACTACAGTCGGAGTCAGACAAGGCTGCTTGCTCTCACCCACTCTTTTCAACATCTTCCTGAAAAGAATCATGACAGACGCTCTGAAAGATCATGAAGGAACTGTTAGTATTGGAGGCAGAACAATCACGAACTTGCGCTTTACAGAAGACATTGATGGCCTTGCAGGAACATAGAAGGAGCTAGCTCAGCTGGTGGAAAAGCTGGACAGTGCAGCCACTGCGCATGGGATGGAAATCAGTGCAGAGAAGACCAAACTGATGACCAATAACACCAGTGGCATTAGCACTGACATCATGATTGGAAGCCAAAAACTAGAAACAGTTCATAAATTCAAATAGTTAGGAGCCATTGTGACAGATGAGGGACCAAAACCAGAAATACTGTCCAGGATTGTGCAGACAACAACAGCACTGACACGACTGAAGACCATATGAAAGGACAGAAACATCACACTCTACTCCAAGATCAGACTGATGCGCTCCTTTGTCGTTTCAGTGTTCTTGTATGCCTCCGAGTCATGGACCCTCACAGCAGACCTTAAAAGGAGGGTACAAGCCAATGAAATTAGATGTTTTCGAAGGCTGCTTGGCATTTCATACAGAGATCACATCACAAACCAGGAAGTGGTAAGCAGAATCAGGCAAGCCATTGGGTCCTATGAAGACCTATTAGCCATTGTAATAAAACGCAAACTGAAGTGGTATGGGCATGTTACACGTTCAGCAGGGCTTGCCAAAACAATTCTGCAAGACACTGTGCAAGGAGGACGAAGGAGAGGAAGACAGAGGAAAAGATGGGAGGACAATATCTCAAAGTGGACAGGACTGAAGCTGGGCGACATGCTAAGAATGGCAGAGAACAGAGAGGAATAGAGGGAGCTGGTTGTCAAATCATCAGTGATGCCCCAATGGTGGGCAAGACTACGGGGTATAAATAGATAGATAGATCTTGACATCAAAAACCATCTATTTTTAAATACAGACAAAGGAAAAGTACAAATGACTCATAAAAAAGATCCTGATAAGTTTAGAGCTATAACTAGTATAAGTACAATCAAAAGTGAATGTGGTGTTGGCGCCTTGTGGCAACTTGGTATTGAAGATAAGAAGTTGCCACCTCGACTTTTGGCGCTCTTCACGGTACGCAAACAAGTTTGCCAACGGGACAAGAAATTGAAAGAACAAAAGTAAAACGACTGCCAGAAATAGCAGACAAAGTAATTCAAGAATCTTCATTTACGGAAGGACAAGTAAATGAGGCTATAAATACAATAGATGACTCTCCTTTGACAATGCGGGAAATTATGGGTTTGGATAAATCACTGCAGACAATCAGAGGTGAACTGGAGAATAATGTAGCCAAACTGGGTGAGCTTGATAAACACATAGAAAGAGAAAAGGAAAACCTAGCTACAGCAGACAATGGGAATCTTGACGCAGAAATGAAAGAAAGAATACAACACGGATTAAATGATTTGTAAAAAGAAAGATCAGCGTAGCTAGAAGTAAATGAAATTGGAAAAGAAAAACTGAAAACACAGGTCAACAGGATTAGAGAAACTATTCAAAGAATACTTCACGATGACACAACTTTGGCTGAGAGATTGAAAACACTTTTCAAAGAGCAGGGTATCACAATTACGAGTTTAATTACTGCTCTTGGGTTTATTAGTACTGTAGTATTAGCTGTAATCAGAGGACCAGGGGGTGGTCCATCACCGGCTCCTCCAGCACCGGGTTCGACTGACCCAAAAAGATTACAGACACGGGTAAAAAAAACAACTGTCACATATTTTAGAGTTACTTCAAAAATTTGCTGTGAAAGCAATGGATGCTGTGCCTGGCATAATAGGGAATATTGTCAGTTGGCTGATAAGTACTACAGGGTGTACAGAGCTGTCGTCCTCACCACCCTGCTGTACGGTTTCGAGTCCTGGACCCTCTACCGCAGCCAACTACGACCTCGAACGCTTTCACCAGCGCTGCCTGCGTACCATCCTGGGCATTCACTGGAGTGACTATGTCACCATCATCGAGGTCCTTGAACAGGCGGAAACTGTGAGCATCGTGGCTTTGCTGCTGTGGACACAGCTTCGCTGGGCGGGGCACGTCTCCAGGATGGAGGATCATCGCCTACCCAAGATCACTCTGTTCGGCGAGCTCGCCACTGGACACCGAGACAGAGGGGCACCAAAAAGAGATACAAAGATGGTCTCAAGAAGTCACTTAGTGCCTGCCAAATCGACCACCGCCAGTGGTCTTCGCTTGCTGCGGACCGTGACACCTGGCGCTCCACCATTCACAAGGTAGCCGTCTCCTTTGAGGACTCTCACAGAGCTAACCTTAAGGACAAGCGGCTCAGAAGAAAAAACAGAGTTGTCCTAACTCAGAACCCTGACCAGACCTTCCCCTGCAGCCACTGCGGTCGAACCTGCCTGTCCCGGATTGGCCTCCGCAGCCACGAAAATACCTGCAGATGACGTGGGCAAGCCCTACAGAATCTTCGTTTGCAAAGTCAAAGCCAAGAGATTCAAGACTACAGGGTTTATGGCGGAGCATGTGTGGATCTTTTTGGTAACAGTAGGAGGGTTAATAGCGGGTTATTTAATGAAACAGTTAAGGAAGTAGTAATCCTAATCCAGTAAGTCCTATTACCAACGCAGTTCTCTCTGACTCGTGTGTGTTTACCGGGGCTTGGGGGCCGGAGCTGGTGTTACTGGCTGTACGGGTGCCGGGGTCGGTGATTCCCTATTCTCAACAGCGTAAAGCAGGGCTGCGTGCTGGCACCAACCCTCTTCACCATATTTTTTAGCATGATATTGAAGCAGGCCACAGTGGACCTCGATGATGGTGATGCAGTGTACATCAGGTATCGTCTCGATGGCAGCCTGTTCAACCTCAGACGACTGCAGGCCCAAACGAAAACCCTAGACCAACTGATTCGTGAGCTGCTTTTTGCTGATGATGCTGCCCTCGTTGCACACTCAGAGAGAGCCCTACAGCGTATCACGTCTTGCTTCGCAGATGCTGCTCAGCTCTTTGGACTCGAGGTCAGTCTGAAAAAGACAGAGGTCCTCCATCAGCCGGCACCCAAGACAGTGTATCGCCCTCCTCACATCACCATTGGCGAGTCTGAACTAAAGTCAGTGCACCAGTTTACCTACCTTGGCTGCATTATCACGTCGGAAGCCAAGCTGGACAAGGAGCTTGACAGCAGGCTGGCAAAAGTGAACAGTGCTTTCGGGCGACTTTTCAAGCGGGTGTGGCACAATCAACAGCTGAAAACAGGCACCAAGATCAGCGTGTACAGAGCTGTGGTCCTCATCGCCCTGCTGTATGGTTCCGAGTCCTGGGCCCTCTACCGCAGCCAACTACGACTCCTCGAACGCTTCCACCAGCGCTGCCTGCGTACCATCCTGGGCATTCACTGTAGTGACTATGTCACCAACGTCGAGGTCCTTGAACAGGCTGAAACTGTGAGCATCGAGGCTTTGCTGCTGCGGACACAGCTCCGCTGGGCGGGGCATGTCTCCAGGATGGAGGATCACCGCCTACCAAAGATCACCCTGTTCGGCGAGCTTGCTACTGGTCACCGAGACAGATGGGCACCAAAGAAGAGATACAAAGACTGTCTCAAGAAGTCACTTAGTGCCTGCCAAATCGACCACCACCAGTGGTCTTCGCTTGCTGCGGACCGTGACACCTGGCGCTCCACCATTTACAAGGCAGCTGTCTCCTTTGAGGCCTTAAGGACAAGCGGCTCAGGAGAAAAAACAGAGATGCCGCAGCTCAGAACCCTGGCCATACCTTCCCCTGTAGCCACTGCGGTCGAACCTGCCTGTCTCGGATTGGCCTCCGCAGCCACGAACAAGCCTGCAGACGTCGTGGGCAACTCATATAAAATCTTCGTTGGCGAAGTCAAGCCAAGAGAGAGAGAGAGAGAGAGAGAGAGAGAGAGAGAGAGAGAGAGGAGAGAGAGAGAGAGAGAGTCTGAAGGTGTGTGGATGTTGAACCTAAGTTTACAGATTGGTTGAGTCTTAATTTCTGATGAAACAGACTGTCATATGTAAAACTAGAGGACAGCCCATAGTCTTGAGAAGATGTGTCAGGACCATTAGCAGATGATTCCGTGCGACAGCAGGGCACACAGTTCTAAAGCACACCACAAAGGTGACGAGAGAACAGATTCTTAAAACAGCTGGATGTGGGCAGGTACAAATGACAGCAAAACAAGGGCAAGAATGAGAGCCAAACACAGACAACACAGAAAGTTTCTGAGGGGTGCTGGAATTAGGATAAGCAGTGAAAGACAAGAGTGACAGCTTTAGGAAGATCTTATGTGTGGAAACATTAGAACTGACAATAATGCTCTCTATTTTTATTACAGATCAACCGGCAGAAAAACCAAAAAAGACATCCTTGTCATCACCGTTGAAGACATTTCACTCTTTGTCTCTAACCTTCTTGATCAGTACCAGGCAAAGCAAAAGCTGACTTGGCATGATAACAACATTCCCAATGACGAAGTCTGGGTTAAAATCGGTTGTGACCATGGGGTGATAGTTTTAAACTTGTACTGCAAGTAGCAAATGTTGAAAACCCTGACTCAAAGTAAAACACATTCTTGCTCTCCATAGTGGAGTGCAAGGACAGTGCTGAAAACCTGAGAAAACTTTTGGGTCCACTAAGACACCAAATCTCCAGCCTGGAAAACATGACATGGAATGGAAAGACAATCAGGCTTTTTATGTTTGGTGACTATGATTTCCTACTGAAAATGTGTGAACTTTCAGGTGCTCAGAGCATGCATCCATGTTTGTGGTGTAAGATCTCTAAAACACAAACACAAAGTCCCCAGCAGAACAGATACCAGTTCAAGAAAGAAGCCTGAACAACATCAAGAGTGATTACAGGAGGATTAATAAGGCTGGAAAGCCAAAGAAGAACGCAAAATCCTTCAACAATGTGGTTAGGGTCCCCATCTGGAATGTGCAACTGGCAAACGCTACACCTCCGTACCAGCACCTGCTGTTATTCATAACAAAAAATCACCATGATCTCCTTGAGAAAGACTGTCATACGTTAGACAAATTAAAGCAAAGTCCCTAGCAAAAGAAGACACGGTTGATATAGACAGCACACGCCCAGAGTTTCAGATGTATGTTGAGAGCCTCCATACAGCTCATGAGAAAATCAAAATGAAACAGTAGTGTGAAACAGTGTGTACAAAACTTGTTTTTCAAGAACTGTATGAACAGACTCCAAATGAAGACATCAGAGATCAACAACAAAAACTCTTTGACACAGTGGACCAGCTTGAAGAAGAAATTAAACAGCTTAATACAAGCCTACATTTACCATTTTTATCAGGACCAGTCACAGCAAACCTAGACTCTACATTGCAAAGTCACAACATTTCACTTCAGGCATACCATGGACGGGTATTTATAGGTAATCACTGCAATAAGTACATGAAAGCAACTGTGTTAGAAAGCCTTAGCGAGAGTGTTGTCAGAAAGACATTTCAGTTAACAGACGATAGTGAAATTCATGCAAATGCTGATACAGTTAGAGACAAATTTTGCACTCTGAACACTCTGTATTCAAAAGTTCATATACTGTTATCTCACAAGAAGCCTATTGAGGAAGCCATATGCCAGTACATGGACTGCTTTAGGAAACACTTCCCAACTACAAGAATCACACCAAAACAGCACATTTTAGAAGCCCACTGTGTTCCATGGATTAGGAGATGGGGATTTGGTTTAGCATTACACGGGGAACAGGGTGGTAAAGAGATGCATGTTACTGTCAATTTGTTGAAAAGACGAGCATGGGGGATACGAAATGGACAAAGAATGAATTGAAGGAACAGATGCAAGATACTCCACCAAAGAAGAAAAAACAATTTACAAAACTACTAAATAAAGTAGGTAAAAGCACTGTCAAAAAAATATTCATTGCTTTCAGTCACTTACTTAGCTTAGTGCTCCTCTCTTTTTTATTTCTTTTTTGTGTGCTTTGGCCAACTAGATGTATGATCATTAACACACAGTTCTCTACCCTGACATTGTTTTACCTACTTTACTAGGTAGTCTTCCAAAATTATTAGCACTAGCAGTCTCCCCTTTTTCGTAGGAACAAACAAAAGTGAAACATAAGTAACAAACAACCAGACAAAGGAGGCGTAATTCAATTACAAAAACTGTATTCATCCCTGTAAGGGAAATTCTAAAAACTGTTCATATAAGGAACCACCAGTGTGATAAAATTGAAATGAAGACAAGATGGCGGCCATGCATTACCTCCTGGCTGCCTTCTCCAGCAGAAATGGTCGCCACTAGCAGTATTCTAGCCGACATTGTACCTTCGTTTGATATACGACGTCAAGCCCTGCAATGCTACATCACAACCGGTATTTCGTTTTGATCACTTCTGGCAATTTGATGTGCTGTGACTGTTAATTGGATTTTATCCGCTGGTGCGATGCTGCGAGTTGATACACGCTGATTCTTGTTGTACCATGCGGATATTAGAAGAACAGTGCACGTTATGCTGTGGCAATACAACCAACGTGCTTTCCTCCCCTTTCATCATTTCGGGAGTGGCTCTTCCATGCCACGCTGCCTACGGAATAGCGCTAATGCATTCCGCAATGAAGTGAGTACCGGCAAGCTTCAGGCCTCACATTCCAGCCGAATGATATGATGACAGACACCTCCCAGACGCAGTGACTGTTTCTTACTGAACAGCCTGCCAGTGTGTACTCTTTAGAAACCATTTTGGACTACTTTTACGTTAATGATGTAGTACTACTACTATTGCTTTAAAAATGACTATGAAGTTATATACTAGTTAAGTGATAATTAAGGTGGTGACTGTTTATGCCGTACCCACTGTCTAATAGCCCTCGTTGTTCTTATGGTGACGGGTCTTCATGACCCAGTCTATGGCCAGTAGGAAGAGGAACGGAGACAGCAGACACCCCTACCTGACACCAGTTCTGACCTGGAGCTCCCTGGTGAACTGTGTTTGTCTTCTCTGCCACTATAATACAGTTTGTGGTTTTGCTGGGTTGATGTTTCCCCAATGTTCTTCCATCGTACTTCGCACAGTCCTAGGATGGTCCAATGGTATCTGTTCATTTTGTGTGTCAGTTCCTCTACCTTTCCAGGCATTCTTAATGTTCTGACGTTCCAGGTGCCAATGCTGAATTTGTTTCTGGCACTGAGTTTTGGTGGTGCATAAGTAACACACTTAGCACCTCTGCCCTGTCGCAAGACAGAAGGCGCGGTCCTTGTTCCGGGCGACGACCGATCCGGTATGGAGTGAGGTAAGGGTGTCATTGCATGTGGTGTGTCTTGGACACAAGAACCTGGCGGAGCCCATCCCTCTCCAGGCTGTTAACCACTGTTGTGGGCAGTGTGCAGATTCACACATCTGCATGGGACATAGACGACCCGCCCTCCACGAGTCCCCTGCTGCCTTGCAGGTTAGGTTTTGGATAACCAAAGGCTAGGGTGCTGACATGGTACCTGAATGAGTGTATGAACTTCCTTGATAAAGTCACCATCCAGGGCGAAAGAGTCCCACGAGGGTCTCAGCGGCCACGTATCCAGGACCAAGGATTAACACATACATGCTTTCAAAGAAAAATACCACCATAAACGTAACAGTTAGACTGGACTGAGGGTGGAAAACGTGGGGTTATGTTGTATGATGGTAAGACAACTGCCAGGGTTCGAAATTAACGGAAGCGGGGGACGGAACGCCCCAGAAATCAGCGCTCCGCCCCATGCTCGTTTAAAGCTGGGGCCACATCCGCCCCATCAAATTTCTATAGTCTGTTAGATTATAATCTTTTCCTTGCTGCTATACTATCGTTTTATGACATGATGGGCCCTAAGTTTTGCTCCTCCGCCCCAGCATTTGCTGTAACTGGGGCCCAGGGGGCCCCAAGCTGAAAAAGTTAATTTCGAACCATGACTGCTGATGATAATGAAAAATAATACGTTCTGGTAATCTTGGAAGTCGGATTTCAGTGCGCTCTGTGTAGTTTTGTGTAGGAGAATCTAAATAACGCGACTCGACTGCACGCTGGATTCTCAGGTTCTACCTTGGTGCTATTTCCTACTCGCGGTGTTAAGAGGTGACCAGTTATGAACGATCATCAATTGCCTGTGGCTAACACCTGTGATACAGAACTTCTTATGCATGGTCGGTCTGATGCAGGCGAGGCATGACTGTCGTCTGCACACGTTGTGAGAATGATGGCTGTCCATTATCATCATGGCGCCGTGGACGTTAAACTCGGAACTATTCACCGACTCCAACTCGCTCCCAAATTATTTCTTTTTTCCTGACAAGAAATACCCAGCAGTACAATACAACACAGCGCCTTTTATCTGCGACACATATATGTGTTATTAACATGTTCAACAGATATGTGCAGTAAAACAAGACATACTCCCTTGAGGCCATCTGGCTGAAAATACTCAGTAGCATCTCCCCAAACCCTTGGTATATTCAACCATTATTTGAGACAACCTTAACAAAACAAAGTCATATGATTTAAGCACAATGACGATATCAGCGCTAACTTGCTGCAGTCATCACTGGAGCATAAAGATCTGAAATAATCTTTTGCCACAGTAAGCTCAGCCTCTCTGTCATCAAATAATTTATGTCTAGAGGAAGCTGTCCAGTAACTGTCACGATTTACAGCAGCAGTGTTTACAGAGGTCATACATCAGTAAATACAGCATATGTGAGATTCAACACTTCTGTAACTTACTCTGAGAGCACCTCTTCCGGGGACCCATACACTGGCATATCCAGCAATACATCAGCAAGTCTCTGTGACATCAGGGCACGATCATTGCAACTGAACAACATTTTACTATCTGTAAATTCCGACCCATGTGTATCTGGTGAGAGGCGGCAGTGGGTAGTTTTGTCCGCTTGGTTTCATTATGAGACTGTGGTAATTTACTCTCTTCATGTGCATCTTGACTGAATCCCTGCAAGGAGGCAGCAGACTGTGGTAATTTACTCTCTTCATGTGCATCCTGACTGAATTCCTGCAAGGAGACAGCAGACTGTGGTAATTTACTCTCGTCATGTGCATCCTGAGTGAATTCCTGCAAGAAGGCAACAGACGATGGTAATTTACTCTCGTCTTGTGCATCCTGACTGAATTCCTGCAACGAGGCAGCAGAATCATGTCGACCCCATCATATACTGTACAAAAAGGCAGCAGACTCGTGTCGACCCCATCGTAATCTGTAGAAGGAGGCAGCAGACTCATGTCGACCCCATCATATACTGTACAAAAAGGCAGCAGACTCGTGTAGACCCCATCGTAATCTGTACAAGGAGGCAGCAGACTCGTGTCGACCCCATCGTAATCTGTACAAGGAGGCAGCAGACTCATGTCGACCCCATCGTAATCTGTACAAGGAGGCAGAAGACTCGTGTCGACCCCATCGTAGCTTGTGAACATCTGCCCCTGGTTGCTGCTGAAGCGTTTCAGAAACATCGTGTACTTAAGTGTGTTCATGTTTTCTGTTCCCATATTTGTCCAGGAAAACAATCGTGAAGTTTAGCACGTGAACGGACGTGGGACCCCTCCTCACTCTCTCAACACTCTTCACCTAAAGTGAGTGTTGGAATCCGCAAAAAAAAAAGGTCTGCTCGTGGTTCCTTTGGAAGCTTTCAAACAGGACTTCAGTTTTCGACAGCTCTTTAAGTGTGCTTGGTGGGGGGGGGGAGGGGGTAGGTGTGGTGTGGAGGGAGAACTATCTGGTTTTGAAACAAAACATTCCATCGATGATATTGTTTTTGACTGGGTTTCTCTGTCGTCAGGAGATCAACTCCAGATAGTGTAAACGCTTTGACACATCAGTCTGTGCTGGTGCTACATCTCCCGCAGCAAGTGGCCAGGTACAGGACCTAGCTGGAAACTGAGTACTCTCTCCAGGCTGATGTGATGATTGACTGTAACAAGTGGCCAGGGTACTGGACCTGGCTGGAAACTAAGTACTCTCTCCAGGCTGATGTAATGATTGACTGTAACAAGTGGCCAGGGTACTGGACCTAGCTGGAAACTGAGTACTCTCTCCAGGCTGATGTGATGATTGACTGTAACGTGGCCAGGGTACTGGACCTAGCTGGAAACTGAGTACTCTCTCCAGGCTGATGTGATGATTGACTGTAACGTGGCCAGGGTACTGGACCTAGATGGAAACTGGGCACTCTCTCCAGGCTGATGTGATGATTGACTGTAACAAGTGGCCAGGGTACTGGACCTAGCTGGAAACTGAGTACTCTCTCCAGGCTGATGTGATGATTGACTGTAACAAGTGGCCAGGCTGATGTAATGATTGACTGTAACAAGTGGTCAGGGTACTGGACCTAGCTGGAAACTGAGCACTCTCTCCAGGCTGATGTGATGATTGACTGTAACAAGTGGACAGGGTACTGGACCTACCTGGAAACTGAGCACTCTCTCCAGGCTGATGTGATGATCATCTGCAAGAAGAACAAACTGACCAAAGACATTTCTCTTTGCCATGACATGTTTCCATTTGACTGCTCTGTGGCTGCTGCCCTCTTGACAGCTTTGGCAAATGTCTTGGGGATCGGATTTTTGATTGTTGCATTAAAGCTTTTTGTCAAGCAATTGTTCCTGCATGAAGGAGCCAATAGGTCCCTCTCCAGCGTCATCTGTGTGCAGATATTGTTTGTCCTGTGATGCTGGTACACCTGAGGACATGCAGTACAAGACATCCTTGTTCTCAACATCAAAAGGGTTAGTGAAGCTTCCAATAGCCGGAATGACTGTAAGTGTCCTTATCTAGTTATGCAACCTTGGAAGATACGAGGACCTTGTACTAACTGCTGTCTTGGCTGTCCATTTACCTGCTAAGGCCCCCCAGTGATAACTGCTGTCTTGGCTGTCCATTTCCCTGCTAAGGCCCCCTAGTGATAACTGCCTCTTGCGTGTATGTCGGTGTACGATTTGTGGTAGGCTGTATAATTTCTGCTGAATCCAACTATGCAACCATGGTATTTTTCATGGCGGACAATGGGGATGTCACATTATGTTCATCTGCACAGGAGTAATTTGTTTTCTCTAAAGCAACTGTTGTTTACAACGAAAGGATATCTGAATATGCCATAGAAAAATTACAGTAACTTTATCTTTTGGCAGTAAAGCCATGGTTATTTAGTAGGGAGCCCGTAACGTGGAGACGTTCGCAAAAACTATTCAATCAGTCAATAATCAATCAATAAACTTTATTGTTCCAAATACATGTTGCTACGTACAGGAAAATTGTCGTGCCACCTCAGGTGCAACTTGCAATCACCCACACTTACACAACCGTTTACAAACAACAAATGGAAAATGGCTCGGGATGGGTGAAGCCTGTCACCAAGGCATCTCACGGCCGGCGCCACTGCCCCCAACCCGACCTGAACCTACCTGACACAAAGCAGACTAAAGACAGCCCTATCACAGTATATCTTAAACACGTAATATAAGATTTGTTAACTTTCTGCTTGGCTGAGACTAGTTACACAAATGAGAAATACTCATTATAAACAACATCAACAATAACAAAAAATAGACAAATTATACTTTCACAGTTGGTATCTGGGGACTCCTTGCTATAAGAACAGCACAGGCTATTAGACATAAACAGTCACCACCTTAATAATAACTTAATTAGTAACTTCATAGTCATTTTTAAAGCAATATATAGTAGAACTATAGCATTAACGTGAAGCAGTCCAAAATGGTTTCTAATGCCGAGTACACACATGCACACGCTGTTGTAAGAAACACAGTCACAGTGTCGGGGAGGTGTCTATCATCACATCATTCGGCTGGAATGTGGAGGCCTGAATCTTTCTGGTACTCGCTTCGTTGAATGCACTCGCTTATACTGTAGGCAGTGATGTTGAGCGTGGCATGGGAAGAGCCACTCCTGAGATGATTGAAAGGGGCGAAAAGCACGTTGGTTGTATTGCCACATCATAATGCACGCTGTTCTTCTGACATCAGCATTCAAATGGTACTAACAAGAATCAGAGTGTATCAACTCCCAGCATGATCGCATGGTGGAGGAAAATATAAAATCCAATTAACAGTCACCGCACAACAAATTGCCAAAAGTCATCAATAGAAATACCAGTCGTGATGCAGCATTGCAGGGCCTGACATCATATATCAACGAAGGTACAGCGTCTGTTGGAATACTGCGGGTGGCGACCATTTCTGCCGGAGCAGGTGGCCAGGAGGTGTTGCATGGCCGCCATCTTGTCTCTTGTCCATAGTACCTACACCAAAACATGCACCACGGCCACATCCAGAAGATAATCACCAGCATACAACCTGAATCCGGTAGCATAGACGTCTAGGATTGCAGAAATGACCACCTCATAAATTCCTCAGGGAGTAGGGGGGGGGGGGATTGGTACAGTCTGACCCACAGAGTATTAATCAGTTTGTCACTTCTCCTTGTTTTGTGATCTTTTAAATAGACCCTTAACAACCGTGGACATTATATTTAAGCTCACTTAAAGACTTTTCTTTTCTGTCGGGCATTTAACACTTAGCTCATCTTTAGCTAACTGTTGACTGCCTTTTATTCTGATCCTAGAGGAAGTGAATGTAAGGTGTGGGGAAGAGATGGGGTGGTTTAAAGTAGTGTATAATTGTGCGTGTGTCTGAGAGAGAGGGTGTGCTGTTGTGCATGCGCAGTGAGTCCAGTGTTTTCCTGGAGAACAGCGCTATACAAGAACTATGTATTATTATTATTATTATTATTATTTAGCGACCGTTTTATCCACAGGTGATGCAGCGGCGTGAAAACGGACAGGTGGACTTTTACAGAGGATGGGATGAATACGCCAGAGGCTTTGGAGATCCCAGCAAAGAGCACTGGCTTGGTACGTAAATTGACATCACAGTATGTTTCATGACGTAATCTGTTATTTCCACAAAGTTGTATACATAATGATAGTCCAGCGTTGTAGTTTGAATGATAAGCTTGTAATGTAGGTTGTGTCTGTAAGGCGTGCTATAAATAAATGTGTCATGATGCAGACTCCACAGTGGCTTCTGTAGTTTACAGCCATAAAGCTCAACTGACATGATGGAGCTATTTGCAAATAAAGAATAATGAAAAAAATAACAACTAAGTAAAATAAATAAAACACAAGTGGATTTAACTTTACCATAGACAACCAGCCTACGGTGAGTTGAGTATGGCAAACCTTGAATCCACATTCATTTTATTTCCAGGAAAATAACTAGATGATCATCACAGGGGCAGATCATCAGTTGAGCAATGTATTACATGACCATTTTAGATTTCCGCAATGATATATGTTCAGATAGATAGACAGGTAGTCAGTTTCACTAATTTAGGCATAAATCTACCCTACTACATGAATC
The DNA here is from genome assembly GCA_036245525.1 of Semisulcospira habei. NCBI lineage: Eukaryota > Metazoa > Mollusca > Gastropoda > Semisulcospiridae > Semisulcospira > Semisulcospira habei. The sequence continues at coordinate 43,447,667 of BTPG01000002.1, read as the reverse complement.
TGCCCAGTGAAAATTTAGCCAAACTTAACCAATTAGGCATGAATGTCTAGTGTAGGTTTATGCGAAGCTATTCCCCCAACCCAATCTCACTGGATTGATTCAGACAATATTTATTAATGCTTGGTTGGAAATTGTACTATGTTGATTCAGGCCAATATATATATATATATATATATATATAATATATATATATATATATATATATATATAATATATATAATATATATATATATATATATATATATATATATATATATATTGTTTACTTTTAACAAAGGCGTCGCCCAAAGCCAAAAAATGCACTCAATTAGAGTAGCTCCAAGGGACATAATTTTCAATAAATTCTGAGAATGCTGTGCTAATGCCATGGAAATCCAGGCTGGTAAGCTTGCATTGTGTCATCAGGACATCAGCTGTCCTTTTGTGACTGCATCGCTTATTAGATCTTTTGAGCCTTCCACTGAACACCTACTACATAAAGTAATAGGGACTACCCCCAGGCGCCCCGCAACCTGCTGGAGAATATCCAGTCCTTCCCCCCGAGAGGGGAGGCTAGTGCATGAATATTCCCAAACAGATCTTGGACCTGCTGGATAGATTTAAGATTTTGCCACCTACGACCGGCATCGACCCAAGGTGGGTCTCATCAGGTAGGCATACAGCGTAACCTGAAATTGCAAACACAACGCATGTACCAGATGCCGCCTCCAGAATTTGACTGGTAGCAACCACTAGTCCAGCGTGGATTGCATCCCTAAAGATTTATGGGGTGTTGCAGTGGAAGAAGACTGACTAATTTTGAAAAGGCAACACCTAGGCAATTTTGTGGTACAATTATTATTTACTTTTAACAAAGGCGTCGCCCAAAGCGGAAGGCTCAAAAGATCTAATAAGCGATGCAGTCACAAAAGGACAGCTGATATCCTGATGACACAATGCAAGCTTACCGCATTAGCACAGCATTCTCAGAATTCATTGAACATTATATATATATATATATATATAATATATATATATATATATATATATATATATATATATATATATATATATATATATATATATATATATATATATATATATATATATATATATATATATATATATATATATATATGTCGTGGAAACTGAGTACTCTCTCCAGGCTGATGTGATGATTGACTGTAACAAGTGGACAGGGTACTGGACCTAGCTGGAAACTGAGTATATATTCATGCTTGGTGGAAGTTGTACTATGTTGATTCAGGCCGATATTCATTTTAGTGAAAGTTGTACTATGATGAATCAGGCAGATATTTATTTATGCTTGGTGGATGTTGTAATGTGTTGATTCAGGCGATATTTGTCCATGCTTGGTGGAAGTTGTACTATTTTGATTGAGGCCGATAATTATTCGTGCTTGGTGGATGTTGCACTGTGTTGATTTAGGTGATATTTATTCATGCTTGGTGGAAGTTGTATTATGTTGATTCAGGCAATATTTACTCATGCTTGGTGGAAGTTGTACTATGTTGATTGAGGCGATGTTTACGTATGTTTGGTGGAAGTTGTACTATGTTCATTCAAGCGAAATTTATTAGTACTTGGTGGAAGTTGTTCTATGTTGACTCAGGCAATATTTATTCATGCTTGGTGGAAGTTGTTCTATGTTGATTCAGGCTATATTTATTCATGCTTGGTGCAAGTTGTACTATGTTGATGGAGTCCGATATTTATTTATGCTTGGTGGAAGTTGTACTATGTTGATTGTAACATATGCAGACTCTCCCCAGTAGCACATACAGACTCTGGGCACAACAGACGCACACACTCCCACCAACTCAGTGAGGTGCATTCATGCAATATAACACAAACACTATCTCTCTTTCTTGGATGGACCTTAATATAAATAGAACAACAAAAAACACTCAACAGATTCTATCCACCATACCTTCTCACTACAAGCACCGCATACACATACACAATGTAAAAGCCAGGCTGGGTAATTGTCCACACAATCCAACCTGTTTCACTGGTGTTCTCGCTCAGTAACGTTCTGTGCTCCCACGTCTAGGCTTGTAGTTCTTGCGTCGCATGCTTCCGAGTCATCCCCCATATATCGTACCATGGACGTCCTCCTGACTCGTTCCGTAGCGCCGTCTATGATGACTCGGGTGTCTAGGCACCGATCGCTCACTCCCTGAGTGGATAATGTGAGGCATATTACAAAACCTGGCTGATACAAATAACTCTCACACGTCCATTTACACACACGTGCTTAATTCCAGAAACTACGTTTCACAACACCCCATAACTTTGTCACTACAACACTGACTAAAACACTCTCGCCATCACTTAGTCCATTCACACACACGTGCTTCATACCACAAACTACGTTTCACAACACCCCATAACTCTGTCACTACAACACTGACTATAACACTCTCGCCATAAATTGTATCATACATAGGAAACGACTATACTTAACACAACCACATACTACCTTCATAAACGACTTAAGCATACACACGTCACATTCCTTAATTATCCATCTCGGTAAATAACTACATAGGAAAACTACCACTTATCTCAACAAAATCCCAAACCGACATAACTGAAACACCTCAATGCTACACAACCAACTAAATATCTTACTAGCGCATACTACATGTAACTCAGTAACTACTAATAATACATATAAAAACATTCCTGAAATCTAGGTTTCAGAGTCTTGAAATTAATTAATTAATTATTAATTACGCCTGTCACCCCTACCCGGGTATAGGCCGTCGACGAGAGACCTCCAGCAACTCCTGTCCTGTGCTTCTCCTTCGATTCTACTCCAGGTCGTTCCCAGTCTCTTGATGTCTGCTTGGAGGTCTCGACGCCAGGAGTTTCTCGGCCTACCTCTTTTCCTCTTTCCCTGGGGGTTCCATGACAATGCCTGCCTAGTGATACTGGAAGCTGGCTTTCTCAGACTGTGACCGATCCATCCCCATCTTCTTCGCCCAATTTCATTCTCTGCTGTTATTTGCTCTGTTCTCTCCCAGAGTCTGACGTTGCTGATCTTCTCTGGCCAGTAGATTTTCAAAATTCTTCTAAGGCAACTGTTCATGAAGGTCTGTACTCTGTTGACTGTGGTTTTTGTCAATCTCCATGTCTCTGCTCCATATAGGAGAACTGCTTTTACATTGGAGTTGAAAATCCGGACTTTGGTGTGTTGTGACAGCTCTCTGGAACTCCACACTTTTTTCAACTGGAGAAAGGCTGCTCTGGCTTTACCGATTCGTGCTCTGACATCTGCATCAGTGCCGCCTTTTTTGTCTATGATGCTCCCGAGATAGGTGAAGGACTCCACCTCCTCCAACGGGGTGCCAGCAAGCAAGACTGGTTCTTCCCTGGTTGTGTTCAGCCTCATTGTCTTTGTTTTCTGTTTGTGAATGGTGAGGCCCACTTGGGACGAGATGTCAGCAAGCCTCGTGGTCTTGTCCTGCATTTGTTGATGAGTGTGGGACAGTAATGCCAAGTCGTCTGCAAAATCGAGGTCGTCAAGCTGTGTCCACAGTGTCCACTGTATTCCACTTCGTCTGTGCTCTGTGGTCATCTTCATGACCCAGTCTATGGCCAGTAGGAAGAGGAACGGAGACAGCAGACACCCCTGCCTGACACCAGTTCTGACCTGGAGCTCTCTGGTGAACTGCCCTTCGTGGATCACGCGACATGTCATGCCATCATAGCTGCTCTTGATCAGGCGGACGAGCTTTGTGGGTACACCGTAGTGTCGTAGGAGTTTCCACAGAGTCTCTCGGTCCACGCTGTCAAATGCTTTCTCATAATCCACAAAGTTGACGTACAGCGGGGAGCTCCACTCCAGAGACTGTTCCACGATGATGCGGAGAGTGGCGATCTGGTCTGTACATGATCGGTTCTTCCTGAATCCTGCTTGCTGGTCTCTCAGCTGGGGGTCAACGGAGCTCTTCATTCTCTCTAGGATGATCCTGTTGAAGACCTTTCCTGGTACTGACAGCAAGGTGATTCCTCTGTAGTTGGAACACTTGCTGAGGTCGCCTTTCTTGGGAAGCTTGATTAGGTACCCCTCCTTCCAGTCAGCTGGCATCACCTCCTCTTCCCAGATCTTTCCAAACAGTGGGTACAGCATCTCAACTGTTGTCTCTAGGTCTGCTTTCAGAGACTCCGCTGGGATGCCATCTGGCCCTGCTGCTTTGCCATTCTTCAAAAATGCCACTGCTTTTCTGATCTCTTCCCGGCTGGGTCTGTCACAGCTGATGGGTAGGTCGGTCTCTGCCGGCTGGATGTCGGGGGGGTCGGGTGGGCTAAGTCTGTTCAGTAACTCTTCAAAATACTCGGCCCATCTGTCGAGTTGGTCTGCTCTGTCTGCAATAGGCTTGCCTTCTTTGTCTTTTACTGGTCTTTCTGTATGGCCATACTTACCCGACAATCTTCTGGTAATGTCGTAGAGCTGTTTCATGTTGCCGCTGCCTGCTGCCTTTTCTGCCTCTGCTGCCAGGCTGTCTGTGTAGGCCCTCTTGTCTGCCCTGATACTCCTCTTCACCTCGCGGTTGGCTTCCGAGTATTCCCCCTGTGCCCTTACTTTGGCTGCTCTCGTGCGACTGTTGTTGACCGCTGCTTTCTTCTGCTTCCTCGCTTCTATCTTCTTCAAGGTCTGTGCCGACAGCCAGTCCTTGTGGTGGTGTTTCCTGAACCCTACAGTGTCTTTGCAGGTTGAGTTCAGCGCCTCTCTAACTGCCTTCCACTGCTGCTCTGTGGTGACCGCCTCCTCTTCATTTACTAGCTCCTGTAGCGCTTGAAACCGGTTGGACAGCACCAGTTTGAACTCTTCTCTAACTCCAGTTTCTCTCAGGAGGCCTACATTATAGCGCTGCCTTCTTGTTGTCTCTGTGCGGCTTTTCTTTAGCTTGAGCTTCATTCTTAAGGTAAGCAGATGGTGGTCTGAGGCGACATCTGCTCCCCTCCTCACTCGAACATCTTGAAGGGATCTTCTAAATTTCTTGCTAATGCAGATATGGTCTATTTGGTTCTCTGTTGTATAGTCTTGAAATACGCTAGCACAACCACATATGTCTGTCCACAGTGACAGCAAAGCTCCTACTAACTTATCTCGACCTCTGACAGTCTGAGTTCCCACCTAAAATCCTGTGCAATACGGTTTCCTTCTAGTCGCCCGTTGCCCGTGCATCCACGGAATATCTGTCACCAGACTGTAGCATATACAAACTTCTGTGTGAACTCTATGCGTGGGCATAGAGCTTCATCACAATTCCCCCTTCCTAGGGAAATAGAAACGACCGAGTTTCTTTTTCAGACTAACTGATCGCAATAAACTATTCTCACAGAACAAAAAAAAAAGCAACAATGACAGCTGTAAGCCTCAACGTACACTTTATGGGCACACTGTGAACTGACAAGAGATCAGCAAAAGCAATAATACATCTGACATATGGAAATAACCCAACGATGAGCACGCTATAGCGAGAACCAAGAGTGACTGCCCAACCTAAAGACTGGGTGGTGAGCGGCATTTCTCTCTGCAACAAAACTACTCCCACTCTGGCCAATCTGACTGGTGGGCCAACCCTGCGGGACCGCTCCTTCTATCCTTCCCGGCGATACCACGGCTCTTTGGAGTACTTCTCTGACAAATGCCACACGAGCGACAATATCGTGCGACGTCTGTCGACACAACGGGCCACGCAAACCTGCGATGGACACGCCCCAGCGTTCGCCTAACGCTGAAATGCCCAGCTACCAAACCATCATGGGCCGCCAACATAACTGTGTCACGCAGCGAAGATGGTACAGAGATCTGTACGGCGTGTCGGAACAGTTATCGGTGGGCCATCCTTCCAAAAATGACGCTGTAGCTCTTCCACTACAGACTGGTATGCTGTACCCTTTTTGAATGATCTCGCCCACTGCGGCCTCTACAAACCAACCCTGTAACGATTCATCTGCCTTCTGTAACTCACTGAGCTCCGCAGGTGAGATAGCGTCAAGAGGTGAATTAGCCACAGGTGACAACACAGCCTTTTCCTCGCCATCGCGCCTGACTTGAGCTCTCTTAATCGCTCCGAACATACCGACGACTGGGTCGACATCTTTCATGTTTACGATGATCAAGTCAACAACCAGCTCCTCGACGATACAACAAATCAACTCTCCTGAAAAGAACCGAGTGGCAACGTCTATCTTATCTAAAGGTAAAGACACTATCTTAGAGATAGAACAATAGACATCCCCAGACCACCCCTTTCATAAACATAAGGTATCACTGGTTAATTAACCAATTAAACCAATCATCCTCCATTATCCCCATCACCTCTTTGTATTCCTAAGTACATTAGGTTTATTTCAAAAATCGTTAAAGTAACGTTTTTTGATCAGCTGTCGACCCGTGATTATTAAGGCAGATCCACCACCCCACCAAAATTAATAATGCCATTAATCTCTAAAACTAAAGGCTAATTAAAATATCAATGCTGTAAGCCTTTTCCTTTCTCAGTACACTCAAATCAGAGATCAGCTGTTATCGGGAAATGACTATCTTAGCTGTCTGCTTTCGGTATTGTGGGAATTCTTGATAGACAGAAAAGAGACAGGAAAGACTACATATGATCCACGATCGCCACATCACAATCCTGCCCTCTCTGTGACGTCGTGTTGCTAAGAGCAACGCCATGTGTCAATCGCATGACTGGCTTATTCAGAAGTGTGTTATAGTCATTTCTAGAATACAGTCATGTGAGAAGGATGTGTTTTTCAGTTTCTTGGAGTTACCACAAATGACGGACTTTATTTTCAGTGTTATCACTAAATCTTGCGGAATATTACTACGGTGAGATGATTAATTTGACTGTTGTACTCATTAGCATAGTTTTGAAACAACAAAAGGGTTAGTGAGCCGAGAAAAGAAAATCTTAATGATAGATCATTAGCTAGCCAAGTGTGATTTGCCTACACTAACATTGGCTACATTAAAAAATATATTTGGTGGCCACCTACAGGTTATTACAGGATACGGAACGAAAAAAAACAGACGGCCTCTATCCAATATGGACAGTTATTCTCATCAGTTGTTTGATTTAGCTAGGCTGTGTGCGGGCTAAGCCTTTCAAACTGCTGACTAATGACAGGGTGTGTTGAAGGGTGCAAACAGAAGATTGAGCCTTCTCAAAACAGACCCATTTGCTATCACTTCTGTGTTGTGGACACTAAGAAATAAGAGACAGAACACAGAGTTAAATGACTCTGTTTACAAGGACCTTAGCAACAGATCCGAAGCGTCCAACCAGTTGATAAGGCTGTAGACTAAGCTGTATAATCTCATGTGTGTAGGGCGTTATATATAATATCTTTGGTATACAGTGGAGTCCGCTTAACATGAATTTCTGGGGACATGGAAAATCACTTCGTGTTAAACGATTTCGTGTTAACCAATATGGCCTCAAAATTGATCACGGCCCTCTCGGCAAGGAAAACGTAAGAGATGCGTGCATGAATGAGTACGAGGTTAAAAGTGCATATTATCATACTAAATATGCTTACCTTACCTTCAGCTCGCTAGAAAAACACAAGGAGACATGTACAGCTCACGTATTTAATGTAAAATCCATTATAAAGTAAAAGCAACACAGGCTGAAGTACAATCTCGCATCAGTAAAAGCAATACGATCAAAGTAATTTAAAAGAACGCAATGATCAAAGTCTGTCTTGCGTTATTGACAGCCCGTGTAGAGAGACAATCGTGGATCTCATTAATCTTGTTTTTTTCACTTCAAGCATAATCGACTTCTCTTTTACCTAGGGGGTACCCACGATCGGTGGTTAACTGAAGTGAGGGAGTGTTGGGTTGTGTTGGTGCACGAATGATGCATGAATACAGTTCAGAAACTCTAGCCAATGAGAAGATGGCTTACAACAACTGAAGGCTATTCAGCCAATCACAGGCTCGAGTTCGTTCTGATCTGTGGCATGTTTACTACAGCACGAGAGTGACACGTGCAGTGCCCCTTTCATGAATTGGTTTTCGGTGTTTGAGACTGGAATCTGTGTTCATGTTAAACAGGTGAATAATAGTGAAACTGCTCTGGTTGGGAACCGAAAACAGCTTCGTGTTAAGCGAAATTTCATGTTAAGCATTTCGTGTTATCAGTGAAATTTTAATACAGAATAAGAAGGCCGTCGGCCGGGAATGCAAAAACGGTTTGTGTTAACCAAAAATTCGTGTTAAGCGAGTTCGTGTTAACTGGACTCCACTGTACTGAGAAATAAATAAAACCAATTACTATCACTTCCGTGTCGTAGACAACTAAGAAATGAGAGACAGACCACAGAGTTAAATAAATCTTAATACAAATCTTCAATCGTCTGTTACATCCATGCCTTTCACAGTACAAGCGTGGTGTCAGGTAAACAGAAAGACCTGGCCTCAGCAGCTGGTCCAACGCGTCGGACCAGTTGGTAATGTAAACAGAGAGACCTGGCCTTAGCAGCTGGTCTGACGCGTCGGACCAGTTGTTAATGTAAACAGAGAGACCTGGCCTTAGCAACCTATGCTGATAGTAAACAGCGCTGCAGACAAAGTGAGCAGTTACAATTTGTGTATCAAAATATGATACAAGACGCAACACTCAACACTGAAGTTTATAATCTAGCCAAATGCCACGTGTGAAACAACTGAAGTGTGGTGATGTGTTCCGACTGGAGTCTACAATAAATATTAATGCATGTTGAATAACGATTTCATCAGTGTGCACGCGTGCTTGTGTCTGTATGTGTGTGTGTGTGCGCACGCATGCGTGTGTTTGTGTCTGTATGTGTGTGTGTGCCTGTATGTGTACACTTGTATGTATCTGTGTGTATGCATCTCTGTGTGTGTATATGTGTGTGTATGTTTGTGTGTGTGTGTATGTGTGTGTAAACACCACCACCCCCCACCACCCACCAATTTACAACAAAAATAAATGTGTGTGCATATAATTATGTCTGTGAGAGATAGAAAAAAGATAATTTTGGTCATCAATATCATTTTTAAGCCAATACCCTAAAACAAAGCTTTTTTTAAATGGCCATGCACAACTCACACAAATTTGCTTTCTAGTACCTACATGCACTTGATAACAAATTTTCATAGCTACATACATGCACTTGATAGCATATTTTCAAAATTACCTACAACTGCCAACTAACTTTACAGGTAACGTTTTAAGTTTATAAGTTAGTTGGAATAAGTTCTTATCAGTGACTTAAAACAAGTTCTTGTAAGTGTCTTAACATAAGTTATCATAAGTTCTTGACTCAAGACATCAAGATACTCGGTCAGATTTGACAGTTTTGCCTGTCCCTAAACAGGTTTTACACTCACTCAGAACCTGTTCCAACCAGACTTTCAATTGAAACTAAAAATAGGCTCCTACGTTGATTTGCTCTGCATAGAAATATCGTGCAGCTTGAAAACGTTAGAGAGAACACACCTCTCTAGACATGACAGGTTGTGTTTCATCCTGACCAGATAGGACTGTTAGTTGGTAGGTTGGGGGAAGTTGGGTGGCTCAGTGGTAAAAGCATTCGCCTCTGGACCAAAAGGTCCCATGTTCGAATCCAACTTGAGTAAAAATTTGTTCAGACCCTTTTTTGGTGCCCTGTCTTTGAAATCACCATTGTGGTGGACAAAAGATGTTAAACCCTAAACACTTAACTTTTTTTTTTTTTGGTCAGTTGATTTCTCCTGATAGGACTGTTCATTGCCAGTTGGTTCAATGTTTACCAGATGGGTTATTATGTCTTCAGCTCTGTCATGTTAGGTGAGTTAATATTATACCTGTTCTGTTGTCTGTGTTATTGGCCACAGTATAGGACAGGTTTTGCTGTGGCCAGTTATTTAACATGGGGAAAGTACAAACATGCTCAGGCATAACTTCCTGCTTGTTTGAAAGGAATTTGCACTAAGCTGTCTCTAATTCACCTGTAGTCTAGTCACGATGACCTACCCTCACATAAAAAGACATGTCTTGCCATGCAGGTTAAAAAATGGGGGACACAGAGTTGGTTTTTGAGAAATTTAGCCTGTGTGAGAAAATAGTCTTCCTCAGAAATTGGCCCAGTCAATGTGTAAAAATGTAATTTTTGTGGGGAGTGTGTGTGCGTGATTGTACTCAGGTAGGTGGCATAATGTGTTTGACTGTGTTTTATTTGTATTGAAAAGGTGGTGTGTTGATAGAGAAAATTGTAGGTTAATATCTGAAATACCTTTGTTTAAGGGGTTGATACTGTTGGGTAGATTGAAATTTCTTCAAGTTTATTTTTTACTGGAGAAATCGTCTCTGTTAGTTTTATTCCATTTTTAGACAATTTGAGGGTAAATGGGCGGTGATGTTTTAAGAAGTAATGTTAATGGCATGAACTTGATCATTGTGTTAATGGTGGTTTTAAACTGTCAGTATCTATATCTCTACCTGTAGTGCCCAACAATCCTCCATGTAATGTTACAGAAAGTGTGCAATAATCCTCGAGTAATTTGTACAAGTAGTGCAGAACAATCTCCATGTAATGATAAAGAAAATCTGCAATAATCCTCGTGTATTGTTTACCTGTAGTGCCCAACAATCCCTATGTAATGTTACAGACAGTGCGAAATAATCCTCGTGTAATGTTTACATGTACTGCCCAACAATCCCCATGTAATGTTACAGAGAGTGCGCAATAATCCTCGTGTAATGTTTACATGTAGTGCCCAACAATCCCCATGTAATGTTACAGAGAGTACGCAATAATCCTCGTGTAATGTTTACATGTAGTGCCCAACAATCCCCATGTAATGTTACAGAGAGTACACAATAATCCTCATGTAATGTTTACCTGTAGTACTCAAGAATCATCGGGTAGTGTTAAAGAAAATACCTAATAATTTCCGTGTAATGATGTAGGTGGTTCCCAATAACTCCAACGTAAGTACTGACGTATCAGGTAATGCCCAAATATGGCAATATAATGTTAAAGGCAATGCTGAATAATTCCAGTGTAATCTTACAAGTAGTGACCGATATGTTCAATGTCATGATACAGGCAGTGTGTAATAGTTCCAGTGAACTTTACAAGTATTGCCCAATAGTTGACATGTACAGGCAGTGCTCAGCTATACCAGACAGTGCCCCAAAATTCCCGTGTAATGTTATAGTTGAAATAAGCAATCCATACCAAAAACGTGACTGCCAAGCGTGTAAAATGCAAAGAAGTACCCAACGGAGAAAGAAACACGCTTAGAAAAGATGGGTACAACACAATTTATTAATATATCAGGTAAATAGCCTTTGTCAAAATAGACAAACAAACAGAGAGATTAGCCGCTACTTATCTTCATTCGCAGAAAGAATGTGACAACTGAAGGAGGTGACGTAAAATAAAAGAAAAGGAAGAACAAAAGTGCGGAAAAAGTAAAAAAGTAAAGTAAAAAACGAAAAAATCATAAGAGAGAGACTCGGAGAGAAACTGAACATGAGAGACAAGAGTGTGTGTAAGCGCGCGCAAGAGCGAGCAAAAGTAAATGCGTGTGTGTGAGGCCAGAGAGAGAGAGAGAGAGAGAGAGAGAGAGAGAGAGAGAGAGAGAGAGAGAGAGAGAGAGAGAAATGAAATGAAATGAAATGCAACTTTATTTTTCAAGGAAATGAAACTTTATTTTTCAAGGATAAATGATTAGGTACCTTCAATGACCTTTTCCCAATCATGTCCTTGCTAAGCTATAGCATGCACGTAAACACACATACACATAATTATATATATAAAAGTATAAATTACAGGCAACAATAATTCCATTTCAAATAATCAATGCTCACATTACACCACACACACACACACACACACACACACACACACACACACACACACACACACACACACACACACACACGTTCACACTGATATACCAGTGCGCACACACACACACACTCACACACACACACACACACATACACACACACACACACACACACACACACACACACACACACACTGACATCAAGCAAAACATCGAACATTAAACATTTTTTAAAAAATTATGATGTTATGCTGCAAAAGAAATGACAAAGAACACTTGAGCAAGTCTAAAGTATTATGTATGATACATGAATATGAATAAAAAAAAATGTTTCTGCAGTCAATGGGGTATGTGAAAAAAAAATGAACAATATGTTTTCACATGTTCTTAATAAATTTATACAGTTGGTACTTGAACGTTCGTAAAGAAGGTGCTGCTTTAATGTCTGCAGGAACTGTGTTCCATAATTTTGCACCAGAGTAGGAGAGGGACGTCTTGTAAATATCTAAGCGGGGCCTTGGTACTACCAGATTGTTCCCTGATGTTCGACTTGCTCTGTGGGCAAGTGCGAACAAATTAGAGAGATAGGCTGGTGAGTCTGAGAGGGTGATGTTGCACATAAGTACCAACTTATTATAAATGAACTGCTTGTCAAGTGGTAGGATATCCAGCAGCTTGAACTTGTAATCCGTACTAATGACTTGCATGGGTCTGTCAACGATTAATTTGATTGCCCGCCTGTGAAGCGAATTCATCCTTTTGAGGTTAGCATCACTGCTCCCATCCCAAACTAAGGAGGCATAATCCAAATGTGGCTGAATATGTGCACAGTAAAAAAGTTTCCTTGTTGGTTCGTTAGTGAAAAATCTGAAATTTTGACAGTAAGAATAAGTTTTTTTCATATTGTTTTACACACTTTGGTAATATGGCTTTGCCAACACAGTTTGTCATCAATGATGATTCCAAGCACACGCTGTTCCTTGACTTGCTCAACATACTGACCATTCAAATAGAGCTGTAGGGGAGGCGGGTTCAGCTGATGCTTTTGTCTGGTAGTAATTAACATACATTTGGTCTTAGTAGGATTCGGAATCATATAATTGTTTTGACACCATGTGAAAACATCATTCAAGCCGCTTTGTAGGGACTGGGTTATACACGATGCATCCGACGATGACACGTCAAGAGTTCCATCATCAGCAAAGAGACTACAGATTAAACGGGGGTCGGATATATGTAAGGGAAGATCGTTTATAAAAACTTAAAATAATAATGGACCGAGGACGGATCCTTGTGGTACTCCGTGCTCTATCACCCCCTCACGTGAGTACTGTGTGCGCCTATTTAGATATGATATAATGAAGGCAAGGGTGCCATTACTCAGCTGATAGGCAGCAAGCTTTTTAATTAAAAGATCATGGTTGACAAGATCAAAAGCTTTAGAAAGATCCAAAAATACCGCTCCAGTCATTTGCCCATAGCAGTTAACCATCTGTCAACCAGGTGAACCAAAGCTGTGTGACAAGAATGTCTCCTACGAAAACCAGACTGTAGTGGATGAATGAGTTTGTATTTATCTAAGAAATGTTGTAAATGTGTGTGGATATGTCTTTCAATCGGTTTTGACAGAGTTGTCAACAGAGAAATGGGTCTGAAATGTTGGGGTCATTTAAATCTTTTGTTTTAGGTAGCGGTATTACCTTTCTCGTTTTCAGACCAGACGGAAATTGTTCATGTTGTATGCAAAGGTTGTAGATGTATGTTAGCGATTCGACGACGTATGGAATACAGTACTCAAACCAAGGGGAATCACAGCGCTGGACAGACAACAGATCCCCTGCCCCCGCCTATCAGGCACCCAATCGCCAGCCCACATAGGCGATAGGCGGGGGCAGGGGATCTAACTGTTGTCTGTCCAGCGCTGTGATTCCCCTTGGTTTGAGTACTGACAATTCTGCCAGCGCTAGCCTCACCTATCTGGTTTGTGAGTGACGTATGTAATAGCCATTTTAAGAACAGTGCTGCTAATTCCATCATGGCCAGATGTACGTTTACTCTTTAATGAAGAAATGGATTTTCCCACTTTATAAACTGTTAAGAGCGGAATGTTGCAAGACGTGTTAGGTGTTAATCTTTCAGCACAAAACCTTTTTAGTTTTTCTGAAACATCAGACGGTTGATCGGGCGACGTAAGATTCTGTAGCTGTGTAGTGGCGGTAGAGAGAAAATGCTGATTAAACGTGTCAGCTGATATTTTAGTGCACTGTGCGGTATTTCTTGACCTCGTAAAGGCGTTTATTGCACGCCAAACTGAAACGATATCTTTTTTGCCGTTCATGAGATGGTGAAAGTGAGACCTCTGAGCATTTCTAACCAAATATTTTATAAGGTTCCTTTGTTTTCGGTAAGCTACAAAATTATTGCTCTTTTTATAATCATCTCGGAGCTGCATGGCATCCTTAATTTCGTTGTTCAACCACGCGGGAAGTTGGGGATTTTTATTTTTTACTCGTTTCTCTCTAAAAGGAGTATGTTTATCAAGAACACCAAGAAACAATCTGTACCATTCAGACAGAGCCTCGTTTGGGTCACCTTGGTTGTAAACTGTGTGGAAAGATACTTGACTTAGGTCGTGCAGTAATATGTCTTTGTTGAAGCGCTTCAAAGATCTATATCTAATAGTTGTGTGCTGGTGTTTACGAAAAGTAGTATTTACTTTCAATGCCCAGCCACAACACACAGGGTAATGATCACTAATCCCTATTTGGGGCACCTCTACTCCCACTACCCTAGACTTATTAGTTGTGTAGATGTGGTCAATAAGGGTGGAGGAAGTAGAACTAACACGGGTAGCAGCAGTTACTAACTGCTTCAGTCCAAACATAGAAATGGTACATTCCCAGGCAGGGTTATTCAGGAGCAAATTGATATTAAAGTCTCCCAAAATCAACATTTCTGAGGTGGCCTTTCTGACCTTATACATCATAACTGTAAATTCGTCATACCATTGAAATGTTGATGCTATGTTTCTATAAATGTATCCGACGAGCACGGGACTAGATTTGTCTGCCCTCAACTCAATCCAGACACATTCCACCGTTGGTGATTCCAGGTCTTTACGCCTGCGGGTGATACCGCTGATTGAATTGGGTCTTGGCTTGACTTCGCGAACGAAGATTTTATAGGAGTTGCCCACGACGTCTGCAGGCTTGTTCGTGGCTGCGGAGGCCAATCCGAGACAGGCAGGTTCGACCGCAGTGGCTGCAGGGGAAGGTATGGCCAGGGTTCTGAGCTGAGCTGTTTTTTCTCCTGAGCCGCTTGTCCTTAAGGCTAGCTCTGTGAGAGTCCTCAAAGGAGACAGCTCCCTTGTAAACGGTGGAGCGCCAGGTGTCACGGTCCGCAGCAAGATTGAATTGGGTATATACACTGCTATACCTGTCTGTCCCGAGTGTTCAGCATCGCGGCGCAAGACAGCAAAGTCCTGGATAGAAACGGCCTCATCACTGATGCTAGGATTGAGGCGCGATTCAATGACACCAAACAGATGAAAAGGACTGGGTTGAGTCAAGAGCACACAGAGATCAGGGATTTTGTTATACAAATGATATATGTTCAAGTGACCAATATGTAAATGCTGACCTGATATCATGTTTATATCGTTTCAAATGAAACAGCAAAATTGCTCACGAGACTAATGAAATGAAAGAAATTAATATAAAAGGCTAAATTTAATAATGTAACTAATTAATAAAAGTTACAAACAGAAGAAATACTTGAAATACTTAAAATAGATAAACACTAGATGCCGCTGCCCTGGGGAGCTAATCGGTTTTTAGCGTCAATAGTTCACTGGGCTATACAAGACAGTCCAGTCAGTAAACAACTCGCTTCACTGCCACAGTAAAAGAACTCGCTTTACGGTCACAGTTGAATGCCCACCGCTCGCAACAATTACGGCGGAAATGGCACAGTCAAAACACTATACGGCGTCAGCACAGGCAATTAATGTCGCGCATTACAGCTCAGTCAAAAACCTTGCATAGCTTTATCGCTACTTCCTACATTGAGAAATTAGGAAAGAAAACCACTCAGCAACCACTTAAAAGTGAATGAATAATGTTAGTCATAACACCATCATAAGACATATGAAGGAACGCTATGTAGAAGGAAGCCGTTTATATATAGGACTTGTCCCAATACTGTCAGGTGGCTGGGCTATATGTAGATACTTAGCACACTGTGGCGTGGTTTTGAGACTGAGCCCACTGAAGGTGTTGATAGCCGTAATACGGTGCCGCGTGTGGGTACTGTGTGTATTGCGGCATCATCACTTTCAGGGGTTTGAACCAAGGGCCACTGTCCTGGAGGCCACGCTGATTGTAGGACATGTCACCGATGACCGCTGGTAGGTACTGCCAAGCTGGTTGCTGGGATGCCGTCTGTGCTAAGGGAGGCAACACGCACTGTCGACTGAGAGAACTATACGACTGACCAGCAGCTGAGGCAGGGTCCAGCTCTGATCCGCTGATCAGTTCTGAAGCCTGCCCATGTTGTCTAGTGGCGACAGAGGAGTAAACTTGTTTGGGCACTGTTATGTCAGAGCGGTCTCGATAATCTGTACTCCCTGCGGCAGGTTTAGAGCGACTGGAGTCGAGGCGTCCATTAAGCTTGATGTTTAGAGCGAGGCTAACCACGCCCTGCGGGCTGGGGTGAATCCTGTCTTTGGTTTGTCTGTATAGGGTTTTCTTGGGGGCGCCTGTTGGTGTGGTAAAAATAGCATAATTGTCAATGAACACCATTTCCACACCATCACAGACCTGTCGGAGATTGGTGTTAGACAGGTGTATGTTACTGTTGATGGTACACTGTCCTCTAGCAGGAATGATACCCGAGGCCTGTAGTTGGGCGTGTGGAAAGGCGCGTCTACACAGGTTGGCCAGTAAGGTAAGGTACTGTTAGCAGATAAAAATGACACAAGCAAGGTAAAAAATGTTAATCTTTCATATTTATCCCGAGTGGCGCCACAGTGCCCTGTTTATTAATCAGAATATTTTCTCGGTCTTTCCTGGCTCAGACGGTATAGGAGCTACACACATGACCCAAGCTGTACTTTTAGATTTCATTCACTTCGTGCAGGACTTCCACCCATCCATCAAGTTCACATACACTATCTCAGCTACTTCAGTCGACTTTCTGGACATGCACATCCGTATTGACTGCGGAATGTTGAAAACTTCAATACATTACAAACCTACAGACTCACATTCCTACCTCGACTACCGCTCTTCGCACAACCCCAAAACTAAGAACAGCATCCCTTATTCCAAGTTTCTTCGGCTGAAAAGAATCTGTTCTGAAGACTCAGATTTTGATGTTCAATCCAAAGAAATGGCTGGATTTTTCATCGACAGACATTACCCACATACTGTTGTTCAAGGATCTCTCCAAACGGTACAAAAACTTAGTCGCGCGAGTATACTGCAGACTAAACCTACCGCTGATAGTGACAGGCCTATCGTAACCATGATCTACCATCCCCACACCAATATGGTTTGTAAAATGCTTGTTTCTAACTGGGGTCTTTTGTCATCCAGTAAAGAGTCCGCTGCTATCTTTTCTGAACCTCCTTTGGTAGCTTTCAAGAGGGATATTAATTTACGGGACATGCTTGTTCGCTCTACTCTCAAGCCTCGTCATACCACCAGACCCTCCGGCTCCACACCGTGCAATGTTCCTAATTGCAAGACGTGTCCTTTTATTTGCCCTGCCACCGTGGTGAATGGTCCACGTTACAAATTCAACATAGACAGATACTTCACGTGTCAAACCAACAACGTGATTTATGTCATCTCCTGTGTGAAATGCAGCCAACTCTATGTTGGAGAGATGGAAAGAACCATCAACGACCGTTTCAAAGAACATCTTCAGTCTGTCAAGTACGAATACAACAGACCGGTCGGACGACATTTCAACCAGGCCGACCACTCCCGTCTCGGACATTCCGGTTAAAAGCCTCTGGCTTATGCAAGCCAGTAATGTCTGGGCCAGGAAAGACCGTGAAAAATTTCTGATTAATAAACTGGGCACTGTGGCGCCACTCGGGATAAATATGAAAGATTAACATTTTTCACCTTGCTTGTGTCATTTTTATCTGCTAACTGTACCTTAGCTTACTGTGTCGCTTCTGTTTGACTACTCACTCACCAGATAGGTGAAGCTGGCGTTGGTTGATATGTACACATCCCTTGGGGACTTTCTCAGCGCTGGCCGAACGACTAGTTGGATCCCTTACCCTTCCCTGTCGGGCGCTCGGTCGCCGGCCTGCGGAGTGATGCACGGTTGTGGGGCGGGGCGATCGTGTGCATCCCTTGGGGATGTATGTAGTCATCTTGTTGCGTGACTGTGTGTTTTTTCTGTGGGCTGGTGGGTACCTGTCGGGTGGGGCTGGTGGCTCTGGCTGGTTGTCTTCTCCCCGCCCCCCCCCCCCCCCCACCTTTTTTGTTTGTCCTTTCTCTCTCTCTCTCTCTCTCTCTCTCTCTATATATATATATATATATATATATATATATATATATATATATATATATATATATATATATATATATATATATATATATATATATATATATATATATATATCTTTCCACCACCCCCCCCCTTACCCCCCCCCCTTAACACTTGTCTCTCTCCTCTTTCTCTCTTTCCGCTTTTTCCCTTACCCTTCTTCCACTTCCTCCCCCTCCCCCCCCCCCCCCCCCCGCCCCCGTCTCTCTGTCTCTTTCTCTCTCTCTCGCTGTCTCTCTCTCTCTCTGGCTGGTGGGTGCCTGTCGGGTGGGGCTGGTGGCTCTGGCTGGTTGTCTTCTCCCCCCCCCCTCTTTTTTTTTCTTCTCTCTCTCTCTCTCTCTCTCTCTCTCTCTCTCTCTCTCTCTCTCTCTCTCTCTCTCTCTCTCTCTCTCTCTCTCTCTCTCTCAGCGCTGGTATACCATCTTTCTTAAGATCTTAAATAAACATGCGCCCCTGCGGAGGAGACGCGTCAAACACGCATCACTCCCGCCGTGGCTTACTCAAGACATCATTCAAGCCATGAGGGTGAGAGATGATCTGAGACAGCAGAAGTGCTTCACTGAATTTAAGCGTGAGCGCAATCGCGTAAAATCTCTTGTGCGACAGGCTAAAAAATATTTCATTGATCGCTTGATTAAACAAGACAAAGACATGTCCACGCTCTGGCGCGCTATGGCCGTAGTGACTGGAGGCAAGTGTAATAAATCTCCTTTAATCCCTTCTGATCTGACTGCAGACATGTTTAACGACCATTTCCTCTCAGTTGCCGAGTCTCTTGTCCCTTCAGAAGCAAGTTCTCAGCCCTACTCTTGCTCAGACAGACTAGTTGACTTTTGTAAAACGCGAACTGCAGGATCTGATCCTTTCGTGATTCCACCACTGACAGTGCACGAAGTCGGTAGGACAATTAGTTCAATGAAGAATAAGAAATCGTCCGGGCCAGATGAAATCAGCCCCAAAATACTTAAATTAGCTATTCCTTATGTTATTGAAACAATAACCTATATTTATAATTTGTGCATTCAAACGAATATTTTCCCAAATGAACTTAAAAAAACCAAGGTTATACCCCTCCCGAAAACAAGAGATATGACTGATGTTAATAACTATCGCCCCATCTCACTATTGTCCATCCTTAGTAAACCACTTGAACGGCATATCCATAAACATCTCTTGGAATATTTAGAAAATCATACATTAATCCACCCCCTTCAGTCGGGATTCAGACCAAAGCACAGCTGTCACACGGCCCTAGCACGTCTAACTGATGTGTGGCTACGCTCAATAAATCAGGGCGAATTTACCGGCGCTGTATTTATTGACTTACGAAAAGCCTTTGATCTTGTGGACCATAAACTTCTACTTTCCAAGCTAAATGTGTACTTCGGTAGTTCGTTTGGCAATAAATGCATTTCTTCCTCAATTAACTACAGCCAGAAATCTCTTTACCACCATGGCACAACTCCACTTTTTGCCTCATATCTTAGCGACAGACAGCAGCGCGTCATGGTCAATGGATCATACTCCTCAAGCGGATTAGTAACACGGGGAGTTCCCCAGGGTTCAGTCCTAGGGCCTCTTCTGTTTTGCCTCTTTATAAATGACCTACCGCTACATTTGACTAGACAAAATTTCATGTGATTTATTCGCTGATGACGCCACAATTCACACCCCGGACAAGAGTATTGATTCTTTAAATGGCCGTTTGCAGCAGGGTTTGAGCGAAATTTCCACTTGGTGCGCAAACAATGAAATGATTTTAAATCCTTCCAAAACGGAATGCATGACGATAGCAACCCGTCAGAAGCACCAGCTCAAGCCACTTACACTCAGCCTGACTATCCATAATGACATCGTTAATCAGGTC
>BTPG01000002.1:43414906-43422406 GCA_036245525.1 Semisulcospira habei | reverse complement strand
TTTAACCCCTTCGCTGACAGCGGAAGCGAAATGCACTTCTGAAATCACTGCACACTGACTGACATTCATGTGAGGAACACAATGTAACGGGGACTTGAAATAGGCTTAAAGGACATAGGACTAACAAGAGACATGCATCACAGTCGCGGGGCCTCATGAGGGCTTATGTCTCTTGTACAACTACATGGATATCCTTTCACTTTCGCCGGCTGTTAAAGGGTTAATACAATAAAATTAATTTCACGTGAAACAGACAACAAATAAAAAAAATAAAAAAACCGACTCTATGTGAACAACCTGAATAAATTAACATTCTACAGCTCAAAACGTTCAAGGCAGTATTCCGTTAGCTTCCTCCCGTGTGTGAACTCCAGCAAGACCTTTCCACAAAAATCCAAACATACAGCCATGCTCCTTTAACCTCTCCCACTCGTGGCTTAATCAAGCGAAGTGTAGGAGCTTTGGTGACGGTGGTGAAGGTGACCATGGTGGCGGTGGCGGTGGTGGTGGTGGTGGAGGTGTAGCCCCAGGGATCAAGCAAAATCACAGGTGGACACGACGCCCGCGCGGGGATAATCCGAACCCGGAAAATTTCCCGCGTGTTGGAGGGAAGGATTAGGGCGACTAGGCACCAAAGGTGTCAGATTCTTGCCCCATTAGCGCCCAGCCAAAACAATCTACAGTACACACATACAGCTGTACGGAAAACCCCCAAACCCCCGGACGCATTTATACAATTCTGCCGGCTGACCGTTCAAGTATTTCTGACCCGATTTGTGCGGGCTTAACACTGCTACAATCACGTGTGCGGCTAAGAAATACACTCATTGCAAACCCCAGACTAAAATGCCTTCGGGCCCACGAGGGCCGCAGTGGGGCTGCGTACGGCCGTACGAGGGCCAACTGCGGCCGTCCTTGGCCCGAGGACCTTTGCTTTCTGGGAACGATCTATCGGTGTATAGCGTTAACAATACGTAGGTGCCGGGCCGGCCAGCGCTGGACATTATAACATGAATTTTCTATGGACGTCGCATTTCTTTTGCTCGTCATGAAGCGTTTCCGATGATTCGAATGATGTCGCATTTCTTTTGCTCGTCATGAAGCGTTTCCGATGAATTGAATGGCGTCGCATTTCTTTTGCTCGTCATGAAGTGTTTCCGATGATTCGAATGATGTCGCATTTCTTTTGCTCGTCATGAAGTGTTTCCGATGATTCGAATGATGTCGCATTTCTTTTGCTCGTCATGAAGTGTTTCCGATGAATTGAATGGCGTCGCATTTCCTTTGATCGTCATTGTACTTTGGGCCATTGATTTTATTTGCGGTTTGTTATGCAAGAATAACACTGGTTGTCAAGTACATGTATTGCTATCATTTAACCGGTTCTTTCTCTGTCAACTGAAGGCAAAAGACAGTAAATCCATTATTCTGAAAGGCTAGATTTTCATTCTGAAATACAATGAAATCTAGCTTTTCACAAACACGTACTTGCCGTCTTTTGCCTTCACAGGGAAATCTTAGGAAGAGGTCGGAGAGCTTTCACAAAGCATTGGATCACATTATACAGAGCTGCCTCTTCCAGCCTAGAACACCCAATTTTACTGTCCAGAGCTTCTCTGCACCTCTTACAGACCCTGATTCCATGAGCTATATAGCTCTCTATTCCCTCATTCACTGGATTAGGTCTTCTCTATCTACTGTCACAGCCCACTCCCTCAGCTTCAGAAACACGGGTGTAAACGAACAGCGAGAGGCACAGACAGACATAGACTGAGCTCAGGGAGAGGCATTGATCCTCATGAGAACCCCCGTGCAGCCTGCGGGTGCCCATGAGAAATTGTGTCTCGTGCGCGAGGGTGCGTAAACTCCCAAAGCTTATAACTGGCTCAGGCACTCTCTTTCCCCAGCTCTAGCCTGTAATGGAGAGTCCTCAGGAAGGCGATAGAGCGACAAAACCGTAATACGATAGATCTGTGGTCTTGCTTTGAGAGTTTGGAACGTAGCGGCCGGCCCGAAGTGCGCTTGGCTGTGATTTTAGAGAGCCTTAAGGTCCAGAATCACGGACCAGGGATCAGTTGCATGAGTGAGCTTAGTCCTGCGCCAACCACTAAGCAAAGTGCTCCTCTGTCGCGGAGCACCTTGCTTAGTGGCTGGCGCAGGACTGGGCTTAGACCATTTGCGGAGTATGGAGCACGAATTGGGGCGTACCGTTCAACGGATCGATGGTTCCTTGACTCGCACCTTCAAGTTCTGTCCAACCTCCATCAAGTGGCTTGTAGCTTAGCCTCTCTGACCCAGTAAGCAAAAAGGTCTTTTGGCCCACGTCGGCA
Source organism: Semisulcospira habei (assembly GCA_036245525.1). Lineage (NCBI taxonomy): Eukaryota > Metazoa > Mollusca > Gastropoda > Semisulcospiridae > Semisulcospira > Semisulcospira habei. The sequence goes on along the minus strand of BTPG01000002.1, from coordinate 43,420,076 downwards.
GCAGTGGGCCCGCTGACTGCGGGTGTATTCGGCCCGATGGCGTTGTACTGTGCTCGCTGGGTACCTTGTCAAAGGGTGCTTGATGCTGGAGGAACACAGGGCAGCAAGGAGCCGCCGGCAATAGCTGACTGGGGCTCGTGAGGGCCTCTGCCGGTTGCATGAGTGGTTTGTCCGACGTGTTAGGAGGGTGTCAGAGCTTTCCCTTGTTTTATGCGAATCAACAGTCGATTGTTGGCAGCGGAAGTCAATTTGGTCATTGGAATTTGAATGGGTTCACGTGTTCATCACAAGAAATTTTTTAGGGGTTAGACGGCATTTCATTGAGAAAAATTAATAGCTTAGTGTCTGGAGCCAAAAAAGTTTCGCAATTACGCCGCGTGATATAACACATCGAACTCTATGGTCGAATTTCAGGAGTTGTCATCTGAAGACAATATAAGGAGATGAATCGATTATGAAAGTTAAGGGGTGACGCTAAGCTGTTTCGGCACCACTTCTGAACTGGCATAGTCTGTGTGTCTCCTGTTGTAGTGTATCGGTGTTAAAGGCTAGATGAATTTATTTATTTATTATTATTACAATAAGGTGGAAGCAGAATGCTCATATTTGCACTTAATGTCTACGAGACATATATACAAAACAAGTCTACAAAGTGAATATCGTTGGACACCTACCGCATAAACATTACGAATACCGTAAACTTTCATGGGACATTTGCTAGCAGCAGATTGAAAATGAACAAACATAAAAATGCGACATAAACTTCACCCATTTAGATCTGGGACCCAGCAGCAGGAGATGGATTGATCATGATTGTTCAGGGGTAGTGCCAGATGAGCTTGACGCCTGAAGGCGCCAAGCTCATCTGGCACTACCCTTGAATTGTCATGATCAGTCCATCTCCTACAACTGGTGCATAGTTGTTAGACAACGCCTCCAAAATGCGGCCGTGGGGTTAAGAGGGTTAAACACAAATACGCAGGTACTATTAAGATGAATTTCATCGAATTATAACAGCGTCCAGATGCTATTCAGATGTATATTATCACAGTTTAGTTGTGTTCATATCAAATTGATAATCTTCACTTTGTTAATACTGCATAATTGTGTTAATCTTCTCCCCGTCATTAGCGGCGACGATGATGGTTTATGTCTTACTTAGCGTGACGTTGTCTGGGCAGTGGGCAGATGTTCACATCTGCACGGGACATAGACGACCCCGCCCTCCACGAGTCGCCTGCTGCCTTGCAGGCCTGGCCGCTTGGCTGCGGAAAGGCTAAGGGAGGAAACCCCTGACATCAAAGCCCCCGTGTCTCCGGGGAAGGCTTTTGAGCCAGAGACTAGGACAAGGACAGTCTGATATAAAACCTACGACCCGAGGACCTCGATGCCATCGTCCCAGCTTGCTAGGCCATGGCAGATGAACCAAGGGTTTAAAGGGTGGGGCCAGTACTGCGCACACTGCACTCCACCAAAAAGCTCCACCGCGCAGGCTTTAGGAAACGTCCACGGACCATGACACTGACCATTCCAAGTCCTGTAGCGATGGGCGAGGGGCGAAACGGCAGGTGAAAGATGTCACTGGAAGCCGCAGTCTCAAACCTGCATGCAGGCGGTTCAGGATATTGGTCGCCTGATGTTGACCTGGGGATGACAACATCACTCGGCACACCCTGAACGACCAAGCAGCCTTCTCTAGGGACAGCACTGCTTGCTCCACACGGAGAGGGGCCTAGAAAAGGTGGCCTAACCAAAGCTCGTCCCCTCGCAACCCCAGTTGGCTAGCCGCGGTCAACGGGCATCTTCTCATGCGGTCAAAAAACAAGAAAGAATAACGGATCCACTCTGATGACGACCACGACCGGACTCAACGTAGCATGCTGGAACATCCGAACCATGCTCGACAAAGCAGACAGCGGACGCCCCGAACGTCGCTCCGCCCTCATTGCCCATGAATTGCGGAGGTTAAACATTGACATCGCCGCGCTCAGCGAAGTACGCCTTCCGGACGAAGGCAGCCTCCAAGAACTTGGCGCTGGGTACACCCTCTACTGGTCAGGCAGGTCTGCATCAGAAAGACGGCTCTCAGGCGTGGGTTTCATGGTCAAGACCTCCATTGCGACTAAGCTGGAAAACCTACCAACGGGTCATTCAGACCGCATCATGTCCATGCGCCTCCCACTGAGACACCAGCAACACGTCACCCTTCTCAGTGTGTACTCCCCAACCCTCTTGGCAGAGCCTGCTGAAAAGGACAAGTTTTACACTGACCTGCGCAGCCTCATACAGAGCACCCCTGCAGACGACAAAGTCATCATCCTTGGCGACTTCAACGCCAGAGTGGGCCAGGACTCTGAAGCCTGGAAAGGAGTCCTCGGCAAGCATGGCGTGGGGAACTGCAATGACAATGGCCGCCTACTGTTGGAGTTCTGTGCAGAGCAGCAACTGGTCATCACCAACACTACTTTTCAGCAAAAGGACAGTCGAAAGACCACCTGGATGCATCCTCGCTCCAAGCACTGGCACCTTATCGACTATGTCCTAGTGCGTCAGAGGGACCGCAGTGACGTCCTCCTCACCAGAGTGATGCCCAGCGCAGAGTGCCACACTGACCACCGCCTTGTCCGCTGCAAACTCAGGCTCCACTTCAAGCCAAAACCCAAGAAATGGGGGCCCCCCAAGAAAAAGCTTGATGTTGCGAGCCTTCAGCGTGACGACGTGAAAGCTGCCTTTCAGACAGATTTACAGCGCAGGCTCAAAGACACAGCGGACCCAGCAGACTCCTCCCCTGAAACACTTTGGGAAGAACTGAAAACTGCTATTGCAAAATCCTCTGCAGAAGTCTTGGGTTTCGCTAGAAAGAAGAATAAAGACTGGTTTGACGAAAACGATGTAGAGATCCAGGAACACCTAGCAAAAAAAAGAGCCGCCCATCAGGCCCACCTAGCCCAGCCTTCCTGCCCTGTGAAGAAGTCTGCCTTCCGCCTCGTCTGCAGCAGTCTCCAGCGCAAGCTCAGAGATCTCCAGAATGAGTGGTGGACCAGACTTGCACAGAGGACCCAGCTTTGCGCAGACAATGGTGACTACAGGGGCTTCTACGAAGCATTGAAAGCAGTGTATGGCCCCAGGCACCTGGTACAAAGTCCCCTGCGAAGCGCGAATGGCCAGGCACTCCTCACAGATAATACCTCCATCTTGAACCGCTGGTCGGAATACTTTCAGAGCCTCTTCAGCGCTGAGCGCACTGTTCAAGAAGCAGTCGTCCTACAAATCCCACAGCTCCCAGTAAAAGTTGAATTGGACGAACCGCCCACCGCTGAAGAGACCCTCACAGCCATCCACCAGCTCAAGAGTGGCAAAGCAGCAGGCATTGATGGAATACCGCCAGAGATCTGGAAACATGGAGGCACAGCACTGCACAACAAGCTCCATGACCTCTTTCTCTGCTGCTGGGAGGAAGGAACACTACCAAAGGATCTCCGTGATGCAGTCGTCATCACCCTGTACAAGAACAAAGGTGAGAAGTCTGACTGTTCCAACTATCGGGGAATTACACTGCTGTCCATTGCTGGGAAAATCCTTGCAAGGCTGCTCCTGAATCGGCTGGTACCTGCCATCGCTGAAGACCAACTCCCAGAGGGCCAGTGTGGCTTCAGAGCAAACAGGAGCACCACCGATATGGTCTTTGTGCTGAGACAGCTACAGGAGAAGTGCCGCGAGCAGAACAAAGGGCTGTACGTAACGTTTGTCGACCTAACAAAAGCGTTCGACACTGTGAGCAGGCAAGGCATGTGGCAGATCCTGGAGCGACTTGGCTGTCCCCCAAAGTTCCTCAACATGATTGTCCAGCTACACGAGGACCAGCAAGGTCAGGTCAGACTCAACAATGACCTCTCAGAACCATTCCCCATTCTCAACGGCGTAAAGCAGGGCTGCGTGCTGGCACCGACCCTCTTCACCATCTTTTTTAGCATGATGTTGAAGCAGGCCACAGTGGACCTCGATGATGACGATGCAGTGTACATCAGGTATCGTCTCGATGGCAGCCTGTTCAACCTCAGACGACTGCAGGCCCACACGAAAACCCTAGACCAACTGATCCGTGAGCTGCTTTTTGCTGATGATGCTGCCCTCGTTGCACACACAGAGAGAGCCCTGCAGCGCATCACGTCCTGCTTCGCAGACGCTGCCCAGCTCTTTGGACTCGAGGTCAGTCTGAAAAAGACAGAGGTCCTCCATCAGCCGGCACCCAAGACAGTGTATCGCCCTCCTCACATCACCATCGGCGAGTCTGAACTAAAGTCAGTGCACCAGTTTACTTACCTTGGCTGCATTATCACGTCGGACGCCAAGCTGGACAAGGAGCTTGACAGCAGGCTGGCAAAAGCGAACAGCGCTTTCGGGCGACTTTTCAAGCGGGTGTGGCACAATCAACAGCTGAAAACAGGCACCAAGATCAGCGTGTACAGAGCTGTGGTCCTCACCACCCTGCTGTATGGTTCCGAGTCCTGGGCCCTCTACCGCAGCCAACTACGACTCCTCGAACGCTTCCACCAGCGCTGCCTGCGTACCATCCTGGGCATTCACTGGAGTGACTATGTCACCAATGTCGAGGTCCTTGAACAGGCTGAAACCGTGAGCATCGAGGCTTTGCTGCTGCGGACACAGCTCCGCTGGGCGGGGCATGTCTCCAGGATGGAGGATCATCGCCTACCAAAGATCACCCTGTTCGGCGAGCTTGCTACTGGACACCGTGACAGAGGGGCACCAAAGAAGAGATACAAAGACTGTCTCAAGAAGTCACTTAGTGCCTGCCAAATCGACCACCACCAGTGGTCTTCGCTTGCTGTGGACCGTGACACCTGGCGCTCCACTATTTACAAGGCAGCTGTCTCCTTTGAGGACTCTCGCAGAGCTAGCCTTAAGGACAAGCGGCTCAGGAGAAAGAACAGAGATGCCGCAACTCAGAACTCTGGCCATACCTTCCCCTGCAGCCACTGCGGTCGAACCTGCCTGTCCCGGATTGGCCTCCGCAGCCACGAACAAGCCTGCAGACGTCGTGGGCAACTCCTATAAAATCTTCGTTCGCGAAGTCCAGCCAAGAGGGTTACAGGTAGTGTCTAATGCTATGTGTGCAGGCAGTGCTTAATGACCCCGTGTGATGTTACAG
>BTPG01000002.1:43322406-43409906 GCA_036245525.1 Semisulcospira habei | reverse complement strand
CTAATTTTTTATTCAGCAAAAATAAAATTTATTTAACTTTCAAGACTAAAATCATGCATTAGAACTGGTTTACCATCCTGATTACTTACAAATAAACACAATGATTCAAAGAAACTAGAACCTAATTTCTTAAACTGCAAATTAGGAAATCTGACAATACGCTTTCGCAATAAGGACCAGTTCCAGTTTGTAAGCATCTCAACAAAGTTGAAGGCTTTCCATTGTGTACATTTTCAGTCGTGTTTAATTCTTTTAAGTGAACATTTAGTACTGTGTGTACTGACAAATGAACAGGATATTTTTATTTGGCCGTATCTCTCCTTCATCTAATGTCCAATCATCCTCTTTAACTGTATCTAAATTTGTATGTCATCTTTGCTTGAAAAAATAAATAACATTAAAAGTCTGTCTGATAATACAAACTGACTACCTTCTGGAAATTCCAATGTAACAAGTAAGTTAGCCGGATTTAAAGTTGATTTAATTTTATATTCATTTTGTAAATCGAGGGTTGACTGCCGAAACGTAGTATCTCACATTTATGGAGATTTTGACTTTTGGTATCATCAGACTCAGGAAACGATGCTCTTTTGTCTGATATATTTCTTCTTTTTTTAAATCATTAGTTTTAAAACTATTAATTAGAACCGAAAACATGTTCAGTCAAACATAGAGAATCAATCACCGCCAAAACATAGTTGCTGAAGATAGGGCTGTAAGGTCTTATTATCTCATGAATCTTTACAGAAAAAGTGACTGCCGAAACCAAGTATCTGGAGTTCAGCTGTGTTTGCTGTCAGCTTGTTTAGTGTATTAAAAGTGCAGGGAAAGCGTATATCAAAATACGATCTGAAGTATATCTGTTAATTCCAACGCCCGCCCACGCTGAAATCTGGTATATGTTAGCTGCTGCCTTTCCGCTGTCAACACTGTTGATAACACCGACAGGAAACCGGCGCCCGCATCTCCTCATGGCACTGGTACCGTTATCGTGATGTCAGTTTATAAGGATACTAACAAGCTACAAATCCTTTTTGTTCCACATCCTACCAAGAGTGTGGGAAGTTTTATCCGAAAGACCTCAGTTTTCATACTACTCTTCGCAAATGCAACATTACCAGGCAGTGGAGTATCTTGGATCGGACAGTCAGTGGCCTCACAGTGTTCTTGCAGGTATCATAATTTCTGTCATCTATACTATTTTTAGAGTGCAATATTCAGTACAAATGTAATCGTCACCATTGACTGTTAAATTAGGGTCGATTACTGGTAAAATACTCATTGCAGTTTACTGATGATTATCATTAAATTATTTTAGAGACAGGTTAGTGTAAAATGATAATTAATGTAGTCTTTTTAAGTTACCCCCACCCTCAGCCCGGCACAATGCTATTAAATGTAATTTACTACTGTATCTGCTCTATTGTCATGTATACATTGCACACCTTTACAAAATAGACAGCCAACAAGCAATGATGCTGAAGGCAGCGTGTACCTAAATCTGGCAATTTCCTTTACGGCAGATGACCATGCGGATGGCCAGGAGGTCTCGAATGCCACTGTCAATTTTGAGCAGCTTCCAGTGAGTATGGTCAGTTTTGTCGCTCACAGTGTACTGAGATCTGTCGAACAGATATTAGTTAGGGGTTCTTTTTCACAATTTACTGTTATCAACGATTCCCTTTACTTTGTCTTGAACTCTTTTTATATCACTATAATTATGTGAAGCCTAGCTACTGAATCGATGTGCGCGTGTGTACCGTTATGACCCCCCACCCCCACCCTACCCCCTCCATCAACCCCACAACCCCAACACAAACACGCACGCACGCACGCACGCACGCACGCACACACACACACACACACACACACACAGACAGACAAACACACACACCCCGAACATAAAGACTGATGATAATTGATTTATTTTAAATTTGACTTGCCAACAGTCCAGAGTCATCCAAGAAGATTGAGCTGGTGCCTGTCTTTCAAGCCTCCACGCAACTTTTCAAGCAACCAGGATAAGAGGGTACAAGTTGGTGTCATTCAGACCTAGAGACTATCAGCGAAAATCAAGGGTGCACGGTGGTCTTCCTCGGATGACTATGATGAGCCCTTGATAAAGAGCAAACGCCTGGACATAACCGACTTGACCATTACAGAAAATGAGAGTGACAATGACAACATCATCAAGGATCCCATTTACAGTCCAGTCACTGAATTACCTCAAGCTGATGTAGTGCCGACGTCTTCCAACGAGAGTTAAAGTGACGAAAATACGCCTTTGCCTTCACTGACAAGACGAAAACGCAAACACACATCCAAAATCAGCAATATAGAGCTGGCCAAGGCAATGAGCAAGCAGGAGATGAAGCGACACCAGAGAGAACAAGAAGTGCACAGAAGTCGGCTTCAGAATCTGCTCCCAGCCAACGGATTGTACTCGGAAGCAGTAGCTGCAGACGGAAACTGTTTCTTCGAGGCAGTTTCCATGCACCTGAATATCACGGCGTTTGATCTGAGGACACAGATATGCAATTACCTGGAGGACAAATTTGCGACCTACATTTGCTTTCTGACAACAAATGAAGATGATGAAAATGAAAGGTACCTAAATTACTTTTGGAACGTGGAACAGCTGCGGTCCCCGGGAATCTGCAGCAAATACGCAGCTGATCTGCTTCCGAAGGCGCTTGCTGACAGCACAAAGAGGCCGGTTATAATATACTCATGTAACTTGCTTCATTATGAAACGATTCTTTACCCAGACACACAAGCCGGTGACACTGGTGTTGATTAATCACCAATCATTCTGTCACTACTGGAGACTGAAGCCCAACACTATGATGCTGTATTTCCTTTCCCACCTGCGACACGTTCAAGTGGGACACCAGGAGACTCAGTACCAGTGACAAGCGAGGCAGCAGAAGACACAGTGCTAGGAACCAGCAAGACACAAGAAGACACAATGTATGAGACCAGTGGCAGAAACGACACGCCAAATAGTCCAGTCATTGAACAGATGTCTCCACCAAACACACCACAAACTCGTAGATCACGACGGACTTGTTCATTATCGCCTTTGCACAGCACCCCCAAACCGCAAACACCAAGGAAACCAGGCAAGTTTAAGACACCCCCCCCCCCCCCCCCCCCCAAAAAAAAAAAAAAAAAAAAAAAAAAAAAAAAAAAAAAAAAGCTGTTTAGGAAGACATTTGCCATGCCAGACACCTGGAAGAAAAATTCAAGAAAGGCTTTGTGGGTGCAGGGAAAGGATTATGTCTTCGAATCGGGAAAATAGTACCTGCAAAGAAAATAAAACCAATAGACTGCTCCAATTGCCGTTTTAAATGCAGCAGGGTTTCTGAAGCAGAACGGCAAGCACTGTTTGAGGCATTTTACAGCTTGGGCGAGTGTGAAAAGCAAAAGTCCTTTATCTGTTCAAATGTAGAGGAAAAAACACAAAAACACTGCAAGGAGAAAACAACAAACACATATCCAAAAGACGGAGCTTGAGCAGAGGGTTTTCTTTCAACGTGGACGGGAAAAGAAAGCGGGTTTACAAAATGTTCCTTCCAACACTTTCTGTTCCAGAAAGTTATTGTTACGATTGTGGTTGTGTTGTTCTGTGAGAGCGTACATGTGTTGATCGTAGGTAGCGATCCGAAGTTTTATTCGAGCTATCATGATTACGAATTACGTACCTTTTAAGTGAGTTGCACTATCGTTCACGTTTAGTGCAGAATCGATTATCTTTTGACACACTGAGTTGAATCCAGAAGAATCTAGAAAACGCTCGAGTATTTACCATTGTTTACTGCGCGCGTGAAGTTTAGCGGTCAGTATTGCGCGCCAGTCATGTACCTTCTAGAGAATACGGGCAAGGTCGTGACCTGTCTGGCCTACTCATGCGTGTAGTCATGACGCGCGGGGATTTCCCAACATAGGGGCTGGAAATAGTAGCCAGATTTTTGTAGATTATTCTGGTGTAATTTCTCCTCTTTAATAGTTATGAGTTTTAGTTACGTATTTTGTTCTGATTGTGTTGTACCACTTTGCTCGATTGTTCTGGAAAACATACCACTATAAAAGATCGTATTAGGAAGCGCGTGTGGTACATTGTTCAGTTGTAAAATTGCGATGTAACAGCGTCGGTACAGTGTTCAGTTGTATAATTGCAGTGTATCGAAAAGCACATTGACATTGAGAGAGCTACGCAAGATATCGTGCTTCATTGTCAGTGACGGAGTTATGCAGTATATGGTGATGTACATTGTATGAGAGAAGCATTGTGTCAATGTGTGGACATTTTGCAGAGAAGACATTGTTGGTGCATTTGTGAACGCATTTCGTGGAGATCGCATCGCTGTAATAAAATATTGTTGGAACTGTTACTCCAGTGTTGTCTACAACCTTAAGCCACGTGTGACGGGTTGCAGCTGAATGAAGTTTATTTCAAAGAACCTTACGTGCGTGCCGTCTGGTGTGATATCATACTACGACCACGATTCTACCACATAACAGTTATGTGCACCACGCCATGCGAAACAGCCAACATCATGTACTACTGTGACACACAGCTTGTGTTGTGAAAATCGTCCTATAATCAAAACATTTGTCAGTGCATCAAAGACTTTTCTACGATTAAATATTCGCTAATCGTCTTTGTGGAAATTGTGAAGTTCATCCTCGTGAACAATTTGACAGCATTACCAGTGTGTGCTGAAAACTGTCTTATTGTGACGGTGCGAAAATGGACGACAACTTGATGAAGTGTTATTTTTTCCATTGAAATAATATTGTTTTTTTTGTAAATGGAGCAGTCAGTCGGTAACGCCGGATTTAAAGGTACAGCTGTAAATAGTTTGCTATCCTCTCTGTCTGTCTCTCTGTCTGTCTCTCCGGAATATCTATGCAACCTTTTTACTAAACCTGACCTGGGTTATTCCCCATCCAGAAGAAATTTTATGATGCCAAATCCCAGAATTGACATATTTAAAACTAGCTTGCATTTTCCGGTGGCTCAATATGGAACACCTTGCCATCGAGCATAACGCACTGCAGGTCGCTCTCTTTGTTTATAGAAAGCCTCTTTAAGCACCAATCATTAAGTCCAGCATAAACTCTTCAGTTGTTTTTTTTTTTTTCCTCCTCATAATCCTCTTATCCTGAACATTTTATTTATCCACCATGCTTTTACTGTAAAATATTCTATTGCCATTCATAATAATATTATGCAAGCCAGTCAACAACAATGTGTGTATGTGTGAAACTACATTTTGTATCTCGATGTACTGTTTGACTATTTTGTGTTAGTGTAAAAACGGCAATCCGAAAAATGGTCCATGTGCTAATCACTTTATCCGTTGGCAAATAACGTTTCATTTCATCTCTCTCTCTCTCTCTCTCTCTCTCTCTCTCTCTCTCTCTCTCTCTCTCTCTCTCTCTCTCTCTCTCTCTCTCTCTCTCTCTCTCAGTGCGATCGCACGCAGTTGATTTCGCTCTTACTGAGCAGTGATTTGTGTAGGCTATAGAAGGTGCACATGCTGGAATTTTATACCTGTGGACTTGTGATATGATCCTCTACACAATGGTGATGTTATTTTCGTGACATTCTACGATTCTCGTGGATTATTTATACTTTTCACAGATTTCTTTGTTCAGTCTTCACTGATATGGGCCCGGTCTACAACGGCTGTACACGGCGCGCAGTCGAAAACCGCGCTTCCTATATTTCTCCGTTGTAGGTGGTTTATCGTTGCGCGCACTCAGCGCATGGAATTGGGGTCAGTGCCGGTCTGGCATACATCACACCGCCTCTGAGTCTGTCAAACGTAGCCGAGTCAGAGCTGATAACGCCACACAAACGCTACAGTAAAACTCGGCTCTGCTAAACTCGGCGCTGCTAAACTCGGCTCTGCTGTTGACTCGCCAGTGTTTACAAACATCGGCCACGATCATGCGGATGCTGCGCCACACTCTCGTCACGCTTCGTGTGTGATACAACTCTGGCTTAGCCGTGATCTGTGAAGCTGAGTGGCATCATGGTTGAGTGACCTTGTAAGACTGACGGACGCACTGACTTGTCGGCCAGCTTTGGCTGGCGACTTATCCTTTCAAGTAGGTGTCCAGCTGATTAGCGACCAACATGTCGTCACACCTCGAGTAAGTGACTATGGCGACACCACCATCCCCTTACAATGGGCCCCTCCACACGCTCCTCTTCATCAAACTCTCGCCTTTCCCTTGAAAAGATTATCCGAACAAGAGACCCGATCCAAGTAAAGTTTGAGTCCGACATAGCAAGAGTTCCCCTATGGAGACGTGTCCTGCATACGCTGTATGTTGAAGAGCTTATGCCCACAGGTGTGAATCTGCGCTGGGAAGACAGAGACAAGAAGCAAAGCGTACTGAGTGCACCTGTTCCCATTGACCCTCCGTACACCAACAAACTGTTTGAAACACTTGTACAACTGTGGAATGGATCGAAGAAACTCGTCACAATAACTGTATATTACACCACAGGGACTGTTACTATTCAAGGAAACTGCTGCCAAGAATGGGTCGATGAAGAATTTCGGATGTTAAAAGACACTGTAGACAACATGGCCTCATCTCAATCCCAGTCCGCACCTGAAATCCCGTCACCTCTACCCACTGCCCGCGATGTTCCGTCTGACTGCACTGATGAGAGTAGTGCGGTCTCATCTCTGACCAAAGATGCCGTCAGTGACGTTTCGGCTGAATGCACAAAGGAGATTAGTGCAAGCACTACCCACATACCGCAGCCACCAGCCACGGAAGCGAAACACACTGCATCTGAATCTGACAAGACTCACATAACTCCAGCCCAGGCTATCGAAACTAATCCTGACGTGTCGGCCAGTGACACGACTGACGCCAGTGGATCCAAAGATGCCGACTCTTCAGTCCTCAGCAGCGCCTCGGGAGATGACGTGTCGGCCAGTGACACGACTGACGTCAGTGGATCCAAAGATGCCGACTCTTCAGTCCCCAGCAGCGCCTCAGGTGATAACAGCAGTCCCTCTTTATCTGACCTGATTACTCATGTGTCCTTAACCCAGGTCAGCCAGCCGGCCATTACATTTTACCAGCCTTGCGACCTCTCGACAACAACCGCTGATCAGCCCATTTCACTCGCAACTCTAGCACAAATAGCACAAAACCCAGAACTAACGTGCGTTGCGCAAATGCAGCAGCAACTAGCCCTGAACGTAGCTACTATTAGGTGCCTCCAAATCCAGCTACAAGATGTGCAAACTGAACTGGCTAATGTCAAGAACCAGTGTGCTGCACACACTAAGACCCTTGCAGAGATGGACTGCCTTGTGCGAGATAACGAGGTCAAGGCGAAAAGTGGGAGAAAGGCAGTTGAGGAATATGCAGAAAGCATTAACTCAGCTGTAGAAGGACTCTCAGCGGACCACGTCAGGCTAAATGAGAAAGTGACTCAACTGGCTAGCAGTAGAGACAACCATGCCAGTAGACTAAAAGACCTAAAAAAGCAAGTGGAATCCCTGTCTAAAGCCAGTGCCTGCAGCAACACCCAGAATTTTGAACCAGCCAACGAAACCCCCAACGCCCCCAAATGCTCACCCCAAAAAGATAGTGTCTCACAATCCCTCATGTCCCCTCCCCCTAAAGACTCTACCACGACCGACAACACACTCCTCGTGCAAGTTCCAGTTAAAAACCGGTATTCTGTATTGTCTGAGTTGGATGAGAACAGACGAGGCCACGATACCTCCACCCGCATTACCAACGACAGTAACATCAGCGCTAAGGACAATGCACCCGAGAACAGACGAGGACACGATACCTCCACCCGCATTACCAACGACAGTAACATCAGCGCTAAGGACAATGCACCCCTAGAACAGCTTCAGCTCCTGCAAGTACGACCAGGTGTCAACACGCTGTTAATCGGGGATTCTGTGCTGAAAGGTGTTGACGAGCGCAGGATGTCTGTCGACGGTGCCCTTGTACAGAATCTGTCTGTCTCCGGCCTGACTGTAGCTGATGTCACTGAGTGGCTCCACACTTTGCCACCAATGCCCCACATCCGCCGTGTGACGACGCATGTTGGTATCAACAGCTGCAAAGTGGGCGCCGTCAGCAAGCAGTCCTGGGACCAGCTCTTCCGTTTCCTACGCTCAGCCTTTCCCAGCGCCGCTGTGTACATATCCTGCACTATTCCAGGTGGAACTGAACATTACCTGGCAAAGGCTGTGTTTGCTTCCAACGACAATCTCAGGGCTGTGTGTGAGCAGGTCAAGATCCCCTACATCGACCATGTCCCCCGTTTTTTGACAGCTAATCTTGCGCCGCGTCAGACTCTGTTCCAGAGAGACAGAAGTCACCTGACAGAGGAAGGCACCAAGCGACTGGCACTCGCCATCAGGTTCGCCGGAGCAGCACGCCGCTCACCGGGATACGATGGGCCGAAAGCGGATCGTCATGCGCCTACCAACCCTCAAAATCGAGGACCACAGCACTACCAGAATCAGGCTTCTGGCAGGGGCACAGGATGGGGACAAGCAAATGGAGGAAACAATTTCAAAGTCCATACCCATCCCAACCATTCCCACCCCAACCATGCCCACATCAACGCCCATCCCCACAACAACCAAACCCCTCCCAGCCAAGCTAATTCCAACCACGTTCAAGCCCATTTTCAACAGTCTCAAATTTGCCAAGCCCATTCTGCTCAAACCCAGTTCAACATGTCTGACAATGCCAGTTACAACTCTGCCCAGCCTGGTTACCCCCCGACATTCTGTCCCCAGCAAGGTCACGCCGGGCAGTTCACTCCGTCAGAACGCGAATTTCCGCGCATTCCACCCTCCGACCAAGGCTCTAACAGCGCCCTTCACGCCCTCGCCACCGCTAATCCCACACCGACCAGAGGGTGGGAGAGCCCTGCCATTACACCCGGATTAGACGCAACGCAGAGGATGCGCATGCTTGCGCAGCTCCTACAGCCATTCATTCAGGGCTTTACCGGCTAATAATCTCATTAACCCTCCTGTGCATGCAACCACCGGTGCTGCAAACAGTACATGCTGCAAACAGTACATGCTGCAAACAGTACCGATGGATGCATGAACAGGAGGATTAATTGTCCATTGTTGGGTTAATAGGTGGTGTCTACTATTAACTGATCAGCTGCGATATCAACTGACAAGTTAATCGCAGCCTTTCCTACAGGGATTTATCTGCCACTAATTTGCTTAACCCCGTTGTGCATGCAACCACCGATGCTGCAAACAGCACCGGTGGATGCATGAACAAAAAGGGTTAATTTCATTTGTTGAACTAGTAGGTGGTGTTCATCACTGATTTACTGACGCTTTAATTAGACGTTTATATTTGGTGATTGTGAACACGAGCACGGCAAGCTGACTGCTATTGTTACAGATGTAACTTGTTCTTACCGTTAATCAGTTAGAGTGACTACCAACGTTATTGTCTGCATCCACTGTGCTGTTTATTGATTACTTTGGTTCTACCTTCTAGCCGCGTTGGTCATAAACTGATGTGACAGTAACATTGAGTGTTACCACCAGAGACTGTGTTAGTTTACACTGTAAAGGTTGTGCTCATTTAAGAAAGACTTAATTTTCAGTCTCTTTCGTGTCTTTACAGTGAGACAGACTATTAGCTTGAGTGATTTAATTAAAATTGTACTGGAACGACAAAGAAGGGAACTTAGTGACAGCCGAACATACAGGTGTTCCATGCGGCGTTTCAAGTTGCGTCACTTTTTTCTCAGTAGCTTAACTGCTACTTGTTCTCTGGAGGACTTTTATTCAATTACGTGGCCTTTTATCGTTTTATAGTTTTATAGTATTTTTTATTTCCGTGTTTTTCTGTATTCAATTGTCTCTTCATTGTTTATCTTGTGCACTCTGTATTTTGTAATAAGTCCAAGCGAATTTTCCATCAAAGGTGTAGTTATGAGAATAGGGCACCTCAATGTGTTTCATTTGTACAACAAACTAGCCGACATATCTGTATATATTAACGATCCTACACCGTTCCACCTGTTTGGACTCAGTGAGACGCGTCTGAGTTCCTGTGTAAGCGATGCAGCAATCAGTATCCCCAATTTTTCAGTTATTAGACGAGACCCCTTGTCTCCCGGTCAAACTGGCATCGCTGTCTATATTCATAATTCTATCCAGCAATTAGTTCATCGACGCGTCGACCTAGAAATGATCGGGGTGGAGTGCGTATGGGTCGAAGTTAAGTGTCCGAAATCAAAACCGGTATTAATTGGGTTCTTATATAGAAATCCCGCCTCAACGTTTGAGTGGTACGATCAGTTTAGTTATAACCTTGACAGAGCTTTAAAAAAGAAGGCCGACATTCTTCTATTGGGCGATTTTAATATAGATTTACTTAAGCCGCACCCCGCCTGGGGCTCAACGTCATCTCTGTTTGGCTTAGTACAGTTAGTGAAATCACCCACCAGAATTACTCCAACTACTTCCACGCTTATAGACCACATATATACTAATAAACCCAAAGCCGTCTCTGACGTTGATGTCTCAAATCTTAGTGTTAGTGATCATTATCCTGTGGCTTGCTCCTGGTCTTCTAAACTCCCTAAACCAAAAAAGAACGGCCATACAACTATAACGTATAGGACATTCAAACACTTCAGGAAAGACGAATTTCTATTTGATCTAGAAAATACTCCTTTTAATGACGTGCTCCTGTCCTATGATCCTAATACCGCCCTCAGTATTTGGTACTCTCTTTTCCTAAATGTACTTAATAAACATGCTCCTCTACGCGAGAGGAGGGTAAAATCTAACACTCTTCCTCCCTGGCTTACTCCGGAAATCATGCAGGCGATGGCGCTTAGAAACGATCTACGTAGCAATAAAATGTTCACTGAATATAAGCAACAGCGTAACCGTGTTAAATACATGATCAGAGAGGCAAGAAAAAAGTTAGTTCGTGACACGGTTAAAGACAGCAAAGATACCTCTACTATATGGCGCCTTCTAAACACACTTACTAGGGGGTCTCCAAGTACCGCAACTACCATTCCCACTAATCTTACTGCTGATACATTCAATGACCATTTTCTTTCGATTGCCAAATCTCTAATATCGCCAAGCCAGGAATACACTTATCACCGTTCAAATTTGCTGTCTGAGTTTTGTCAACAAAGAACAATGGGCACAGCCCCCTTCAACATCCCTATGTTAGCTGTTCATGAAGTGGGTTTACTTATAAGTAACCTTCCAAATAAAAAGTCCTCGGGGCCTGATGACATCAGCCCGAAAATACTTAAACTGTCTCTCCCATACATTGTAGAATCCTTAACTTATATTTATAATCTCTGTATCCAGCATAACACTTTTCCTAACGAACTTAAATATGCCAAAGTAATTCCACTTCCAAAAACAAAAGATCGTTCTGATCCTAATAATTATCGGCCTATTTCTTTATTATCTGTTTTGTCCAAACCACTGGAAAGGCACGTTCATAAACACCTGCTTGCTTACCTAGAAAACCGTAAGCTCCTCCACCCTTTCCAATCCGGATTTCGTCCGCAGCATTCATGCCACACAGCACTTGCACGCCTTGTTGACACATGGCTCAAGGGTATGAATAAGTCACAGTTAACAGGAGTAGTCTATCTGGATTTTAAGAATGCTTTTGATCTGATTAACCATACTATTCTGACTGCTAAGCTTCACACATACCTCAATAACGGAGACGCAGTTGCTTTTTTCACATCTTACCTTACTAAAAGAAAACAAAAGGTTCTTGTTCATGGCTCATACTCCTCTATCAAAGATGTAAGCTTCGGTGTGCCCCAAGGGTCTGTACTGGGCCCTCTACTGTTTTGCTTATTTATCAATGATTTGCCTCTACATATTACTTGCCAAGATGTACAATGCGACCTTTTTGCTGACGACACCTCAGTTCATACTACTAGTAAAGATATACAGGTAATTTCCGACAACCTACAACAAAGTCTTCATGAAGTATCAGCTTGGTGTATAAACAATTCTATGGTTGTTCATCCAGCCAAAACGAAATCGATGGTAGTCGCCACGCGCCAAAAACAGCAGATAATGCCTCTATTACTTAACCTTTCACTTAAAGGTAGTCAGGTAGAACAGGTAAATGAACATCGAGTACTGGGGATTAAAATCGACAGTCAGCTAAAATGGCAAGCTCATACAGACGCCTTATGCAAAATAGTAGCCAAAAATCTCTTTATGTTATCAAAACTGAAATATTATACTGATTCAGATACCCGTAAACTATTTTATAACGCTCACATACGTTCTTATATCGATTACGCGTCATCGGTATGGGATGGGTGTAGTGAGGTCCATTTAAAGAGACTCAATTCCCTACACAGACGAGCGGCCAAAATAATCTGCCCTGATCAACACCTTAGCACTGAAGAAAAGCTCTCAAAAGCAGGTCTCCTGCCACTTCAAGATCATTTTAAATATAACAAAGCAATCTTTATGTTCAAAGTGTGGAAACGCAAAACACCTGAGTACATCTGCACTTTGTTCCGTAAGTCTGAGTCCAAGCTTGGAAACATCAGAAAGCTTTTCATAGTCCCAAAACCAAGGATCGATCTATATAAAACTAGCTTATCCTTCTCAGGGGCACTTATCTGGAATGCCCTTCCAGACCATGTAAAATCCGCCTCCTCGCTAGCCTGTTTTAAAAAGGGTCTCTTCAAATATTTTGTGGATCACTCGTAGGGATGACTCAACCACTTGTATTATATGTTTCTTTTTATGCTGGGTCCAATTTATTCCCAATTAAGTCTGTTATCCTTTTCAATTATCATTTGGACTACTTAGCTCTGTCTATGTGTGAAGGGGGGTGGGTGGGGTGGGGGGTGTCTGTGAGTCTATGAGTATGTCTGTCTATGTGAATAGTGGTGTCATCTCTTTGCAAGTATTATGTTTACTTATATGTATGTATATTTGTAGTTAGTCTTGTAGTTGTTAGCAACGGCAGGTTTGTAAAATGGCTGTGTCGATGACGATGTCAATGCCTAAACCGTTGTAAAATAAAGTTTCATTGATTCATTGATTCATTGATTCTCTCTCTCTCTCTCTCTCTTTCTCTCTTTCCTTTTATTTTTTATTTCTATTTTTATTTTTACATGTAGCACTCCATGCCTTATGCGGCATTTCCCGCATAGTCTGCATTCTCTTCTAACATTTATGAACGCATGTAATATACCGCTGGCATTCCAGCAAGCCGCATTATGTAATATCCATGACCCCATGGACCCGGCTGGCCAGACGGGATGCCGTCGATAGACACAGCATTGGGCGCTCAGTGCTGTGGTTTCTTCGCGTCGATCCGCGCGCGCGGTGGTTGCGGGATCGCTATACAAGTCTAGTCACACTGAATATCTGGCTTATTCACAATTCCATGGCAGACTATAGCATCTAGCTGTGCCGGCGCGGTTTAGTGGCGCGGGGAGGCCGCTATCGCGTGTGTGTGCGGGTGTGTGTTTGTCTGTGTGTGTGCAAGTGTATGTGTGTGTGTGTGCACGCGCGCATCCCTACGTGCTTGCACACGCGCGCGCGTGTGTGTGTTTGTGCCTGTTTATGTTTGTTGGAGTGAGCCGTGTTGATTTTTATGATGAGAACAATAGCGCTTTTATGTACAAAATCCTTTATACTTTTTATATTTGCTGTAGTATAGTTTTAAGTGATAGAATGTATGTGTACATGATATACTGATGTGTGTGTGTGTGTGTGTGTGTGTGTGTGTCAGTGTGTGTGTGTGTGTGTGTGTGTGTGTGTGTGTGTGTGTGTGTGTGTGTGTGTGTGTGTGTGTGTGTGTGTGTGTGTGTATCAATCAGAGCGAAATCAACTGCGTGCGATCACGAGAGGGAGAGATGATGATGATGAAACTTTATTTTTCAACGGTAAAATGTTTTGACAGAAAACAAATCGTCATTTTACAAACTTGCCGTTGCTAACATCTACAGGATAAAAAAGAAGGGAAACTATAAAATATATATGTACATACAAAACCCAATAGCATCATTATATACAGAAAAAATAATAATACTCATCACACATACAAGCACACACGCACGCACGCACGCGCGCGGCTCACACATACACCCACACGCACAAACAAACACGAGCACACACACACACACACGCACACACATATAAAAACCATCTGTATGAAATACATGAGGTACAGGAAATATTACAGTACCTGAGAAACGTACTAAGTCTGACTCATCAGGTAATCAAAAAGTTTTGTTTAAAACTTCCTGGTGAGGTAATAGTTTTCAAATGTGCAGGGATGGAATTCCAAGCAAACGGACCAGAGAATGACATACTAGTTTTAAAAAAGGTCGATTCTTGGCAGTTGTAGGGGTAAGGTATTGTTTCTTGAGGTCCGTTCACGTTCTTGGTGAGATATAAATTTAGTGATTAGATACTGGGGTGTCATATTATTCAGTATCTTATGCATATAAACGCATTTGTTTAATGTAAGTTGCTGACGCAGACCGAGAATGTTTAAATGTCTAAATTTGTCTGTGGTAGGGATGGGGCGTCTATCTATCATTTTTACAGCTCTTTTGTATATGGAGTTTAATCTCTTCATGTGGACATCACTGCAGCCGTCCCACACTGTGGATACATAATCAACATGGGACTTTATATGAGCATGAAAAAAGAGATAGGCACAATAGTGATTGACTCAAATCGCGGGTCATTAGTGAACCAATGTAATTTTCATATTTGGCATATAGTTTAATTATTTCCTCGGCAGTGAGTGATTGTATATCTTTTGTTGTGTATTGTTTTCTGAGATATGCTTTTGATTTGCCAGAAACAACTACAGAGAAAAGACACTGCTTTTTAGAGTCTAAGTCTTTGTTTTCTACAAAACTGATATCGTTTAGAAAAAGTAATTTGTCTTAGTTCATTTTATAATGAAAAATTGTAATTTTTTAAGCTATGTTTAAACTCATAAAAACACATTTAGTGTAATTTTTACAATATTGTAAGCAGAGACAGTGGCTAGGCAAGTGAACGCTGATTTGCATGCATTTTGGAATGTAAAGGCTTCCATCATTGTTAGACTAATTAGCAAATTTTGTTTTAGAGATCAATGGCATTGATTTGGAAATCTTATTTTACTGAGTGCAATAAAAGGGATCTGGGTTTTTTGAAGACTGTGATCAGTATGAAAAATGTTTGCAAAAAAATAGCTAATTAAGGTTGTTTAATTAAGATAATTAAATTCAAAAATGTTTGTGGAAGAAATGTCATTCTCTATTTCTCTCCGGTTGATCCACATTTGAGACTGTAAATTTTGTTACGGGAACTCGCATTTTGGAAATTGACAGACATTGGTTAATTTTGTTAGTCGGCTATGTAAATCTTTTTACTACTTGAGTATAATTAAGACAATGTAAAAAAAATATCAAAGTAAACAACATCGAATTGTGGGCGCCAAAGTCTGGGTTCACACAAATCATAGTGGGAAATTGTACCCTGACAATCTCGTTTTGTCTACCATTTGTTAAGATTGTGATATTGTGTGCAATGCTTACCTAGAGACAGTGAGGTAGAAAATCTGAAACAGAGCCTCATCCCGGTCAAAACTGCTCCTACCGTAACAAATTTTACAAGGGTTAAGTCGAACTTAAGAGAAGTCCCATGTATTTCTCCTTATCCAAACTTCAATACATCAAGCTGGCTTGTTTCCTAAGCCTTGCGATCACAGCTGATATTTTGTATAGTTAATTTACAATGGGTAACTTAATGTGTGTCAAACTTCAATAAGTCGAACGTGTTTCTCCTTTTGCAGACTCGGAAAAAGTTAAACTCAGTTTCTAAACAAACAGTAAAACGGTAAATGTCATGCCTACAAGATTACATGACGTCAAAAATGTCCATACGTCCGGAAGACGAACATTTTAGTACGTAAAAGATATGTGTGTACCTGGGTCGTGCGTTTCTGTTTTTCTTTCCTTAATAGGTCTACCTATGAGCCCTCAACACCTCGCACAGCTAGACACTTGGAAACTAACTGTTTAAACGAGTGTCGCCCACGACACTACGCGTCAGCCTTTGCCACAAGCGATGTATTATAGCAGTAGACGGAAGATATGTTGTAGTGTATTCCCACAAGCGATGTATTATAGTAGTAGACGGACGATATGTTGTAGTGTATTCCCACAAGCGATGTATTATAGTAGTAGACGGACGATATGTTGTAGTGTAATCCCACAAGCAATGTATTATAGTAGTAGACGGACGATATGGTGTAGTGTATTCCCACAAGCGATGTATTATAGTAGTAGACGGACGATAATGTAGTGTATTCCCACAAGCGATGTATTACAGACAGATGATATGATATGTCCAATGGCCGGCTTTCTCCAAACTAGCTATATATCCAAACTTATAAGTAAATATGAGATCCACCAAGAATATTTGTGCGAACTATTCAAGAAGGCAAGTTCAGGATATTCGACATCAAGGCATAACTTTGTTACACCGCGTCCACTGATCGATTTATTTAAACCAGCCTTTCGTTTTGGATCTTTCTGGAACAAACTGTCAGTATATATTGGCTCCCTCTCCTCTTCCAAAGAAAGCCGCATCCGGTTCTTGTCATCGGACACATAATTTAACCATTCTTTGGTGTGTTCATGATTATCAGTACTCGCATAATTACGTCATGACTTTATCAAAGCCCTTTGATTCATGCCATATTAACTTATTCGAGACGTGCCGCCTCCGGATATGCGGCGCATGCTGAATGTCATTCACATCATTTCCCGTCCTAGGGGACAGCATGCTGAATGTCATTCACGTCATTTCCCGTCCTAGGGGACAGCATGCTGAATGTCATTCACGTCATTTCCCGTCCTAGGGGACAGCATGCTGAATGTCATTCACGTCATTTCTCGTCCTATGGGACACTCTAATAATAATAATAATAATAATACCGTTATTATACAGGCGCTTTTTCTCAATTTTGGGGAAATCGACTCAAAGCGCCGCGAACAGAAACCCAACACACACACTCACGTAACAGGCACGGATTTACGCCATTTAACAAGACAGACAAAGGGCCAGTCAGCTACTGAAGTTACAGAGATTTTTTATCCCTTGTATTTGAAATTTGTAAAGTGGCCTGAGACCGGTACCAAAGTGTGGGGGGTGGGTGTGGGTGCTGAATGTTATTCACTTCATTTCCTGTCCTAGGGGACAGCATACTGAATGTCATTAACGTCATTTCCCGTCTTAGGGGACAGCATGCTGAATGTCATTCCCGTCATTTCCCGTCCTATGGGACAGCATGCTGAATTTCATTCACGTCATTTCCTGTCCTAGGGGACAGCATGCTGAATGTCATTCACGTCATTTCCCGTCCTAGGGGACAGCATGATGAATGTCATTCACGTCATTTCCCGTCCTAGGGGACAGCATGCTGAATTTCATTCACGTCATTTCCCGTCCTAGGGGACAGCATGCTGAATGTCATTCACGTCATTTCCCGTACTAGAGGACAGCATGCTGAATGTCATTCACGTCATTTCCCGTCCTAGGGGACAGCATGCTGAATGTCATTCACGTCATTTCCCGCCCTAGGGGACAGCATGCTGAATGTCATTTACTTCATTTACTGTCCTAGGGGACAGCGTGCTGAGCACTGCTCCTTGGGGTAGATCAAATAACAAGGCCTTCTCCACGAATGACCGTGACAACGACGCAGACGCCGAAAGAAACTGCGCGATATCTTTTCAAGGAGCGTGGTGGTACGATCACTGTCACACCTCAAACCTCAACGGGCGGTACTTCGCTGACGGCAGGAAGGATCCTTCTGGTTTGACCTGGTACATGTACAGATTTGACTTCCGCTCCTTTGTAAGAACCGAGATGAAGATACGGCCTCGAGGATGAGATCACACACACACACACACACACACACACACACACACACACACACACACACACACGCACGCACAAATGCACACACACACACACACACACACACACACACACAGAAACACACATACATACATACACACACACGCACGCACGGACACACAACACATACACACAAACACAACACACACACACGCACACACACACACACACGCACGCACATACACGCACACACACACATATACTGACACACACACACACACACACACATATACTGACACACACAGGAACGCACGCTGCTGTAAGGTCTAAACCTGTCCACTCTTCAGCCTCGTTTCGGTGTCTGTAGCTGACATTCAGTTAATCGATCGATCACGTGACTTTATTTCGTCTTCGGTAACAACTGTCGTGTGACGGTAACAAAGCTAGAACTACAACTCCTGTAGCCTGTGAACTGTGAGACTTTGTTCTTTATGTTCTGTATACACATTATATATACGAGTGGAGGTTTGACGCGGCGACTTGCAGGCCTTGCCTTGTTACAAGCTGGCTGTCAATATCAGGTTGTCTGCTTTGTTACCGTAATACATGTACATGTCCATGCATGCCTTTCCTTGTTACAAGCTGGCTGTCAATATCAGGTTGTCTGTTGTGTTACCGCAATACATGTACATGTCCATGCAGGCCTTTCCTTGTTACAAGCTGGCTGTCAATATCAGGTTGTCTGCTGTGTTACCGTAATACATGTACATGTCCATCACGGCAGTTTCCCCTAGCCCACTTAGTTTGCCAACAGCGGTAACCTGATCGTCCATGCAGGCAGAGCCAGACGCTGCAATCGCCGCAGTAGCAACAAAGAGGCAAAAACGGACACCTCTTGCAAACAACTAAAGATTTAGCCACTTTTTCAAGTTTTTACAGCACAAACATCTTTTTCACCTGGAAGGCAAATGGTCTGCCTTTATCAAGGTTATAATTTTATTTCCCGCACTTACATTGGAAGCGAATAAAACACTTGGTAATACCAGGACTTGTGTTGTAACTTTCCCCTAAGAGGCTCAAGTTCAGCACGCGCGCACACTGCTGAAAACGGCAACCTAGCTATTCCAAACAATTTCTGCCACACACACACACACACACACACGCTGTTAGTACAGAGCAAGGTGCGCCAATCTCTCTCTCTCTCTCTCTCTCTCTCTCTCTCTCTCTCTCTCTCTCTCTCTCTCTCTCTCCTCTCTCTCTCTCTCTCTCTCTCCTCTCTCTCTCTCTCTCTCTCTCTCTCTCTCTCTCTCTCTCTCTCTCTCTCTCTCTCTCTCTCTCTCTCTCTCTCTCAGTAAATATCGATACTAGGCTAGCTGTTTATGTGTACAACACTGTTCAGCACAGGGTACGCAGACGTCTTGATCTTGAGACCAGGGGGGTGGAATGCCTGTGGTTGGAAGTCAAGCTTCCTAACACTTCGCCACTGCTAGTTGGCTTTGTGTATAGGAATCCAGCATCCACTGCCGAGTGGTGTGATGACTTTGTACAGGTGATGGATAAAGTGAATGACACAGGCGATTTTAACATTGACATCTCAAAACCCCATTCGATGTGGCAATGTACAACAATGCTGTTTGGACTAAAACACATGATTGCCACTGCCACCAGAGTAACACACTCTTCGTCTACTTTGAATGACCACATCTATACTAACAACGCTCAAGCTGAAACTGATATCCCTTCACTAGCAGTCAGTGACCACTTTCCCATCACCTGTACATGGTCATGTCATGTTCCTAAACAGAGCCGAACCCAACATGTATACATTACTTACAGATGTTTTAGAAAACTAGATAGAGATAGTTTCCTTCATGACCTCAGTTTTTTGCCGTTCCATGAAGTTTACAGTCACAATGACCCTGGTGTAGCGCTCTCACTGTGGCTTGAGCTGTTCCTCGGAGTGCTAAATAAGCATGTCCTTTTAAAAAGGAAACGAGTCCGGCGGTGCCGTGAGCCCCCCCCCCCCCCCACACACACACACACACACACACACACCCGCCCCCCCCCCACCCCCCGCACCTGGAGTACGGAGGAGATTAAACAAACCATGGAAGCCAGAAATCGAGCCAAGTGGGACAAAGAGTTTATTGAGTCCAAAAGGTTACGTAACAGAGAGGCACAAAAAGCACTGGTAGAAAATAAACCATACGTGGCGGGAATCCGTCCTCAATATGGAATATTTTAAACTTACTAACTAACAATAGTAAAAATCATTCTGCAAATACGACTTTCAACCTTACAGCCGATGCTTTTAACGACCACTTCATTTTAGCCCCGAAATCTTTACTACATGCTGAAGGCTTGGATCAGGTTGAACATGTCACATCGCAGAAGCTTACTGACTTTGTAAGCAAAGACTGGGGTGTAGAGTGTTCATGGAGAAGTAGTACCTTTGACTTTTCAGCCAGCAGCGCCTCTTGGGGAAGGCGGGAGCACTGGTCTTCACATTGCACTCAACTCTCACAGCTGGCTCCAGGTCCTTTACCTAGCCACACCCCGGTAACCGCTTCTGCTGGCGGGCGAAACGTTGTGAGGGGCTGACGCGTCTTTCAGTCAGTTGAAATACTTGGAGAGGAGACGGGCGCCGCCAAGTTCGCCTAAGCCCACTGAAAGGACTGATGGACAAGCAACAGAATAAGAATAACATGCCGGATTGGTCGGGGCCCGGATCACCAACGACCGCGCACCCCATTGGAGGTCTCCAGGGTGGGGGCGACAAGTGTGTTACTGGAACCAAACCCACCATCAAGCTGCCCACGCAAGGAATAACTATCGGAACTTGGAACGTTCGCACACTCTACCAGTGCGGCAAAGTGAAGGAACTCACCCACGAGTTGAAGCGCTATCGCTGGGACATTGTAGGACTTGCAGAAGTTCGATGGACAGGCTTCGGAGAAACAACAACAGATGAAGGCCATAAAATCTGGTTCAGCGGAAAAGAAACCAAGCACGAACATGGCGTAGCTTTTATCGTAAGGAAAGAGGTGGTTGGAACTGTCATCAGCTGCACCCCCGTGTCAAGCAGACTAATCTCCATCCGCATCTCCGCCCGACCGCACAACATCACTATCATACAAGTATACGCTCCAACAGCAGACCATGATGATGAAGAATTAGACGAATTTTACGAACAACTGGACAACATCATCAAGAAAACACCTAAGAAAGACATTCTGACTGTCCTCGGTGACTGGAATGCAAAGATCGGCCCTGACGCCTACCAACAATGGGCAGGAACAGCTGGCAAGTTTGGCCTTGGAGAAACAAATGACAGAGGCCTGCGACTTTTAGAGTTCGCAGAGAGTCACCGTCTCACCGTTGCTAATACCCTCCATCCACACAAGAAGTCAAGAACAGTGACATGGCAATCGCCAGGAGGCCTGGTCCATAACCAGATTGACTTCATCTTGCTGCCTCGACGATTCAAATCCAGCGTTAACAAAGCACAAACGAGGTCCTTTCCTGGCGCTGATATTGGCAGCGACCACAACCTCGTCCTTACTAGCCTCAAGTTGAAGCTGGCATTGAAACGAGATAGCAAGAACCCTCGCATCAGATTCGACCTCCAGAAGCTAAAAGACCCGGAAGTAGAAGAGCTCTTCCAAGCCCAGGTGGGAGGCAGATTTGCAGCCTTGGCTACTTTGGACTGCGACGTAGACACCCTTGCTGGAAATATAAAAGAGGTGTTACTTTCTACAGCAGAAGAAGTGCTGGGGAAGCAGAGGAAGCGCAAACAGCCCTGGGTCACCGATGACATCCTCGATCTCTGTGATGAGAGGAGAGCCTGGAAGAAAAAGAGAGGCCAAGACCTCACATCAGCAAACAAGTACAGACTTGTCAACAAGAAGATCAGGAAGAGGATGAAAGAAGCCAAAGAAGATTGGATTGAAGACCAGTGTTGTAGCGTGGAAGAGGGCATGGCAAATGGCAACAGCAAGAAGGCTTATGAAACGCTAAGGACCCTCACCAAGACTCAACAGCGAACAGCCACAGTCATCGAAGACAGCAGCGGCCAACTCCTTACGGAAAACACTGCTGTACTAAACA
Source organism: Semisulcospira habei (assembly GCA_036245525.1). Lineage (NCBI taxonomy): Eukaryota > Metazoa > Mollusca > Gastropoda > Semisulcospiridae > Semisulcospira > Semisulcospira habei. The sequence continues at coordinate 43,387,863 of BTPG01000002.1, read as the reverse complement.
GATGGACTGAGTACTGCCGAGACTTGTATAACTACAAGGCTGAGCCAGACACCAGCATCCTCCAAAACAACCAGGCTGGGCCAGGAAGGCTGAAGACCTGCCAGTGTTAGCTGAAGAGGTGGAAGCAGCCGTACGCGGCCTGAAGGGAGGAAAGTCTCCAGGTGTAGACAACGTACCTGCTGAACTGTTGAAACATGGAGGAGAAGTAACAACGACGGTCCTCACTACACTCTGTCAAAAGATCTGGGAGCAAAAGAAATGGCCAGTAGAATGGACACAGTCTCTAGTGATCCCGCTCCCCAAGAAAGGAAACCTGAAACAGTGCCAGAACTACAGAACTATCAGTCTGATAAGTCACCCTAGCAAAGAAATGCTTAGAATCATTCTCAACCGCCTCAAAACTTTCGCCGAGGAACTGCTGGCAGAAGAACAGGCTGGCTTCAGAGTTGGAAGAAGCACTGTAGAGCAGATTTTCAACTGCCGCGTCCTGATCGAGAAACATCTGCAGCATCAGCGCGAACTCTACCACAACTTCATTGATTTCAGGAAAGCATTTGATCGCGTCTGGCACGACGGACTCTGGCAAGTCATGAGATCGTTCAACATAGAGGAGGGACTGGTCCAAATGATAGAAGCGCTTTACAAGAACCCTGCAGCGCGGTTCTACTTAACAATCAGTCAGGCGAGTTCTTCAGGACGACGATCGGTGTCCGTCAAGGATGCCTGCTCTCTCCTGTCCTTTTCAACATATTCCTGGAGAAGATCATGCAGGAAACCCTCCACGACCACCATACTTCAATCTCTATTGGTGGCAGATCTCTGTGCAATCTTCGATTCGCAGACGACATTGACCTCATGGCAGGCAGCAATCATCATCATCATCATCAGTCCCTTGCCCGAACTGGGCGTTGGGGGGACTGAAAGGCAGCAGCAACAGACAGTGCTCTCCACTGAGTTCTATTTTGGGCGGTGGCAAGCAAGTCTGGCATCTCGAGTTCGGTCCATTCTTTTATGTTTGCGACCCAATAGTGAGCTCCAAAACCTGACAGACAAACTTTCAAGTAGCGCAGGGTCTTCACACAAGCGACAGCAGCAGCAACATTCACATGAATGGCCAAAAGCTAGAAGAGGTCAATAGCTTCAAGTACTTGGGAGCCACCCTGTCCAAAGACGGTAGTTGCATAGCAGAGATCCGTATCAGGATAGGTACAGCAACATCCGCAATGGCCAGGCTGGACAGGATATGGCGAAGTAACTCCATCAGCTTCACCATCAAGTACAGGCTTTACAAGTCCCTCATAGTGTCTATTCTACTCTACGGCTGTGAGACTTGGACACTGCTTGCAGACTCAGAAAAGAAAATCCAGGCCTTTGAGAACAAGTGCCTGAGGAAGTTGCTCCGCATCTCGTACCGCGAGCACAAAACCAACGAATATGTACGGAGCATCGTCACTTCCCTGGTGGGCCCACATGAACCCCTTCTGGCAACCGTGAAACGGCGCAAGCTTGCTTGGTTTGGCCACGTGACCCGACACAACACCTTGTCCAAGACTATCCTCCAAGGCACTCTCGAAGGAAGTCGTCGGCGAGGTCGTCAGAGAAAGAGTTGGGTCGCAAACATAAAAGAATGGACCGAACTCGAGATGTCAGACTTGCTTGCCACCGCCCAAAATAGAACTCAGTGGAGAGCACTGTCTGTTGCTGCTGCCTTTCAGTCCCCCCAACGCCCAGTTCGGGCAAGGGACTGATGATGATGATGATGAAGCAAAGACTGTCCGCGGGCGATGCTTTTAATGTCCCCTTCATCGCTGTACATGAATTGGGCAGATTTATCTCTAGTCTCAAGAACAACAAGTCAGCTGGCATTGATGATATCAATGGTTTTATCCTCAAACGTTCTCTTCCAAACATTGTTGAAAGCTTAACCTATATTTACAACCTATGTATTCAAAATAATATTTTTCCGACAGCTTTAAAAAACTCTAAAGTGGTACCTATACCCAAAACAAAAGACACATCTGATCCAAATAAATTTCGGCCTATATCCATATTATCTATTCTGTCGAAGCCTATTGAGAAGCATGTACACAAACATCTTCTCAAATTCCTGGAAGAAAAGTCTCTCCTGAATAAATATCAATCTGGTTTTCGCCCTAAACATTCGTGTCACACTGCCTTGGTTCATATGATTGCCCCTTGGCTGCTCAACATCAACAGAAACAAAATGTCTGCTGCTGTCTTTCTATATCTAAAAACGTGTTCGACCTTATAAACCACAAAATCTTATTAGAGAAACTAGACTGCTACTTTAACAATAACAGCCCAGGAACACTCTCATTCTTTCGTTCATATGTCATAGGGAGAATTCAAACTGTGTACATCAATGCTACCTTCTCTTCTGAAACGCGTGTTGAGTATGGCGAGCCCCAGGGATCCATACTAGGACCGTTACTTTTCTGTTTGTTTATAAATGATCTTCCACTTCATATATCCAATCCAAATACCGAATGTGACATGTTTGCCGATGATTCAACTCTTCACGCTGGCGGGAAAACTGTACCTGAAATATCAAGTAATCTTCAGCTTAGTCTTCAGATCTCACTGTGGTGCAAAAATAATCAAATGCTTGTTAATCCATCCAAAACAAAAAGCATGCTAATCACAACACGCCAAAAGCATCAGCTCCGCCCCCATTTACTTAGCCTCTCTTTTGATTCAGTTCCTATTGAGCAAGTCAAGGAATATCGCCTCCTCGGGGTAATTGTTGACGACCAACTGTTCTGGTTGCCCCATCTAACACAACTAGGGAAAATATTGTCAAAGAAGCTATTTTTACTGTCAAGATTAAAATCTATCATTGATACTAAGACATGTAAGCAATTTTTCAACTCCTACATAAAACCTCATTTTGACTACGCATCTACTACTTGGCCGGGACGGCTGTAGTAAGGCTAACCTTAAGCGGATTAATTCTCTATGCAATCGCGCAGTTAAACTGATCCTCCCAGTCCCCTCTCTAACTTTGGAGGAAATGCTTCAGGCAACAGGGCTCCTTCCTTTACATCAGCACCTTACGGTTGGGTTGGTTAGTTCGGGTTTAACGTCCACAGCACCGAGGTGATCAGGACGGCCCTGAAGGGCGGGTTATGGGGGACAGTGAAATCTATTGCGTATGGAGTACGACCTGAACACTGATCAACTCAGGCGCACTCCAACTGTGCCACTTTGATTTACCAGGACCTTTCAACGGACATGCTATTGAACAAATCCGTTTGTTTCCCCCTGGATTGTGAGTCCAGGTACCGGGGCCGGGACGGGATTCGAACCCACGACCCGGCGATTCCCTTCGCTCTCCTGCTCCGACGTTTAACCGCCTGAGCCATTGCGGACTCTACTTTACATCAACGCCTTACGTTAACTCATTCAACCCCAGACACACCAGAGGAAGATGAGGTTCGACCATAATAGTTCAAGGGTGATGCCAGAATAGCTTGGTACCTATGGGTGCCAAGCTATTCTGGCATCACCCTTGAACTATCATGGTCGATCTGTGTCCTGCACTGCAATGCAGTCTTCAGAGGACAACGGCAAAATTTAAGGATTTCGGTGTTAGGGTAGAATGAGTTAAATAAGTGCGTACTTATGCACAATGCACTGAACGGGAAAGACCCCCTCTACCTGGCTAAGCTTTTCACTGAGAGCGAAAGGGTTTACAGCACCTTGAGGGACAGTCTCGTTATTGAACGGCCCCGAATTGACTTGTTTAAATCCAGCCAATTGTACGCGAGTGCCTATTTATGGAACTCACTTCCTCCACATATACAACAAACGAGACATCTTCCATTGTTTAGGACGAAAGCTTGTAAATACATATCTGAGCTAACTTGAAAGAAACGTAGATAAAATGTCCAAAAGAGCCATGTCAATGATTTCCTGTGGTCCTCTGTTTTGCACTTGTTAGTTTTTACATAATATCTCTCTTTATCGTAGTGTTTTGCCTGTCCACTAAATTCCTACACATGAGTAGCTGTATCATAAGCGTGCAGTCGCTTTCTATAAACATACTTTACACACACCCCCACCCCACCCCCCTACTGAAGACCCTGTCATTTTGCTGTGTGTGTGTGTGTAATCTTCAGCGACTTTGGAACTTGCATCAGAATGTAACACAAGTGACCTGTGGGTGTAGCCGCTTGTTTTGTGCTGTTAACATATTGTTTTAATGTTGCTTATAATGTTGTAGTTTAGCAAGGACAAACACGAAAAGAGGCCTGTCCGCCTATTGTTTCCATCCTTGAGAAATAAATAAAGTATCGTTCATCATTCATTCATTCATTGTCTCTGTGTGCGTGTGTGTGTGTGTGTGTGTGTGTGTGCCTGTGTGTGCCTGTGTGTGCGTGTGTGTGTGTGTGTTTGAGAGAAAGAGAGAGAGAGAGAGAGAGAGAGAGAGAGAGAGAGATAGAAAGACAGCAATAGCAGTGTGGTGAGTGTGTAGACAGCGACAGAAATAGCAATAGCAATGTGGTGAGTGTGTAGACAGCGACAGAAATAGCAATAGCAGTGTGGTGAGTGTGTAGACAGCGACAGAAATAGCAATAGCAATGTGGTGAGTGTGTAGACAGCGACACAAATAGCAATAGCAGTGTGGTGAGTGTGTAGACAGCGACAGAAATAGCAATAGCAGTGTGGTGAGTGTGTAGACAGCGACAGAAATAGCTATTGCAGTGTGTCACGACCCCCGCTTCCGGGCGCGAACTATGAGCGCTACCACTCGAGAACAACCAACCCACATTAACACAAACACCAGAGGAACAATTATGACAACATTTATTACATATAAAACTAACAATAATCCAAAATATCCTCACTCTTCCTATCCACGCATTCACACATCACATTCACACGCACACACGTCCAAATATACATTATACACAATACACAATAACCACCAATATCTAATAACATCATGAAGGAACTGTCAGTATCACGAACTTGCGCTTTGCGGACAACATTGATGGCCTTACAGGAACAGAGAAGGAGCTAGATCAGCTGGTGGAAAAGCTGGACAGTGCAGCCATTGCGTATGGGGTGGAAATCAGTGCAGAGAAGATCAAACTGATGACCAATAACACCAGTGGCATTGGCATTAACGTCATGATTGGAATCCAAAAACTGGAAACAGTTAATAAATTCAAACATTTAGGAGCCATTGTGATAGATGAGGGATCAAAACCAGAAATACTGTCCAGGATTGCGCAGACAACAACAGCACTGACAAGATTGAAAACCATATGGAAGGACAGAAACATCACGCTCTGCTCCAAGATCAGACTGATGCGCTCCTTAGTCATCTCAGTGTTCTTGTATGCCTGCGAGTCATGGACCCTCACAGCAGACCTTGAAAGGAGGATACAAGCCACTTAAATGCTGCTTGGCATTTCATACAGAGATCACATCACGAACGAGGAAGTGGAAAGCAGAATCAGGCAAGCCATCGGGTCCTATGAAGACCTATTAGCCATTATGAAAGAAACGCAAACTGAAGTGGTATGGGCATGTTACGCTTTCAGCAGGGCTTGCCAAACAATCCTGCAAAGCACTGTGCAAGGAGGACGAAGGAGAGAAAGACAGAGGAAAAGATGGGAGGACAATATTTCACAGTGGACAGGACTGAGGCTGGGCGATACGCTAAGAATGGCAGAGAACAGAGAGGAATGGAGGGAGCTGGTTTACGGGATATAGATAGATAGGTAGATCTAATAACACAAATATCCCTAAAAAAAAATACAAAAGAAAACTGAGAAAATCGAATACAATTCACCAGCTACTGAATCTCCTCAGCGGGAGCAGGAACGCCAAGTTCAAACTACATTAATACTTCCGAGTCCGCAACAAATAACGTAATAGCACATGGCTCCTTTAAACACAATATATCAGAATACACAATATCAAATATAATTATAGTGAAACAAATACCCTTATCATATAATAGTGAAACAAATACCCTTATCATATATAATTATAGTGAAACAAATACCCTTATATATAATTATAGTGAAACAAATACCCTTATGATATATAATTATAGTGAAACAAATACACATATCAAATATAATTATAATGAAACAAATACATTTATCAAATATAATTATAGTGAAACAAATACCCTTAGCATAGATAATTATAGTGAAACAAATACCCTTATCATATGTAATTATAGTGAAACAAATACCCTTAAAAAAGCACAGATGAAAGTTAAGCAAGCTCAATATAGTTTACAATCATGTCCCTGAACCTTCTCGCCGGAAGCACAACCGTCAAGCTCAGCTCGACGCTCTTGCTCCCATGATAAGGTCTTCCGTAACACAGACTGCTTTTAAATAATACAAAATTCCAAAATATTTCCATCACTGTGACAAAGCTCCTCTCACAACATCGTCACCACAAGGAGATGAAATAAATCTCACAACGTTCTTTAAACAAAACTTTACTTAAATAAGTTAGGATTAACTACATAGGATGACCCGACCTGGATAAACACGAGGCGTGCAGCGACACTTGCAACAGCGCCCAGATACGGCGTCGTAGACCCACAAGGCGGAGTGACACAGCCAGCCTCCACTGTCATGACCCAGGCCTTTGGCACAACACAGTGGCGGACTTAGACGGTTAGTTCTTTGAGTTTTAGACCGTTGGATTTGGATGCAGTAAAGCCCAGGTACAAAAATACACATATATATAACTAAAAACAAAAGAAACAAAATAATCACATCACCCTTCCCGCAACTTTGATTGCCATTTTTTATATTCCCTTCACCTCTCTCCAACAACAAATTTAAGCTCAACAAAATACATATTTACACGTCACCACGTGACTCACTTCTGAATTCACCCTCCGACGCTAGAAACTACCAAATACAATAAATGTCATTCTGTTCTACATTCTAACACTTGGCCCCAAATATGCACTAACCAAAATAATAATAATAACAGAACAAGCAAGCACAGACACCCCCCACCCACCCACCACCCACCCCCCACCCCCCGAGAAAATGGCCACTATAGAAATTTTGCGTGTACTTACTGCCATCCGTGAAGATGCCCCGGCTGGTACGAAGACAAACAAGGACAAAACAAGCCAGGGGTTAAGTCGTTGCAGCTCTCCTTCTCTCTCTCACTCTCACTCTCTCTCTCTCTCTCTCTCTCTCTCTCTCCTCTCTCTCTCTCTCTCTCTCTCTCTCTCTCTCTCTCTCTCTCTCTCTCTCTCTCTCTCTCTCTCTTGATTATGTCTCCACAGTGTGGGACGGTTGTAGTGATGTTCACATGAACAGGTTAAACTCTATATATAAAAGAGCTGTCAAAATGATAGATACGCGGCCCATTCCTACCATAGACAAATTTAGACATCTAAACATTCTCGGCCTGCGTCAACAACTTAATTTCAACAAATGCATCCTCATGCATAAGATATTAAATAACATGACACCGCAGTATCTAACCACCAAATTTGTGCCACAGCAAGAACGCGAACGGTCCTCAAGAAACAATACTTTACCCCTACCTCTGCCTAGAACTGACCTCTTTAAAACTAGTTTATCCTTTTCTGGACCGTTTGTATGGAACACTATTCCTGCACATTTGAAGACTATAGCCTCACTTGGAATCTTTAAAACGAAACTTTTCGATTACCTGATGAGCCAAACATAACAACACTGGAAATTTAAACAAACCCTGATGGTTAATGCTTTTATGTAATATAATTATGCATTTATCTATATTGTTGGTGTGTGTGTGTGTGTGTGTGTGTGTGTGTGTGTGTGTGTGTGTGTGTGTGTGTGTGTGTGTGTGTGTGTGTGTGTGTGTGTGTGTGTATGGTATAAGATGAATGTTAAGTGTTATTATTATTTTGTGTCATTTTTTTAAATTTTATTGTTGCATGAAATAATATGTGTAAATATAATTCTTTATTATTATTATTATCTTTTAATCTATTTTATGTTGTAGATGTTAGCAACGGCAAGTTTGTAAAATGACGATTTGTTTCTGTCAAAACTTTTTACCGTTGATAAATAAAGTTTCATCATCATCATCTCTCTCTCTCTCTCTCTCTCTCTCTCTCTCTCTCTCTCTCTCTCTCTCTCTCTCTCTCCTCTCTCTCTCTCTCTCTCTCTCTCTCTCTCTCTCTCTCTCTCTCTCTCTCTCTCTCTCTCTCTCTCTCCCTCTCTCTCTTGGACACCGGCTCCCGAGCGACCAGGGTCGTATCGTAGGACCGCCACAGAAGGACGACACAGCTACTTGAGGATTGTAGCAAATGGCTAACCACGCCCGCAAAATCCCCCCTCACAGACGGTTTGAAAAACGACTCTCTTTGTTCATTGCTAGAAAAGCGACTGACTAACAATTTGGATATCGTACGGTTTTGCAAAAGTGCGCTCAGTAAATCATGTGATGAAAATTCACGTGAAAAATAACCACCCGATCGCGCAGACCGAGCGATCACGTGCGTCACGCCATCCTCCAAATTCTCGTACACCAGCAAATACTCGTGTACGGGCCAAATACCCCACCTAAACTACACTTACATTCGGTCACTATCTAAATCCTGTCACCCCTCTAAATTTAACTCCCCTACAACAATAGGCGAGAAAAAAAACCGTGTCGTGACACACCTCCCCCCTAAGACAAAACTACTAGTTTTTGTTACTTATTACTTTCACGACTCGACATTCCTACTCAATAAATCAGCGGGCAGGTTCTCTTTCCCTGCTATGCTTTGCACAACTAACGAAAATGGTTGCAGCTGTAATTCGGTAAAAACGTCTGCATACTGCCCAACCCCGTCTCTAATGTAGGGTGTACGTCTGGACACTCAAAATCAAAGTTAGCGCCTCTGGGGGTTTCAACGGCTGTCAACGTAGTCGGTAAGTTGTCAACAACGGACAGCTCTTCCCACTTTTCACCTTCTACGACTACGGCGGTGGCTACGCGTAATCTCTCGTGGAAGAGTTTCACCAGATTAGCATGGAGTAACTTGGTTTTGCCCCCTAACTTTACGTGGTAGTCACACTCCCCTTGTCTCCCTACCACTTCATAGGGGCCACGCCAACTCATTTCTACCTTGTTGTGTTTGGTTGGCAGCAGAAGTAACTTTGTCTCCTACTTGGAACTGGCGTCCTTTGGCTTTCCTGTCAAAATGCCGTTTCTGTCTAGCGCCGGATTTCTTTTAGGTTTCCCTTAGCTATTTCGCAGGTTTCCTCTATTCTGCTCCTCAGGTCAACCACGTACTGGTTGCTAACCTTGACCTCTTCACCCTTGAACTCTTTCGTCCACAACTCCTTCAAAATGGCCATGGGGTCCCGTATCGTCTTTCTGTACAGTAACTCGAAAGGCGAAAGCGTGTGCTCTCCTAAGGGACTTCCCTGTACGCGAATAGCAACGCCGGGATGTGCCTATCCCATGATCTCGGTTGTTCCTTGGTGAGTTTCCTGAGCATAGACATCAGTGTCCTATTGAACCTTTCCACCAGCCCGTTGCATTGGGGATGATAGGATGTAGTACACCTTGACGGCCAACAGCCTATTGACGTCATTCATGACACTAGACATGAACTGTGTGCCCTGATCAGTCAAAACTTCCCTAGGTACTCCCACTCTAATCCAGATTTCCCACAACGCTTCTGCGACACGCTCTGCTTCAATGCCCTTCAGAGGTGCAGCTTCGGGGTATTTGGTAGCGTAATCTACCACTACAAGGATGTACTGACTTGGACGATATCGCACCTATGATGTCCACCGCAACCCTCTGAAATGGCTCTTCTACTAGAGGAATCTGCTGCATTGGGACTTTCGACACCCTCCCTCTAGGTACTGTCTTCTGACATTCCGGACAAGACTCACAGAACCTCCTAACCTCAACACATATGCCGGGCCAATAGAAAGTACCCCAGATTCTCTCCTTGGTACGTTTCCCTCCTAAATGCCCTGCCATTGGAGGATCGTGCGCTAGCCGTAACACCTCCCCCCTAAGTTGCTGTAGCTCCGCCCCCTCCTGCAGATAGATTTTATACAACACTCCCTTTTTGACGCGGAACTTTACTGACACCCTACCTGACTTCAGGATGGTCCCTTGCTCAGCACAGTTCTATGGCCAATGTTTTTTTTCCCCTGCCTTCTGCCCTCACCTGAGCTCGGGTCTCTATCGGAGCGGCTACGCACACTGATTTCCATTAATGAGCTCTCCCTAAATGAAACTGGCGTTTGGGCTTACAGTTACCTGGTTTAAAGGGTTAGGCTGTCTACACTGCCTTGCTTAGTGCCCTTATTCCCACACATGTTACACGCAATCTGCCTACCCTCCTCCCTGACTCTCCTTCGGTTTAGCCTCCTCTTTCTTACCTCCACTATACGGTTTATCTACCCTGACAGTCGGGTCACTGGGTCTAGTTCCCCTTCTAGGTTACCCCCCCCCCCCAAACACAGGTCTCCTAGTCACGGCCCTCTTAGCATCTATGTGAAACTGAACTAGCTCTGCCGCCTTTCCACCGTTCTCGGGAAGTCGTTCTCTCACGAATAGCTCTGACTCCTGACACATAATAGAATATAGTTGCTCCGTAATGAAGGCGTCCAACACGTCAACTGCATCCCCAATGTCCCTCCCGGCTAACGAAAACCATCTCTTCACTAGAGTGTGTCAAATACTCAGAACTGAGGAAACGTTTCAGCACTCTCCTTACGTACCTCCCTGAACTGTTTGCGGTAATACTCAGCGTCCCCGGAAACGGTTCAATAGCACATCCCTAACGACACTGAAATCATGGGCTTGCTCTGGACTCAACTTCAAGTACGCCTCTCTAGCTTCCTCCGACAGTAAAGGTGATAATCTAGCGGACCAGATTTCCCTTCGCCACCTTTGAGTCTCGGCTATCTGTTCGAAATGCTGAAGGCAGCTCTCTATGTCTTCCTTCCCATCAAAAGGTAGAAGTCTGACGCGATACCCACCTGACTGGCTACGCTAACTTTGCTGTGCTAACATTTGTTCTCTAGCCCTTCTTTCTTCTTCCAGCTGGGTTTGAAATGTTTCTCTATCATCTGACCTTTCTTCCGCCCTTTCTTTACAATCTCTCTGTTCCTGTTCCGCCCTACGATCTGACTCTCTTCGTTCTCGTTCAGCTTCGAATTTCCTCTCTAATAGCCTCATCTCCTGGTCTTTCCTAACAGACTCCATCACAAAGTTGGCTAACACTACGTCCGTCAATCCCATGCTTGTCCCCAAAATCTCTGTATCAGACGTAAGGGTCAGAGACGCCTAGTCCCACTGAACCTTTGGCTGCCGTGAGATGGCCTTAGTCGCCTGCTCGGCGTTAAACACCAATAATTAATCAATCAATCCCACTGAACTGGGATAATAATGCCGCCATACCAGGATTTTGGAAGGAAGGCGTACATACTGTGACTGCCGCTCTAGTCTGACGTGACGAGGTGGTTCCAGCAGTCAACGAGTCGGGCGATGCCTCAGCCAGCTGTGCCTGTTCCTTCACAGCCCTACGATCGCCGGCTCTGGTCAGCATTGTGCCCGGAGACGGTGTCCTGCCACTCAAACAGAAAACGAAAGCTGAACGACAACAGAACATCCAACACTTTAGATTAAACAATCAAATGAATGATAAATGAACAGTAGACGGAGCCGGAGGGTCCCCTGTTGCCCAGTTTTGGCAGCAGAGTTACACACAACAACAACCCCCCCCCCCAACCCCCCCCCCCCCCCCCCCACGTTTTGCACTGCTCGGGGTATGAGCCCTAGAGCAATACTCCCTCAATCCCGACCAACCGCCCGCCTAGTCACTCACTCGACACCGCGACAACGAAGAAACAAAACAATAACCTCTGGTACTAACCTAACCTAACCTACGATCCACCAACTACACCCCCTATAGTCTGGTTGTCATTTAGTGATTTGTAGTATAACCTAAAACAATGTACATCATAATTGTTCTGAGCGGTTTTCAACTCTTTGGTACTCATACATTGCAGATCCAACTGATTACACTCTATCACTGTTGAGCATTTTGATATATTCAAGATGGCCGCCAAGATGGCTGCCAAACTATAAAAAATGCCATAAAACGTGTTCCATGCAACACAGGGGGCTAAATTTGAATGAAATAAACAGGAAATATGATTTAGGTGACATTGAAATGAATAAGTATACTTCTGATGTTTGTTTACATGCATAGATTACTCAAGATGTCACCAAGATGGCCGCCAAAACATTAAAAATGACGTGAAACATGTTTTACGCTACACAGAGCGCTCATTTTGTGACATAAACCAGGATATATGATTTATATGATATATTGCAAAAGTTTAGACATACATTATTAATGATGACCTGTAATTAGATGCTGATTATTCAAGATGTCTCTCAATATGGTGACCAGTATATTTTAAAAACAGACCCTAATATATGTTCTGTACCAGACAGATTGCTCATTTTTGTTGAAAACAGCAAGAAGAATACCAGTTGTTGCGAGTGAAACACAATAGTTCTAACATTTGATTGGGTGTACACTATGGCATCCAAAATGGCCACCGGAAATTGATTTAAATGGAACATGGGCTCTCCATTACACCAGTCATAATGCAACACTTTATCTAATCCAAACAGAAAATATAAACAGAGGAAAAGTCACTGATATTTTGTGACATGACTGTATAGAGAAGTATTTCTAGACCTGCATGAGTACTTAGCATGTGAAAGTTCAGTCTTTTATGGGTCAAGGACACAGTCAGTTACATCTCGCATTCCTCTTCTTCGTCACCTTCATTTTCTTGCACCAGAAGACTGTGCATGTCATTTGTGCTGTACATCCACAACATGCTGTTGAACAGGGTTTATCTGTGTTGGAGCCACACTTTAACATCCTCAGTACTTCCGCAGGTGCGGCTTCGATGCTAGGATGCAGCCTGAAAGGCATCAAAGCTAAGCTGTCTTTGTCCCACCCAAAGCCAGCTGGACTGAGATCTGGTGGATCAGGGTTGAGAGCATTCTTCCAGAGACATGCTTGTAAATGGGCACGTTTCACGTCTCTTGGAAGGCTGCTGTCGTTGGTGGTAGTGACTTCAGCTTGGAAGTGGACACCAACTTCTTGGACGTTCTTACTAGCCATGCTTCGTACCTGATCTTTGCCGTGCTCTCTGTACATATGCACCCATAACAAGCACCAATGAAATGGGTTGCCTGGTGGATGATGTCAATGAAACTGGCATGTGTGTCCCCCAGGCTTTGAAGATGCAACCCTTTGAGAAGCACCCTAAGGACTGTACCTTCGCCCACATATAGGCGACTGTGTCACACCCTGAAAAGGCATGTGCTGCAAGCAGTTCAGGCACAATATCTTTGTGTTCCCTCACACTTGCCGCTGTGTCCACAGAGGTCTTCTGAACGCTGGTGCCTTCCATATAAGTAATAATAGCAGTAATCTTGCAAGACATGTAAAATGTAAGAGCAAAATGATCACATCTGTGTCATCTGACATTATCCTGATGGATGTGTACCCTTACTCCGCTGCCCAGATCATTTGCTGGGCAATAATGTCAGCTTCTACATGAGTTGTCTGCGTATCATCTGCTGGGGAGGGGATGCCCTTCATGACTTCTGTTAGGACGGGATCATCACCGGTCAGTAGCAGCTTGTGTTGAATGATTCCCGTGGCCTGAAGACCAGCCACTTTGTCTAGTAGTTGCTCACAGATGATGGCGATGAGCTGTGTTTTATTTTCCGTAACAGCTAATGCAACGTTTTGAGGTGGTAGTGGAGTGTCTGGCCTCAGCTGGTGATGCCTTGTGACTGTTTCCAAAGCACGAGAGGATCTGGTAGTACACTTTCTCGGAGCTTTGTGATAACTTGATGCAGCCTAGAAAGCTGTCCACATACATTTGCACATAGCCTTGCGATGGCCAGTATATTGTCCACATCACTGCACAGCCATCTTATGATGACAACATCTGCCTTCTGGCATGTACGTACGGACATCTCCCATTGCAAGTTTCGTTCAGTACTGACTGTGTTGTAGCAAGTCTCATGTATCCATCGTCCGTAAACATAGATGTCGGGATTGGCGCCTATTCATGTTGTAACATGTTTTAAAGGTCTAGATTTCTTGTACTCATCAGGCCCATAGCTCTGCTGTAGATCAGTTCTGTGTCACACGTTGCTCCAGATCCGTGTTCCTCTTTTTCTTGCTTACTGCCATGTTGACAACGTATTTGCTCAGGGAGGCATTGAATCCGTCAGGCCATGATCTTTCAAAATCTTGCATTTGTGAAATTCCCAACTCAGGCCTGAGCTCTATCAACATTGGCGTTCTGCTGGATATCAATCCCGTCGCAATGTTGACAATTGCATTGCTTGGGTGGTCATCTGGAGTGAGTGGGTTGATGCAGGCTTGAAGTTTCTTTCGGATTTCTTCTTTGTCTTTTCTATCAGACTGCATTCGGGCTTGTATCTCTTCTTTGTGAACAGTCACACGCTGTGATGCAGTGTTGTGTTCTCGGATTTTAGCAACGTCTCTGGTGATCTGACTGCATGTATAGAGACTGAGTGCCCGGCAATCTGTTCTGCGCCCCAGGGTTGAGCGTGATGTCGATCAAGCCACCTGGACCGTGCCCATATCTCATGAAAGTTGTTTCAATGAACATGTCAGACCCAGTGCCATTCCAGAGTCCAAGCTTGTGGCACATCACGTGCTCTCCTCTGAGAAACCTGTCCAATACGTTCTTCGGCAGACGCTCCATAGACCTTAGGTAGTACAGGCTGTACCTCGCATAGTTCCGGCAATGAGCAGCGGCAGCACACACACCGTGAATGCTTGCACGCGCGCACACACGCACGTACGCATGCACACACACACACACACACACACACACACACACACACACACACACACACTATTTCTTACCTCTGTAGTAGCTTATCTGCATGTTTAGTCATATTTCTGTCCGTTACAGCAGTTTGTGCTTTATAACTAAAAAGTACCCAAAAAACACGATTATGGGTTTCCATACTTTTTCCAACGTAGCTTTACCGTCTCGCACATGTGTGTATTTTGTCTTCAGTACTTCCATGATAACCCCGATGTCTGACTTCCAACAAAAGATTCGCATTTACAACGCAAATTCACATCAGCATTAATTAGTACAAATTACAACATGACATTGATAATATAGGCCAAACTAACAAATAATGGCGGAACTGAGACTTAGACTAAGGTCGTGCGGGACGGCCCGGGCCGCGGCCAGTTGAGCGCTGCGGGGCTAAAAATTAATGACACACCTCCTATTCTTATAATATTAACATCGACAAAGAAAACGCAATTAGAAGAAGTACTTTGAAGGAAAAGTAAACACAACTCCTGGAAAGATTAATAACACCGCATGCTGATCAGACTGGCCGTGCCACTAATCATTAGTCACCGGCGGTCGGGCGTTAAAACTCTACTGGTCAATCCTCAAATCATCTGCAGGAAGTACAACCAAAAGAATTTAAACAGGTACGTACCGGTTTGTCTTCCGTGTTGGCGTGAAAAAAAAATCCACTCAAATTAAATAATAATATCAAAAAGCGATGTACTCTGGAACAATGTTTATGTGCTGACCGTTCACTGATAACGGTCTGAAATCTTTGGTAATTAAAACCCGAGAAACTCAAGCTATCCTAGGAACGTAGGTACACAGTGGGATCAGCAAGAGGCTTTGATTCTCCTGAGCTCCTGCACGTTCTGGGGCTTGTGAGGATCTTTGTCTCTTTCAGTTAGGCGGTGTTTGTTTTTTCCCGAAAAAAAATAATGAAAGCATGCACTGTATTATGCACATTACAACCCGGTCTGACGGCGATTGAATTCAAATTCGATCAGCATAAATCAAATTATGCGTTATAAGTTGTTGAAATTGTTTGACGAGACACGGATCGCGATTAGGACTCGAAACAACATAAAGCCTGCCAAAGTTTTATTAGGTATACATCAATATCAACTGCAAAAGAGTAATGAAGGCTGGTTTCTGCGTGTGACCACACACCCCAGTAATGAAGGCTGGTTTCTGCGTGTGACCACACACCCCAGTAATGGCGGATGGTGTCTGCGCGTGACCACACAGCGCAGTAATGAAGGCTGATTTCTGCGTGTGACCACCGTCGAGGTCCTTGATCAGGCGGAAACTGCGAGCATCGAGGCTTTGCTGCTGCGGACACAGCTTCGCTGGGCGGGGCACGTCTCCAGGATGGAGGATCATCGCGTACCCAAGATCACCCTGTTCGGCGAGCTCGCTAATGGACACCGAGACAGAGGGGCACAAAAGAAGAGATACAAAGACTGTCTCAAGAAGTCACTTAGTGCTTGCCAAATCGACCACCGCCAGTGGTCTTCGCTTGCTGCGGACCGCGACACCTGGCGCTCCACTATTTACAAGGCAGCCATCTCCTTTGAGGACTCTCGCAGAGCTAGCCTTAAGGACAAGCGGCTCAGGAGAAAAAAACAGAGATGTCGAAACTCAGAACCCTGGCCAGACCTTCCCCTGCAGCCACTGCGGTCGAACCTGCCTGTCCCGAATTGGCCTCCGCACCCACGAACATGCCTGCAGACGTCGTGGGCAACCCCTATAGAATCTTCGTTCGCGAAGTTAAGCCAAGAGAGCTAGAAAGAGAGAGAAGAGATAATGGATATTCGGGTTGGGGAGTTTGGACGTGTTTGCGTGTGAATGTGATGTGTGAATGCGTGGATAGGATTGAGTGAGGATATTTTGGATTATTGTTAGTTTTATATGTAATAAATGTTGTCGTCATTGTTCCTCTGGTGGTTGTGTTAGTGTGGGTTGGTTGTTCTCGAGTGGTAGCGCTCATAGTTCGCGTCCCGAAAGCGGGGGTCGTGACATTTTGGTGGCAGCGGTGGGATAGAAATTGTTATAATCTGGAAGAAGCCTCTGATACCTCTTTCTAACGTCCACATAAACGTTTTCAGTGGTTTTCACTTCTCTGATGCATACAGATTATCCGCCTGATGACACTCTGTCATCCTTGAGCATTTTGTATTAAAATTAATTAAAGAAAAATTAAAACTTGCTGTTTGGTTTTAGCCAACGCGGTATGCCATACACCAGCCTGTACCGAAAGCGCCGGCAAAGTGGTCACACAGACACCAGCCGTCATTACTGGGGTGTGTGGTCACACGCAGAAACCAGCCGTCATTACTGGGGTGTGTGATGACACCCAGAAACCAGCCTTCATTACTAGGGTGTGAGGTCACACACAGAAACCAGCCGTCATTACATGTTCTAAATGTAGTGGCTTAGGATAGGGTGTGCATAGTCAACTGGGGTATGTGGTCACACACAGAAACCAGCCGTCATTACTAGGGTGTGTGGTCACACGCAGAAACCAACCTTCATTACTGAAGTGTGTGGTCACACAGAAACCATTCGTCATTACTGGAGTGTGTTGTCACACACAGAAACCAGCCTTCGTTACAGAACGAACGTTCTCCATCTCCAACCGAGCATGCCACACTCACACTAACGCTACACGGGTCACCGAGCATGCCACACTCACACTAACGCTACACGGGTCAACTTCATGCCACACTAACACTAACGCTACACGGGTCAACTTCATGCCACACTAACACTAACGCTACACGGGTCAACTTCATGCCACACTAACACTAACGCTACACTGGTCAACTTCATGCCACACTGACACTAACGCTACACGGGTCAACTTCATGCCACACTAACACTAACGCTACACGGGTCAACTTCATGCCACTCTAACACTAACGCTACACGGGTCAACTTCATGCCACACTAACACTAACGATACACGGGTCAACTTCATGCCACACTAACATTAACGCTACACGGGTCAACTTCATACCACACTAACACTAACGTTACACGGGTCAACTTCGCAACAACGATGCGTACATTTACCCAGCGTGATTCCAGCCCGGCGTAGACTTTCACAATCGCGCAATTCCTCCCAGATTTCTCATTCTCGCTGATATACAAAAAGACCAACATTCTGTGTCATAATGATACACAAAAACACAAACATTCTGCGTCACAATGATACACAAAAACACAAACATTCTGCGTCACAATGATACACAAAAACACAAACATTCTGCGTCACAATGATACACAAAAACACAAACATTCTGCGTCACAATGATACACAAAAACACAAACATTCTGCGTCACAATGATACACAAAAACACAAACATTCTGCGTCACAATGATACACAAAAACACAAACATTCTGCGTCACAATGATACACAAAAACACAAACATTCTGCGTCACAATGATACACAAAAACACAAACATTCTGCGTCACAATGATACACAAAAACACAAACATTCTGCGTCACAATGATACACAAAAACACAAACATTCTGCGTCACAATGATACTCAAAAACACAAACATTCTGCGTCACAATGATACTCAAAAACACAAACATTCTGCGTCACAATGATACACAAAAACACAAACATTCTGCGAGAAATGGTTTTGACTGACGAGTGTACACGATGGCTGACACCAATGTCCCGTCACCGGACACATAAAGTCACGTGGGCCAGGGAAACGTACAGCCGTGCCCCCGAGAATTTACTGTGGGATCATTGACGCCAGCCGGTGGTTTGGCGCAGGGTGGATTTTCTCGGTTAGATTTTCGCCTTAAGCAAAGTTGACTGCTAACACTAGCAAAGCAAGGCGCACTACAGAAGTTGACTCCTAACACTAACAAAGCAAGGCGCACTACAGAAGTTGACTCCTAACACTAACAAAGCAAGGCGCACTACAGAAGTTGACTCCTAACACTAACAAAGCAAGGCGCACTACAGAAGTTGACTCCTAACACTAACAAAGCAAGGCGCACTACAGAAGTTGACTCCTAACACTTTCCTAACACTAACGAAGCAAGGCGCACTACAGAAGAACGCGTATCAAAGTGACGTCTTTACATCATTAGATAAAGATTATAATGTATGATTCAAAACCACGTGATGACAACGGCTTTGAAACCAGCATTCACAGCAGAATCCTGCAGGCAGCAGACAACGGATGTGGGAAGGAGAGAAGAAAGACAGAGGCAAGCCAGAATTCAGATGTAAGTTAAACAACAAATGTGTGATGTACATGTATCATACCTAGTGACATGCTCTGTCAGCTCACAAACAATGGATATTTTCGTCACCTGCTGGAAATACAATACCAACAGACAGATACACGTAACACTGCTGAAGCTCACCGCTCTCTGTCGGTAATGTAGCTACAGATTTCATATCATTTTCAGTCCTTGAACAAGAAACATGGACTTGCCTTCTTTTACAGATTTCATATTATTCTCAGTCTTTGAACAAGAAACGTGGACTGGCCTTCTGATACAGATTTCATATCATTCTCAGTCCTTGAACAAGAAACATGGACTGGCCTTCTGTTACAGATTTCATATAATTCTCAGTCCTTGAACAAGAAACATGGACTGGCCTTCTGTTGTGTAGAATGAAGAATGTTGTTTGCCTTTTATTGTACCTTAGTTATTTGCCTTGCGTCTAGCGAGTTTATCGATGGCTGTGCACAATGTGGTGGTTTTGTCTACGGGCATGCAGTCACACTACGAGTGGATTTAGCCCACATCTCTTTTCACTATCAACTTGCTTTGTTATTGCTGGAGAATTGTGGACTGTAATCTTTGGCTATCAACTTGCTTTGTTATAGCTGGAGAATTGTGGACTGCAATCTCTGGTTATCAACTTGCTCTGTTATTGCTGGAGAATTGTGGACTGCAATCTTTGGCTATCAACTTGCTTTGTTATAGCTGGAGAATTGTGGACTGCAATCTTTGGCCATCAACTTGCTTTGTTATTGCTGGAGAATTGTGGACTGCAATCTTTGGCTATCAACTTGCTTTGTTATTGCTGGAGAATTGTGGACTGCAATCTTTGGCTATCAACTTGCTCTGTTATTGCTGGAGAATTGTGGACTGCAATCTTTGGCTATCAACTTGCTTTGTTATTGCTGGAGAATTGTGGACTGCAATTTTTGGCTGACATCTGACAGGGACATAGAGCCACATCAAAGGGACACAGAGCCACATCAGTCCACATGGACTTGTTGTCTATTCCTCACATGTATTGTGTTTGCTGAAGTTGGAGTGAGTGAGTGAGTGAGTGAGTGAGTGAGTGAGTGAGTGAGTGAGTAAGCGAGCGAGCGAGCGAGGGAGCGAGTGAGCGAGCGAAGGAGAGAGAGAGAGGGTGAGTGAGTGAGTGAGTGAGTGAGTGAGTGGGTGAGTGGGTGAGTGGGTGAGTGGGTGAGTGAGTGAGTGAGTGAGTGAGTGAGTGAGTGAGTGAGTGAGTGAGTGAGTGAGTGAGTGAGAGAGTGAGAGAGTGAGTGAGTGAGTGAGTGAGTTTAAAACTCCTGCCACAGACAGACACAGATACTATTCTGCTACAAGTAGAGATTCTCATAAGCCTGTTATGGCAGCAGGACTAAGCCGTCAACACACATCTGTACTGTCCCAAAGTATAAACAGCATCTTACACGTCAAATTGAGCACCCCGGCCTCCCTCCAACCCGCGCTCCTCCCCCCCCCCCCCCGGCCCTCCCCCACCCCGCTCCGACCCCCCCTCCCCCCACACCCGCTCCGCCCCCCCCCCCCCCGGCCCCCACCGAGTCCGCTCCGTCCCCCCTGCCCCCCCGGCCGCAGCGGAAAGTTAGACTGTCGGACACCGTAGGAAGAGCTTCATGCAGCTTGTTCCCTTCCTCTTTGTCCCACTCGGACTGCCACTCGCGGGCTATGTACGCACTAATCACATGTTTAAAATCACTATAAAGAGTCTGTGTGTCAGTAACTCCACCTCGGACATTCGTGTTAAAGGCCTCTGGCTTATGCAAGCCAGTAACTACGCCTCGGACATTCGTGTTAAAGGCCTCTGGCTTATGCAAGCCAGTAACTCCGCCTCGGACGATCGTGTTAAAGGCTTCTGGCTTATGCAAGCCAGTAACTCCGATTCGGACATTCGTGTTAAAGGCCTCTGGCTTATGCAAGCCAGTAACTACGCCTCGGATATTCGTGTTAAATGCCTCTGGCTTATGCAAGCCAGTAACTCCGCCTCGGACATTCGTGTTAAAGGCCTCTGGCTTATGCAAGCCAGTAACTCCGCCTCGGACGATCGTGTTAAAGGCCTCTGGCTTATGCAAGCCAGTAACTCCGCCTCGGACGATCGTGTTAAAGGCCTCTGGCTTATGCAAGCCAGTAACTCCGCCTCGGACATTCGTGTTAAAGGCCTCTGGCTTATGCAAGCCAGTAACTCCGCCTCGGACATTCGTGTTAAAGGCCTCTGGCTTATGCAAGCCAGTAACTCCGCCTCGGACATTCGTGTTAAAGCCCTCTGGCTTATGCAAGCCAGTAACTCCGCCTCGGACATTCGTGTTAAAGGCCTCTGGCTTATGCAAGCCAGTAACTCCGCCTCGGACATTCGTGTTAAAGGCCTCTGGCTTATGCAAGCCAGTAACTCCGCCTCGGACATTCGTGTTAAAGGCCTCTGGCTTATGCAAGCCAGTAACTCCGCCTCGGACATTCGTGTTAAAGGCCTCTGGCTTATGCAAGCCAGTAACTCCGCCTCGGACATTCGAGTTAAAGGCCTCTGGCTTATGCAAGCCAGTAATGTCTGGGCCAGGAAAGACCTAGAAAAATTTTTGATTAATAAACTGGGCACTGTGGAGCCACTCGGGATGAATATGAAAGATTAACTTTGTTGACCTTGCCTGTGTCTTTTTTATCTGCTAACTGTCATTTACCTTACTGAGTCGCTTCTGTATGACTACTCACTAACCAGGTGAGGCTGGCGCTTATTGATATGTACTTTGTGACTCCCATGGGGACTTTTTCAGCGCTGGCCGTACGTTAAGTTGAATCCCTTGCCCTTCCCTGTCGGGCGCCTGGTCGCCGGTCCTGGGATTTATGCGCGGGTGTGGGGGGCGATCGTGTGCATTCCCTTGGGGATGTATGTGGTCGTCTTGTTCGCATGCCTGTGCGTTCGTCCGTGGGCTGGTGGGTGCCTGTTGGGTGGGGCTGGTGGCTCTAGTTGTTTGCCTTCCCCCCCCCCTCCCCTTTTTTTTTTTTTTAATTATCTCTTTCTCTCTCTCTCCTCCCCCTTTCTCTCTCTCTTTCTCTCTCTCTCTCTCTCTCTCTCTCTCTCTCTCTCTCTCTCTCTCTCTCTCTCTCTCTCTCTCTCTCTCTCTCTCTCTCTCTCTCTCTCTCTCTCTCTCTCTCCCTCTTTTCCCTTTCTCTCTTCTTCCCTTTCCTCCTCCCGTTCCCCCGCCCCTTTTGTCTTTCTCTCCCCCCCACACCCGTTTTTTTGTTTTTTTTTTTTTTTTGAGTTACCCTTGAAGATGGTTTCACAACTACCTACTCTCCTCCTATACCATTATTCCTTTACTGAATTTAATTCTTTGCTTTGTTTTATTGATATTCCTTGTTGTGTACCATGCTAAATGTTGGGTTTTCTTTCCCCGGGGTCCTCCCGTTTTTCCCCGAGGTAGTCCTCAACTTGATGGTGATATAAAGTTTGCCTTCGGGTTGGTGTTTAGCAGGCTTTGTGTATTAGACACTCAGCCTACTTCGTGCCCAAGGGTACTCCCCGTTCTCTCTCTCTCTCTCTCTCTCTCTCTCTCTCTCTCTCTCTCTCTCTCTCTCTCTCTCTCTCTCTCTCTCTCTCTCTCTCTCTCTCTCTCTCTCGCACGCAGTTGATTTCGCTCTTACTGAGCAGTGATTTGTGTAGGCTATACAAGGTGCACATGCTGGAATTTTATACCTGTGGACTTGTGATATGATCCTCTACACAATGGTGATGTTATTTTCGTGACTTTCTACTACCTACAACTACCTACTTTCTACTACCTACAACTACCTACTCTCCTCCTATACCATTATTCCTTTACTGAATTTAATTCTTTGCTTTGTTTTATTGATATTCCTTGTTGTGTACCATGCTAAATGTTGGGTTTTCTTTCCCCGGGGTCCTCCCGTTTTTCCCCGAGGTAGTCCTCAACTTGATGGTGATATAAAGTTTGCCTTCGGGTTGGTGTTTAGCAGGCTTTGTGTATTAGACACTCAGCCTACTTCGTGCCCAAGGGTACTCCCCGTTCTCTCTCTCTCTCTCTCTCTCTCTCTCTCTCTCTCTCTCTCTCTCTCTCTCTCTCGCACGCAGTTGATTTCGCTCTTACTGAGCAGTGATTTGTGTAGGCTATACAAGGTGCACATGCTGGAATTTTATACCTGTGGACTTGTGATATGATCCTCTACACAATGGTGATGTTATTTTCGTGACTTTCTACGATTCTCGTGGATTATTTATACTTTTCACAGACTTCTTTGTTCAGTCTTCACTGATATGGGCCCGGTCTACAACGGCTGTACACGGCGCGCAGTCGAAAACCGCGCTTCCTATATTTCTCTGTTGTAGGTGGTTTATCGTTGCGCGCACTCAGCGCATGGAATTGGGGTCAGTGCCGGTCTGGCATACATCACACCGCCTCTGAATCTGTCAAACGTAGCCGAGCCAGAGCTGATAACGCCACACAAACGCTACAGTAAAACTCGGCTCTGCTGTTGACTCGCCAGTGTTTACAAATATCGGCCACGATCATGCGGATGCTGCGCCAAACTCTCGTCACGCTTCGTGTGTGATACAACTCTGGCTTAGCCGTGATCTGTGAAGCTGAGTGGCATCATGGTTGAGTGACCTTGTAAGACTGACGGACGCACTGACTTGTCGGCCAGCTTTGGCTGGCGACTTATCCTTTCAAGTAGGTGTCCAGCTGATTAGTGACCAACATGTCGTCACACCTCGAGTAAGTGACTATGGCGACACCACCATCCCCTTACAATGGGCCCCTCCACACGCTCCTCTTCATCAAACTCTCGCCTTTCCCTTGAAAAGATTATCCGAACAAGAGACCCGATCCAAGTAAAGTTTGAGTCTGACATAGCAAGAGTTCCCCTATGGCGACGTGTCCTGCATACGCTGTATGTAGAAGAGCTTATGCCCACAGGTGTGAATCTGCGCTGGGAAGACAGAGACAAGAAGCAAAGCGTACTGAGTGCACCTGTTCCCATTGACCCTCCGTACACCAACAAACTGTTTGAAACACTTGTACAACTGTGGAATGGATCGAAGAAACTCGTCACAATAACTGTATATTACACCACAGGGACTGTTACTATTCAAGGAAACTGCTGCCAAGAATGGGTCGATGAAGAATTTCGGATGTTAAAAGACACTGTAGACAACATGGCCTCCTGTCAATCCCAGTCCGCACCTGAAATCCCGTCACATCTACCCACTGACACCGCCCGCGATGTTCCGTCTGACTGCACTGATGAGATTAGTGCGGTCTCATCTCTGACCAAAGATGCCGTCAGTGACGTTTCGGCTGAATGCACAAAGGAGATTAGTGCAAGCACTACCCACATACCGCAGCCACCAGCCACGGAAGCGAAACACACTGCATCTGAATCTGACAAGACTCACATAACTCCAGCCCAGGCTATCGAAACTAATCCTGACGTGTCGGCCAGTGTCACGACTGACGCCAGTGGATCCAAAGATGCCGACTCTTCAGTCCTCAGCAGCGCCTCGGGAGATGACGTGTCGGCCAGTGACACGACTGACGTCAATGGATCCAAAGATGCCGACTCTTCAGTCCCCAGCAGCGCCTCAGGTGATAACAGCAGTCCCTCTTTATCTGACCTGATTACTCATGTGTCCTTAACCCAGGTCAGCCAGCCGGCCATTACATTTTACCAGCCTTGCGACCTCTCGACAACAACCGCTGATCAGCCCATTTCACTCGCAACTCTAGCACAAATAGCACAAAACCCAGAACTAACGTGCGTTGCGCGAATGCAGCAGCAACTAGCCCTGAACGTAGCTACTATTAGGTGCCTCCAAATCCAGCTACAAGAAGTGCGAACTGAACTGGCTAATGTCAAGAACCAGTGTGCTGCACACACTAAGACCCTTGCAGAGATGGACTGTCTTGTGCGAGATAACGAGGTCAAGGCGAAGAGTGGGAGAAAGGCAGTTGAGGAATATGCAGAAAGCATTAACTCAGCTGTAGAAGGACTCTCAGCGGACCACGTCAGGCTAAATGAGAAAGTGACTCAACTGGCCAGCAGTAGAGACAACCATGCCAGTAGACTAAAAGACCTAAAAAAGCAAGTGGAATCCCTGTCTAAAGCCAGTGCCTGCAGCAACACCCAGAATTTTGAACCAGCCAACGAAACCCCCAACGCCCCCAAATGCTCACCCCAAAAAGATAGTGTCTCACAATCCCTCATGTCCCCTCCCCCTAAAGACTCTACCACGACCGACAACACACTCCTCGTGCAAGTTCCAGTTAAAAACCGGTATTCTGTATTGTCTGAGTTGGATGAGAACAGACGAGGCCACGATACCTCCACCCGCATTACCAACGACAGTAACATCAGCGCTAAGGACAATGCACCCGAGAACAGACGACGACACGATACCTCCACCCGCATTACCAACGACAGTAACATCAGCGCTAAGGACAATGCACCCCTAGAACAGCTTCAGCTCCTGCAAGTACGACCAGGTGTCAACACGCTGTTGATCGGGGATTCTGTGCTGAAAGGTGTTGACGAGCGCAGGATGTCTGTCGACGGTGCCCTTGTACAGAATCTGTCTGTCTCCGGCCTGACTGTAGCTGATGTCACTGAGTGGCTCCGCACTTTGCCACCAATGCCCCACATCCGCCGTGTGACGACGCATGTTGGTATCAACAGCTGCAAAGTGGGCGCCGTCAGCAAGCAGTCCTGGGACCAGCTCTTCCGTTTCCTACGCTCAGCCTTTCCCAGCGCCGCTGTGTACATATCCTGCATTATTCCAGGTGGAACTGAACATTACCTGGCAAAGGCTGTGTTTGCTTCCAACGACAATCTCAGGGCTGTGTGTGAGCAGGTCAAGATCCCCTACATCGACCATGTCCCCCGTTTCTTGACAGCTAATCTTGCGCCGCGTCAGACTCTGTTCCAGAGAGACAGAAGTCACCTGACAGATGAAGGCACCAAGCGACTGGCACTCGCCATCAGGTTCGCCGGAGCAGCACGCCGCTCACCGGGATACGATGTGCCGAAAGCGGATCGTCATGCGCCTACCAACCCTCAAAATCGAGGACCACAGCACTACCAAAATCAGGCTTCTGGCAGGGGCACAGGATGGGGACAAGCAAATGGAGGAAACAATTTCAAAGTCCATACCCATCCCAACCATTCCCACCCCAACCATGCCCACACCAACGCCCACCCCCACAACAACCAAACCCCTCCCAGCCAAGCTAATTCCAACCACGTTCAAGCCCATTTTCAACAGTCTCAAATTTGCCAAGCCCATTCTGCTCAAACCCAGTTCAACATGTCTGACAATGCCATTTACAACTCTGCCCAGCCTGGTTACCCCCCGACATTCTGTCCCCAGCAAGGTCACGCCGGGCAGTTCACTCCGTCAGAACGTGAATTTCCGCGCATTCCACCCTCCGACCAAGGCTCTAACAGCGCCCTTCACGCCCTCACCACCGCTAATCCCACACCGACCAGAGGGTGGGAGAGCCCTGCAATTACACCCGGATTAGACGCAACGCAGAGGATGCGCATGCTTGCGCAGCTCCTACAGCCATTCATTCAGGGCTTTACCGGCTAATAATCTCATTAACCCTCCTGTGCATGCAACCACCGGTGCTGCAAACAGTACATGCTGCAAACAGTACCGATGGATGCATGAACAAGAGGATTAATTGTCCATTGTTGGGTTAATAGGTGGTGTCTACTATTAACTGATTAGCTGCGATATCAACTGACAAGAGTTAACCGCATCCTTTCCTACAGGGATTTATCTGCCACTAATTTGCTTAACCCCGTTGTGCATGCAACCACCGATGCTGCAAACAGCACCGGTGGATGCATGAACAAAAGGGTTAATTTTCATTTTTGAACTAGTAGGTGGTGTTCATCACTGATTTACTGACGCTTTAATTAGACGTTTATATTTGGTGATTGTGAACACGAGCACGGCAAGCTGACTGCTATTGTTACAGATGTAACTTGTTCTTACCGTAAATCAGTTAGAGTGACTACCAACGTTATTGTCTGCATCCACTGTGCTGTTTATTGATTACTTTGGTTCTACCTTCTAGCCGCGTTGGTCATAAACTGATGTGACAGTAACATTGAGTGTTACCACCAGAGACTGTGTTAGTTTACACTGTAAAGATTGTGCTCATTTAAGAAAGACTTAATTTTCAGCCTCTTTCGTGTCTTTACATTTAATTAAAATTGTACTGGAACGACAAAGAAGGGAACTTAGTGACAGCCGAACATACAGGTGTTCCATGCGGCGTTTCAAGTTGCGTCACTTTTTT
Source organism: Semisulcospira habei (assembly GCA_036245525.1). Classification (NCBI taxonomy): domain Eukaryota; kingdom Metazoa; phylum Mollusca; class Gastropoda; family Semisulcospiridae; genus Semisulcospira; species Semisulcospira habei. The sequence goes on along the minus strand of BTPG01000002.1, from coordinate 43,360,366 downwards.
CTTGTGGTTCAGTCACTCCCGCAGCGAGTTTTTGAGAGCTCAGTAGCTTAACTGCTACTTGTTCTCTGGAGGACTTTTATTCAATTACGTGGCCTTTTATCGTTTTATAGTTTTATAGTATTTTTTATTTCCGTGTTTTTCTGTATTCAATTGTTTCTTCATTGTTTATCTTGTGCACTCTGTATTTTGTAATAAGTCCAAGCGAATTTTCCATCAAAGGTGCAGTTATGAGAATAGGGCACCTCAATGTGTTTCATTTGTACAACAAACTAGCCGACATATCTGTATATATCAACGATCCTACACCGTTCCACCTGTTTGGACTCAGTGAGACGCGTCTGAGTTCCTGTGTAAGCGATGCAGCAATCAGTATCCCCAATTTTTCAGTTATTAGACGAGACCCCTTGTCTCCCGGTCAAACTGGCATCGCTGTCTATATTCATAATTCTATCCAGCAATCAGTTCATCGACGCGTCGACCTAGAAATGATCGGGGTGGAGTGCGTATGGGTCGAAGTCAAGTGTCCGAAATCAAAACCGGTATTAATTGGGTTCTTATATAGAAATCCCGCCTCAACTTTTGAGTGGTACGATCAGTTTAGTCATAACCTTGACAGAGCTTTAAAAAAGAAGGCCGACATTCTTCTATTGGGCGATTTTAATATAGACTTACTTAAGCCGCACCCCGCCTGGGGCTCAACGTCATCTCTGTTTGGCTTAGTACAGTTAGTGAAATCACCCACCAGAATTACTCCAACTACTTCCACGCTTATAGACCACATATATACTAATAAACCCAAAGCCGTCTCTGACGTTGATGTCTCAAATCTTAGTGTTAGTGATCATTATCCTGTGGCTTGCTCCTGGTCTTCTAAACTCCCTAAACCAAAAAAGAACGGCCATACAACTATAACGTATAGGACATTCAAACACTTCAGGAAAGACGAATTTCTATTTGATCTAGAAAATACTCCTTTTAATAACGTGCTCCTGTCCTATGATCCTAATACCGCCCTCAGTATTTGGTACTCTCTTTTCCTAAATGTACTTAATAAACATGCTCCTCTACGCGAGAGGAGGGTAAAATCTAACACTCTTCCTCCCTGGCTTACTCCGGAAATCATGCAGGCGATGGCGCTTAGAAACGATCTACGTAGCAATAAAATGTTCACTGAATATAAGCAACAGCGTAACCGTGTTAAATACATGATCAGAGAGGCAAGAAAAAAGTTAGTTCGTGACACGGTTAAAGACAGCAAAGATACCTCTACTATATGGCGCCTTCTAAACACACTTACTAGGGGGTCTCCAAGTACCGCAACTACCATTCCCACTAATCTTACTGCTGATACATTCAATGACCATTTTCTTTCGATTGCCAAATCTCTAATATCGCCAAGCCAGGATAACACTTATCACCGCTCAAATTTGCTGTCTGAGTTTTGTCAACAAAGAACAATGGGCACAGCCCCCTTCAACATCCCTATGTTAGCTGTTCATGAAGTGGGTTTACTCATAAGTAACCTTCCAAATAAAAAGTCCTCGGGGCCTGATGACATCAGCCCGAAAATACTTAAACTGTCTCTCCCATACATTGTAGAATCCTTAACTTATATTTATAATCTCTGTATCCAGCATAACACTTTTCCTAACGAACTTAAATATGCCAAAGTAATTCCACTTCCAAAAACAAAAGATCGTTCTGATCCTAATAATTATCGGCCTATTTCTTTATTATCTGTTTTGTCCAAACCACTGGAAAGGCACGTTCATAAACACCTGCTTGCTTACCTAGAAAACCTTAAGCTCCTCCACCCTTTCCAATCCGGATTTCGTCCGCAGCATTCATGCCACACAGCACTTACACGCCTTGTTGACACATGGCTCAAGGGTATGAATAAGTCACAGTTAACAGGAGTAGTCTATCTGGATTTTAAGAATGCTTTTGATCTGATTAACCATACTATTCTGACTTCTAAGCTTCACACATACCTCAATAACGGAGACGCAGTTGCTTTTTTCATATCTTACCTTACTAAAAGAAAACAAAAGGTTCTTGTTCATGGCTCATACTCCTCTCTCAAAGATGTAAGCTTCGGTGTGCCCCAAGGGTCTGTGCTGGGCCCTCTACTGTTTTGCTTATTTATCAATGATTTGCCTCTACATATTACTTGCCAAGATGTACAATGCGACCTTTTTGCTGACGACACCTCACTTCATACTACTAGTAAAGATATACAGGTAATTTCCGACAACCTACAACAAAGTCTTCATGAAGTATCAGCTTGGTGTATAAACAATTCCATGGTTGTTCATCCAGCCAAAACGAAATCGATGGTAGTCGCCACACGCCAAAAACAGCAGATAATGCCTCTATTACTTAACCTTTCTCTTAAAGGTAGTCAGGTAGAACAGGTAAATGAACATCGAGTACTGGGGATTAAAATCGACAGTCAGCTAAAATGGCAAGCTCATACAGACGCCTTATGCAAAATAGTAGCCAAAAATCTCTTTATGTTATCAAAACTAAAATATTATACTGATTCAGATACCCGTAAACTATTTTATAACGCTCACATACGTTCTTATATCGATTACGCGTCATCGGTATGGGATGGGTGTAGTGAGGTCCATTTAAAGAGACTCAATTCCCTTCACAGACGAGCGGCCAAAATAATCTGCCCTGATCAACACCTAAGCACTGAAGAAAAGCTATCAAAAGCAGGTCTCCTGCCACTTCAAGATCATTTTAAATATAACAAAGCAATCTTTATGTTCAAAGTGTGGAAACGCAAAACACCTGAGTACATCTCCACTTTGTTCCGTAAGTCTGAGTCCAAGCTTGGAAACATCAGAAAGCTTTTCATAGTCCCAAAACCAAGGATCGATCTATATAAAACTAGCTTATCCTTCTCAGGGGCACTTATCTGGAATGCCCTTCCCGACCATGTAAAATCCGCCTCCTCGCTAGCCTGTTTTAAAAAGGGTCTCTGCAAATATTTTGTGGATCACTCGTAGGGATGACTTAACCACTTGTATTATATGTTTCTTTTTATGCTGGGTCCAATTTATTCCCAATTAAGTCTGTTATCCTTTTCATTTATCATTTGGACTACTTAGCTCTGTCTATGTGTGAAGGGGGGTGGGTGGGGTGGGGGGTGTCTGTGAGTCTATGAGTATGTCTGTCTATGTGAATAGTGTTGTCATCTCTTTGTAAGTATTATGTTTACTTATATGTATGTATATTTGTAGTTAGTCTTGTAGTTGTTAGCAACGGCAGGTTTGTAAAATGGCTGTGTCGATGACGATGTCAATGCCTAAACCGTTGTAAAATAAAGTTTCATTGATTCATTGATTCATTGATTCATTGATTCTCTCTCTCTCTCTCTCTCTCTCTCTCTCTCTCTCTCTCTCTCTCTCTCTCTCTCTCTCTCTCTCTCTCTCTCTCTCTCTCTCTCTCTTTCTCTCTCTCCCCCTCAGTCTCTCTCTCGCTGTCCATCTCCTCTCTCTCTCTCTCTCTCTCTCTCTCTCTCTCTCTCTCTCTCTCTCTCTCTCTCTCTCTCTCTCTCTCTCTCTCTCTCTCTCTCTCTCTCTCTCTCCCCTCTCTCTCTCTCCCCCCCCCCCCCCCGGCCTCACACACACGCACTTTTGCTCGCTCCTGCGCGCGCTTACACACATTCTTGTCTCTCGTGTTGAATTTCTCTCGGAGTCTTTCTCTTATGTTTTTTCTTTGACGTCATTTTTACTTTTGTTCTTCCTTTTCTTTTATTTTTATTTTTATTTTTACGTCACCTTCAGTTGCCACATTCCTTCTACATATGAAGATAAGTAGCGGCTAATGTCTCTGTTTGTTTGTCTATTTTGACAAAGGGTATTTACCCGAAATATTAATAAATTGTGTTGTACCGTTTTTTCTAAGCGTGTTTCTTTCTCCGTTGGGTACTTCTTTGCATTTCACACGCTTGGCAGTCACCTTTTTGGTCTGGATTGTGTGTCAGGGACAGGGTCACTGCGGGCACTGTTGACAGCACAATCTGCGATCCTGTTGCCTTCGATGCCCACATGGCCCGGGACCTAAATAAAAATGTCATAATATTCCTTCATCAAGTCTGCGTAGAGCTCTCTAATCTGCGCCAGCAGTGAGTGGTCTGTTCCCGGTACTGTCTTTCAAGGTGTGATAACCGGACAAGACCGATATATCACAACCAATCTGTATTGTGACGTCAGAATGAATGACCGATATATCACAACCAATCTGTATCGTGACGTCAGAATGAATGGCCGACGTCTGCTGACTACGCGATACGAATGTACTTACATAAGTGAAGTGAGCATGAGGCATGAGTGTACGGGAACTATGCGTTTCTCTTTCACCTTTTGTAATTAGCCAATGTTGGCGTACTTTTCGTCGCACGGGCACCAAACTCAACTTCTACTGATAAACAGTACACATTGTCTGGCATTCAGTCCACTTTCCGACGCTGTGATTGGTCAGCACATGGAAATCGCACGGGGTTCAGAGCCCCATTGCCTGCCTCCTAGAACCATTGCCGTGCCTGTAAGTTTTAATCAGCTGACCAATCCGCAGTTCTGTTATCGCGCACGAATCTCACGCAGGTCTTTCGTCTGGACGCCTAGATTAGCGCTGTTGGACAACCTTACGTCATAAATAAAGGGAGAACACAAAGATCAAATGGTGGTGCAGAGCAGGGAAATAAGCGATGTGTACCTTAATTATTTCGACATGACTCACGCGGGGAGTCACCACACTGTACTACACAAACATGTGCAGTTCTAACTGTCAACTCAGCCGGCTCTAGTGTTTCATTGTGCGTGTCAAGCGTTTGCTGTTTAGAAAGCTAAGCAAGAGAGAACGAGAAATAAATAACAATCTATGACAGATAAATGACACTTCAGTTTCAAAAAATGTTTCATGTACGAAATCAGATCTACCCTCCCCAGTCGCTTGCCCACGCAGCCTCGCGCTCCCAATGTAGAAGTTCTGTCAGTCGAATGCAGTGAGAAAAGTCCGCACTGCCTTGCTAAAGATTCTGAAATTGTAACTGGTTACTTAGAAGCAGCACCACTGGTAAACGTTTGCAATTTTATCGCCAAAAAAAATCAAACACATCTGCACGAGCGGGCCATATAAATCAGTCTGACTTCAGAAATATTTGGCGTTTTACTTCTGACGTCCGACACAAATTCTCTGCTTAAACTCCAGTCACTCTCATGCCCCCCCCCCCTCCCCTTTCCCCGACCTCACTCTCTCCTTGCCACCAGTGCGCCCCTGTTCTGACATCATCGCCCCTCTCGGCCAATTAATGGCTGGCCAGAGTTCCGGACCAGAACGTGGGCGAAGTTTTGTCAGAACAGCGCGCACGGCCACACGCTCTCAGTATCACACCTCAGTCTCACGCTCAACTCCACACTACTTCCTCACACTTATACACTGAACCACACTTTTTATCAGTTGGGCAAAAATAACGGAGGCTTTTTATTCCCGTGACTCTCACTTGCCAAACATGTAAGACAACATCTAACCCAACCAGTTGAGGTTTACTGGTTGTTTCCTGCCCAAACCTAACGGGAAAATGCCAGTTTTTTCACCCAATTGAGAGAAAAGTTGAGTGTTCAAGGTGTCGGTATTTTCTGAATAAGTACGCTTCTGTAGAAATCTTGAATATATTGAGGTATTTGGTCCAAGTATGATAGGTTTGCAGTGCTTTTCCAGTCCCCCAAACACTTCACCACCTCGCCAGGCACTCCACAAGACAGGGCCCAGGTAGCCCCGCCACGCCGCAAGCTGTGGCTTGTATAAACCCCTTCAGCAGCATAGGTCAGTTCTCGCAACCGTTTGTTGAACTCTGATCCCCGAATGGGGAAGGCCGGTGCCTTAGGCGGCGCTGGGCCTAGCGCTCTAAACATACTGATCACTGCCGTCACGGGGCACAGAGGGTGACGCAACATGACCGGTAACGCGATCACTAGAGTTTTTTTCGCGTTTCTGAATTGTCTTACTCCACCTAACCAGTATCTTGACACTACTGTTGTCATTCACAACAAAGCAGTCTCTAGTGAGTTGTTTTCCAGGATCGAAGCCTGCACCATCTTGGAAAAGATTGGATCGCCGAAGCAGTCCGAAGAACATAACAACTATCGCTGCCCAGAAGGCACAGTCCTTAGAGCTTCACAAATCAAGTTTTTGTTTAATCTGAAGAAGAAGTTGCGGGTTCATCGGCGTCTTGCGGTTAGGAGGGCATCCTTTTGTTCGCTCAATTCCCCGCAATGTGCTTTTCACCATCCACGAGTCCTGGTATGGGTGCGGTTCCCCGCATTCTAAATGCAAAAAGCGAACAATGTTGAGGTATTGTGCCACGGAGCTGGGCTGAAGTGTCCTGGCCAAAAAGGCCGCGTACTGCGCCACTGTTCTCTCACACTACACCGGCACCGGCTGGATATTCATTTGGTCACAAAGTCTGAGATAAGAGCGCAAGTGAGTCTGATATGTTTTCTTGGTGTTGGCAAAAACACTGGCACGATATCCTGCCACCTCCTGCAGTCGCTGGTGTCTGAGCCTAGACCCGGCACCTAGACAGCACAAAAGCAAGAGCTGACTGTGACATGTGATTTAGAAGGTAGGTGTCAGGCGGTCGGCCCCGGTGCCAATTCGTTATCAATTGTCCTAGCATGGGCAGCCGTCCTTCGTGTAGGCGGAAAGTATCGGCAAACACATTCACACTACCAGCCACGTGCATCGCTGACACGCTGCAATTCATTCTCACACACTCCCATGCCATCTTCCTCAACAGACTATTGACATAGCGGTCTTTTGAGCGCCCTTTGTTAATGATAGCCTTTGTCACCGTGCTGTCCGTATGAATAACCACCTGTTTCCCTCGCCATGAGGGGGCCCACCGGTTGACTGCCTGCACCACCGCGCACACCTCTTTATAATTAATATGCAAGTCCTTGGCTGCCGGCATGTCTGAAGAGAACAGTGTATAATTCCAATCTCCTTTTCAGAACGCGCCTGCCGCCAGGTTGCATGCATCAACATGGACATGTTCCTTGCTTTGTGAGTCATAATACACAGTGCCATTAAAAACATGCATGTAAGATAGCCACCACTGTAAGTCTGCATGAAACTCCCGTGAGAGTCTCGCTTTATGCCTTTGCTGCTGAAGGGGTTTAATCGTATCAAGAATCCGCCTGAGAAAAAATTTCAAGTTCCTCCCTTGACGGTTTGACACGCCCAGTTAAGGGATCCTGCTAGTGACTGCAAGCTTTGCTTTGTCGCGCGTGTTTTGCCTTGAAACTGCTGCAAGCGTTTGTGAAGTTGCTGTAGCTTGTCGTCGCCCAATGACAAGGTGCTTGTGCTGGTTAGTGCGCACGCGTCCGCTAGAGTCTGGAATTTTACTGTCTCAGGTACTGAGTAATCGTTCATTGCATGTCCTACAGGCTTGCTGCCGTCGTGTATCAGGCGTATGCTATTGTCGTCTTTTGGAATCACAGCCAAAGCGCTAATTACGGTTGGTTTTTGAGATGCTACGATATAATGACCTTTGTTTATCTGATCGATGAGCTCCTTTTCTACCGCTACTCTGTTTTTTAAGGCAGATGTGTGATTTTTCTGCTCTACAGATCTAACAGTCTGATGTTTGTCCGTGATATAAAACCCATGTTCGATCCCTTCAAGAAGAAAGTTTTTGTCTTTATCAGAAGCTAATTCGTCTTGCCACACTAAAAGCTTTGAACTAATGGACGCTCCAGAACCTAACGGTTGACAGTTGTATGGACTTAGTGCAGGATAAGGGCTATGGTAAGAAGTGCTAGAATGTGTGGGGCCTACCTCGCCTTGTGCAACCTGCTGCGCTGTGTCCTAGGCTGTCCCGTGTTTGCCACCTGCCGCTGCTGCAGGTGTGTCACGATGTTCCCGCGCCGGATGATCTCTCCCGCAGGTGACACACACATGGTCCAGCTGGCAGCGTGCGCCGTAGGTGCAGTACCCTCTGTTGTACTGCAGGCACACTTCCCTGCCAGAGGGGCCAATGGGGTGTTGTGGGCGCGGTCCAGCCATCCCTCCTCCTGTTCTGCGAGCAGGTGAGCCAGCGGGCATCGCCGATTGCGCAGTACGGTCGTGCAGCACCACCGTGGACAGGTGTGGGGCGTCCGTGCCCCACTGGAATGCTTCGGCCGCTTGCCGCTGACGATACTCATCGTCGAACAGCAGGACACTTTGCCAGGTGTATCTGGCCGCCAGCTCCCCCACCATCGCCGAGTACTTGAGGTAGGCGTGCGGCGTGAAACCCGGTGTGGGTTTGTCCATAAGGGCCGCCATAATACGGCTGTTCGCCACTATCCAGTGTGCGGGGAAACCTTGTCCAACTTCGGTTTGCTGTTCACTTTTATAGTGACACCACCTCCAAGTGCCGCTTCTTCCTCTGCCATTGCTGCTGAAGACAGAAAATCCACTATACGTAACGGGGGCCCACCTTTTGCTACCGCAATACACCCGCTACTGTTGCCACTGACGCACAGGCTGTCACGCAACAGTTCATCCAGACCGGCACCGCTGTGGTGTGTACTGTATAGGGCGTCCTGCAAGGTCTGTGGCGCCCTACTGCCGCTGTTGTCCGCTACTGCTCCCAGTCCGCCGCACAGTGGGCCACCGCCGTTGTCCACCTGGAATTTGGCCACCGCTGCACGGAGCACTGCTCTGTCCCCACGTTTCAGCGCCAGAGCGTCAATTTCGTCAGACATTAGCAGTCTTGCTTGCCTAGAGATGAATTTTTCCCTGACCAAGGCACTCTGCATATCTACGTCGAGGCCCCAGTCACGGAAAATATGGTCCATCTCACTATTTTCCAGTAAAGCCTTCTTTCTCGCTGATTTGGGAGCCATTTCAAATTCTAGCTGTCGCCTGACTGCTGCTAAGCTGCTGATTTTCGGACTTTCTCGGTACTATTATATGCCGTTCCCTAGTCACTCCTGTACCGCCCACACATCCACGTCCCACACACTCTCACGCCTCTCATCACCCCCTCCAGACTTTCCCACCCTCTATCTCTCACTCAATCTCCATCTCTCATCATAGCATTCCACAGTCGGGAAATTCCCCCGCCTACTCAGTACTTCGGCTACCAACGTGACAGGACACCGCCCCCACACCCACCCACGCATTCAGTCCTCTTTCCCTCCGTTTAAAATATGTCACTCCTCCCTCGCCTAAACACCACTTAAATTAATGCGTACTATGTACAGCACGACAACGCCATTGAACCGTCTGTGTTGGGTTACCTCCCGGGTTACATCGTGGTTTGTAGTCCTCGGAAGCTGATTATCAGACCACCGTGCCTTCGGCGAGTCGATCTGATAATCATCTTTATCGGACTGCAATGCCGCGATGAAACCCTGGAAGTAAGCCAACACAGACGGTGCGTTGTCACATAGACTGGTGCCATTTTCTAGAAAACAGACATCCCAAGGCATTTCTCTTGAGCTTATGGCATATAGCATTTTTTTGGAAGTTTTTGATATGCTTAATTGATTTCATGAATATGCCGAGCTAAATTTTGCCTAAGTTGCCCTTGACAACAGACGAAATAAATATGGCCGACGGATCAAATGCGTACTTTAGCGCCCAACGGGATTACGACATATATCATCATTTTTTATGTGTAGTAGTCTACAATGTAAAATTATTATTTTAAAATATGTATCTATGCAACAGCAGTAATAGTAAAAGATCCAGAGGGAGCACACTGGATTGGGAGTGCCCTGCACCAAGCGACAAGATGGAAAGAGCTCTATACTCTTTTTCACAATGCTGGACATATCCCCTTGTTACGTTGTGGAGTTGTAGTCGTAGTATGATAAATACACCAGACGCACGCACGTAAGGTTCCTTTAAATAACCCTCATTCAGCTGCAATCCGTCACACGTGGCCTAAGGATGTAGACAATACTGGAGAAACAGTTCCAACAATATTTTAATTCAGCGATGCGATCTCCACACAATGCAGTTCCAAACTCACAACCACTGATACAATGTCTCTTCTGCAATGTCCACACTCTGACACAAAGTTTCTCATACACAGCGTTTCACACAATGTACGCCCCACACGGGCCACGTACCTACGCTGAGTGTCTTTACAACTGACAATGTTAAACAATGTACACATGAGCTTCCCAGCACAACTCTTTTATAGTAACATACTTTCCAGAAAAATTGCGGAAGTTCGTATAACACAACCAATCAGAACAAAATACGCAACTAAAACTCCTAAATATCAATGAATAAACCTTTCACTGGAATATTCGGTAAAAATCTGGCTGCTGTTTACCAGCCCCTATGTTGGAAATCCCGGCGCGCTATGACGTCACACAAAAGTAGGCCAGACAGGTCACGACCTTGCCTGCTTTATTTGGAAGACACGCGACTAGTGCACGAATACTGACCTCTAAGCTACACGCGCGCAGTAAACAAATGATTACTAGAGCAGTACCTAGACCCTTCGGGACACAACTCCGTGCAGCAACAGATAATCAATACCGCACTATTTGTAAACGAAAGTGAAATTCACTGAAAAGGTATGTGACTCGTAAACATGATAGCTCAAATAAATATTGGATCGTTTCCTACGATTTATACATGACCGTTCTCACAGAACAACACAACCACAATCGTAACATCCCCATTATAAGAATATCCTGCAGGTGGACACTGCTTTGGCAAAGAAAACTCTGAAAGCAATGGATCCTGAAACTGGTGCTGTTGTACCACCAAGTTTGGTACCGGGCAGGTTTGTGCATTTCACGTGTGACAATATTGATACTAACGACTCCAACTGTGACTTTGACGGCAAAAACAGTTTTCATGCTACTCAAGTTGCGGCACGGCAAAGAGGCCCAGAAGCTGATATGGGCTTAGATGCTGTGGAACCCTCACAGGAAACGACACTTGATGTTCCTGATGTCGTGGAATACGTCATGCCTGCTGGCGTGACTGAGGGAATTGCAAAGCCCAAAACAGTTGCTGAAAATGAGTGGTTTCATCAGTCTACGAAGAAGTTCAATCAAGCACGTCAAGCTGTAGCGAAGGACATGGCGTTCTTCGTCAAACGGCAAGAAGAACAAGACTGCTCTGAGAAGGGATAGACACACTTCAACCAGATCAACAGTTGTACTGGCGTGTTTCTAGAACTCACTAATGTTGGATATTTGCCAATTGTTCAAGCTCCAGCTCATGACATTGACACACTGCACACTGTTGTCTAACGTTGTAAGCAGGTAGCCAGTCAGCTCGGCCAACACTACGTTGTCTTGACTGTTGATGATAGCATTATACTGGAAGCTCATGGAACTGAAATGGGCCAAGGCAGAGTATCTAGACTTTTTGGTCGTTAGATTAGGTGGTCTCCATACAGCCATGAAATTCACGTACAATCATCCGGCCTTTTGGAAGCGTGGATCGAAGGCAGCCTGCTCGGACCAAACACTGCACAGCAAGCCATGTCTGGCAAATCGTACGCCGAAGGGATGAGAGCACACAAGGTCAGTGTCCAAGCATTGTGGAGAATTTTGCTGCCAAAGCTGCTTAAGTTCATCAGAGAAAGTGATCACGATTTTGCACCACAGATTCAGGACAAGACATCCAAAGTCGATACTCCTGGTCTGATCTCTTTGTTAACGAAGGAAGACGTCAGTGAGAGAGTTGGGGCCCTTGTAGACTGTAACCCAAACTGGAAATTCTGGTGGACCTACAAGATGATGGGGCACATCCTACTGCTCTTTACCAGAGCGCAGAGAGAGGGTCTGTGGCAACTGCACCTCCATGCCTTTGGCTTGATGCTTCCTTTCTTCATGCGCTACAACCACACCAACTACGCAAGGTGTAGAGCTGTCAACTTTTGCGAGATGCAGCAGCTACCGGATCCAGTGAAAAAAAGAGTTTGAAGATGGCAACTCGTTGTTAAAAGATATAACCAACAGTTTAACCAAGTAGATCCTGATCAGAGCCAGGAGTGGCTAAACAACGACGGAAAGAAGAATGGCGGCATTGTTGGGATCCCCAAGACAAAGTCAGCACTGAGCCGCTGGGCGCTCTCCTACAACCTCAGATCTCACATTGCCAGTGAGACCAAGCTGGTATATGGAATTGCCAGAGACGATTCGTTCACGCATATTGAGTGCAACAAAGCAAGACAAAAGCTTGACCTGAAAGAGGAAGACAGCCTTGTCAGGACTCTGGAGGCCTTCAATGTCTTCTGTGACAACCCATCTCAACAACTACAAAACAATGCAACAAAAGAACATCGTCACAGAAGACATCGAAGATGATCTGCTGAAAGTACGTGAAAAAAGGCCAGGCACAGCTGAACAGCTTTGTAGAGGAAAGACTGTTGCCGGAGGGCAAAGTGGCGTTTCGGGACCCTTTGCCCAGGAACTAGTACCGCACATTTTCCTCACTCTATGAAGTGAACGCAAAGAAGCTCAAACAAGTGCCAAGTAAGTCATCAAGGCTGATAGAAGGTTCCTACAGCGTCTCATAACAGCCTACAAAGCTGGGCGAAATGTGGACTTGACAGAAATTCTGAAACATGAGCTTATGCCGGCTCCTCCAGCTCTTGCAGAAATGAATGGCGAGCTTCGATCAGGATCAAAGTCACTTCTGCTAGAAGCAGTGATTGGCGACACACCTTGTCCCCAGAAACTGCAGGCTGCTGACCTTGGCGAAGAGGCAACGCTCATCATTGATGGCCAAGCTCATGTGATCGCCATTGGAAAACCACCGAAAACCAAAACATTTGGTGATCTTGCTGGCACGTTTGTTGCGTCTGTGCTTCAAAGTGGAGCCGCGTTCCGCCGCACTGACATTTTGGTTGACAGATACCGCGACATGTCTATCAAAGGCTTCACACGGAAGAAAAGAGGCAAAGCTGCTCCTGTAAGGAGGGAGATACAATAGAGGGACGTCCCTCTTCCTCAAAACGGAAACAGTTTATCACACTAGGGGAAGACAAAGCAGATCTCGCAAGATTCCTGTCCCAACAACTCATTCTGAAAGCTCCACAAAACACGACCATTGTTGTCTCAGGCGGATTCAGCAACGAAGAGCAAGTGGAGTCGTCTACTCCAGAAGACAGTACGGAAGACCTTGAGGCCCGTCATGAAACCGATACGTGCATCATCTTGCACTGCGTGAAGAGTCACGCTTTAAGCATCGTCATTCAAGCTAGGGACACAGATGTCTTTGTGCTTCTTCTGGCACACTTTTCAAAGATATCATTTCCCAGAGTGTGGATGAAGACAGGCACTTTCAAGAAGCGCAAGTACATTCCTATACACACAGTTGCAGCTCAGTTTGACAACATCCTGCTTGAAAGCTTGCCAGCTTTTCATTCACTGACAGGATGTGACACTACCTCTTTTCTGGCTGGCCATACAAAGAAATCATGCTGGAACACGTTCAAAGAACACCATGTGCTCCTGTTAGCTCTGGGCAATGGTGATCTCACGGAACAAACTTGTGCTGATGCACAGGCCTTCATCTGCAAAAATACAGAGCAGACACCCATGCTTCGGTGGATGATTTAAGATCTGTACTCTTTGCTCAACACATAACAGGATGCCCTTTCTTTTCACATCAAGCGAGCACAAGGCATCAGTGTGGCAACAAGCTGACATGCAGCACCCTGCGCTATCTCCACCAAAGACCAATGGATGGAAGATTGAGTGTGGTGCCCTGGTTCCAGTCCTGACGTCACTGCCGTCAGTTTCGGAGTCCTGCACAACACTGATTTGCTGCAGCTGCACAACACAATGCAGACGGGCCAAGTGCAAATGCAAGACCTCAAACCTTTTATGTACTGATGCATGTAAATACAGCACGAGTCAAAATGAATGCATGAACATTTATTTTCACGGAAACAAAACGTGCACTGCAGTGTCGGACTTCGTAAACAACACTAAGTACGGCAGTGTAATATTACTTCCTCAACCCTACACACACCCAACGCAGGCACCCCCTCCACTCCTAAGATTCCCCTTTGTAGACAAAGACAGATAAATCTATTGCTGATGATCAAAATTTCTGCATGGGAGGATTTTTCGTCTTTAGGTGAAGTATCTGTTCAAGACAAACTGTAATGAAGGGTTTTGTTTTTGTTTTTGTTTTGTTTTTTTCAAATGTGCATATCAATATTTATAATTGTGTTTGAGCTTTCAGTTAAAGTATGGACCCATAGCTATATCAAGGCCGTGAAATGAGTTCCTTTTTATATATGGATATAAATAAATTTACTCAACATTTGTTGAATTAATGGGTGGTTCTTGGATCATTATCGATGTAATAAAGTCTTACAGTTCGCACAGCCGCCATTTTGAAAATTTAATTATAACTCACAAACAACACAAAAATCCGTCCGGAATATTCCAATAATTATTGGATTCTGCATACCCAAATCCTTCAGGATCAGTCATTGGAACATTACTAAAGAAAAATGCCTCACACGTTTTAAGAAAGCCCTTTTCTGGGAAATGGCACCAGTCTAATATCAGTGTGAGGTCATCAATGTAAACCAGACTTGAACAACACATTCCTTATTGGTGAAGACGATTTGACAACAACTTCTGTCTTTATTGCAGTGTCAACGGGAAGAAAGCTGGAGACTGGACGACACAATGTACCTGGTCACTGTGTCTGTTGTTGTCTACACCTTGTTCTACACACCGTGTAAGATTTGTACCTGGTCACTGTGTCTGTTGTTGTCTACACCTTGTTCTACACACCGTGTAAGATTTGTACCTGGTCACTGTGTCTGTTGTTGTCTACACCTTGTTCTACACGCCGTGGAAGATTTGTACTTGGTTTTGTACTAATCGCACGGCATTTTCTAGGATGGATGACCAATGTTCGCTTTACCTAGCAATCTGTGATTTACCTAGCAACAACCACCGAACATGAACACCTGCTGACATGAAAGTGTGGAAACTGTGACGTAACAGAAGGTATGCATTTTTAATTGTCGTGTTGTTACTCCATTTTCCAACACTGTGATTGGTCAGCAGCTAAACATCGCACGGGGTTCAATGCCCTCGCCTATCCCCTAAGGCCAGTGCCGTACCTGTAATGTTTAATCAGCTGGCCAATTCGCAATACGGACATGACGCCAGACAGACTTTACTGACATGACGCCTGATATAAACAGACTTTACTGACACGACGCCTGATACAAACAGACTTTACTGACATGACGCCTGATATAAACAGACTTTACTGACAAGGCGTCTGATACAAACAGACTTTACTGACATGACGCCTGATTTAAACGGACTGGCTTTACTCACAAAGCGACATGACGCCTGATATAAACAGACTTTACAGACAAAGTGACATGACGCCTGATATAAACGGATTGGCTTTACTCACACAGCGACATGACGCCTGACACAAACGTGGATCACTCATAGGGATGCTTTAACCTCTTGTATTATATGTCTCTTTCTATGCTGGGTCCAATTTATTTCCCATTAAGCCTGTTATCCTTCTCATTTATCATTTGAACTACTTAGCTGTGTCTTTGTGTGGAGGGGGGGGGGGTCTGTGAAACTATGAGTATGTCTGTCTATGTGAACAATGTTGTCATCTGTTTGCAAGTATTATGTTTTACTTATATGTATGTACATTTGTAGTTAGTCTTGTAGTTGTTAGCAACGTCAGGTTTGTACAATGGCTGTGTCGATAACGATGTAAATGCCTTAGCCGTAAAGTTTCATTGATTTATACTTTACTGACATAGTAACTATCGCACGATATAAACAGATTTTACGTGCAAATTGATATGACGACTGATAGAAACAGACTGACAGAGCAGCATGTGATAGAAACAGACTGACAGAGCAGCATGTGATAGAAACAGACTGACAGAGCAGCGTGTGATAGAAACAGACTGACAGAGCAGCATGTCATAGAAACAGACTGATAGAGCAGCATGTGATAGAAACAGACTGACAGAGCAGCGTATGATAGAAACAGACTGACAGAGCAGCATGTGATAGAAACAGACTGACAGAGCAGCATGTGATAGAAACAGACTGACAGAGCAGCAGCAGTGGACAGACGAACGGTAGATCCCCTGCCCTCTCCTAGCCAACTTTGGCACCCAACTTTGATTTTAAAGTAACGCGAATTGAGTCAGGTTTACAGCCTGCAGGTACAACCTGTGGACAAACCTGTTGGACATTGCTGACTATTATTGTCCCGCGTGCACTGTGTGTGTGACGTGTTGTTGACAGGCCAGATAGCAGCGTTTGAATGGACCGACTCGCTGCCTAACGGAACCCAACTGGAGGTCTGTGATGGAGACACCGCCACCTTCCCCTGGGGTTTCCGCCTAGCTCCTGGGGAACGGGTGGACACCGTCAGTTATCACCGGCAGGTCTGTTTGTCTGTCTGTCTGTCTGTCTGTCAAAAAACTAAATTCACTATATAAAAGAGCCATTAAACATGTAGATATAAGACCCATTCCTACCGCTGTAAAACTGCAAAATCTCAAACTTCTTGGCCTTCGTCAACAACTCGTTTACAACAAGTGCATACTTATGTTTAAAATTCTCCACAAGAAAGCTCCACAGTATCTAACAGCTAAATTTACTCCACGACAGTGTGAAAGGTCCTCGAGGAACAGTACTCTTCGATTACCACTACCTCGCATTGACTTATTCAAATCAAGCCTAGCCTTTTCGGGACCACTTTTATGGAATTCACTTCCTCAACATTTAAAAACACTAACCCACCTTTCCTCCTTTAAAACAAAACTACACATATACCTGATGGAAACTGCTTAGATATATTATTTTTATCCTGTCATTCTGATGAAAGGTTATGTAAATGTATATATGTTAGTGCGTGCATTTACACGGCTGTAAAGGTGTGTGTATGTATGTTTGATTCTTGGTACTTTGTGCTTGTTTTTGCTGTGCTATGATTTTTCTCCTATGTAATTTGTGCTGAGGAGTGTTACTTCCTTTTTTGTATTTGTTTATTGCTACCTTGGTAGTATCATTTTCTGTACTGCGTGTGTCTGTACTTATTTAGTTATGTTTTTTGTTTGCGTTAAATATTTTTTGTTTGTCTTCATTATATTTCATGTTGTAGAACGTTAGAAACGGCAAGTTTGAAAAATGACGTATTTGTATCTGTCAAAACTTCTACCGTTATGTAATAAAGTTTCATCATCACTCCGTCTGTAACGAGCACGTAATGTTTGATAATAACCATGTCCGTTGACAAATAACATGTCACTGACAGAATCCACACCAAGAAGGTGACAGCCAAGCGTGTAAAATGCAGAGAAGAACCCAACGGAGAAAGAAGCACGCTTAGAAATGACAGATCCAACACAATTTATTAATCTTCATTAATATGGTAAACTCCACTTGTAACGAGGTCGGACCGGCATAACAACAGTGGGATATAACACAGCTTGTTGGCAGGTCGCGGACAGACGTGTTCTTTGACTTTGTCAAATTAAGCCGCTTATAAAGGGGGGGGGGTGTCCGGAATCCGTGGAATCCGCCCCTCCCCCCCCCCCCCCCCCCACCGCCCAGATCCACCTCCGACCTTAACATACAAACTAATGTTAAAGTGAGTGCGTTTCTCTGGATGTAAACACAAACAACTAATGCTGAAATTGTCCGCCTGCAGCTCCAGTACGGAACACCGGACACCGCTAGCCAGAGTGGCCAGGGAGATGGAATGGGAACACCCATAGTCTCTACTGACCCACGCTTTACCTTCACACAGGACCACCAGATGATCATCAAGAGAGCCACCGCGAACGACACCGGAAACTACGTCATCAAGGTTATGGTCGTCCCACCAGGGGAAACAGATGCTCAGCCCCACATGACAAGAGCGTCGCTCCTGATAAAAAAAATGCACCATGGTCAGTGAGGCCTGTTGATTTAACTTTTGTCAGCGAATCCAGTCTTTGATCATAGTCAGTGACGCAAGTTGACTTCACTGTTGTCGGTGAGGAGAGTCTTTGATCATAGTGACGCAAGTTGACTTCACTGTTGTCGGTGAGGAGAGTCTTTGATCATAGTCAGTGACGCAAGTTGACTTCACTGTTGTCCTTTGATCATAGTCAGTGACGCAAGTTGACTTCACTGTTGTCGGTGAGGAGAGTATTTGATCATAGTCAGTGTCACAACTAGGGAGAGATAGACGAGAGTGAAGGTTAGAAGTAGAAGCCCCCAATGTCAGGACTAGAGAGAGATAGACGAGAGTGAAGGTTAGAAGTAGTAGCCCCCCATGTCACGACTAGGGAGAGATAGACGAGAATCGAGGTTAGAAGTAGAATAGAGGTAGAAGAACAGATAAAGAACCCTAGTGTCTTGCCTCAAGACAGGTTACAGCTCAGCACAAACAACACAACACATTTTCTTTTAAGCGTACGCTCAATTTTTATTAAGACTAACTGTCCCTCTTCCTTTACTACCCAGCCCCCACCCCCATCCCCACCCAACCGACCCTTTCCCCTCGCCATCTCCCCCCCCTCCCCTTCCCTTTCTAAATAAGTAGAAGGGGAAAATAGAGGGGGGAAGTCAATACTACTTTTACAACGTCAACATTTACACCGAGTGGAGGAAATAAGCACTACCTCACACTACGCAGCACTGTTTGCTTCAACAACAAACAAAAAAATGTCAGTTTTACAGTCCTGAGTGCTGACGGCTAAAAAAAAACACATTTACAACGTAATTGTTCATAGACAGGAATAAAAATAATATTTAAAAAAAACACTACACTAAGGCAGAGCGAGTAATGGATAGGTGAATAGGAATGGGACCACCGTGGTGAGACGACGAACGCCTATGGATCCCTCCCTCCCGTCCTTCAGACCTCTCTCTCTCTCTCTCTCTCTCTCTCTCTCTCTCTCTCTCTCTCTCTCTCTCTCTCTCTCTCTCTCTCTCTTTTTTTTTTTTTTTTTTTTTTTTTGCTTTTTCCAGGTGAGCGTGTAATCATTATTTCAAAATTCTTTGTCAACAAACTGAAAATTTACTTTTGGCATTGATAACATTGATTCAATGATTGTGTACATTTGCGTCACGCGTTCTTTGGAACTAGAGCGGCTGACGCGTCATATGGAACTTGAGTACCCAGTGCGTCACTTGGAACATGAGCGCTGACGTCGATCACTTGCCTCCCGCTCGCAAGAAAACCTCTATCCCTATATCGCACTGGTATCATACTGGCATATTACTACTTCCTTCCACTGTGGTACCATTTCTACAGCTCCCTGCCAATGCATCCATGTATGACTGTCCAGTGTGTTCGTGTTAGCAAGCTGGCGGACTAGTTCACTCCAGTGAAGGACACTAAACTTTAGCCATGCCCCCTAACACGAGATCTATCAAAGCCAAATGCTCCATTGACTTGGAAAAAGTTAAGAAATCAAAAGACTGGCATCAGATCACTTTTGAAACGAATGGTCTTAACTTGCCGGTGTGGAGGCATGCTTTAAGAGAACGATACCAGTTTGCATACAAACCCCCTGAGCTTTCTTCTACATGGGCTGACTTCCAAAAAGACCACACTAAGACGCTCTCCCTCAACCACCCCCTGGCCATTGACCTTCCTCCTGAGCTTTTTAAATCTGTGCTTGATCTCTCGCTAGATGGAAATAAACTATTGAAAATCTCCATCTACTATACCACGGGCACAATTCTAGTTCAGGGGAAGGCGTGTGTGGACTGGGTGCAAGAGGAATTCGACAAACTGAGGTCAGTCGTGAACCTACTCCTCCCCACTTATCGCATGTCTGGTGTATCGCCTGATCAACGAGCACTGCCACCATGCGCCACTATGTGCTCACAGCTCACTAACACTGGCGCAACGGACACGGTCGGTGTAGGTCTTGAGCAGGTAGAAGGAAGTGCCAATAACGATCATGTCCAAGACAGCGCCACTGATATGACTGACAGTGCAGACTCAATCAGCGTGACTGGCGGTGCCGATGTTGCTTCAGCCAGCTTGGACCACAGTGGCTGTTCCTGTGACGCCACCCCATCTGCGGCCAGTTACCACTGTGACAGCCCGGGCGGTTGCCCCCCTCTCCCCGACACCGGTTCTGCATTGCAACCGTCAACTTCCAGGCTCCAAGCTGACACGGCCAAGAAGCTAACGGAACTTGGCCGTGTTGTTGATAGTCTCGGTGCTGCGATCAGCTCTCAGCACGACACGGCCATGTGTGCAGTGTATGATTTACAGAAGGAGGTGAGAGAGCTGGTCCGGATTGAGATTCGAGACATCAAGGCCGATTTCCAGCAGCAGCTTGAACAGCTTAGTTGTCGTGTCAAGTCACTGGAGGCTGAAAACAAAAAACTCAGGTCTCAGCTTGGTGACCACAACAAAATCTTCACTTCCCTGCGCATCACTTCCCCGCCTACCACGAAGCAGATTACAGATACACATACGGGTTGCACTCTGTTGTCAACCAAACCTGGCCCATCCCTAGCCTCATCTCAGCCCCGACGGTCCGTTCCCGCGGACCATTCCCCGCCTGCCACCAACCTTGCCAAGATTCGCTCAGTTGGTATGGCTTCCCCCTTATCCATTGAAAACTCCGGCCTCACCCCTTCCACTCCCTCGCCGAGCCAGCCCGCACACAACACTGGCCGAGCCTCATACCGTGACGTTGTAGTCGCCGGCGCCGTGCCTGTGTCCAATCGCTTTGCTGCCCTCTCTGTTGACGGCAACAAGAACGATCAGGCCGAAGACACAGGCACGGGGTCGCTACGCAACACGTGCCGCCCCAATCAGAGTCAACATCAGGATCACCCCTTCCCCGCCGACGTCTTGACCAAAGAGAGGATTTGGCCTGGGGTCCCTGCTGTGCTAATAGGTGATTCAATCTTGCGAGAAGTGGGTAGCAGGATTGTATCACCGACTGTACCTCTGCAGAAGATCTGCGTGCCGGGGATGTCCATTGCTGAATTGATGGCGTGGCTCGACATGCAGCCTCCTGCACCGCACATTGTTTTAGCCGTGCTGCATGTCGGCATCAACACATGCAAACGCCGACAAGTGATCAGTGTGGACACCTGGGCCAAACTCCTCACACTAGTCAAAATTAAGTTTCCATGCGCCGCCGTCAAAATGTCGTCTGTCCTGCCTGCTTTTGGTCGACACCCCGCCAACAATGCCATCATACCTTCCAACAGGAACCTGATGGCGGCGTGTGATCAGGCGAGGGCTCTGTACATTGACAACGTGCCAGTGTTTCTGTCTCGTGGTGGGGCCCCACGTAAACTGCTCTACAGACAGTATGATAATTTCCATCCAAGCACTGAGGGGGCCTTGCGACTTGCTTTCAACCTTAGGTCCACTGCTCGTGCAACCCTGCCCTCTGTGCGGTCTAGCTTTGCCCACCAGCCTGGACTGCGGCCAACTCTGTGTGACGACCCCCTGCAATACGGACCCCCCGTGGCGCCTCTAGGAGGCTTGCACCGTAACGGTCACCTGCCCATTGAACTCAGCTATAACGTTCCCCTCCTCCCCACCCCACATTATCCCCAGTCAATGACCTCGCAGCGTGTTTCCTACATCACCTGTCCAGAATATCAGGGGCGGCATTATGAGACCCTCGTCTGAGTGCATTGTAGTGTGAACCCACCCTGGTTGCCTTCCTCGATTCTCATCGGTGGATCGATGGGGACAAACAGTGTGGTCTACTCATCATCCCTTGCCTGAGTACAGTGACATTCTCAACCCACGCTCACTGTCTCCCTCGATTCGTTCTGGCGTATCGACGGAGACGACCTGCGCGGCGTACCATGATGTGTAATTGTCGTATTTATCAGTCCATATGTTGTCTCCCTCGCTTCTCTGCTGTGAGTCGACGGAGCCACCCAGTGTGGCACCCACCTTCACTCTCATATATTGCCCACACTCATTAGATGGAGCATCACACCGTGATCATTTTCTGACGTCTGAATCTAACAATCTGGCAAACTGTTTAGTGTCCGACATTGAATCTATAGCGTATTAATTGATTAGCCTTTTGGATTTATTTCGTGCACCGAATTTGCTTCTGTGTATAGTGTGTGACGATCATTATCTTCCTGCATTTTCCGTTTCTTTCAAAACTGAGGTAATAGACTCTTCTTGTTATAGCGAAAGAGCCTATGTCTTTATCGTACATTATACGGTCTACGATCAGTGACTCATTTCATTCGCTTTTTAGACCGTCAGGATACATTATTTCCCCTACGCGGGACGTGACGCTAAGGAGCCGGTATTTATATCGCAGATACGGTATATTATCAGTGACTCATTTGCCTACAGAACGTATCAAAACTTTATTTCCCCGACGTGGGGAGTGACGTTGCCTGCAGAGACAAACCTGAGGTAATAGACTCTTCTTGTTATAGCAAAGGAGCCTATGTCTTTATCGTTTTTTGTACGGTCTAATATCAGTGTCTCATTTCAATCGCTTTTCAGAACGTCACGATACATTATTTCCCCTACGCGGGACGTGACGCTAAGGAGCCGGTATTTATATCGCAGATAAGGTATATTATCAGTGACTCATTTGCCTACAGAACGTATCAAAACTTTATTTCCCCGACGTGGGGAGTGACGTTGCCTACAGAGACAGTGACAGAGCTTAAATTTCAGCTCTGTAGTTTCTCCTGTATTTTGTTTAACTTTGTTAGCGTTCATACGCATTCATTTGTTCTTATTTGAATTTCGTACACATTTTTCCGCTAACGTGTTCATTCATCATGCCTGCCTGTAGCCCAACTGTACCCCAGTGTTCGCTGCAAAAGCAAGATTTACGAATAGGGCATCTTAACATCTATCATTTATACAACAAAGTGCCCGACGCCACTGTTTTACTTTCACAACCCCAACCCTTTCATGTATTTGGATTTACGGAGTCTAGACTCAGAGAACATATTAGTGACGACTCGATCTCCATTCATAATTATACTATATTCCGTAGAGATGCATCATCTGCTGGTCATACAGGTATAGCTGTGTACCTTCATAACTCTATCCGCCAATACGTTACCCGCCGTATGGATTTAGAGTCTAGTCACGTGGAAAGTTTATTTCTTGAATTGAAATGCGATAAATCTTCCCCCACACTTATCGGTTTTATTTATCGCACCCCTTCAGCAACATTTTCATGGTATGATGATTTTGTTACCATGATGGATAAGGTGCAATTACGTAACAACAAAGACATACACCTTCTAGGCGATTTTAATATTGACCTTCTCACGACTGGTCATGCGGCGTGGAATTACACCACCTCATTATTTGGCCTGCAACAGATGGTTCGGTCTCCCACACGAGTTTCTTTGTCATCCGCCACATTGATTGACCACATCTACACTACAAATGTATCTGCTGTCAAGAACGTCCATGTGCCAAATGTAGCCATTAGTGATCATTTTCCTACTTGTTTTCATCTTTCAGTTAAACGTGATAAACCCCAGCACAAACAACACACTACTATCACCTAAAGGTCTTACAAAAAATTCAACACTGATGACTTTCTTCGAGACCTATCGAACATGCCCTTTCACCTTATTTATAACACTAATGATCCCAATGAAGCCCTAACGCTTTGGTACAAGCTGTTTCTTTGGGTCCTAGATAAACATGCCCCACTCAGGACTAAACGAATTAAAAAACCCTACCCTTCCGCCTTGGTTGTCAAACGACATTATTCATGCGATGAAAATAAGAGATGACTTAAAACGGCAGAAAAAATTTGCAGATTTTAAAAAACAACGTAATTTTGTAAAATCCTTAGTTAGAAAAGCACAGAAAACGCTTGCGGAAAAAGTTATCGCAGAGGGTAAAGATACCCGAAGTGTCTGGAATGCAATCAATTTGTTTACTAAGCGGAAAAGTTCCATCCCTGCTGCTACATCTCTAGGCATGGATCCAGACGACTTCAATTCCCATTTTTTAAATATCGCTGAGTCCCTTGTACAGTCTTTTCCCACTTGCAGTGATAGTTACAGTTGTTCTGCTAAACTGCGCACACACTGTGAGTCTGCAGCAGGTGCGTCCTTCTCCATACCTCTTATGACAGTGTTTGAAGTTGGTAAGTATATTTCTACTCTAACCAGTAAATCGTGTGGCCTGGATGGAATAAATAACATGGTACTGAAATTGTCACTTCCATACACAGCTGACTCCTTGACATTTATATTCAACCTTTCTATCACCCAAGGTATTTTTCCAGATGCCATGAAAGATGCTAAAGTTGTCCCCATTCCCAAATGTAAAGATCCCAAAAGTCCAAACGATTTCCGTCCTATTTCAGTGTTATCAATATTATCGAAGCCAATTGAAAGACACATTCACAAGCACCTACTCCAATTCTTGGAGAATCAACGCCTACTCCTATCTCTTCAGTCCGGTCTTCGACCTAAACACTCGTGCCATACTGCACTCGTTCACATCGTTGACTCTTGGCTCTCATCAATCAATAATTCCAAATTAAATGGTGCAGTTTTTCTGGACCTAACCAAAGCATTTGATTTAGTCGATCACAACATTCTTTTAAAGAAACTTTCAGTGTATAAGTTTGATTTGAACTCTATTGCGTTTTTCTCATCCTACCTAAGTTGCCGCCGACAGAAGGTGTACTCGAACGGAAGGTATTCGAAAGAAGGTATAGTGAGGCACGGTGTTCCCCAAGGATCTATCCTAGGGCCTCTTTTATTTTCTTTATTCATCAATGACCTGCCTCTTTCCATCTCAAATCCTACGGTAAAATGCGAACTCTTTGCTGACGATTCCACGCTGCATACATCAGACGATCGTCTCATGACGCTAAATTGTATCCTCCAGCAAAGTCTTGATGAAGTGTTAGATTGGTGTACGCATAATCGCATGCTCCTCAGTACTTCTAAAACCAAAAGCATGTTGATAACAACCCGCCAAAAGCATCAGCTACGTCCTGCCCCTTTGATACTTTCACTTGGTGATAAACCTATCCAACAGGTATCCAAGCACCGCCTACTGGGAGTTGTACTTGACGACCAGCTCAATTGGTCGTCGCATATTGACAGTTTGTGCAAAACCTTGTCCAGAAATGTATTTCTGCTCTCTAAACTTAGACATATTCTTAGTACAAAGTGCTGTACATTGTTTTTTTCACGCGCACATTAAGAGCCACTGTGATTATGCGTCCTCTTTGTGGGACGAATGCAGCGAACGTCATATTAAAAAAGTCAACTCGCTATATCGTCGTTCAGTTAAAATAATTATTCCACACCCTACTTCCACAGACCAAAAGATAAAATCTCTTGGCCTGCTTCCACTGAAGGAACAACTCAAATTTAACAAATGCGTCCTCATGCACAAAATATTTCATTATCAAGTCCCCGAGTATCTGTGCGCGCTATTTAACTTCAGCCCTAGGCATCAGCTACACACGAGACATGGCTTGCTTCATTTACCCCGACCCAGGATAGATCTCTACAAGTCAAGCCTTCTATTTTCGGGCAGTTTTGTCTGGAACTCATTGCCATTGAACATTAAATCATGTTCAGGTAAAACCCATTTTAAACGAGCTTTGCGAACGCACTTCCATTCAGCCTGACTTCACAGTTTGCCATATCAGAGTATTGTTGTTGATAACACGTGAAAGTCAAGTATTTTCTCTTTCTCCTTACATTTGTAAACTGATAATCCTTGGTCTTGTCGGTGTCGCTATATGCTCTTGATGCTGCTGATTCTTTGACACTGTCTTAGCTGAGTATAATATTAATGCTATGCACTCATTTATTTCTCTTACTTTTGTGTTGGTGGCAGTTACTACTTCTCCAATACGATTTTTTTTCCCCCTTTCATTGATTCACCTATTGTGTTTTTTTTTTCCGTAGTTTTTCTTCTTCTTATTATTATTATTGTTATTATTTGCATGCTCTGTTTATTTTCCTGTTATGTTGTTTGTTTACAGGACAGCTTGTAAGACAGGCATTGAGTTGCCTAATAGCTTTATCCTGAATAAATAAAGATTCATCATCATCATCTCCCTCCCTCTCCCTCTCTGGCGCTATGTCTGGCTGCAATAGTGACAAGGCAGACTTGGCGGTATAGGTGACCGTGCGCATTCCATGACGACACTCGGTCCAGCGAGGCGTGTTTGTTCCCGATGCCCGTCGGCCCTCTAACCGGTCCCGACCCCGAAAGTCAATGCAAAACAAAAGCAGGAGCATAAACGGTCCGGTAAGTAATGTAAATCAGTGGGTTTAAAAAATAAAACATCTAACCTCCCAAACCCACCATGCTTCGTTTACAATGTGACACGCACCCATGTGACACGTGCTTTCCAAACCATTTCAAGATTACATTAAAAACATTCCAAAAATTTCCTATACATTCATAAATTAACCAGTAAAACATTTCACCAACCAATTTAAAATAACTAATAATTAAATAGAACCAAAACAATTTTCTCTTTGCCACCAATCTTGTCTCCCTCCTTTTTCTCACACGATACTTCTACTCCTAACACATAGCACAAAACACCCATAACAAACATGTCATAACAAATGCGGGATCTTTGGCAACTTATGCACAAAGCACTGAACGGGAAAGCCTCCCTCTACCTGGCTAAGCTTTTCACTGAGAGCAACAGGGTTTACGGCACTTTGAGGAACAGTCTCGTCATTGAACGGCCCCGAATTGACTTGTTTAAATCCAGCCTTTCGTACGCGGGTGCCTTTTTATGGAACTCACTTCCTCCACATATAAAGCAAACGAGACATCTTCCATTGTTTAGGACGAAAGCTTTTAAATACATCTCTGAGCAAACTTGAAAGAAACATAGATAATATGTCCAGAAGAGCCATGTCAATGATTTCCTGTGGTCCTCCGTTTTGCACTTGTTAGTTTTTACATAATATCTCTCTTTGTCGTAGTGTTTTGCCTGTTCACTAAATTCCTACACATGAGTAGCTGTAACATAAGCGTGCAGTCGCTTTCTATAAACACACTTTACATCGCTCACCCCCCCCCCCCCCCTTCCGAAGACCCTGTCATTTTGCTGTGTGTGTGTAATCTTCAGTGACTTTGGAACTTGCATCGGAATGTAACACAAGTGACCTGTGGGTGTAGCCGCTTGTTTTGTGCTGTTAACATATTGTTTTAATGTTGCTTTTAATGTTGTATTTTAGCAAGGACAAACACGAAAAGAGGCCTGTGCGCCCATTGTTTCCATCCTTGAGAAATAAACCCCCACCCGGGTCTGCCCTGGGGGACTTGGGTGGGGTAACTACTTTTTAGTTCCCAGGGTCACCCTGGTCAGCCCCACAGGGTGGCTTTTCCCCTCTATTCTGGGGCATGTGTTTCTGTCTACCCTTGGTCCATTCACCTGTATTTTCCTTTTTTAAACTCTCCCTACTGTCTGCGCTGCCTGTAGCTCTTGATGTTGGATGTGTGTTGCTAAATGGTCTTGGCTTTATTTAGGCCACATGTAGGTTTATTTAACGTATTGGACCGGCTAGCGACATACATTCAATATTCTGTTGTTTTTTTTTTTCACAAGCAGTGCAGGCACGTCCTGAGAAAGTCTTGTTGCCTTCGGGACGTTAAGCAATGTACAATCAATCAAACCTTGAGAAATAAATAAAGTATCATTCATACCTCCTCTGAGACTCGCTACACGAGCCGCCACCCTTAGGCAAACCAACCCCAGTCTCCAGCCACCAACGACTTCGGGACTGGTCCGGCGCTGTGTAACTGACACCCTCAGTTAATCACTGACTCCCAACAGTCAGCTAAGCAGGACAACTTGATCCCACGGAGTACAGCTGCTAACTAAAATATCATTCCCTTGCCTGCCGACAAGGTAAACTCGGCAGTGAACACACTGCTGCATACAACTAGCGTGGCCCACACGTGCAAAACAAAGAACACTAACCCGTTTCTGCCAACGTAAACAACTCACTATTTCTGCATGACCGGTGCTTCGGTAACTTTCGACCACCACTGTCAAAATAGTCACTAACCGTGACAGTCAGTGACGCAAGTTGATTTTACTGTTGTCAGTGAGTAGAGTATTCGATCATAGTCAGTGACGCCTGTTTATTTAACTGTTGCCAGCGAGTCCAGTCTTTCACCATAGTCATTGATTGATTGATTGTGCCGACAGCAACACGACTGTTTCAAGACGTGCCTGCACTGCTTGTGAATAAAAAAAAATCTCAACAGAATAGTGAATGTGTGTCGCCAGCCGGTCCAATACGTTAAATAAACCTACGACATGGGGCCTAAATAAAGCTAAGACCATTATTTTAGCAACACACACCCAATATCAAGAGCTACAGGCAGTGCAGACAGTATGGAGGATTTTTAAAAATCAAATACAAGTGAATGGACAGACAGAAGGGTAGACAGAAACACACGCCCCAGAATAGAGGGGAAAACCCACTCTGTGGGGCTGACCAGGGTGACTCTGGGAACTAAATTTCACAATAGTCAAACACATCTGGTTCTAGAACTGGTGTTGTAACAGTCCAGTATTTGATGATGATGATAATAATAATAATAATAATAATAATAATAATAATAATAATAATAATAATAATAATAATAATAATAATAATAATAATAGCGATTTGCTAAGGGCTTATTCTGAAAGGAGCTATATGTGCTGATACAAATTTTAAAAAAATAAACGTTAAAACACACACACACACACACACTTAAAACACACACACACACACACACACACACACACACACACACACACACACACACACACACACACACACGTGAAAGTGGTGATGAATTGCACATGGCTGGGGGAAAGGACAGCGTTGTAGAGGTGGATTTTGAGAAGTGATTTGAAAGAGGAGAACGTTTGACAGTTACGGACCGGTGCGGGGAGGCTGTTCCAAGTGGCGGGGCCAAGATGGGAGAAGGCACGACCGCCACGTGTTTTACATTTCAAATTGGGAAGGCGAAATTTAAGTCTGTCAGAGGAAGAGCGGAGGGTGCGAGATGGAGTATAAAGATGGAGCAAGTCACAGATATAGGCAGGAGATATAATCCGTGACGCCTGTTTCTGTAACTGTTGCCAGTCAGTCCAGGATTTGGTCATAATCAGTGACGCCTGTTTTTCTAACTGTTGCCAGCCAGTCTAGTATTTGATCATAATCAGTGACGCCTGTTTCTCCAACTGTTGCCAGCCAGTCTAGCATTTGATCATAATCAGTGACGCCTGTTTCTCTAACTGTTGCCAGTCAGTCCAGTGTTAGAAGAGGGAGGTCTGCAGGCCAAACTACAACCTGAAACCGTCATGGTGACCGACGGACCACAACCTGGCTGGCACGTTCAGCTTTCATGCGCAACTTTTGTCAGCCTTGGTCAGCCAGCCGTGACGGTCACGTGGACTGTAAGTGAATCTGTTGCCTCCTAACCGAGTCTTTTTTTGGTCACGTGCAATCAAAAATGAGTCTATGTTCCCGGCCAGTGTCGTCCGTCCGGCGTAGTCTGTCAAACGTAGAAAACTTTTGACGTTGGCATTTTCTGGGAGACTGTAAGGTGGTGTTGGACGGTAATGGGTGTACAATTAATCAATCCAGACCAAAACGGTGACTGCCAAGCGTGTAATATGCAAAGAAGTACCCAACGGAGAAAGAAACACGCTTAGAAAAGACGGGTACAACACAATTTATTAATATTTCGGGTAAATACCCTTTGTCAAAATAGACAAACAAACAAACAGAGATTAGCCGCTACTTATCTTCATTGGCAGAAGGAATGTGTACAATTGCCGCAAGCTTCTTTGACCGCGGGTCACTGATCTAATCCTCATCGGCGAGGCACAACGGCCCAAGGCTATGTACGGGTCTATGAGCGGCCCAAGGCTATGTACGGGTCTATGAGCGGCCCAAGGCTATGTACGGGTCTATGAGCGGACCAAGGCTGTGTACGGGTCTATGAGCGGCCCAAGGCTATGTACGGGTCTATGAGCGGCCCAAGGCTATGTACGGGTCTATGAGCGGCCCAAGGCTATGTACGGGTCTATGAGCGGCCCAAGGCTATGTACGGGTCTATGAGCGGCGCAAGGTTGTTTACGGGTCTATGAGCGGCCCAAGTCTGTGTACGGGTCTATGAGCGGCCCAAGGCTACGGGTCTATGAGTGGCCCAAGGCTATGTAAGGGACTATGAGCGGCCCAAGGCTGTGTACGGGTCTATGAGCGGACCAACTTCTCGCGTGCAGAACGGCGACTGACTGACCAAACTGAGAGCAGCGCTTATTAGCGCCCTAACCAGTGCGCATGCACAATCCCTTGCATGTCTGGTGCCGGCGGCTTACGTAGCTAGCCTGCTCAAGACATTGCGCAAGTTCTCGTCACTCAGTGCACAGTCCAGCGCGCGGCCAGCTGCTGTGTATTGCAGGTGTTTGAGTGAGCTGGGCGCTAACCGTGCCTGTGACTCAACCTCCTACTGCGCCGTAACACAGGTACACACCAGCGTTCTGTGTGGTATAAACAGCATTTTGATCTTATGATCAAATTCTAATTACTAACTCCTCCCTCCCTTCTCCCTCCCCCTCCCCCGCCTTTATTCTGTTGCAGACCCCTTCCGGGACATACCTGCCCAGCACGTCGTACGCGAACGGAGTCTTCTCCCTGATCGTTCCTAACCCAGTGGAGTCCGGGGACTACAGCTGTCGGATCGACCCTCGCGCCCCGGTCCTCGACTGTGTCAGTTACAAGTCCCCGCTGCGTCACCAGCCCGCAGTCTGCGTGGACGCCATGGAGGCCCGCGTCATTCTTCTGGAAGCTCGTAACACTGAACTGACAGCCCGTAACACTGAACTGACAGCCCGTAACACTGAACTAGAAAACATGGAGGCGTCAGCTATTCTCTGTGAGTATACTAAGGGACTCGTGATGTCTGCGTGTGTTTTCCCCTGTGAGTATACTAAGGGACACGTGATGTCAGCATGTGTTTTCCCCTGTATGTATACTAAGGGACACGTGATGTCAGCATGTGTTTTCCCCTGTGAGTATACTAAGGGACACGTGATGTCAGCGTGTGTTTTCCCCTGTGAGTAT
This sequence comes from Semisulcospira habei, assembly GCA_036245525.1. Classification (NCBI taxonomy): domain Eukaryota; kingdom Metazoa; phylum Mollusca; class Gastropoda; family Semisulcospiridae; genus Semisulcospira; species Semisulcospira habei. Next base: position 43,329,257 of record BTPG01000002.1, on the reverse strand, counting down.
ACTAAGGGACACGTGATGTCAGCATGTGTTTTCCCCTGTGTGTATACTAAGGGACACGTGATGTCAGCGTGTGTTTTCCCCTGTGAGTATACTAAGGGACACGTGATGTCAGCGTGTGTTTTCCCCTGTGAGTATACTAAGGGACACGTGATGTCAGCATGTGTTTTCCCCTGTGTGTATACTAAGGGACACGTGATGTCAGCATGTGTTTTCCCCTGTGAGTATACTAAGGGACACGTGATGTCAGCATGTGTTTTCCCCTGTCAGTATACTAAGGGACACGTGATGTCAGCGTGTGTTTTCCCCTGTGAGTATACTAAGGGACACGTGATGTCAGCGTGTGTTTTCCCCTGTGAGTATACTAAGGGACACGTGATGTCAGCGTGTGTTTTCCCCTGTGAGTATACTAAGGGACACGTGATGTCAGCGTGTGTTTTCCCCTGTGAGTATACCAAGGGACACGTGATGTCAGCGTGTGTTTTCCCCTGTGAGTATACTAAGGGACACGTGATGTCAGCGTGTGTTTTCCCCTGTGAGTATACCAGGGGACACGTGATGTCAGCGTGTGTTTTTCCCTGTGAGTATACTAAGTGTTACGTAGATGGGTCTTAGTCGTAGTATGATAAACACATCAGACGCACGCACGTAAGGTTCTTTTAACTCATTCTACCCCAGACACACCACAGCAAGATAAGGATCGACCATGATAGTTCAAGGGTGATGAGAGAATAGCTTGGCGCCTATGGCCGCCAAGCTATTCTGGCATCACCCTTGAACTATCATGGTCGATCTGTATCCTGCACTGCAATGCAGTCTTCAGAGGACAACTGCAAAATTTAATGATTTCGGTTTTTGGGGTAGAATGAGTTAAATAAACTTCATTCAGCTGCAACCCGTCACACGTGGCTTAAGGATGTAGACAATACTGGAGTAACAGTTCCAACAATAATTTAATTCAGCGATGCGATCTCCACACAATGCATTTCCAAATGCATTAACACTTATACAAAGTCTCTTCTGCAAATGTCAACACTGGCAAGACAATGTTTCTCATACAACGTACACCACCGTTACGCTGCGTCTCTCACAATGTACACCTTATACGGGTCACGTACCTACGATAAACTGTGTGTCTCTACAACTGACAATGCAAGACAATGTACATACGTGCTTCCCAGCACCAATCTTTTATAGTACAGCCAATTTCCAGAATAATCCAAGAAAATCGTACAACGCAACCAATCAACGAAACACGTAACAGAAACTCATAAATATTAATAAAGAAAGAATTTTCTAGAATAACTACAATAGGCTATAAACAAATTCGGCTACTAATTTCAGCCCCAAATCCTAGTGTGTAATGATGTCACACAAAAGTATGGAACGAAGTTCACGACCTAGCCGGAACCTTTCCTAAGTTTCACAATCTTTAAAAAAAAAAAAAAAAAAAAAAAAACAAACCATCGACTGGCTGCCAACTTCACGCGCACAGTAAACAACTAAACGACTATTTGAGTGTCAATAATACAATGTAGCGAAATGTTTCTTACTCTTCTGACGACACACGTGCGCGGTCACAAGACAGGCGCGACCTGTTCGAAGGTTCTAATCTATACTTCGCGAATCTACGCAAAACAAAGACCGACCGCTATTCTACACGCGACCTTGCTGGAAGCTTCCGGTTAAACTTAGCATAATAACAAAGCGAATTCCGCTCTACGCGTGAACGAAATAAAATCTTACTAAAAAGGTACGTGAATCGTAACCATGATAGCTCAAATAAATATCGGATCGATTCCTACCATTAACACAGGGGGGGGGGGGGGGGTGTAGGGGGCTCTGGATAGAGGTAGCACCTTTGCTGTTCGGCAGCTGCGTCCTACATAGGACGGACGGGCATCACTGGTCCTCATCCATCTCCTTAATCTCTCTCGTGTTGGCTCCAAGCGCCATACCCTGGCAAACCACCTCAGCTGGTGGCTAAACCACGTGAGGGGGTGGTGTTCACATTGCACCACTAGGCGGATGAGCTGTTTCTGACAGCCAACGGCTAGAGGACGGAGGAGATCAGGTTGGATCCAACGGCCAAATGTGGCGGAGTAAACCCTTCAAATCAGGAGTGGAGCCCCGAAGGCAGACAGTTGCCTGTATTCACGCACTGTTCTGGCAGCTCCTGCAGCCAAACTGGTGCCAAACGTACTGCTTTGCATTCCTTTGGATACATCAGCGAGGCCGAGAAGGGGATCTTGACGACTGGGCACCCCATGATCTCCATACACTTTGCCCAGGCTTGCACTCTGGAGAGGTCACTCCAGTGACTGACCCAGCAAGCGCATATACTCCATTGTCTTCCGAGACAGGATGCCAAACAAAAGCTCTCACAGGACAACACAACCACAATCGTAACATTACCCCCCTCTTTAGAATGAAATTTCACAAAAATTTCTTCTCAAATCTCAAAAATACGGTTGTGGCTGTATAAACCTACACAAAACCATAACTAATAAGAATTCCACATCAAAATGAAATCAAATCAACTACTTTAAAATAATCGTCTCACAGTCTTTTCTCGCTGTTTCTCAAACTCTTCCCGCTCCTCTTCTCGTTGTTTCTCTGCCTCTCTTCGCTGTTTCTCTGCTTCTTCTGCTTGGATTTCGAGTTTCCTGATTTCACGTTCTTTAGCTCTTTCCTCTCTCTCTCCAGTCTCTTTTCTTCTTCAAGTCTCTTTTCCTTTCTTTCTCCTTTACGAACTCGATGAGTTGAGCTCCTTCGAGTCCACATTCCTTTCCAATTTTCAGGAATGTCTCCATTGCCGATGTCGCTATGTCTGCGTTTCACTGCTGGCTGTTTTCTCCTGCTACCCTTTCCACTGAGCCAACTGAAGAAGTCCCCGTCAGAGGTGCCAAAAGGTTACGTGGTTGGGTCGTAGTCATAGTATGATAAACACACTAGACGCACGCACGTAAGGTTCTTTTAAATAAACTTCATTCAGCTGCAACCCGTCACACGTGGCTTAAGGATGTAGACAATACTGGAGTAACAGTTCCAACAATATTTTAATTCAGCGATGCCATCTCCACACAATGCATTTCCAAATGCACCAACACTGATACAAAGTCTCTTCTGCAAATGTCAACACTGGCGACACAATGTTTCTCATACAACGTACACCACCGTTACGCTGCGTCTCTCACAATATACACCCTATACGGGCCACGTATCTACGATAAACTGTGTGTCTCTACAACTGACAATGCATGACAATGTACATACGTGCTTCCCAGCACCAATCTTTTATAGTACAACCAATTTCCAGAATAATCCAAGAAAATCATACAACGCAACCAATCAGAACGAAACACGTAACAGAAACTCATAAATATTAATAAAGAAAGAATTTTCTAGAATAACTACAATAGGCTACAAAAATTCGGCTACTAATTTCAGCCCCAAATCCTAGTGTGTAATGATGTCACACAAAAGTATGGAAGGCAGTTCACGACCTAAGGGGCACGTGATGTCAGTGTGTGTTTTCCCCTGTGAGTATACTAAGGGACACGTGATGTCAGCGTGTGTTTTCCCCTGTGAGTATACTAAGGGGCACGTGATGTCAGTGTGTGTTTTCGAGAACTCGTACTGTATTATTTACACTCGATCTCATAAAACTTCGTCATGACGATAATTTGCGTGTGATGGCAACAGTGGTCGTCCGTCCGTCATCTCTCCGTCGTCCATGCTTAATTTTACAGTTGGCAATTTCCATCAGCCTATTTAAGCCAAATCCTTTAGACCTGGCCAAAGGATACTGTTTAAATGTCAAGGTCACAGTGGGTCAATAAACAGGTCAGAAATGCCGTATTTTAACCTCCCCAAAGTGTTCCGCAAATAGCACTTTCACCTTACAAGCAGAAAGCATCGTCGCGGACGTAGTACGAGAGACGAGTGCACTACAATGGACTTGATTCAGAAATACGCAAGTTCTGACGAGAATGAACAACCCCCGGATATCTTTTTTTTTCCAGTAGGGACGTACGCCATGGAAACATTTTATACTAAATGGGGATAACGCTAAAACCCGAAAAGAACTGTTTTACGGCTGCAAACACAATCTTTTGCGGGAACGTAAAATATCACACTACAAGTGCAGAAGCCCACCTGCGCGTGCAGTTCTGGTGCACATGACCAGGCCCAGCGACCGGACAGATACAAAAATCGTAGTAATGGCGCCACTGATGCGTTTAACCTAGGTACAGGGCGAGCAGAAGTGACCGTTACGCCTAGTTAAAACAGATGCAAATTTCAGGTACAGTTGATGCTTTCAACATATTATCATTACAGCTTGTCAATGCCGATTTCGAATATCTTACCTGGTTTTGAACCAAAAATAGATTTGTATATGCATGTTTTGGGTTTGGTGCGGTTTTTTAGTATTTTCGCTAAGAGAAAGATATTCATAACTTGCAAACTGCTCCAAAATTTAAAATCGGCCCTGAAAAGTTGCAACTAATCTAATTTGCCCGTCACGTGGAACATTTGAGATTGATCTCAGGGCAAGATTTTGAGACATTTGCTTCCGTGTATATACGATTACTCCCCCCAAAATTAAGATTTAAAAAAAAACTGAAAAAGAAAGTTTCAGCCAAGTACCGTTTTTCTTTATCAAATGCGGCTCTGATGTGTCACCTCAAATCATGACTTACGGTGTTTTCACACGATATAAAACCTTTTGCCTGTGTGTACTACGACATTCCCCCCCCCCCCCCCACGCCACACACACACACACACACACACACACACACACACACACACACACACACACACACACACACACACACGCACACACACACACACACCCTTGATGCTTCAGTTTTCATGTTTAGTGTGTATTGCTTGTTGTACTCAGCCTGCACACTTATTGCATCCAGTTTGTTAATAAGTACTAATATCACAACTGCTTGGTGACAGTAAACCATTTTAACAACATTCTAAATTGCTAGGATCACCAAGCATGAATTTTTCCGTCCACATTGGACAATGCAGCATAGCGCTGCTCGGTCTTTCGTCAATGCGTGGACTTTAAGGCGGTACCGCCAAACCGGCACGGTCAACAAAGGGGAACGTAGAGAAAGTACGCAACAACAACAACGGAATGAACTCCACCACCACCCTCATACGACCAAATAACAAAAGAAGCACTACCCAAACAAGTGAACTACAATCCGTATATATAAAAAGTTGCAGCACCTGTTGGACAATGCATATAGCACCGCTCTGTCGTCAAGGATTGGACTCCAGTCATCACCACTCACTACAGCACTGGCAAGGTCAAGATAAAACAATAGCCCCAAATGTTTGAAAGTTGACAACTGAGAGATGTATAAACATCAAACACACTATGAAACTGGTGCCGTGGGAACTGAGTACTGAAATAGTGTGAGGACAGGGTTGATGCAGCCGTGCACGGAAGAGTTGGTCACATCAAGCCATCACATAGTGGTGTGCGATGTACAGACACCTTGTTACCAAAAACACATAGTGAGGTGCGATGTACAGACACCTTGTTACCAAAAATGCAGCATAGCGCTGCTCGGTCTTTCGTCAATGTGTGGGCTTTAAGGCGGTACCACCAAACCGGCACGGTCAACACAGGGAAACGTAGAGAAAGTACGCAACAACAACAACGGAATGAACTCCACCACCACCTTCATACGACCAAATAACAAAAGAAGCACTACCCAAACAAGTGAACTACAATCCGTCTATATTGGACATTAAAGCAATTGTTGGACAATGCAGATAGCACCGCTCTGTCGTCAAAGCTTGGACTCCAGTCATCACCAGCATTGACAAGGTCAAGATCAAACAATAGCCCCCAATGTTTGAAACTTGACAACCGAGAGATGTATAAACATCAAACACACTATGACACTGGTGCCGTGGGAACTCAGTACTGAAATAGTGTGAGGACAGGGTTGCTGCAGCCGTGCACGGAAGAGTTGGTCACATCAAGCCATCACATAGTGGTGTGCGATGTACAGACACCTTGTTACCAAAAACTACCTTCCTACAAATAAGGAAACAGACCTACTGATCCTTATGATGGAAAGACAAAACAAGATACAGACTGACCACAAAATGCGAGAAGTACAGCAACAACGGAGTGAACCCCACTACCTTCCTACAAATAAGGAAACAGACCTACTGGTCCTTATGATGGAAAGACAAAACAAGATACAGGCGGACCACAGAATGCGAGAAGTACAGCAACAACGGAGTGAACCCCACTACCTTCCTACAAATAAGGAAACAGACCTACTGGTCTTTATGATGGAAAGACAAAACAAGATACAGGCTGACCACAGAATGCGAGAAGTACAGCAACAACGGAGTGAACCCCACTACCTTCCTACAAATAAGGAAACAGACATACTGGTCCTTATGATGGCACAACATAAGACAGTATACCGGGCGTATTGCTGCACACACCGCCACTTCTGGACCGTGCCGGCCGGCGCGCTCAGTGCGAGAAGACGGACTGATCCCAGTTTGCAGCCAGCCACGAATGGAATAAGGGAAAGGAGGAGTCACGTGACAAACCCGCATCAAGCTTATATCGTTGACGGCACGAGCCTTCAAAACTGAACCGCAGGCCATGTTCGAGCAGCACATTCGGAGCTCAGCAGCGGAGGTGAGAGGACGCTCTAGAGTGCAGTGAAGCGAATCAAACAGTGTGTTTAGTGTAGAATAGAGTTGACCGGTGGCGGAGCTGTTTGGTAGCTCTGTCCACCAAGTTATTTAACAGTATAGCCAGTGTTCTTCACCGAGGATAGATAGATAGGGAGTGGTAGACT
>BTPG01000002.1:43300186-43322306 GCA_036245525.1 Semisulcospira habei | reverse complement strand
GTTTATTCGTTGATATTTAGGAGTTTTAGTTGCGTATTTTGTTCTGATTGGTTGTGTTATACGAACTTCCGCAATTTTTTCTGGAAAGTATGTTACTATAAAAGAGTTGTGCTGGAAAGCTCATGTGTACATTGTCTAACATTGTCAGTTGTAAAGACACTCAGTTAGCGTAGGTACGTGGCCCGTGTGGGGCGTACATTGTGTGAAACGCTGTGTATGAGAAACTTTGTGTCAGAGTGTGGACATTGCAGAAGAGACATTGTATCAGTGGTTGTGAGTTTGGAACTGCATTGTGTGGAGATCGCATCGCTGAATTAAAATATTGTTGGAACTGTTTCTCCAGTATTGTCTACATCTTTAAGCCACGTGTGACGGATTGCAGCTGAATGAGGGTAATTTAAAAGAACCTTACGTGCGTGCGTCTGGTGTGTTTATCATACTACGACTACAACTCCACAACGTAACAACGTCCCGCATTGTGAAAAAGAGTATAGAGCTCTTTCGATCTTGTCGCTTGGTGCAGGGCACTCCCAACCCAGTGTGCTCCCTCTGGATCTTTTACTATTACTGCTGTTGCATAGATACATATTTTAAAATAATAATTTTACATTGTAGACTACTACACATAAAAAATGATGATATATGTCGTAATACCGTTGGGCGCTAAAGTACGCATTTGATCCGTCGGCCATATTTATTTCGTCTGTTGTCAAGGGCAACTTAGGCAAAATTTAGCTCGGCATATTCATGAAATCAATTAAGCATATCAAAAACTTCCAAACAAATGCTATATGCTATAAGCTGAAGAGAAATGCCTTGGGATGTCTGTTTTCTAGAAAATGGCACCAGTCTATGTGACAATGCACCGTCTGTGTTGGCTTACTTCCAGCGTTTCACATCGCGGCATTGCAGTCCGATAAAGATGATTATCAGATCGACTCGCCGAAGGCACGGGGGTCTGATAATCAGCTTCCGAGGTCTACAAACCACGATGTAACCCGGGAAGTAACCCAACACAGACGGTTCAATGGCGTTGCCGTGCTGTACATATTACGCAATAATTTAAGTGGTGTTTAGGCGAGGAAGGAGTGATAAACATATTTTAAACGGAGGGAAAGAGGACTGAATGCGTGGGTGGGTGTGGGGGCGGTGTCCAGTCACGTTGGTAGCCGAAGTACTGAGTAGGCGAGGGAATTTCCCGACTGTGGAATGCTATAATGGGAGATGGAGATTGAGAGAGAGATAGAGGGTGGGAAAGTCTGGAGGGGGTGAGTGCGTAGGCGAGGATGAGAGGCGTGAGAGTGTGTGGGACGTGGATGCGTGGGCGGTACATGAGTGACTAGGGAACGGCATAAAGTCCGCCAGTCAGCAGCGCAGCAGTCAGGCGACAGCTAGAATTTGAAAACCCACCATCCAACCCCAAGAAACCACCTTGGTAATCTGCTGCATATAGTGTCCTTAATTCTTTTTCCTTTGTTTTTGATAAGCATGTTCTCTGTAGCACATGATAAGTCTGGCAACTGACTTACATTTTCTTTGTTTGTTGTTGTTTTATTATGAGATAGTACTATATATGAACTGAATTGCCTCGGCTCAGTTGTACGCATTTTGTTTTATGGAGGTCCTTTTTGTGTTCAGATTTGTTGTTTTGGGTTTTAGTTTGTGTGTATTGTTGCAGGGAAAGAAGGGGGGGGGGGGGGGGGGGGAGGAATCAACCATTAAACCTCAACTGTTTGGGTTAGATGTTGTCTTACATGTTTGACAAGTGAGAGTCACGGGAATAAAACGCCTCCGTTATTTTTGCCCAACTGACAGAAAAGTGTGGTTCAGTGTATAAGCGTGAGGAAGTAGTGTGGAGTTGAGCGTGAGACTGAGGTGTGATAGTGAGAGCGTGTGGCCGTGCGCGCTGTTCTGACAAACTTCGCCCACGTTCTGGTCCGGAACTCTGGCCAGCCATTAATTGGCCGAGAGGGGCGATGATGTCAGAACAGGGGCGCACTGGTGGGAAGGAGAGAGTGAGGTCGGGGAAAGGGGAGGGGGGGGGGGGGATGAGAGTGACTGGAGTTTAAGCAGAGAATTTGTGTCGGACGTCAGAAGTAAAACGCCAAATATTTCTGAAGTCAGACTGATTTATATGGCCCGCTCGTGCAGATGTGTTTGATTTTTTTTTACGATAAAATTGCAAACGTCTACCAGCGGTGCTGCTTCTAAGTAACCAGTTACAATTTCAGAATCTTTAGCAAGGCAGTGCGGACTTTTCTCACTGCATTCGACTGACAGAACTTCTACATTTGGAGCGCGAGGCTGCGTGGCAAGCGACTGGGGACGGTAGATCTGATTTCGTACATGAAACATTTTTTGAAACTGAAGTGTCATTTATCTGTCATAGATTGTTATTTACTTCTCGTTCTCTCTTACTTAGCTTTCTAAACAGGAAACGCTTGACACGCACAATGAAACACTAGAGCCGGCTGAGTTGAAAGTTTGAACTGCACATGTTTGTGCAGCACAGTGTGGTGACTCCCCGCGTGAGTCATGTCGAAATAATTAAGGTACACATCGCTTATTTCCCTGCTCTGCACCACCATTTCATCTTTGTGTTCTCCCTTTATTTATGACGTAAGGTTGTCCAACAGCGCTAATCTAGGCGTTCAGACGAAAGACCTACGTGAGATTCGTGCGCGAAAACAGAACTGTGGATTGGTCAGCTGATTAAAACTTACAGGCACGGCAATGGTTCTATTCTAGGAGGCAGGCAATGGGGCTCTGAACCTCGTGCGATTTCTATGTGCTGACCAATCACAGCCGGCGTCGGAAGGTTACAAAGTAAAGTAGGTTAGAGCACTGTCAGGGGAGAGAAATGTGCATGATCGACCAGTGATCATAGATCTACTGTGGCCAAAGCACAAAAAAAAAAAAAAAGAAAAAAAAAAAAAGAGATAGGAAAGAGAGGGGGCGCTAAGAGAGTGACTGAAAGCAATGCATATGGAAGCCCCCCCCCCAAAGGGGGGCGTATCACATATCCACTGTTCCAGCCACTCAGTGCATGGAAATTTAAATCTAGGTCCCCCAAGGGGGGTCCAGATATTCAGCCGGTGTGGACAGCTGTTTCGGTCTTGGCGACCTCTTCAGCACACCATCGGCAATACTGGAGGAGGCAGGAAATTCTGCCTACCTGCAACGACAACCACATTTTACTGTGGTGTCTGCAGGGGCATACATTCCATGCCACCACCCAGAGTTAAATTTCCATGCACCCTAAAAGAGAACCTACCAAAAGGGGGGAAGGGGTTGCAGTCGATATTGTAGTAATAAATGAAGAGAAAAGGGGAGACTGCCAGTGCTAATATTTTAGGAAGGTTACAAAGTAAAATAGATTATAGCACTGTCAGGGGAGAGAAATGTGCATGATCGACCAGTGATCATAGATCTACTGTGGCCAAAGCACAAAATCACAAAAGCACAAAGCACAAAATCCCTTGGGGGACCTAGATTTAAATTTCCATGCACTGAGTGGCTGGAACAGTGGATATGTGATACGCCGCCCTTCGGGGGGGGGGGGGGGGGGCTTCCATATGCATTGCTTTCAGTCACTCTCTTAGCGCCCCCTCTCTTTCCTATCTCTTTTTTTTTTTGTGCTTTGGCCACAGTAGATCTATGATCACTGGTCGATCATGCACATTTCTCTCCCCTGACAGTGCTATAACCTACTTTACTTTGTAACCTTCCTAAAATATTAGCACTGGCAGTCTCCCCTTTTCTTTTCAATGACAGCGTCGGGAAGTGGACTGCCTGCTAGACAATGTGTACTGTTTATCAGTAGAAGTTGAGATTGGTGGACCGTGGCTACTTACAAAAGGTGAAAGAGAAACGCATAGTTCCCGTACACTCATGCCTCATGCTCACTTCACTGATGTACAGTACATTCGTATCGCGTAGTCAGCAGACGTCGGCCATTCATTCTGACGTCACGATACAGATTGGTTGTGATATATCGGTCATTCATTCTGACGTCACAATACAGATTGGTTGTGATATATCGGTCTTGTCCGGTTATCACACCTTGAAAGACAGTACCGGGAACAGACCACCCACTGCTGGCGCAGATTAGAGAGCTCTACGCAAACTTGATGAAGGAATATTATGACATTTTTATTTAGGTCCCGGGCCATGTGGGCATCGAAGGCAACAGGATCGCAGATTGTGCTGTCAACAGTGCCCGCAGTGACCCTGTCCCTGACACACAGACTGTTTATAGTGATTTTAAACCTGTGATTAGTGCCTACATAGCCCGCGAGTGGCAGTCCGAGTGGGACAAAGTGGAAGGGAACAAGCTGCATGAAGCTCTTCCTACGGTGTCCGACAGTCTACCTTTCCGCTGCGGCCGACAGGGGGGGGGGGGGGCGGAGCGGGGGTGGAGGGGGGACGGAGCGGACCCGGTGGGGGCTGAGGGGTCGGAGCGGGAGGCGGGGGGGGGGGGGCGGTCGGAGCGGGGTGGGGGAGGGCCGGAGGGGGGGGGAAGGAGCGGGGGTTGGGGGGGGGGGGCCGGGGTGCTCAATTTGACGTGTAAGATGCCGTTCATTCTTTGGGACAGTACAGATATGTGTTGACGGCTTAGTCCTGCTGCCATAACAGGCTTATGAGAATCTCTACTTGTAGCAGAATAGTATCTGTGTCTGTGGCAGGAGTTTTAAACTCACTCACTTACTCACTCGCTCACTCACTCACTCACTCACTCACTCACCCACTCACCCACTCACTCACTCACTCATTCACCCGCTCGCTCTCTCTATCTCTCTCTCTATCTCTCTCTCCTTCGCTCGCTCGCTCACTCACTCACTCACTCACTCACTCACTCACTCACTCACTCACTCACTCACTCCAACTTCAGCAAACACAATACATGTGAGGAATAGAACCTGAAGACTGACAGATTTTCATCAACAAGTCCATGTGGACTGATGTGGCTCTGTGTCCCTTTGATGTGGCTCTTTGTCCCTGTCAGATGTCAGCCAAAGATTGCAGTCCTCAATTCTCCAGCAATAACAAAGCAAGTTGATAGCCAAAGATTGCAGTCCACAATTCTCCAGCAATAACAAAGCAAGTTGATAGCCAAAGATTGCAGTCTACAATTCTCCAGCAATAACAAAGCAAGTTGATAGCCAAAGATTGCAGTCCACAATTCTCCACCAATAACAAAGCAAGTTGATAGCCAAAGATTGCAGTCCACAATTCTCCAGCAATAACAAAGCAAGTTGATAGCCAAAGATTGCAGTCCACAATTCTCCAGCAATAACAAAGCAAGTTGATAGCCAAATATTGCAGTCCACAATTCTCCAGCAATAACAAAGCAAGTTGATAGCCAAAGATTGCAGTCCACAATTTTCCAGCAATAACAAAGCAAGTTGATAGCCAAAGATTGCAGTCCACAATTCTCCAGCAATAACAAAGCAAGTTGATAGCCAAAGATTGCAGTCCACAATTCTCCAGCAATAACAAAGCAAGTTGATAGCCAAAGATTGCAGTCCATAATTCTCCAGCAATAACAAAGCAAGTTGATAGCCAAAGATTGCAGTCCACAATTCTCCAGCAATAACAAAGCAAGTTGATAGCAAAAGATTGCAGTCCACAATTCTCCAGCAATAACAAAGCAAGTTGATAGCCAAAGATTGCAGTCCACAATTCTCCAGCAATAACAAAGCAAGTTGATAGCCAAAGATTGCAGTCCACAATTCTCCAGCAATAACAAAGCAAGTTGATAGCCAAAGATTGCAGTCCACAATTCTCCAGCAATAACAAAGCAAGTTGATAGTGAAAAGAGATGTGGGGTAACTCCACTCGTAGTGTGACTGCATGCCCGTAGACAACAACCACCACAGTGTGCACAGCCATCGATAAACTCGCTACACGCAAGGCAAATAACTAAGGTACAACAACCACCACAGTGTGCACAGCCATCGATAAACTCGCTAGACGCAAGGCAAATAACTAAGGTACAACAACCACCACAGTGTGCACAGCCATTGATAAACTCGCTAGACGCAAGGCAAATAACTAAGGTACAATAACCACCACAGTGTGCACAGCCATTGATAAACTCGCTAGACGCAAGGCAAATAACTAAGGTACAACAACCACCACAGTGTGCACAGCCATCGATAAACTCGCTAGACGCACGGCAAATAACTAAGGCACAATAAAAGGCATACAACATTCTTCATTCTACACAACAGAAGGCCAGTCCATGTTTCTTGTTCAAGGACTGAGAATGATATGAAATCTGTAACAGAAGGCCAGTCCTCGTTTCTTGTTCAAGGACTGAGAATGATATGAAATCTGTAACAGAAGGCCAGTCTATGTTTCTTGTTCAATGACTGAGAATGATATGAAATCTGTAACAGAAGGCCAGTCCATGTTTCGTGTTCAATGACAGAGAATGATATGAAATCTGTAACAGAAGTCCAGTCCATGTTTCGTGTTCAATGACAGAGAATGATATGAAATCTGTAGCTACATTACCGACAGAGAGCGATGAGCTTCAGCAGTGTTACGTGTATCTGTCTGCTGGTTTTGTATTTCCAGCAGGTGACGAAATATCCATCCTTTGTGAGCTGACAGAGCATGTCACTTGGTATGATACATGTACATCACACAGTTGTTGTTTAACTTACATCTGAATTCTGGCTTGTCTCTATCTTTCTTCTCTCCTTCCCACAGCCGTTGTCTGCTGCCTGCAGGATTCCGCTGTGAATGCTGGTTTCAAAGCTGTTGTCATCACGTGGTTTTGAATCATACGTCATAATCTTGATCTAATGACGTCACTTTGATACGCGTTCTTCTGTAGTGCGCCTTGATTTGTTAGTGTTAGGAGTCAACTTCTGTAGTGCGCCTTGCTTTGTTAGTGTTAGGAAACAACTTCTGTAGTGCGCCTTGCTTTGTTAGTGTTAGGAGTCAACTTCTGTAGTGCGCCTTGCTTTGTTAGTGTTAGGAGTCAACTTCTGTAGTGCGCCTTGCTTTGTTAGTGTTAGGAGTCAACTTCTGTAGTGCGCCTTGCTTTGTTAGTGTTAGGAGTCAACTTCGCTATATTTTTGTGAGGGAAATTTCTACCCAGGAAAATCAACCTTGCGCCAAGCCACCGGCTGGAGTGAATGAATTCACAGTAGATTCTTGGGGGCACGACTGTACGTTACCCTAGCCCACGTGACTTTGTGTGTCCCGTGACTCGACACTGGTGTCATTCATCGTGCACACTCATCAGTCAAACCATTTCTCACACAATGTTTGTGGTTTTGTGTATCATTGTGACACACGATGTTGGTTAGTTAGTTATTTGGGTTAAACGACGAGCAGGCGACTAAGACATTGTTTGTGGTTTTGTGTATAATTGTAACACAGAATGTTTGTGTTTGTGTGTATAATTGGGACACAGAATGTTTGTAATTTTGTGTTTCATTGCGACACAGAATGTTTGTGTTTTTTGTGTATCAGCGAGAATGAGAAATCTGGGAGGAATTGCGCGATGGTGAAAGTCTGCACTGGGTGGATTTACGCCGGGCTGGAATCACGCTGGGTAAATGTACGCATCGTTCTTGCGAAGTTGACCCGTGTAGCGTTAGTGTTAGTGTGGCATGCTCTGATGGAGATGGAGAACGTTCGTTGTGTAACGAAGGCTGGTTTCCGTGTGTGACCGCACAGCCCAGTAATGACGGCTGGTGTCTGTGTGACCACACACCCCAGTAATGACGGCTGGTTTCTGTGTGTGTGACCAGACACTCCAGTAATGAAGGCTGGTTTTTGCGTGTGACCACACACCCAAGTAATGACGGCTGGTTTCTGTGTGTGACCACACACCCCAGTAATGAGGCTGGTTTCTGTATGTGGCCACACACCACAGTAGTGACGGCTGGTTTCTGTGTGTGTGACCAGACACTCCAGTAATGACGGCTGGTGTCTGTGTTTGACCACACACCCGAGTAATGACGGCTGGTTTCTGTATATGACCACACACCCCAGTAATGACGGCTGGTTTCTGTGTGTGTGACCAGACACTCCAGTAATGACGGCTGGTTTCTGTGTGTGACCACACACCCCAGTAATGACGGCTGGTTTCTGGGTGTGACCACACATCCCAGTAATGACGGCTGGATTCTGTGTGTGACCACACATCCCAGTAATGACGGCTGGTTTCTGGGTGTGACCACACACCCCAGTAATGACGGCTGGTTTCTGTGTGTTACCACACACCCCATGACTGAAGGCTGGTTTTTGTGTGGGACCCCACGCCCCAGTAATGACGGCTGGTGTCTGTGTGTGACCACACACCCCAGTAATGACAGCTGGTTTCTGGGTGTGACCACACACCCCAGTAATGACGGCTGGTTTCTGTGTGTAACCACACACCCCATGAATGACGGCTGGTTTCTGTGTGTAACCACACACCCCATGAATGACGGCTGGTTTCTGTGTGTGACCACACACCCCAGTAATGACGGCTGGTTTCTGGGTGTGACCACACACCCCAGTAATGAAGGCTGGTGTCTGGGTTTGACCACGCACCCCAGTTGACTAACACACCCTATCCTAAGCCACTACATTTAGAACATGTTCAGAGCTGGGCTTTGTAGCGCGTGCAACCAAGAATGAATACACTGACAGACACGCATTGGTCTTCACGTCTACACATTCCACCTCTCTCACATACATGCGCATTCATAACATATTGGCTTACACACGCATAGCACGCAAACCTCTACCCGCACTCACACACTCTCATGCAATAAAGACTGAGATGGAATGTCAAATAAAATGGATTCACTTATTCCAGTCAATACACAGACAGAATCATGAAATCATCAATAATCATCATAATCCAAGTGTGCACAAGTTCCACGTGCAGTCTACGTGTGAAGTGAATAGAATCTGTCTGGTGACTAAAGATGGCCAACAGGTGTAGAACTCTAATCGTGAACGAAAGGGAGTCTGAGTCTCTAAACTGGCCTTACGAACATTAAGAAAGATTCATGACTTCAGTTTACCAGTTCGTCCGTGAGTGAAACACTATCCCCATAGACATGTAATCCAATAGCACTCCCAGACGTCCGTGAGTGAAACACTATCCCCATAGACATATAATCCAACAGCACTCCCAGGCGCGGTGCTGAAGACGGCGCTAGTTCCAGGGCCGAGTCAGAGTTGTCACTGGAGGTGTGATTATTCGCTTCCAGTGTAAGTTCGGGAAATGAAATTATAACCTTAATAAAAGCAGACCATTTGCCATCCAGGTGAAAAAGATTTTTGTGCTGTAAAAACTTGAAAAACTGGCTAAATCTTTAGTTGTTTGCAAGAGGTATCCATTTTTGCTTCTTTGTTGCTACTGCGGCGATTGCAGCGTCTGGCTCTGCCTGCATGGACGATCAGGTTACCGCTGTTGGCAAACTAAGTCATCATCATCATCATCAGTCCCTTGCCCGAACTGGGCGTTGGGGGGACTGAAAGGCAGCAGCAACAGACAGTGCTCTCCACTGAGTTCTATTTTGGGCGGTGGCAAGCAAGTCTGGCATCTCGAGTTCGGTCCATTCTTTTATGTTTGCGACCCAACTCTTTCTCTGACGACCTCGCCGACGACTTCCTTCGAGAGTGCCTTGGAGGATAGTCTTGAACAAGGTGATGTGTCGGGTCACGTGGCCAAACCAAGCAAGCTTGCACAGTTTCACGGTTGCCAGAAGGGGTTCATGTGGGCCCACCAGGGAAGTGACGATGCTCCGTACATATTCGTTGGTCTTGTGCTCGCGGTACGAGATGCGGAGCAACTTCCTCAGGCACTTGTTCTCAAAGGCCTGGATTTTCTTTTCTGCGTCTGCAAGCAGTGTCCAAGTCTCACAGCCGTAGAGTAGAATAGACACTACGAGGGACTTGTAAAGCCTGTACTTGATGGTGAAGCTGATGGAGTTACTTCGCCATATCCTGTCCAGCCTGGCCATTGCGGATGTTGCTGTACCTATCCTGATACGGATCTCTGCTATGCAACTACCGTCTTTGGACAGGGTGGCTCCCAAGTACTTGAAGCTATTGACCTCTTCTAGCTTCTGGCCGTTCATGTGAATGTTGCTGCTGCTGGTGTTGATCATCACTTTGCTTTTATCCGTACTGATCTCCATGCCATAAGACCCTGCGCTACTTGAAAGTTTGTCTGTCAGGTTTTGGAGCTCACTATTGCTGCCTGCCATGAGGTCAATGTCGTCTGCGAATCGAAGATTGCACAGGGATCTGCCACCAATAGAGATTGAAGTATGGTGGTCGTGGAGGGTTTCCTGCATGATCTTCTCCAGGAATATGTTGAAAAAGACAGGAGAGAGCAGGCATCCTTGACGGACACCGATCGTCGTCCTGAAGAACTCGCCTGACTGATTGTTAAGTAGAACCGCGCTGCAGGCGTTCTTGTAAAGCGCTTCTATCATTTTGATCAGTCCCTCCTCTATGTTGAACGATCTCATGACTTGCCAGAGTCCGTCGTGCCAGACGCGATCAAATGCTTTCCTGAAATCAATGAAGTTGTGGTAGAGTTCGCGCTGATGCTGCAGATGTTTCTCGATCAGGACGCGGCAGTTGAAAATCTGCTCTACAGTGCTTCTTCCAACTCTGAAGCCAGCCTGTTCTTCTGCCAGCAGTTCCTCGGCGAAAGTTTTGAGGCGGTTGAGAATGATTCTAAGCATTACTTTGCTAGGGTGACTTATCAGACTGATAGTTCTGTAGTTCTGGCACTGTTTCAGGTTTCCTTTCTTGGGGAGCGGGATCACTAGAGACTGTGTCCATTCTACTGGCCATTTCTTTTGCTCCCAGATCTTTTGACAGAGTGTAGTGAGGACCTTCGTTGTTACTTCTCCTCCATGTTTCAACAGTTCAGCAGGTATGTTGTCTACACCTGTAGACTTTCCTCCCTTCAGGCCGCGTACGGCTGCTTCCACCTCTTCAGCTAACACTGGCAGGTCTTCAGCCTTCCTGGCCCCAGCCTGGTTGTTTTGGAGGATGCTGGTGTCTGGCTCAGCCTTGTAGTTATACAAGTCTCGGCAGTACTCAGTCCATCTGTTTAGTACAGCAGTGTTTTCCGTAAGGAGTTGGCCGCTGCTGTCTTCGATGACTGTGGCTGTTCGCTGTTGAGTCTTGGTGAGGGTCCTTAGCGTTTCATAAGCCTTCTTGCTGTTGCCGTTTGCCATGCCCTCTTCCACGCTACAACACTGGTCTTCAATCCAATCTTCTTTGGCTTCTTTCATCCTCTTCCTGATCTTCTTGTTGACAAGTCTGTACTTGTTTGCTGATGTGAGGTCTTGGCCTCTCTTTTTCTTCCAGGCTCTCCTCTCATCACAGAGATCGAGGATGTCATCGGTGACCCAGGGCTGTTTGCGCTTCCTCTGCTTCCCCAGCACTTCTTCTGCTGTAGAAAGTAACACCTCTTTTATATTTCCAGCAAGGGTGTCTATGTTGCAGTCCAAAGTAGCCAAGGCTGCAAATCTGCCTCCCACCTGGGCTTGGAAGAGCTCTTCTACTTCCGGATCTTTTAGCTTCTGGAGGTCGAATCTGATGCGAGGGCTCTTGCTATCTCGTTTCAATGCCAGCTTGGTGGACATGTACATGTATTCCGGTAACACAGCAGACAACCTGATATTGACAGCCGTTTTGTAACAAGAAAAGTCCTGCATGGACATATACATGTATTACGAACAGCAGACAACCAGATAATGAGAGTCAGCTTGTAACAAGGAAAGGCATGCATGGACATGTACATGTATTACGGTAACACAGCAGACAACCGGATATTGACAGCCATCTTGTAACAAGGAAAGGCCTGCATGGACATGTACATGTATTACGGTAACAAAGCAGACAACCTGATATTGCCAGCCAGCTTGTAACAAGGCAAGGCCTGCATGGACATGTACATGTATTACGGTAACACATCAGACAACCTGATATTGACAGCCAGCTTGTAACAAGGCAAGGCCTGCATGGACATGTACATGTATTACGGTAACACATCAGACAACCTGATATTGACTGCCAGCTTGTAACAAGGCAAGGCCTGTCGCCGCGTCAAACCTCCACTCGTATATATTATGTGTATACAGAACATAAAGAACAAAGTCTCACAGTTCACAGGCTACAGGAGTTGTAGTTCTAGCCTTGTTAACGTCACACGACAGTTGTTACCGAGGACGAAACAAAGTCACGTGATCAAACGATTAACTGAATGTCAGCTGCAGACACAGAAACGAGGCTGAAGAGTGGACAGGTTTAGATCTTACAACTGCGTGCGTTCCTGTGTGTGTATCTGTGCGTGTGTGTGTGTGTGTGTGTGTGTGTGTGTGTGTGTGTGTGCGTGAATGTGCGTGTGTGTGTGTGTATGTGTGTGTGTGATGGTGTGTGTGTGTGTGTGTGTGTGTGTGTGTGTGTGTGTGTGTGTGTGTGTGTGCGTGTGTGTGTGTGTGTGTGATCTCATCCTCGAGGCCGTATCTTCATCTCGGCTCTTACAAAGGAGCGCTGGTCACTATTGTAACGGAACCAGACCACACCAGTATCATCATGCCTGCCGTCAGCAAAGTACCGCCCGTTGAGGTTTGAGGTGTGACAGTAATTGTACCACCACGCTCCGTGAGAAGAGTGCGCGCAGTTTCTTGGGGCTTCGTCGTTGTCACGGTCATTTGTGGTGAAGGCCATGTTATTCGTTCTACCCCAAGAAGGAGAGTTCAGCATGCTGTCCCCTAGGACGGGAAATGATGTGAATGACATTCAGCATGCTGTCCCCTAGGACGGGAAATGACGTGAATGACATTCAGCATGCTTTCCCCTAGGACGGGAAATGATGTGAATGACATTCAGCATGCTGTCCCCTAGGACGGGAAATGACGTGAATGACATTCAGCATGCTTTCCCCTAGGACGGGAAATGATGTGAATGACATTCAGCATGCTGTCCCCTAGGACGGGAAATGACGTGAATGACATTCAGCATGCTTTCCCCTAGGACGGGAAATGATGTGAATGACATTCAGCATGCTGTCCCCTAGGACGGGAAATGACGTGAATGACATTCAGCATGTGCCGCGTATCCGGAGGCGGCACGTCTCGAATAAGTTAATATGGCATGAATCAAAGGGCTATGATAAAGTCATGACGTAATTATGCGATTACTGATCAGCATGAACACACCAAAGAATTGTTAAATTATGTGTCTGATGAAAAGTACCTGATGCGGCTTTCTTTGGAAGAGGAGAGGGAGCCAATATGGGTTATATATACTGGCAGTTTGTTCCAGAAAGATGCAGAACGAAAGGCTGGTTTAAATAAATCGATCAGTAGACGCGGTGTAACAAAGTTATGCCTTGATGTTGAATATCCTGAAATTGCCTTCTTGAATAGTTCGCACAAATATTCTGGGTGGATTTCATATTTACTTAAAAGTTTGGATATAACTAGTTTGGAGAAAGCCATTGGACATATCATATCATCTGTCTGTAATACATCGCTTGTGGGAATACACTACAACATATCGTCCGTCTACTGCTATAATACGTCGCTTGTGGGAATACACTACAATATATCGTCCGTCTACTGCTATAATACATCGCTTATGGGAATACACTACAACATATCGTCCGTCTACTACTATAATACATCGCTTGTGGGAATACACTACAACATATCTTCCGTCTACTGCTATAATACATCGCTTGTGGCAAAGGCTGACGCGTAGTGTCGCGGGCGACACTCGTTTGAACAGGTATTTTTCAAGAGTCTAGCTGGACGAGGTGTTGAGGGCTCATGGTAGACCTATCAAGGAAACAAACAGAAACGCACGAGCCAGGTATACCCATATCTTTTACATTCTAAAATGTTCGTCTTCTGGACGTATGGACATTTATGACGTCATGTAATCTTGTAGGCACGACATTTACCGTTTTACTACTGTAACGCACGCAGACTTGCCCACAGTCGCACGTACAGACTCTCGCACAACAGACGCATACACTGCCACTGACTCAGATGGGCGCATTCATGCGGTAAAACTCAACACACGGGCTCCCTTTCTAAAGTAACTTTTATACACTAGTAAACAATAAAAGAAGAATGCTCACAAAACTATCACGCTATATACATCACTCCTTTCCCACTATCACGTCTTAATATCACATACACATCACACAATAGCACGGCCAGGATAGGTATTAGTTCTCACAGTCTCCAACCTGTTTGATGTTATCGCCTGGTTACGTTGGTCCTTCTCACGTCTAGGCGTGCAAGTCCTTCGTTGTACGCTCTTTCCTGTCGTCCCGTCTCTTTATCACGGACGTTCTCGTACTCGTACCGTAGCGAAGTTCTCGCTTTGACTCGGGTGTCTCGGTCCCGATCGCTTCACTCTCTAAGTGAAGAACTGGAGGGGTGATGACCTCACATTAGGTCTGGTGATTGACGTCTCGGCATCCGTCGCTCCCTCTTTACAAGCACTCTAAACACAACAACAAGGATCCAAAACGTAACGCTTGCTAAACACACAACACATTGGATGACATGAGAAACATTACGTAACCTGGCCGATACAAATAACTCACCCGTTCATTAACACACACACGTGCTTCATAACCTGTCTACTTCCGTAACACCCCCATATCTCTGTAACTATCTTGAAACAGACTATAGCCTAACACTCTTGCTATACACTACTCTACCCTGGAAAAGACTATGCTTAACCAACCACGTACTATCTTCAGAGCGGCTTAGACATACACACCTCGCATGCCTTTTGTTATCTATCTCGATAAATAACTGTAGAGATAGGAAATATGAGAGGAAAAGGGAATTTTCTATAGACCTCATAATTCCATTGTTTTTTTACCACAAATCGCTCATCTAATAACACACCCCGTTTTTCTAAGATTTTCTTTATTTTTTGGAGTAAAATAAAGATTTTTAAAACCAATGCCATTCATGACTAAAGTAAAATTACCCCCCCCCCCCAAGCTAATTAATCCATTGCTTATGTAAACATTTACACACTAAAATGCAGTAAATCAGAGCGGGCCATTTGCGTAGCTTATGTGTGGTGTATTTCGGGAATTTCCGATTTGGTTATAGCCAAAACAACAGTTACTTCCCTTAGAAATCTATTTGTAGCGGCTTACGGCTTTCGCCGCTCACATTTATGAGAAAATAGATACACAATTACTCGCTTTTCTATAACAACCAACTAAAACATGATTAATAAGACTACTAACAATGTTCACATCTCAAGCAGTTGTATGATTAGTTAGCGCTACAGACCTGTAAATCGATTAATACAGAACCGGTCGCCGGAAAGACACATTGCATAACTTCCTGTATCGATCGATCTTATATTTATATACTAAAGAATAACTACATTGTCCTGAGGCTGGCCTGGTGGTCTCGACCCTGTTACACATGTACCAAGTAGATTGTGGTGCAATTTACTAGTTACGTGTGTGCGTAGGTTCGAATCACCTCAAAAAATCTCACAAATTTTTGTTTCGATAAATGACTGAGCTGTGAGATTCTCATCTGTTAGTTAGTTAGTTATTTGGGTTTAACGCCGAGCAGGCGACTAAGGCCATCTCACGGCGGGATGGGTAAAAATCTGGTCAGCCAGACTAAAAGCAAGGTCTTAAGACAAGATGTAAATATAGATTAAAAATCTCAGGCTAAAATGTCGCACATGTCTGGAAAAGAAACGTCTACAGACTCTCAAAAAGGGCAAATAAAAAAATTCACATAGTCTATGAATGCTCAGATCTTGTTAAAAATATTGCATTCTCTCAAAAAATTGAAGATTTTGTCCGGGGGAACATCCCGGAACAAAACCTTCAAGGAGTCTGCTGTGAAGTGTTTATATCTGGTGTCAATTAGGTCAGCACAATACAGCAAAAAGTGTCGAACAGAAAACTGCTCATCACAGGCAAAACACCATGGACGCTCATCCTGTTTAAGTAAGTAAGAGTGCGTAACATATGTGTGCCCGATGTGGAGCCGAGCAAGGACAGTCTCCTCACGGCGGCTGCCGCAGCGGAAAGGTAGACTGTCAGACAACTTAGGAAGAGCTTCATGAAGCTTGTTCCCTTCCTCTTTGTCCCTCTCGGACTGCCACTCGCGGGCTATGTACGCACTAATAACAGGTTTAAAATCACTATAGACAGTCTGTCTGCGATTCTGTTGCCTTCGATGCCCACATGGCCTGGGACCCAAATAAAAATGATGTCATAATATTCCTTCATCAAGTCCGCGTAGAGCTCTCTAATCTGCACCAGCAGTGGATGGTCTGTTCCCGCGCCCTGAAGGGCCTGCAGGGCAGAAAGAGAGTCAGACAGAATCAGGAAGTTCCTTTCCCGAGACTGATAGGCATGCTTGAGTGCTAGCAGAATGGCCTGCAGTTCTGCACTAAATACAGAGGAATGGTCAGGGAGACGGAGCTTAAATGGGCGTCTAGGATGGCGAGAGGACACTGCAGCCGCAGCCACTCTTCCATCCTCAGACTTGGACCCATCCGTATAAAGACGACAATAGCCAGGAAAAATTGAAAGGAGTTCATTGAGGCTCTGTTGGTATATGGCTGGTGGAGTACAATCCTTCTTGTGGGCAGTCAAGTCCAGCAAGATGTCAGGAACTGGTAGTAGCCAGGGTGGAGTGACGTGTTGCAGAGATTCCGAAACTTTGTCCAGGTCCACTCCGGCCGCCTGCAGATGAGGTCGGACACGGAAGGAAAGTGGACGGACAGCTCCCGGATGGGCATCGTAAATCTCTGCAAACGACGGGTTAAAAACACAATCATAGGCAGGATTTTCTGGATGGGCCTTCAGCTTCAGAACGTAGCTGAGCATGAGGCGGATGCGGCGGAGCCTGAGAGAAGGCTCCCCTGCCTCTGCATACAGACTAGGAACTGGAGATGTCCTGAAGGCTCCCAGACATATGCGCAGACCTTGATGGTGAATTGTGTTCAGACGCTGCAGAACAGACTTGGAAGCCGAGCCATATACCACAGAGCCGTAATCCAGTTTGGACCGAACAAGGGCCCGGTACAGTCGAAGTAAGACGATGCGGTCTGCACCCCAGTCAGTACGACCAACGACACGAAGAATGTCGAGGGCCTTCCGACAAGAGGTTCTAAGGTAGTTAACATGGTTGCAGAAGGTCAATCTTTTGTCAAAGATGACCCCCAAAAACTTAGCCTCTTCAGCCACCTTAATTGGCACTCCAGCAATGCTCAGGCTAGGTTCTGGAAAAAATTTCGTCTGGTTAGTAAAATGCACACAGACTGTCTTGGAGGGCGAGAATCTGAATCCATTGAGAGACACCCACCCCTGGATGCGATCAACGCACAGCTGCAAGCGCCTCTCAAGGGACGCAAGTCCTCGACCTCGTGCACACAAAGCAAAGTCGTCCACAAACAAAGAGCATTCAGAATCATCCTTGACGGCCTTTACAATGTTATTTATTTTAATGCTAAATAAAACAGGAGATAGAATACTGCCCTGCGGGACACCCATCTCCTGTTCAAAGGAGTCGGAGAGGGTGGAGCCCACACGGACATGGAACGACCTGTTGGACAAAAAATTGTGAATAAAAACGGACAGATGCCCTTTAAAACCCATGTCCGACAAATCAGACATTATACCATGCTTCCAGGTAGTGTCATATGCCTTTTCAAGATCAAAGAAAATTGCATAGACATGCTGCTTGTTGACAAAAGCATCTCGGATAAAAGACTCAAAGCGGACTAGATGGTCAGTTGTACTACGGAAGCGCCGGAAACCGCACTGGAGGTCTGTGATGAGACCCTGTGACTCAAGATGCCACACCAGTCGGGCGTTGACCAAGCGTTCCATAGTTTTACATAAACATGATGTCAAAGCTATTGGCCGGTAGTTGCCCGGGTCGGAAGGATCCTTACCCGGCTTGGGAATCGGCACAACCACAGCCTGGCGCCAAGATGGCGGAAAATGACCGGTTATCCAGATATGGTTAAAGGCCTTGAGAAGTACAAGGAGTGAATCCTCAGGCAGATGTGTTATGAGCTGATAATGGATGGTAATCCAGCAGCAGAGTCAGTACATTTCTGCATGGCTTGCTGCAATTCTGAAAACGTAAAAGGGGCATTATAGTCTTCCAAGTTATCCGATATAAAATCACAAGCACAAGATTCTCGCTTCTCCTTCTCTCTCTGGAAGAAAGGTGAATAATGCTCTGTTGAAGAATTATGGGCAATGGTGGAGGCAAACAAATTGGCCACAGCCTTTTTATCTGTGACCAAACTGGCACCATCTCTAAGATGGCCGACAGAAGCCGAGCCACCCCTGCCCCTAATTCTTCGAACAGCCTTCCAGACTTTTTGGGACGGAGTCCTAGAAGATAAAGATGAGACGAAGCGTCTCCAGGAAGCACGGCGTTCACGTTTAAAAATATAACGGGCTTTCGCCCGCTGTCTTTTAAAGGTTAAAATATTTGCTTGCGACGGATTACGAAATGCACGTCGCTGAGCAGATTTGCGCATTGTTTGGGCCTTGCGGCACTCTTCATTGAACCATGGTACTCTCGGCTTCCGAGGGAGTGATGTGGAAGTCCTAGGGATGGTTTCACCTGCAACCTCCAACAAAATAGAAGTAAAACAAGAAACAGGTTCTTCAGCTGACATGACCACCTCCTCTGTAAGACGAGACTGACAGAGAGAGGCAAACAGAGACCAGTTAGCTTTCTTGAGATTCCAGCGCCCCACCGGCGAATCCTCCTCACAGCTGACCGATGACAGGACTACTGGGAAGTGGTCACTACCACACAGGTCGTCGTGAACCTTCCAGTCAAAGTCCAGCATGAGAGAAGGATCACACACAGTGAGGTCTAGAATAGAACTAGATCCGGAACCTGAGTTAGAGTATGTAGGTGAGCCATCGTTAAAGACACATAAGTTAAGTTGAGAAAAAACATCTTCTAACATCTGACCTCTGCCATCATAGTGGTCACTACCCCAAAGGTGAGCATGACCGTTAAAATCCCCCATGAGAATAAAGGGAGGGGGCAGTTGATCTACTAAGTGAAAAATATCATTGCTACAGACCGGCAGTGATGGTGGCAGGTAAATACTGCATATGGTTATGGTCTTTTTTAAGGTAACCCGAGCAGCGACAGCCTGAAGACAGGTGTCGATGCTAAAGGGGCTACATAAAATTTGGCTACTAATGAGAAGAGCCGCTCCACCCGAGCGCCTCTCCGAATCAGAGCCTTTATGTATAACATTAAAACCATTAAAAGACACAGGGTCAGAAGTCTTCAGGTAAGTCTCCTGAAGAGATATGACTGAGGGGTTATAGAACTTGACTAAAAGACGTAATTCCTCAAAGTTAGCTCGAAAACCACGACAATTCCACTGAAGCAAAGAGTCCATGATTAAGTCTGATCTGGGGGTAAGGAGTTTTTCCCCCCTTTTTCCTTTACCTTGGAAGGAGTTGAAGAAACAGAGGGGGGCCGGCTCCCGGGCCTCCTCTGGTTCTTCGGAGAGGAAGGGGTGGAGCTGCCGCAGCATCAGCAACAACAACTTCCACTCCCTCCATCCGCTCCTCCAGTGCAGCATATTTGTTTTGAAGGGGCACATCTGTGTTCCCCTTCTGGGCCCGTGCGCACAGCGGTCCCATAGATTTCTTAGACTTCTGGTCCTGGGCAGCGTTCCTGCCGCTAGAGTTAGCGGCCTTAGAAGGCTGACCAGAGCCAGAAGCCTTTGGAGTTGACTGACTAACAGGTTTGGGTGGGGGCTGAGGCTTAGGGGCAACAGAAGGCGGCACAACCGGACCGGCAGTGTCCGCCTTCTGCGTTCCCTGGCTCCTTGTCACCACCGGAGGAGGGTTACTCTCCAGGGGCGAGATGAGCCGAGGCTCCGCCCCCAACCAAGAAGTTGGGGTCTGACATGAAAAGTCTTTGGTGGGGCGCTTGCCTGCCACCGCTGCACTAAAAGTATACACTGAGGTGTTAGAGGTTGGGGCAGCCGCAGCTGCACCAGGGCCTTCAACCAGTTTTTTGGCATCCAGAAAGGACAGCCCCTTCTCCACACGCACCTGCTGAATCTTGCACTCGGATATCCAACGAGGGCATTTCTTATCCGAAGCCATATGCGCCCCCTGGCAATTCACACACAGGGGGGTGGCTGTGCAGGACTCAGCAGAGTGTCCGGGCCTAGTGCAACGGGCGCATGAAGCCTCTGCCTGACGGCATTCTTCTGCCCATGGCCATACTTTTGGCACTTAAAGCACCGGAGGGGAAGAGGGACGTACTTTTTCACTCTCAGGGAGTAGTAACCTCCCCAGATGGTAGTAGGAGGGGTGGGGGTGCCAAACGTCAGGATGATGGTAGGGAGACGGATCTCCCCACCACCTCGCTTGGAAGCGAAGCGCCTGACGCAAGTCACCCCCTGAGACTTAAGGTTCCTTACAAGTTCATCTTCTGACAGTTCTGCCAAAGCTTGATCTTTGATTACGCCTCTTGACGAATTCATAGTTTTGTGGGGTGTGACTTCCACAGGAGTGTCTCCGATGGAAGAGAGCCCCAGTAGCCCGCTGGAGTGTGCCCGAGTACGGCACTCCACCAGCAAGTCACCAGACCTGAGGCGCTGGGCGTCAGGCCTGCCAACACGGCTCCTGAGGGTCTCCCCCACCAGAAAAGGATGCAGCTTGGTAACTGGTTTCTCCTTCACCTTGCTATGGACAATGAGGAAGCGAGGCCATACGGCCGACGCCTGAGGCGTCGCTTCCTCACAGTCTGAATCACTGTCATGTGCAATGTCGGTGTCTATGCGCCGTTTCTGTGCTAGTTTTGGTTTTTTGGTTTTATCCATATTATATTAGTAGAGATATTCATCCCCCGGGGGTCCCCGCCCGCCACCGAGCCCAACAAGGGAAATTGCAACTGTCGGCGGGTCTCCAGCCGACGCACAATGGAGACTGCCCGAAAGATATACTCAAGGGGGTAAGCCCGATTGAACCGTTTGAGCCACCGCCTTCTATCACACCGTTGAATGCAGGGGAATACTGGCGTAAAGCACCTAATCAGCAGCAGAAGCTGTAGCATGGTGCTCCGTATAGCAACCCGCATGTCAACAGTGGGATAGGGCTCAACGTGACAAGAGCCGATTGACTAGGCCGGTACGACTAGCCTCCCGTTTAGGTAGAAGTCAAGGCCGAAGTGGAGTGTTGGCACCAGTGAGCCGCAGCCCAAAGGGAACCTCAGCCACCAGGATCCTCTTCTCCCCCGACACGGGTCTCCAAGCACGGCAAACACTTGGGATCCAAAGGACCAAAAAGTCACGAGTATTTTTAAGGACCAATCCAACATGGTACGACCTAGGTTAGCACAGCTCCTTAAAAACCGGACCAGTGAAAAGGCTGAACAACATATCTGCTGACATCAAGTCCTAATCCTGGACAAAGATGGCACCCGTCCGCTAGCCCACTCAGTCAGGGACTGAGCGGACTACCCACCTACGCCACGTGGAGGCCGGTGCCGGGTAGGCGAGATTCTCATCTGGGGTGTGACGATCCAATAATTTAAATAATTAAAAAAATGCCGGCAAATAAATAAATAAAACAAAATGTGCGTGCATGGGTAAAAAAGGGGGGGTGATAAGGGGGTTAAGGGGTGGATAAGGGGATAAGGGGGGCTGGGTGGGGTGTGTGTGTTTGTGTGTGTCTGTCCTGTGTGTTCATCCTTCCCTCGTCCCGTCTAGGTGACGGAACACCGCATCCGATTCTCAATGCCTTTCCAAAGGAGGCATGTTTGAATCCTCCCTTGAAAAGGCCATTGAGAATCGGATAATAGACGGGAGTCTTGTTAAAAATGTTAACACCCCGACTCATATGATATCAGCTTTAATCTGTGGCACGCTATCACTTGCATGCTGTGGTCAGCCTGAACGAAATCTATGAATAAGATGCGGTTGAATATGACACAGTAAGTGGAAGCAGAAGCAATAGATATAACGAAGCTGAAACAACCAAAACATAATTTTGTTTCTCATTTTCACGTATTTGCGCTCAGTCTAGGTTTAGAGCGCAACTGTGAGAGACGGTGGTATGTCGCGT
>BTPG01000002.1:43258138-43298138 GCA_036245525.1 Semisulcospira habei | reverse complement strand
CTCTCTCTCTGCAGCTCCCTCTA
This sequence comes from Semisulcospira habei, assembly GCA_036245525.1. Taxonomy (NCBI): domain Eukaryota; kingdom Metazoa; phylum Mollusca; class Gastropoda; family Semisulcospiridae; genus Semisulcospira; species Semisulcospira habei. The sequence continues at coordinate 43,298,115 of BTPG01000002.1, read as the reverse complement.
GCGTCAACACGCATTCACATCGCTCTCTGATTCACAGTGGATTTATGTGTGTTGTGTGTGTGTCCTGAACATAATTTTTGACAAGCTGGTTTGTAACGGTGACCTGTACAAGATGGCGAAATTTCATGGAGGTGGACTGTGTATTTCGTGAGTTATGACTATGACTACTACTACTTTTGCAGTTTTGCATGAGTGTGGGCCTGGTTTCTTCATACTAAGCGTTCGCTCTCTGCGGCTCGGCTATGTTCGGACAGATACAGAGGCGGTCGGATCCAGATCCGCACTGACCCAAATTCCATACTCTGAGTGCACGCAGCGACTAATCACCTACAAGAGAGAAATATAGAAAGCGAGGTTTTCGACTGCGCGCTTTTAAATTGTACAGCCGTTGTACAAGTATAACTGGGCTCTACTAAAATTTAACTCTTGACTCGCCAGTGTCTCCAACTTACTTCACCTTTACACTCCGAGGCCGCTAGTCAACATGGCGACTGCACTAACCCCCCCCCCCCCCCCCCTCCAAAGACTATAAGTAAACGATGGGCCCGACAACAAGGTCCAAGTTGAATTTTACCCACACTAATGTTGAAGAAATAAAACATACCTTAGACCCTAATTCAAATAACTTACAACACGGACCCTGCCAAACTGCCTGTGTGGCGAAAAGTGCTGCATCTACGTTACGCTGGGGAATTCAAGACCCAGGGTGTCGCAACAATCTGGGAAGATTACGCATAGAACCATGTAGCCTACGAGAAACAAATTGAGCTTGATGCGCTTAGCCTGCCCGATGAACTAGTGCGCTCAACTATACGGTTAAGAGACGATAAGCGGCAACTGCTGGTTATACATGTATATTACACCACTGCCAGTTTCCTGGTCCAGGGCCGGTCCTGCCGCCAGTGGGTGGACAGGGAGTTTGCGGCATTGAAAGATATCGTCAACACTCTGTCTGCACTGTCTGGTCACGGTCAGTTGGCACTTCCATCACCACTCTCGCCAGCTGACAGTACACGGTATGTGCCGGATTGTGATGACACCCTGACAATCTCCATCATGAATACCAACGTTCCAACCCCTCAACACAGGTGGCACTGGCACTGCTACATTCCACCACGCTGCCATCCAACATGACGACGGCAGCACTGGTCCTATCACCACCGCCAGCAGCAACATCAGCCACAACGTCGGCAGCAATAGCACTGATTCCTCCATCGTCAACAGCGACAACAGTGGTGGTGCTGTCATCAGCCATGCCGCCGACAGCACTGGAACTATCCCCACCGCCAACTGCGACAGCAGTGGTAGTGCTGCCATCAGACACGACGTCAGCAGCACCAACGCTAACAGAGACAACAACAGTTGCAGTGTTGCATCCTGCCACGACCTCAGCAGCACTGGGACTGTCATCGCCACCGCCGACAGCGACAACAGTGGCAGTGCTGCTATCAGCCGCGACGTCAGCAGCACTGGCACTGTCATCACCACCGCCAACAGTGACAACAACAGTAACAGTTGCTATCAGCCACGACGTCAGCAGCACTGGCACTATCATCACCACCGCCAACAGTGACACCAACAGTGTCAGTGCTGCTATCAATCATGACGTCAGCAGCACCGGCACTATCATCACCCCTGACAACAGTGACAACAACAGTGGCAGTGCTGCTATCAACCACGACGTCAGCAGCACTGGCACTATCATCACCACCGCAGACAGCGACAGCCACGACGTCGGCAACGCTGGCACTATCATCACAACCGCCAACAGCGACAACAACAGTGATAGTGCTGTTATCAGCCATGACGTCCGCAGCACTGACCCTGCTCCCTCCACGGCCAACAGCGACAACAACTGCGGTAGTGCTGTCATCAGCAATGACGTCACTAGCAATAGCGCTGTTATCGCTACCAGCAACAGCGACAGCGGTGCTAATGTTGCCATCAACCACGACGTCGGGAGCAGAGGCACTCAGGCCCCCATTCTTGCTCCTGTACAGGTGGTCGCGTCCGCGTGCCAGACTGGCTGCACTGTGATTTTGAGCCCAGACCCCCTGGTTGTGGAGCGCTTGATGGCGGAGATAATATCTGCTCTCCGGGCCGCCGTTGGGGAGATCCGCCATTCCTACAACATAGAGGTGGATTCCCTCCAAACGGAGATCAGGCACCTGCGTGAACGGGTCACCAAACTCGAGGGGGAGAAGGAGAGTCAAAGAAGCGGCAAGAAATGCAGCAAAAACACCTCCTATACCCCCTCCAACGCCCAGCACAAGCAAGTGGTGGATAATGCACCCACCAACAAGACAACGGCTGACCCCCGGAGCGCAGCTCATGACGACACCACTACTTCGTCGACCCTCCAGCAAAAAGACCAAGTACCTAATGCGCGACCCCCTCCAGCCGCCGTCAATCCCACTATCCGTCCCGGGATGTCTAACACTCAGACTCTACTTCTTAGCGACTCGGTACTGCGCGGCCTGCACGGTAATCTGATGTCTGTCACTGACACAGACAAGGCGCAAGTTGTGTCAGTGTCGGGCCTCAGCAGAGCCGATATTCTTCAGCGCCTTCACGATTCCGAGCCCACGAATACAGTCACCACAGTCGTTGTACATGTTGGCATAAACGACTGTAAGCGTGGGTTCGTCATCGGCAGGAAGGGCTGGAAGGATGTGATCTCCGCTGCCAAACATGCCTTCCCTAAAGCGAAGATCTACATGTCCTCCGTCTTGCCAGTAAATAACGAACGCCAGCAAGTAGACCACTGCATCGCCGACACTAACATGTACCTGAGAGAAGTGTGCGAGTCGCTAAAGTTAAACCTCGTTGACAATGACTGTGCCTTCTATACTAGGACAGGCGAACTGAAAACTGGATGGTACACAGATACAATTCATCCCAACAGGCGGGGTACCAGCGCCCTTGCCGTCAATATCAAGCGGACATATTCTAGCGTAATGTCGCGTAACAAAGATGGGCAACAACACCCCCGCCAACACACGCAACAAGACAAGCATGATAGCGAGGACAGAAACTCGCGACAAGTACGTGGACTGCACCGAGGGCCGCCACAGCTGAAAACTTCGCCTGATCAGAGGGATCCAAACCCCTGTGAAAAAGCTACCCCGATAATGTCGGGTAATCCCATCCAGCCGGTCGATAGATCAAAGGATGTACCGACCACTGACCCGACGCAACAGCAACCCCTCTATGGCTTTGCTCCACAGCCTATGGGCCCCCCGCCTTTTGCCCGGCTGGTCGGCCCATGTACCCGTATCCTTCTTACTTTTACCCCCACCCCCTCCAGTGCCAGCCCTCAACCTCACGTGGGCAGCTTAGTGACAGTGACTTTGCAGTGTTGTTTAATCTGCTTGACAGGATCAGGCCACGTGCCGGACAGTAGATAGTGCGATTCTAGGCGTCTGGTGTAATTTCTTGCCCAGGGTTTATTGACAGATTTCTAGTGTGCGATCGGTTAACTGCTTATTTGGAATAACAATTTTGACGAAGTTGATATTTCTTTCTTTTAATTTTTTTGTATCTTCTTTGCAATAGAATAGTGTGTAGTCATAACATTTATTCACCTTTTTTCAATTACCTTTTTGTCATAATCAATTATCTTGTACTTTGCATTTATCAACAAGACTGTGACACGTAACTTGTTCCTTTTGTGAGACAGTGGCACCGACGTGGACACGTGTGTGTATGTACTGTGAGAACCTTTGAGTGCCCGTGTGTGTATCGACCAATTTCACTTCCAACCGGTTTTGTTCATTATCTCTTATTGACACTTCATACACTAAGTGAATACTGTCTCTTCCTGTAGTTTTATTTGTGTACGAAACCCTCCTTGTCACAAAGCTTCCTTTTTATTTTATAATTATATACCTCTTTAAATAAGACAATTTTTGTACTTTTATATACTTTGACGTTCATAGTGATAGTATGCCTGACGGTGGTACAAAAAATGATTTATTTTGTGGTGGTGGACTTAAAATAGGTCACCTGAATATCTATCATCTTGTCAATAAAGTGCCAGATCTCTGTGTGTTTTTGAACCAGCCCGAACACTTCCACATTTTTGGTGTTTCTGAATCAAGACTTAAGAACAAAATCAGAAATGCTTCCATCTCTATTCCTAACTATAAAATATTTCGTAAAGATGCCGTTTTGCCTCAACACACAGGGCTAGCGATTTACATGCATACGTCTGTATCTAGCTACGCCAAGCGGCGTCTAGACCTCGAATTTACCAAAGTGGAGTGTATGTGGCTCGAGTTAAAAACACCACAGTCATCACCTATACTAATCGGCTTTGTCTATAGAAATCCGGCAGCCGGCTGGGATTGGTTTGATGAGTTTACAGCTTTGATGGACAAGGCAAGTCGGAGCAAATGTGACATATTTCTCCTAGGTGATTTCAACATCGACCTATCTAGACCTAAGGGATCAAATGCAGCATGGACCATGACCACATCGCTATTTGGGTTGACACAAATAATTAAAGCACAAACTAGAATCACATCTACATCATCAACGCTCATTGATCATATTTATGTTACCAACAAGGACAGAATAACTAGTGCGAATGTCCCGACCTTAGCCATTAGTGATCATAACCCGGTATGTTGTACAATTGCTCTGAAGCTTGATAGGCCAAAGAAAAACAAACACACAACTATAATGTATCGTTCTTATAAAAAATGCACGATTTGCACAATACACCCTTTGATGATGTATACTGCTACACTTGCCCTGACAATGCCTTGTCTTGCTGGATGAGTCTGTTCCTCGGAGTCCTTAACAAGCACGCGCCCCTCAGGGTAAAACGCGTTAAACATACTACCATGCCGCCCTGGTTAACATTGGACATTAAAAATGCTATGTCGCTCAGAGACAAACTTAGAAAAGAAAAACGCTTTGATGACTACAAAAAACAACGTAATCAAGTAAAATATCTGGTAAGGGCTGCAAAAAAAGCATTCTTCAATCAAATGATCCCAGAAAACCGTGACACAGCATCCATTTGGAGAGCACTAAATGCTATTACTAAAGGAAAAGCAGCCCCAGAAATACCATCTCATTTAACTTCAGACAAATTTAACAAATATTTTCTATCAGCCGCTGAAAATCTAGCCCAATCGGTATCAAATATCAGTACGCAATATAGTATCTCAAGTCTTCTGAGATCTTTCAACGAAGCAACAAATATAACACAAAAATTCGTAATTCCTAATATATCAATAGCAGAAATCGGTAAGTATATTTCTGACATGCCGAATAAGAAAAGTAGAGGGATTGATGATATTGATAACCAATCACTAAAATTGTCGTTGCCTTACACAATACAATCCCTTACATACATTTTTAATCTGTGTATAAATAAAAGTTATTTTCCTACAGTCCTGAAGCAAGCAAAGGTAGTTCCGATCCCCAAAACTAAAAACCTTGAAGATATTCATAATTACCGACCGATCTCTTTGCTCTCAGCCTTGTCAAAGCCATTAGAGCGGCACATTCACAAGCATCTTCTTAATTTCCTTGAGAAGGGTAATTTATTAAACATTCATCAGTCCGGTTTTCGCCCGACCCATTCATGCCAGTCAGCACTCACACATATTGTAGATTGCTGGCTAGAGTCAATTAATACAAATTTAATGTCGGGAGCAGTTTTCCTAGATCTTAAAAAAAGCTTTTGATCTTGTGGACCATGAGATTCTCTTACATAAGCTTACAATATACCACATGGACGAAACTACAATAACTTTTCTCAGATCCTATTTGGAAGACCGAAAGCAAAAAGTATACGTCCATGGTCAGTACTCTAGGCAAGGCCATGTTAAATTTGGAGTTCCTCAAGGATCAATTCTAGGACCCCCTCCTATTTTTACTTTTCATAAATGACCTTCCTTTACATATTTCCGACCCTAAAGTTAATTGTAATCTCTTTGCGGACGACACAAGCCTTCATGTTCCTGGTAAGAACAATCATGATATTAGTCGTCGTTTACAATCCAGTCTTGACGAAGTTTCTGATTGGTGCTGTAAAAACCACATGGTACTACATCCTGATAAGACGAAGAGCATGTTAATCACCTCACGACAAAAACATCAACTTCACCCCCCTTCACTAACGCTCAGTCTTAATTGCCAACCTATTGAACAAGTTCATGAACGCAACTTCCTTGGAATATGTATAGATGAGCAACTAAGTTGGGAGAAACATGTGACTAATATATGTAAGAAAATATCAAAAAATATTTTTCTTTTATCACAATTGAGAAGTGTGAATGACATAAATACACGAAAAATGTTTTTTTCATGCACACATTAAATCTCATGTTGATTACATCTCCACTGTTTGGGATGGTAGCGGTGATGTGCATATCAAAAAACTAAATTCACTATACAAAAGAGCCATTAAACATGTAGATATAAGACCCATTCCTACCGCTGTAAAACTGCAAAATCTCAAACTTCTTGGCCTTCGTCAACAACTCGTTTACAACAAGTGCATACTTATGTTTAAAATTCTCCACAAGAAAGCTCCACAGTATCTAACAGCTAAATTTACTCCACGACAGTGTGAAAGGTGCTCGAGGAACAGTACTCTTCGATTACCACTACCTCGCATTGACTTATTCAAATCAAGCCTAGCCTTTTCGGGACCACTTTTATGGAATTCACTTCCTCAACATTTAAAAACACTAACCCACCTTTCCTCCTTTAAAACAAAACTACACATATACCTGATGGAAACTGCTTAGATATATTATTTTTATCCTGTCATTCTCATGAAAGGTTATGTAAATGTGTATATATTAGTGCGTGCATTTACACGGCTGTAAAGGTGTGTGTATGTATGTTTGATTCTTGGTACTTTGTGCTTGTTTTTGCTGTGCTATAATTTTTCTCCTATGTAATTTGTGCTGAGGAGTGTTACTTCCTTTTTTGTATTTGTTTATTGCTACCTTAGTACTATCATTTTCTGTACTGCGTGTGTCTGTACTTATTTAGTTATGTTTTTTGTTTGCGTTAAATATTTTTTGTTTGTCTTCATTATATTTCATGTTGTAGAACGTTAGAAACGGCAAATGACGTATTTGTATCTGTCAAAACTTCTACGTTATGTAATAAAGTTTCATCATCATCTCTCTCTCTCTCTCTCTCTCTCTCTCTCTCTCTCTCTCTCTCTCTCTCTATATATATATATATATATATATATATTATATATATATATATATATATATATATATATATATATATATATATATATATATATATATATATATATATATATGAGCAAAATAATACATGTAATGGAAGGCTCTAAATGATAAGTCTGTCATTCCTTCTCTCCTAGCCCCCTTCTTTTATATAATGTGCAGTTGGCTCCCAAATAAATACCTGATGAGCAAGTGGTTGCCAGTGTCGGTTTCCTTTGACATGCACACAACTAAAAATGACATCAGCTCCACTTTTCTCCCAAATAGCTTGTATAAAGTCAGCACTTTGTCAATATAAATGTGAATAATGTTACATCTAGTTGAAATATGTTCCGCAGTAAAGCTGTATTTTGAGGGGGAGCTGGGTGGCTCGGTGGTAGTGTGTTTGACTCTCATCCCGAAGCTCCTGGGTTCGCATCCAGCTGGGGTCAAAATTTGTTCAGACCCTATTTCTGTGACCTATCTTTGAAATCACTTTTATGGACAAAAGATGTTAAGCCCTAATGTTTAACGTTTTGTATTTGAGGTCGTTACTTTTGTATAGGTGCCTACTTGCATTGTAGCCTAATATGCTTTCAACAGACTTGACAGTGTACTTTAAATGAATGTCTGCAAATACAGCATTTGTTTTGAAAATAAACAGAGATATTCTTTACTCACATTCACAATGATCATGTGTAAACATAACAGGGCATATTGAAACATGTGTGACATTTGTTTTGTTTCCTTATAATTTGTAACCGAAAACTGCTGGGAAACTGAGATTCAGCTAGAGAGATAGGTACATCCACTACCAATCTGTTCACAAACATCTTTCAACCAGAGATGTTCATCGACCTGCTTTCACGGAGACACCAAAGGAGCATGTAGCATTTCTTGCAGCAGGTATATTAAACAAATTCACATCAATTAATGTTTGTAGATGATGCCAGTAAAAATTTTTAAAAAATGTCTGTGACAACACTCTTTGGTGTGCTTTTTCATCAGTGAAGCTGTGAATGATTGAATGAATGTAAACATGTAATGTTAACATGCTCACACAATGCCTGGCTGAAAAAAATGAATGAACAAATGTATCGAGGTAACCAGTGTGCATTTTTATCCAAGACTGAATCCGGTTGGTTGGTTGGTTCATGGTTTAACATTCACATTACCACAGTGATGATAATCGCATATTAAAAAAAAATTACAATGGGTTTATTTTTTTTGCCTTGGTTTTTTTGTGTTTGTTTCATTTAGCAAAGTAGAAACTGTATGGGTTTCAAATGTGAGCAGGAAAAAAACAACACCATCAACCATCAATGGGGCTCGAACCCTGGTTACCTGCGTGGCGAGAGAGTATCTTACCACTGCACTAACTAAATTACTAAGAAGCATTAGGTGCATTTAATTACTTATAGATAAACGTTCTCATCCCGTATATGCCGTTGTTGTTTGTTCCAGTTTACTGTCACAAATAGTGATCGAGGACTAGCAGTTTGGGCGTAGTTTGCAACAGTTTGGGCGTAGGGTTTCCTTGTAAGTTTGGCATAGTTGTTTTCCCTCCATTCTCATGCGGGCTTGGGACCGGCTACGGCGGAGATATGATCTGCCGGAAGTCAGACATCGCTTGTATCCCGTATTGAATACGCACTTGTAAACTACCCAAAGTGCCAAATTTTGTGCAGGACCGCATATTTTCTTCATAATCAATGTGATAGTTATGACGTAAAGTACGACTTTATCGAATAAAAAGGGCTTGAGCAATTGCCCAACAATGCAAACACTTGTAATGTTATTGATAACATCCGGGCAATTTGCGAGTTACAAAATACACTATTGTAAATTTCGCTTAGAATTCCAATTATCAGAACAAACCTTTTTTTACAAGAAAATAATAACATACTACATGAAGTAACCTAAATGTTTCTTTATCATTTTAACACACTATTCCATAAATTTTTATGGTGTTCTGAAATCAGCTATTTTGCGTGTTTTCGCTCATGGGGTAGGTCACGCAAGCGGCTTTAACTTACAAATATGCCCGGGACCATGGGTCTTTCAGGGTGGCAATAGTCTCCAGACTCAATAATGCTCTCAAAAACCCTATAAAGGGCAGTTTTCAATTAAAAAATGTCGGTATAGTGAACAACCTTAAAAGGTTAAATGTTTAGGGCTTAACGTCTTTTGTCCATAACGAAGGTGATTTCAAAAAAGGGGCACCGAAAAAGGGTCTGAACAAATTTTGACCCAAGCTGGATTTGAACCCAGGACCTTGCGGGCGAGATTTACCGAGATGGATATTAAATAATGTGAGGTGTGTATGCCTAAGTCGTTTTATGAAGGTAGTATGTGGTTGTAGTCTTTTCCTATGTATGATATAATTTATGTCGAGAATGTTATAGTCAGTGTTGTAGTGACAGAGTTATGGGGTGTTGTGAAACGTAGAGTGTTATAGTCAGTGTTGTAGTGACAGAGTTATGGGGTGTTGTGAAACGTAGTTTCTGGTTTGAAGCACATGTGTGTGAATGGACTTGTGAGAGTTAGTTGTATCAGCCAGGTTACGTAATATGCCTCACATTATCCACTCAGGGGGTGAGCGATCGGTGCCTAGACACCCGAGTCATCATAGACGGTGCTGCAGAACGAGTCAGGAGGACGTCCACGGTACGATATATGGGGGAATGACTCGGAAGCATGCGACATACGAACTACACGCTTAGACGTGGGAGCACAGAACTTTACCGAGCGAGAACATCAGTGAAACAAGTTGGATTGTGTGGACAATTACCCAGCCTGGCTTTTACATTGTGTATGTGTATGCGGTGTTGGTGTGCTTGTAGTGAGAAGGTATGGTGGATAGAATCTGTTGAGTGTTTTTGTTGTTCTATTTATATTAAGGTCCACCCAAGAAAGACAGATAGTGTTTGTGTTATACTGCATGAATGCACCTCACTGAGTCAGTGGCAGTGCGTGCGTCTGTTGTGCCCAGAGTCTGTATGTGCAACTGGGGAGAGTCTGCGTATGTTACAATCAACATAGTACAACTTCCACCAAGCATAAATAAATATCGGACTGAATCAACATAGTACAACTTCCACCAAGCATGAATAAATATCGGACTGAATCAACATAGTACAACTTCCACCAAGCATGAATAAATATCAGACTGAATCAACATAGTACAACTTCCACCAAGCATGAATAAATATCGGACTGAATAAACATAGTACAACTTCCACCAAGCATAAATAAATATCGGACTCCATCAACATAGTACAACTTGCACCAAGCATGAATACATATTGCCTGAATCAACATAGAACAACTTCCACCAAGCATGAATAAATATCGCCTGAATCAACATAGAACAACTTCCACCAAGCATGAATAAATATTACCTGAATCAACATAGAACAACTTCCACCAAGTATGAATATATATCGCTTGAATGAACACAGTACAACTTCCACCAAACATGCGTAAAAAATCGCCTGAATCAACACAGTACAACTTCCACCAAGAATGAATAAATATCGCCTGAATCATCACAGTACAACTTCCACCAAGCATGAATAAATATCGGCCTGAATCAACATATTACAACTTCCACCAAGCTTGAATAAATATCACCTAAATCAACACAGTACAACTTCCACCAAGCATGAACAAATATCGACCTCAATCAATATAGTACAACTTCCACCAAGCATGGATAAATATCGCCTGAATCAACACATTACAACATCCACCAAGCATGAATAAATATCCGCCTGATTCATCATAGTACAACTTTCACTAGACAAAAATAATTATCAACCTGAATCAACATAGTACAACTTCCAGCAAGCATGAACATATATATATATATATATCGGCCTGAATTAATAAGGAACAATTTCCATGCATGAATAAATATTATGTGAATCAATATAGTGAGATTGGGTTGGGGGAATAGCTGCAGGATAAACCTACACTAGACATTCATGCCTAATTGGTTAAGTTTGGCTAAATTTTCCCCGGGCAGATTCATGTAGTAGGGTAGATTTATGCCTAAATTTAGTGAAACTGACTACCTGTCTATCTATCTGAACGTATGTCACTGCGGAAATCCAAAATGGTCATGTAATAACATTGCTCAACTGATGATCTGCCCCTGTGATGATCATCTAGTTATTTTCCTTTTTCCTGGAAATAAAACGAACGTGGATTCAAGGTTTGCCATACTCAACTCACTGTAGGCTGGTTGTCTACGGTAAAATTAAATCCACTTGTGATTTATTTATTTTACTTTGTTGTTAATTTTGTTATTATTCTTTATTTGCAAATAGCTCCAGCATGTCAGTTGAGCGTTATGGCTGTAAACTACAGACGTCACTGTGGAGTCTGCATTATGACACATTTATTGATATCACGCCTTACAGACACAACCTACATTACAAGCTTATCATTCAAACTACAACGCATGACTATTATTATGTACACAGCTTTGTGGAAATAACAGATTACGCCATGAAACATAATGTGACGTGATTTTACGTACCAAGCCAGTGCTCTTTGCTGGGATCTCCGAAGCCTCTTGCGTACTCATCCCATCCTCTGTAAAAGTTCACCTGTCCATTTTCACGTCGCTGCATCACCTGTAGATAAAACGGTCGCTAAATATAATGTCCACGGTTGTTAAGGGTCTATTTAAAAGATCACAAAACAAAGAAAAGTGACAAATTGATTAATACTCTGTAGGTCAGACTATATCACCCCCCCCCCACCCCACTCCCTGAGGAATTTATGAGGTGATCATTTCTGTCATCCTAGACGTCTATGCTATTGGATTCAGGTTGTTTGCCGGTGATCATCTTCTGGATGTGGCCGTGGTGCATGTTTTGGTGTAGGTACTATGGACAAGAGACAAGATGGTGGCAAGGCAACACCTCCTGGCCACCCGCTCCAGCAGAAATGGTCGCCACCCGCAGTATTCCAACAGACGCAGTATCTTCGTTGATATATGTCAGGCCCTGCAATGCTGCGTCACGAGTGGTATTTGTATTTGATGACTTTGGCAATTTGTTGTGCGGTGACTGTTAAGTGGATTTTATATTTTCCTCCACTGTGCGATCATGCTGGGAGTTGATACACGCTGATTCTTGTCAGTACCATTCGAATGCGGATCTCAGAAGAACAGCGCGCATTATGCTATGGCAATACAACCAACCTGCTTTTTGCCCCTTTCAATCATCTCAGGAGTGGCTCTTTCCACGTCACGCTCAAAAACACTGCCTACTGAATAGGCGAGTGCATACAATGAAGCGAGTACCAGAAAGATTCAGGACCCACATTTCAGCCAAATGATGTGATGATAGACACCTCCCCGACACTATGACTGTGTTTCTTACAACAGCGTGTGCATGTGTGTACTCGACATTAGAAACCATTTTGGACTGCTTCACGTTAATGCTATAGTTCTACTATATATTGCTTTAAAAATGACTATAAAGCTACTAGTTATGTTATAATTAAGGTGGTGACTGTTTATGCTGGAGAGACTGTCTAATAGCCTGTGCTGTTCTTATAGCAACGAGTCCCTAGATAACAACTGTGAAAGTATAATTTGTCTCTTTTTTGTTATTGTTGATGTTGTTTATAATGAGTATTTCTCATTTGTGTAACTAGTCTCAGCCAAGCAGAAAGTAAAAAAAAAAACTTATATTACGTGTATAAGATATACTGTGATAGGGCTGTCTTTAGTCTGCTTTGTGTCAGGGAGGTTCAGGTCGGGGTGGGGGCAGTGGCGCCGGCTGTGAGATGCCTTGGCGACAGGCTTCACCCGCCACGAGCCATTGTCCATTTGTTGTTTGTAAACTGTTGTGTAAGTGTGGGTGATTGCGAGTTGCACCTGAGGTGGCATGACAAATTTTCATGTACCTAGCAACATGTATTTGGAACAATAAAGTTTATTGATTGATTATTGATTGATTTAATAGTGTTTTGCAAAAGTCTCCACGTTACGGACTCCCTACTAAATAACCATGGATTAACTGCCAAAAGATAAAGTTACTGTCATTTTTCTAAGGCATATTCAGATATCCATTCGTCGTAAACAACAGCTGCTTTAGAGAAAACAAATTACTCCTGTGCAGAAGAAAATGTTGTGGCATCCCCATTGTCCACCATGCAAAATCCCATGGTCGCATAGTTGGATTCAGCAGAAATTATACAGCCTACCACACCGACATACACGCAAGAGGCAGTTATCACTAGGGAGCCTCAGCAGGGAAATGGACAGCCAAGACAGCAGTTAGTACAAGGTGCTCGTATCTTCCAAGGTTGCATAACTATATAAGGACACTTACAGTCATTCCGGTTATGGGAAGCTTCATTAACCCTTTTGATGTTGAGAACAAGGATGTCCTGTACTGCATGTCCTCAGGTGTACCAGCTTTCTGTCTTGTCTTGTCTTGTCTTGTCCTGTCTTATCCTATCTTATCTTATCCTATCTTATCTTACTATCTATATATCTATCTATATATCTATATATCTATATATCTATATATCTCTATATCTATCTATCTATCTATCTATCTATCTATCTATCTATCTATCTATCTATCTATCTATCTATCTATCTATCTATCTATCTATCTATCTATCTATCTATCTATCTATATCCTGTAGTCTTGCTGACTCTTTGGGCACCACTGTAACGCACGCAGACTTGCCCACAGTCGTACGCACAGACTCTCACGCAACAGACACATACACCGCCACTGACTCAGACGGGGGCATTCATGCAGTAAAACTCAACACACGGGCTCCTTTCTAAAGTGACTTTTATACAAGATAAATATACGAAAAAAACGCTCACAACTATCAAGCTATATACATCACTCCTTTCCCCACACCCAGCATCCACATCACATACACATCACACACTATCTCGGCCAGGCTAGGCTTTAGTTTCACACTGTCTCCAACCTGTTTGATGTTATTGCCTGGTTACGTTGGTCCTTCTCACGTCTAGGCGTGAAAGTCCTTCGTTGTACGCTTCTTCCTGCCGTCCTGTCTCTTTGGCACGGACGTCCTCGTACTCGTACTGTAGTGCAGTTCTCGCTTTGACTCGGGTGTCTCGGTCCCGGTCGCTTCACTCCCTGAGTGACGAGCTGGAGGGGTGATGACCTCACGTTAGGTCTGGTGACTCGACGTCTTGGCGTCCGTCGCTCCCTCTTTACAAGCACTCTGAATACGACAACAAAAGTCCCAACGTAACACTTGCTAAACACACAACATATTGGATCAATGAGAAACGTCACGTAACCTGGCTGATACAAATAGCTCACACGTTCATTCACACACACACACGTGCTTCATAAACTGTCTACTTCCGTAACACCCCTATATCTCACTATCTTGAAACAGACTATAGCCTAACACTCTTGCTATACACTACTCTATACACTGGAAAAGACTATGCTTAACCATCCACGTACTATCTTCATAGCGGCTTAGACATACACACCTCACATTCCTTTAGTTATCTATCTATGAATTCTAAACCAACATAACTAAACCAAACCGGCCAACACTATACAAGCAAATTACTCTTAGCAACGCATACTGTCTTTAACTAAGCAACTATCAATACTACATATATAGAAACATACCTGAATTCTTTTCTTCAGAGTCTTGGAATACGGGCTAGGTATCTCAAAGACATCCGTCCAAACTGACGATAAGCCACGTACTAATATATTCCTGCTCTGACAGACACAGCTTTTGCCTAGAACTCACTAAACAGAACTCACCAAAACTCCGTGCTATCCATGTCTTAAGATTTCACGTGGAGCCTCATGCCACCCGGACTATCGGCACAAACAAACCGTTAACAAAAACCGTACCGTACTAATCCTAATGTATGAGCACTATGCACGAGCATAGAGCTTCATCACAATTCCACCTTCCTCGGGAAAAAAAGAAACGACCGAGTTTCTTTTTAAGACTACTCGACGTACACTATCACAAACCAAGACTAACTTTGACTATCTAGAATACAAGAAGGGACTAACTGTCTAGAACACAAAGCAAAAATAGAACAGCCTTAAGCCTCAACGTACACTCTCGGATCGCACAGCGAAAGCTAAAACAGAACTAACGCGCTAAAAATCTCCAGAAATGAAAGCGATCCAACGACTGCCCACACACAATCCACACAATCGCGAGACTCAAATCTCCGATCTACCTACATATTATTGGGTGCTGAGACGCATTTCTGTCCGCAACAGAAGTATGCCGTCTCAGACCAACCCGACTATTGGGCCAAGCCCGCTGACCGATCCCCTGATTCTGGACGGAAATAACACGATCTCTCTGCTCACGAGCACGCTTGCTCTGAGCTCTCGTTGCGACTGATGCGACTGCACCGCTAGAAACGTGAGCTCGCCGTTTCATCACCCTGACTCTACCGATGGCTGGCTGCACATCCTTCATGTTACCCACAACTAAATCCACTACTGGCTCGTCGATGACACAAGACATCAGACTACCTGTGAAAAACTCCGTGTCAACCTCTATCTTAGCCAACGGAAAAATTTCTACGTTCCCTCCGAACGAAACTACTCTCTGTGTCTCCCCTGTGTACTGATCCTCCCTCCCTAGACTACGTTTGACCCCCGCGGTCGTTGTACCGGAGTCACGGAGAACAGAAGCAAGACATCCGTTTACAACCCCGTCCACCAGCGGTAGGCAACCATCACCGTCAGCTGAACACCCTGCGCCCAGCTGTGGTACCTCCCCGACTGGGACCGCAAAACTGACCATGTGAGTGGGTTGCTCCGCCCCCTCCACCATACCAGAACTATTAGGACACTGATCAGCCAGATGGCCGTACCCCTGACAGGTGAAACACTGAGCCCTTGCACTACTGCTAGGACAGTCACGACTAAAATGACCGTATGCATGACACGCAAAACACTGGGTGTCCGAATTCGCCATACGACCACGACCATACCCACGACCAGATGTTTCTCCTCGTGCGTACGGATCGCGACCGCCATTTTGCTGATACCTCGATTACCGCGTCGGAAACGCAAAGTACCTCTACCGTTAACCAGCTGGGCTCCACGTAAGGTATTGATGCCCCTGTAACCCCCAGTCGTGTTAGCAGCGACCAACCCGACTGGTGGTGTCTCGGGCCTACGCGCGAGGTTTTTCGTAGGATGCGCCATCCGAAAAGCCTCCGCGTTCTGTACTAACTCTTCCGTAGTCTTGGGGTTACGCTCCCTCAAGAATACCGCTAGATCCTTGGAAACGCTACCAAAGAACTGTTCAGCCAACATGAGATCGAACAATGCTTCGTACGTGTGGTCGATCTTTGACAGTTTGACCCAACGTACGAGCAAATGGGACAATCGTTTGCCAAACGACACGAACGATTCCCCTGTCTCTGGCCGACAAGCTCTCAAGCGTTCTCTAAAACTCTCCGCATTACACTGAAACTGCTGTAAGAGACACTCCTTCAAAGTCTCGTAATCTATGTTCCCCGAAACGTTCAAGCTATGGTAAAGACTCAAGGCCTGACCCTCAAGCACAGACGAAAGCAAAACGGGCCAGTTGGCAGGTGGCCAACTCAACGCCTGCGCATGAGACTCGAAACGACACAAAAAAGCGTCAATAGAGTCCACGGACTCTTTAAACATCGGCAGTCTAGGAAAATTCCGTATTCCCCGGCCTACTGAATCATTATCTGCTCTAGACCCCGCATCCCGAGCTAACTGTAGTTGTACCTCCCTATCTTTCTCTCGCTGGTACTCTAATTCTCTCTCTCTCAACGCATGTTCCCTCTCGTCCTTCTCTCTCTGAAACGCTAGAGACTTCTCGTCTTTCTCTCTCTGAAACGCCGTCTCTTCTCTCTGTACTTCTAACTCTTTCTCCTTTAAGACTCTTTCTTTCTCTTCTGTCTCTCTCTCTGAGCTTCTCTTTCTCCTTTAAGACTCTTTCTTTCTCTTCTCTCTCTCTCTGAGCTTCTAACTCTGTTTCCTTTAAGACTCTTTCTTTCTCTTCTCTCTCTCTCTCTCTCTCTCTCTCTCTCTCTCTCTCTCTCTCTCTCTCTCTCTCTCTCTCTCTCTCTCTCTCTCTCTCTCTCTGTACTTCTCTTTGTCTCGCCCTATCCTCCCTATCCCTACATTTCTCGACATAATCAAAAGGTTTCTCGTCCTTAAGACCTAGCCTTTCGCCTTGCTTAATATAAGCCTCTACCGGGTCCGACTCCATACTTACAGTAACAACTCCCAAAAATGTGAAAACGTAAAAATACAAATCACAACCAAATCAACGGCAAAAACTTAAAATGCAAACTCACAACAATATCAACTACCTACGTAGAAACAGTGACCTACTTTGACTTCCAGATGGACCGAAAAATAAGAACGATAGAAAGAAGAGCAAGGAAAAAGAATACTACCTATACAAAAGGAAGAAACAAGAACTAGCTCCTCGTAAGATCCAGAAAACTACAGAAACAAAGGATCTTACCCCATAGAATCGGAGAGGGGAATCTAACACATCAACATGCACATAACAATCCTACTCTAAAATATATACCGCTAAAACAGGGTCACCACTGTAACGCACGCAGACTTGCCCACAGTCGTACGCACAGACTCTCACGGAACAGACGCATACACCGCCACTGACTCAGACGGGCGCATTCATGCGGTAAAACTCAACACACGGGCTCCCTTTCTAAAGTGACTTTTATACCAGATAAATATACGAAAAAAACGCTCACAACTATCAAGCTATATACATCACTCTTTTCCCCACACCCAGCATCCACATCACATACACATCACACACTATCTCGGCCAGGCTAGGCTTTAGTTTCAGACTGTCTCCAACCTGTTTGATGTTTTGCCTGGTTACGTTGGTCCTTCTCACGTCTAGGCGTGAAAGTCCTTAGTTGTACGCTTCTTTCTGCCGTCCTGTCTCTTTGGCACGGACGTCCTCGTACTCGTACTGTAGTGCAGGTCTCGCTTTGACTCGGGTGTCTCGGTCCCGGTCGCTTCACTCCCTGAGTGACGAGCTGGAGGGGTGATGACCTCACGTTAGGTCTGGTGACTCGACGTCTCGGCGTCCGTCGCTCCCTCTTTACAAGCACTCTGAATACGACAACAAAAGTCCCAACGTAACACTTGCTAAACACACAACATATTGGATCAATGAGAAACGTCACGTAACCTGGCTGATACAAATAACTCACACGTTCATTCACACACGCACACACACACGTGATTCATAAACTGTCTACTTCCGTAACACCCCCATATCTCTGTCACTATCTTGAAACAGACTATAGCCTAACACTCTTGCTATACACTACTCTAAACACTGGAAAAGACTATGCTTAACCATCCACGTACTATCTTCATAGCGGCTTAGACATACACACCTCACATTCCTTTAGTTATCTATCTCGGTAAACAACTGTATACAAAAACCACCGGTTACTTCACTGAATTCTAAACCAACATAACTAAACCAAACCGGCCAACACTATACAAGCAAATTACTCTTAGCAACGCATACTGTCTTTAACTAAGCAACTATCAATACTACATATATAGAAACATACCTGAATTCTAGGCTTCAGAGTCTTGGAATACGGGCTAGGTATCTCAAACACATCCGTCCAAACTGACAATAAGCCCCGTACTAATATATTCCTGCTCTGACAGACACAGCTTTTGCCTAGAACTCACTAAACAGAACTCACCAAAACTCCGTGCTAACCATGTATTACAGATATCACGTGGAGCCTCATGCCACCCGGAATATCGGCACAAACAAACCGTTAACAAAAACCGTACCGTACTAATCCTAATGTATGAGCACTATACACGAGCACAGAGCTTCATCACACCACCAATGACTTGACAACCAGCTCCCTCCATTCCTCTCTGTTATCTGCCATTCTTAGCGTATCGCCCAGCTTAAGTCCTGTCCACTCTGAGATATTGTCCTCCCATCTTTTCCTCTGTCTTCCTCTCCTTCGTCCTCCTTGCACAGTGCCTTGCAAGATTGTTTTGGCAAGCCCCGCTGAACGCGTGACATGCTCATACCATTTCAGTTTGCGTTTTTGTTCACAATGGCTAATAGGTCTTCATAGAGCCCAATGGCTTGCCTGATTCTGCTTCCCACTTCCTCGTTCGTGATGTGATCTCTGTATGAAATGCCAAGCAGCCTTCGAAAACATCTCATTTCAGTGGCTTGAATCTGCCTTTCAAGGTCTGCTGTGAGGGTCCATGACTCGCAGGAATACAAGAACACTGAGGTGACTAAGGATGCATCAGTCTGATCTTGGAGCAGAGTGTGAGGTTTCATCTCATTTCATTGGCTTATATCCTCCTTACAAGGTCTGCTGTGAGGGTCCATGACTCACAGGCATACAAGAACACTGAGATGACTACGGACCGCATCAGTCTGATCTTGGAGCAGAGTGTGATGTTTCGTCCTTCCATATGGTCTTCAGTCTTGTCAGTGCTGTTGTTGTCTGTGCAATCCTGGACAGTATTTTTGGTTTTGACCCCTCATCTGTCACAATGGCTCCTAAGTATTTAAATTTATTAACTGTTCCCAGTTTTTCGCTTCCAATCATGACGTCAGTGGCAATGCCACTAGTGTTATTGGTCATCAGTTTGGTCTTCTGTGCACTGATTTAAATCCCATACGCAATCGCAGCACTGTCCAGTGTTTCCTTCTCTGTTTCTGCAAAGCCATCAATGTCGTCCGCAAAGCGCAAGTTCATGATTGTTCTGCCTCCATTACTGACAGTTACTTCATGGTCTTTTAGAGCCTCTGTCTTGATTCTTTTCAGGAAGATGTTGAAAAGAGTAGGTGAGAGCAAGCAGCCTTGTCTGACTCTGTAACGCACGCAGACTTGCCCACAGTCGCACGTACAGACTCTCACGCAACAGACGCATACACCGCCACTGACTCAGACGGGCGCATTCATGCGGTAAAACTCAACACACGGGCTCCCTTTCTAAAGTAACTTTTATAAAAGATAAATATACGAAAAAAACGCTCACAACTGTCAAGCTATATACATCACTCCTTTCCCCACACCCAGCATCCACATCACATACACATCACACACTATCTCGGCCAGGCTAGGCTTTAGTTTCACACTGTCTCCAACCTGTTTGATTTTATTGCCTGGTTACGTTGGTCCTTCTCACGTCTAGGCTTGAAAGTCCTTCGTTGTACGCTTCTTCCTGCCGTCCTGTCTCTTTGGCACGGACGTCCTCGTACTCGTACTGTAGCGCAGTTCTCGCTTTGACTCGGGTGTCTCGGTCCCGGTCGCTTCACTCCCTGAGTGACGAGCTGGAGGGGTGATGACCTCACGTTAGGTCTGGTGATTCGACGTCTCGGCGTCCGTCGCTCCCTCTTTACAAGCACTCTGAATACAACAAAAGTCCCAACGTAACACTTGCTAAACACACAACATATTGGATCAATGAGAAACGTCACGTAACCTGGCTGATACAAATAACTCACACGTTCATTCACGCACACACACACGTGCTTCATAAACTGTCTACTTCCGCAACACCCCCATATCTCTGTCACTATCTTGAAACAGACTATAGCCTAACACTCTTGCTATACACTACTCTATACACTGGAAAAGACTATGCTTAACCAACCGCGTACCACCTTCATAGCGATTTAAGCATACACACCTTACATTCCTTTAGTCATCCATCTCGGTAAATAACTGTATACCAAAAACACCGGTTACTTCACTGAATTCTAAACCAACATAACTGAACCAAACCAAACCAGTCAACACTATACAAGCAAATTACTCTTAGCAACGCATACTGTCTTTACCTAAGCAACTATCAATACTACATATATAGAAACATACCTGAATTCTAGGTTTCAGAGTCTTGGAATACGGGCTAGGTATCTCAAACACATCTGATTCCTCTGACAAGAAAGCCCGTATTAACGTATTTCTCCTCTGAAAGACTAAACGTTTGCCTAGAACTCACTATACAGAACTCACCAAAACTCCGTGCTAACCATGTCTTACAGATTTCACGTGGAGCCTCATGCCACCCGGACTATCGGCACAAACAAACCGTTAACAAAAACCGTACCGTACTAACCCTAATGTATGAGCACTATGCACGAGCATAGAGCTTCATCACAATTCCACCTTCCTCGGGAAAAAAGAAACGACCGAGTTTCCTTTTAAGACTACTCGACGTACACTATCACAAACCAAGACTAACGTTGACTATCTAGAATACAAGGGACTAACTGTCTAGAACACAAAGCAAAAATAGAACAGCCTTAAGCCTCAACGTACACTCTCGGATCGCAAAGCGAAAGCTAAAACAGAACTTACGCGCTAAAAACCTCCAGAAATGAAAACAATCCAACGACTGCCCACACACAATACACACAATTGCGAGACTCCAATCTCCGACCGACCTACCTACACAATGGGTGCTGAGCGGCATTTCTGTCCGAAACAGAAGTATGCCGTCTCAGACCAGCCCGACTATTGGGCCACACCCGCTGACCGACTTCCTGACTCTAGACGGAAATAACACGATTTCTCTGCTCACGAGCTCGCTTGCTCTGAGCTCTCGTAGCGACTGCACTTCTAGGAACATGAGCTCGCTTAATCGCTCCAACTTTAGCGATGACTGGCTGCACACCCTTCATGTTACCCTTAACTAAATCAACTACTGGCTCGTCGATGACACACAAAACCAGATCACCTGTGAAAAACTCCGTGTCAATCTTTATTTTAGCTAACTGAAAAACTTCTATCTTGCCTCCAAACGAAACTACTTTCTGTGTCTCCCCTGTGAACTGATCTTCCCTAACTAGACTACGTCTGACCCCCGCGGTCGTTATACCGGAATCACGGAGAACAGAAGCGAGACATCCGTTTACAACCCCGTCTACCAGCGGTAGGCAACCACCTCTGTCATCTGAACACACTGCGACCAGCTGTGGTTCCTCCCCGACTGGGACCGCAACACTGGCTACGTGAATGAGCTGCACGGCCCCCTCCACCATACCAGGACTGTTAGGACATTGATGAGCCAGATGGCCGTACCCCTGACAGGTGAAACGCTGAGTCCCTGAACTACTGCTAGGACAGTCACGACTAAAATGACCGTATGCATGACACGCAAAACACTGAGTGTCTGAATTCGCCATACGACCACGACCATACCCACGACCAGCTGTTTCTCCTCGTGCGTACGGATCGCGACCGCCATTGCTGATACCTCAATCACCGCGTCGGAAACGCAAAGTACCTCTACCGTTAACCAGCTGGGCTCCACGTAAAGTATTGACGCCCCGGTAACCCCCAGTCGTGTTAGCAGCGACCAACCCGACTGGCGGTGTCTCGGTCCTACCCGCGAGGTTTTTCGTAGGATACGGCATCCGAAAGCCTCCGCGTTCTGTACTAACTCGTCCGTAGTCTTGAGGTTACGCTCCCTCAAGAATACCGCTAGATCCTTGGAAGCGCTACCAAAGAACTGTTCAGCCAACATGAGATCGAACAATGCTTCGTACGTGTGGTCAATCTTTGACAATTCGACCCAACGTACGAGCAAATGGGACAACCGTTTGCCAAAAGACACAAACGATTCCCCTGTCTCTGGCCGACAAGCTCTCAAGCGTTCTCTAAAACCCTCCGCATTACACTGAAACTGCTGTAAGAGACACTCCTTCAAAGTCTCGTAATCTATGTTCCCCGAAACGTTCAAGCTATGGTAAAGACTCAAGGCCTGACCCTCAAGCACAGACGAAAGTAAAACGGGCCAGTTGGCAGGAGGCCAACTCAACGCCTGCGCATGAGACTCGAAACCACACAAAAAAAGCGTCAATAGAGTCCACGGACTCTTTAAACATCGGCAGTCTAGGAAAATTCCGTATGCCCCAGCCTACCGAATCACTATCTGAAGTTCTAGACCCCGAATCTCGAGCTAACTGTAGTTGTACCTCTCTCTCTTTCTCTTAACGCATGTTCCCTCTCGTCCTTCTCTCTCTGAAACGCTAGAGACTTCTCGTCTTTCTCTCTCTGAAACGCTCTCTCTTCGCTTTCTCTCTCTCTCTCTGTACTTCTAATTCCTTCTCCTTTAAGATCCTTTCTTTCTCTTCTCTCACTCTGAGCTTCTAACTCTTTATCCGTTGTCTCTCTCTCTCTCTCTCTCTCTCTCTCTCTCTCTCTCTCTCTCTCTCTCTCTCTCTCTCTCTCTGTACTTCTAACTCTTTCTCCTTTAATGCTTTCTGAACTTCCAGTTCCTCTTTCTTAAGCACTCTCTCTTCTCTTTCTCTCTGAGCATGTAACTCTTTCTCCTTTAAGGGTTTCTGAACTTCTCTTTCTCTCGCCCTATCCTCCCTATCTTTACATTTCTCCACATAGTCAAAAGGTTTCTCATCTTTCAGCCCTAACCTCTCACCTTGTTTAATATAAGCCTCTACCGGGTCTACCTCCATACTTACAACTCCCAAAAATATGAAAGGTAAAAATACAAATCACACCCCAATCACGGCAAGACTTAAAAATAAAAACTCACAACATTACCAACAACCTAACACGCACCTAGCAATACAGAAACTTTAAGTCCACTACCCAACTATCGCCCGCACTACTCGAAAATACCGCTAAAACAGGGGCACCACTGTAACGCACGCAGACTTGCCCACAGTCGCACGTACAGACTCTCACGCAACAGACGCATACACCGCCACTGACTCAGACGGGCGCATTCATGCGGTAAAACTCAACACACGGGCTCCCTTTCTAAAGTGACTTTTATACAAGATAAATATACGAAAAAAACGCTCACAACTGTCAAGCTATATACATCACTCCTTTCCCCACACCCAGCATCCACATCACATACACATCACACACTATCTCGGCCAGGCTAGGCTTTAGTTTCACACTGTCTCCAACCTGTTTGATGTTATTGCCTGGGTTCATTGGTCCTTCTTACGTCTAGGCGTGAAAGTCCTTCGTTGTACGCTTATTCCTGCCGTCCTGTCTCTTTGGCACGGACGTCCTCGTACTCGTACTGTAGCGCAGTTCTCGCTTTGACTCGGGTGTCTCGGTCCCGGTCGCTTCACTCCCTGAGTGACGAGCTGGAGGGGTGATGACCTCACGTTAGGTCTGGTGACTCGACGTCTCGGCGTCCGTCGCTCCCTCTTTACAAGCACTCTGAATACGACAACAAAAGTCCCAACGTAACACTTGCTAAACACACAACATATTGGATCAATGAGAAACGTCACGTAACCTGGCTGATACAAATAACTCACACGTGCATTCACACACACACACGTGCTTCATAAACTGTCTACTTCCGTAACACCCCCATATCTCTGTCACTATCATGAAACAGACTATAGCCTAACACTCTTGCTATACACTACTCTATACACTGGAAAAGACGATGCTTAACCAACCGCTTACCACCTTCATAGCGACTTAAGCATACACACCTTACATTCCTTTAGTTATCCATCTCGGTAAATAACTGTATATCAAAACCACCGGTTACTTCACTGAATTCTAAACCAACATAACTGAACCAAACCAAACCGGCCAACACTATACAAGCAAATTACTCTTAGCAACGCATACTGTCTTT
Organism: Semisulcospira habei; assembly: GCA_036245525.1. Taxonomy (NCBI): domain Eukaryota; kingdom Metazoa; phylum Mollusca; class Gastropoda; family Semisulcospiridae; genus Semisulcospira; species Semisulcospira habei. The sequence continues at coordinate 43,273,229 of BTPG01000002.1, read as the reverse complement.
AACTAAGCAACTATCAATACTACATATATAGAAACATACCTGAATTCTAGGTTTCAGAGTCTTAGAATACGGGCTAGGTATCTCAAACACATCTGATTCCTCTGACAAGAAAGCCCGTATTAACGTATTTCTGCTCTGACAGACTAAACTGTGCCTAGAACTCACTATACATAACTCACCAAAACTCCGTGCTAACCATGTCTTACAGATTTCACGTGGAGCCTCATGCCACCTGGAATATCGGCACAAACAAACCGTTAACAAAAACCGTACCGTACTAACCCTAATGTATGAGCACTATGCACGAGCATAGAGCTTCATCACAGACTCCGACTGTAGTCCTAAACCAGTTTCCTATTTTGCCGTTGAAGCAGACTATGCAAGTGGCCTTGTTGTAAAGGTTTTCTATGACTTTGATCAGGTTGGCATGTATAGCTTCATGGTGGACCAAATGGCTGCATGCCACACCCTGTCAAACGCTTCCTTAAATTCCACAAAGACATGATAGAGGTCTTGCTGGTTCTGGAGGTACCTCTCACATAGAACTCTCAGGTTGAAGATCTGCTCAGTTGTGCTGCGCCCTGGTCTGAAGCCTGCCTGTCCCTCAGCTATGATTTCCTCTGCCTGTGGCTTCAACTTGTTCAATAGGATCTTTAACATGACTTTTCTTGGGTGGCATATAAGACCGATAGTGCGATAATTCTGACACTGATGTAAGTTGCCTTTTTTGAGAGTTATTATAAGTGATTGGGTTCATGGTGTGAGCCAATCCCCTGACTGCCAGATCTTATTGCAGATTGTTAGTAAAGTGCTTATCATGTTTTCTCCCCCTTCTTGGACTAGCTCTGCAGTGATGTTGTCTGCTCCTGCTGCCTTCTCTTTCTTCAGCGACTTCACTGCAGCCTCTACTTCTTCTCGGAGGATGGCATAGTTGCCATTGTTGGTCACGGGTGGGTTGACAAGTATGCCTGGGTCCCCTGTAGCTCGGTGGTTGTACAAATCTGAGCAGTACTTTGTCCATCTCTTCAGTATGTGACCGCCGTGAGATGGCCTTAGTCGCCTTATCGGCGTTAAACACCAATAATCAATCAATCAATCTTCAGTATGCCTTGGTCTTCCGTAAGACAGTTCACTTCACTATCTTGAATGATCGAGGAGCGTCCTTGTTTTACACTGGTCAGGTCTTTTACCAGCTGGTATGCTTTTTTGCTATTATTTTTGTTCAGATGTTCTTCTACATTTTTACACTGACCTTCAATCCACTTATTCTTTGCCTTTTTCGTGCTTTTCTTGATATCCTGGTTAATTTCCCTGTATTATTTAGCTCCTTCTCCGATTTCCTTTTGTTTAATTGTCGACACTTGTCACATAGAACAAAGATGTCAGCTGTAACCCAAGGTTTCTTTGCTTGTCGGTGTTTGCCAAGGATCTCACTGGCTGTTTGGGTTACAGCAGTGTTAAATGTGTCAATCAGTGTGTCCACGTCCGTGTCTTCTGCACCTGGAAGCATACCAGCATGTACCAGCATCACAGGACAAAGAATATCTGCACACAGATGATGCTGGAGAGGGACCTATGGGCACCTTCATGCAGGAACAGTAGCTTGACAAAAAGCTTTAATGCAACAATCAAGAATCTGATCCCCAAGACATTTGCCAAAGCCGTCAAGAGGGCAGCAGCCACGGGGCAGTCAAATGGAAACATGTCATGGCAAAGAGAAATGTCTTTGGTCAGCTTGTTCTTCTTGCAGTTGATCATAACATCAGCCTGGAGAGAGTGTTGTGTTTTCAGGTAGGTCCAGTACCCTGGCCGCTTGTTACAGTCAATCATCACATCAGCCTGGCCACTTGTTACAGTCAATCATCACATCAGCCTGAAGAGAGTACTCAGTTTCCAGCTAGGTCCAGTACCCTGGCCACTTGTTACAGTCAATCATCACATCAGCCTGGTCACTTGTTAAAGTCAATCATCACATCAGTCTGGTCACTTGTTACAGTCAATCATCATATCAGCCTGGAGAGAGTACTCAGTTTCCAGCTAGGTCCAGTTCCCTGGACACTTGCTGCGGGACATGTAGCACCTGCAAAGACTGATGTGTCAAAGCGTTACGCTATCTGGAGCTGCTTTGCTGACGACAGAGAAACCCAGTCAAAAACCGTATCATCGATGGCAATATTTTGTTCCATAAACAGACCCCCCCCCACCCCCACCCCACCCCCAAGCACACTTAAAGAACTGTCGGAAACTGATTGCCTGTTTGAGCAGCTTCCAAAGGAACCACGAGTAGACCGTGTAGCAGATTCCAACACCCACTTAAGGTGGAAGAGTGTTGAGAGAGTGAGGAGGGGTCCCACTTTCGTTCACGTGCTAAACCTCACGATTGTTTTCCTGGATAAAAATGTCAAACTGGGACATGAATAAACTTAAGTACACCAAGTTTCTGAAACGCTTCAGCAGCAACCATGTGCAGTTTTTCACAAGCTATGATGGCGTCAACATGAGTCTGCTGCCTCGTTGCAGGTTTTTTTTTGCGGGATACAGATGAAGAGAGAAAATGACCACAGTCTCATAATGAAACCAAGCGGACAAAACTACCCACTGCCGTCTCTTACCAGATACACATGGGCCGGAATATACAGATAGTAAATTGACGTTCAGTTGGATGGATGGTGAGATGTTGCCACAGGATGGCTGGACATGCCACAGGAACGTGCTGATGTATTGCTGGAAATGCCACAGGAACGTGCTGATGTATTACTGGACATGCCACAGGGACTTGCTGATGTATTGCTGGACATGCCACAGGGACTTGATGTATTGCTGGACATGCCACAGGGACTTGCTGATGTATTGCTGGACATGCCACAGAGACTTGCTGATGTATTGCTGGACATGCCACAGGAACTTGCTGATGTATTGGACATGCCACAGGGACGTGCTGATGTATTGCTGGACATGTCACAGAAACTTGCTGATGTGTTGCTGGACATGCGAGAAAGAACAGAAGTGGATGGGTCCCCGGAAGAGGTACTCTGAGAGGAAGTTCCAGAAGCGTTGAATCTCACATATATTGTATTTACTGATGAATGACCTCTGTGAACACTGTAGCTGTACATCGTGACAGTTACTGGACAGCGCCTTCTAGACATGTGTGATGACAGAGAGGCTGAGCTTGCAGTGGCAAAAGAATATTTTGGGACTTTTCTCTTTCTTTTCCAGTGATGGTTGCAGCGAGTTAGAATTGTAATCATCAGTTTGCTTAAAACAAATGACTAAAAAAATAGTTTATCTCAAATGACGATTGAATATAGTAAGGGTTTGGGGAGGTGTTAATGCGTGTTTCTCAGGCAGACGCCTTAAGGGGGTATATAATATATAGTTTTACAGCACATATCTTTTGAACATGTTAATAACATATATGTGGTGGAGATAAACGGCGACGTGTTGTATTGTACTGCTGGGTATTTCTTGTCAGGAAAAAGGAAGGGAATTGGGAGCGAGTTGGAGTCGATGGTTAGCTCTGAGTTTAACGTCCACTGCGCCGTGGTGATAATGGACAGCCATCATTCTCACAACGTGCGCAGACGACAGTCATGCCTCGCCTGCGTCAGACTGTCCATGCTTAACCCATTCATCCATGACGCACTACAGCCGGAGATGGGTCGACCATGATAATACAAGGGTAGTGCCAGATTAGCTTAGCGCCTTCTGGCGCCACGCTAATCTGGAACTATCCTTGAATTGTCATGGTCGATCCATCTCCTGCAACAGGTGCATAGTCGTTAGATGACGCCTCCAACATTTGGGCAATTCGTGCGTCGGGCTGAATAAGTTAAGAAGTTCTGTATCGTAGGTGTTAGCCACAGGCAATGGATGATCTTTGATAACTGGTCACCTCTTAACACCGCGAGTAGGAAATAGCACCAAGGTAGGTCCCGTCTGAGAATCCAGCGTGCAGTCGAGTCGCGTTATTTAGATTCTCCTACACTAAACTACACAGAGCACACTGAAATCCCACTTGCAAGATCGCCAGGACGTATTGTTTTCCATTATCATCAGCAGCTTTCTTAGCCATCATACAAAATAACCCCGCGTTTTCCATCATCATCAGCAGCTTTCTTAGCCATCATACACAATAACTCCGCCTTTTCCATTAAAAAATATCATCAGCAGCTTTCTTAGCCATCATACACAATAACTCCGCCTTTTCCATTAAAAAATATCATCAGCAGCTTTCTTAGCCATCATACACAATAACCCCGCCTTTTCCATTATCATCAGCAGCTTTCTTAGCCATCATACACAATAACCCCGCGTTTTCCATGATCATCATCAGCTTTCTTAGCCATCATACAAAACAACCCCGCGTTTTCCATGATCATCAGCAGCTTTCTTAGCCATCATGCACAATAACCCCGCATTTTCCACCACAATTCCAGTCTAACGGTCTGTCTTGTCTTCATCCGTCTCACTGTCATCTCGCCCCATCACCACGTGCTTAATCAGCCGTCAGTGACACATGAAGGCAGCCGCTTTATCTATTAACATTTAGGGCAAATAACTGATGCAAAGTCCTGCTACTGCGACCGTGAAATGTCTGTTTGGGGAGGTTGTGAAACAGGTGATTGAAACAAATGGCATCATCTCCACAAAGTGCGTAGGACCCTGGCTCAGTCGAGTTCTTAGTAGCCTCTAGACTCGGGAAAGGACTCGCTGAGATCATAACAAGACATTCTCAACATCTTTATGTATAGTAATACGTCCACCTTAACAGTGACATATTGGATACTCGGAAAGTACATTGCTAAAGTCACATACCGTCCATCCGCCGCCGTCCGTGTCCTGGTCACAGTAGACTTGCACAAGCTTTAGGCCGATAGTCAGAGTCCGCACTCCAGACAGCGGGTAACGTTCCCTTGATGCCTTGCATGAGGCTTGAAGCAGGGACAGAAAAAGAACAGGGAACATGAACATCCAAATAAGTCAAACGGAAGTGACCTCTTAGCTCAGTGCCAGATGACGTAGGCAGAGTGTCACGGTGTAACGTAAGACAGCGTGCAGATTACGTGTGGCAGAGTGTCACGGTGTAACGTGAGAGAGCGTGCAGATGACGTGTGTCAGAGTATCACGGTGTAACGTGAGAGAGCGTGCAGATGACGTGGGTCAGAGTATCACGGTGTAACGTGAGAGAGCGTGCAGATGACGTGGGTCAGAGTATCACGGTGTAACGTGAGAGAGCGTGCAGATGACGTGTGTCAGAGTATCACGGTGTAACGTGAGAGAGCGTGCAGATGACGTGGGTCAGAGTATCACGGTGTAACGTGAGAGAGCGTGCAGATGACGTGGGTCAGAGTATCACGGTCTAACGGGAGATGCAGAACCGTATTCATCATTAACCCCTTCACTGCCGGTGGACGCGGACTGTGTTATTAAAACCGTAACCCTGGCAACACTGTTCTTGCATAAATAGAAAGATGGCCGAAAATTATGCATGTGCTGTGATTTTGATTTCCGTGTGCATATCTGGCAACACTGTTCTTGCATAAATAGAAAGATGGCCGAAAATTATGTAGATCTACCTGGTGACTTTGAGATGGGGCTGGTCTGAGCACGTTCCGTAGCATGCGAATAACGAACAAAGGCGGGCACACATCAGACTCTGACAGTGAATTAACACGAAAAAAATCCCGTCATGCCTATATCGCTGCGCTATCCGCGCTGTAGAACTTACATATGGCAGGACGCGCCGCGCGCGCGCGCGCGCGCGTGCGTGTGTGTGTGTGTGTGTGTGTACACAAAAGCCCTATAATGGGTGACTGTCTTTACCATCCTTATGGAAAATGGGTGTGTATAAAATTCTGGGTGCCTGTAACGCACGCAGACTTGCCCACAGTCGTACGCACAGACTCTCACGCAACAGACGCATACACCGCCACTGACTCAGACGGGCGCATTCATGCGGTAAAACTCAACACACGGGCTCCCTTTCTAAAGTGACTTTTATACAAGATAAATATACGAAAAAAAAAACGCTCACAACTATCAAGCTATATACATCACTCCTTTCCCCACACCCAGCATCCACATCACATACACATTACACACTATCTCGGCCAGGCTAGGCTTTAGTTTCACACTGTCTCCAACCTGTTTGATGTTATTGCCTGGTTACGTTGGTCCTTCTTAAGTCTAGGCGTGAAAGTCCTTCGTTGTACGCTTCTTCCTGCCGTCCTGTCTCTTTGGCACGGACGTCCTCGTACTCGTACTGTAGCGCAGTTCTCGCTTTGACTCGGGTGTCTCGGTCCCGGTCGCTTCACTCCCTGAGTGACGAGCTGGAGGGGTGATGACCTCACGTTAGGTCTGGTGACTCGACGTCTCGGCGTCCGTCGCTCCCTCTTTACAAGCACCCTGAATACGACAACAAAAGTCCCAACGTAACACTTGCTAAACACACAACATATTGGATAAATGAGAAACGTCACGTAACCTGGCCGATACAAATAACTCACACGTTCATTCACACACACACACGTGCTTCATAAACTGTCCACTTCCGTAAGACCCCCATATCTCTGTCACTATCTTGAAACAGACTATAGCCTAACACTCTTGCTATACACTACTCTATACACTGGAAAAGACTATGCTTAACCAACCACGTACTATCTTCATAGCGGCTTAGACATACACACCTCACATTCCTTTAGTTATCTATCTCGGTAAACAACTGTAAACAAAAACACCGGTTACTTCACTGAATTCTAAACCAACATAACTAAACCAAACCGGTCAACACTATACAAGCAAATTACTCTTACCAGCGCATACTGTCTTTAACTAAGCAACTATCAATACTACATATATAGAAACATATCTGAATTCTAGGCTTCAGAGTCTTGGAATACGGGCTAGGTATCTCAAACACATCCGTCCAAGCTGACGATAAGCCCCGTACTGACGAAACTAGACCTCTGACAGACACAGCTTTTGCCTAGAACTCACTAAACAGAACTCACCAAAACTCCGTGCTAACCATGTCTTACAGATTTCACGTGGAGCCTCATGGCACCCGGACTATCAGCACAAACAAACCGTTAACAAAAACTGTACCGTATTTAATCTAATGTGTGAGCACTATGCACGAGCATAGAGCTTCATCACAATTCCCCCTTCCTCGGTAAAAAAAAAGAAACGACCGAGTTTCTTTTTAAGACTACTCGACGTACACTATCACAAACCAAGACTAACTTTGACTATCTAGAATACAAGAAAAAAAAATATTACAGCCTTAAGCCTCAACGCACACACTCGGATCGCACAGCGAAAGCTAAAACAGAACTTACGCGCTAAAAACCTCCAGAAATGCAAACGATCCAACGACTGCCCACCCTAATCCACACAATCGCGAGACTCCAATCTCCGATCTACCTACATATTATTGGGTGCTGAGCCGCATTTCGGTCCGCAACAGAAGTATGCCGTCTCCAGCCAACCCGACTATTGGGCCACACCCGCGACCGATCCCCTGATTCTGGACGGAAATAACACGATCTCTCTGTTCCCAACTACGCTTACTTCGAGCTCTCGTCGCCACTGATGCGACTACACTGCGATTAACCTGAGCTCGCTTAACCGTCTCGACTCTACTGATGACTGGCTGCACACCCTTCATGTTACCCAGAACTAAATCCACTACTGGCTCGTCGATGACACACGAAACCAGATCACCTGTGAAAACTTCGGTGTCAATCTCTATCTTAGCTAACTGAAAAACGTCTATCTTGCCTCCAAACGAAACTACTTTCTGTGTCTCCCCTGCGAACTGATCTTCCCTAACTAGACTACGTCTGACCCCCGCGGTCGTTGTACCGGAGTCACGGAGAACAGAAGCGAGACATCCGTTTACAACCCCGTCTACCAGCGGCAGGCAACCACCTCCGTCATCTGAACACACTGCGCCCAGCTGTGGTTCCTCCCCGACTGGGACCACAAAACTGGCTACGCGAGTGGGCTGCACCGCCCCCTCCACCATACCAGGGCTGTTAGGACATTGATGAGCCAGATGGCCGTACCCCTGACAGGTGAAACACTGAATCCCTGAACTACTGCTAGGACACTCGCGACTAAAATGACCGTATGCATGACACGCAAAACACTGGGTGTCCGAATTCGCAATACGACCACGACCATATCCACGACAAGATGTTTCTCCTCGTGTGTACGGATCGCTACCGCCATTGCTGTTACCTCGATCACCGCGTCGGAAACGCAAAGTACCTCTACCGTTAACCAGCTGGGCTCCACATAAAGTATTGACGCCCCGGTAACCCCCAGTCGTGTTAGCAGCGACCAACCCGACTGGCGGTGTCTCGGCCCTACGCGCGAGGTTTTTTCGTAGGATGCGCCATCCGAAAAGCCTCCGCGTTCTGTACTAACTCGTCCGTAGTCTTGAGGTTACGCTCCCTCAAAAATACCGCTAGATCCATGGAAACGCTACCAAAGAACTGTTCAGCCAACATGAGATCGAACAATGCTTCGTACGTGTGGTCGATCTTTGACAGTTCGACCCAACGTACGAGCAAATGGGACAACCGTTTGCCAAAAGACACAAACGATTCCCCTGTCTCTGGCCGACAAGCTCTCAAGCGTTCTCTAAAACCCTCCGCATTACACTGGAACTTCTGCAAGAGACACTCCTTCAACGTCTCGTAATCTACGTTCCCCGAAACGTTCAAGCTATGGAAAAGACTCAAGGCCTGACCTTCTAGCACAGACGAAAGCAAAACGGGCCAGTTGGCAGAAGGCCAACTCAACGCCTGCGCACGAGACTCGAAACGACATACAAAAAAGCGTCAATAGAGTCCACGGACTCTTTAAACATCGGCAGTCTAGGAAAATTCCGTATGCCCCGGCCTACTGAATCACTATCTGCTCTAGACCCCCCATCCCGAGCTAACTGTAGTTGCACCTCTCTATCCCTCTCCTTTTCTTCTCTCTGATAGTCTAGTTCCTTCTCTCTTAACGCATGTTCCCTCTCGTCATTCTCTCTCTGAAACGCTAGAGACTTCTAGTCTTTCTCTCTCTGAAACGCTCTCTCTTCTCTTTCTCTCTCTCTCTGTACTTCTAATTCCTTCTCCTTTAAGACCCTTTCTTTCTCTTCTCTCTCTCTCTGTACTTCTAACTCTTTCTCCTTTAACTCTAGTTCCTCTTTTTTAAGGACTCTTTCTCTCTCTTCTCTCTCTCTCTCTCTCTCTCTCTCTCTGAGCTTCTAACTCTTTCTCCTTTAAGATTCTTTCTTTCTCTTCTCTCTCTCTCTCTGTACTTCCCTTTCTCTCGCCCTATCATCCCTATCCATACATTTCTCGACATAATAAAAAAGTTTCTCATCTTTCAGCCCTAACCTCTCACCTTGTTTAATATAAGCCTCTACCGGATCCGACTCCATACTTACAGTAACAACTCCCAAAAATATGAAAATGTAAAAAATACAAATCACAACCAAATCAACGCCAAAAACTTAAAATGAAACTCACAACAATATCAACAACCTACGCAGAAAATAGTGACCTACTTGACGCCCAGATGGACCGAAAAATAAGAAAAATAGAAAGAAGAGCAAGGAAAAAGAATACTACCTATACAACAGGAAGAAACAAGAACTAGCTCCTCGTAAGATCCAGAAAACTACAGAAACAACGGATCTTACCCCCTAGAATCGGAGAGGGGAATCTAACACATCAACATGCACATAGCAACAAAATCCTACTCTAAAATATATACCGCTAAAACAGGGTCACCACTGTAACGCACGCAGACTTGCCCACAGTCGTACGCACAGACTCTCACGCAACAGACGCATACACCGCCACTGACTCAGACGGGCGCATTCATGCGGTAAAACTCAACACACGGGCTCCCTTTCTAAAGTGACTTTTATACAAGATAAATATACGAAAAACACGCTCACAACTATCAAGCTATATACATCACTCCTTTCCCCACACCCAGCATCCACATCACATACACATCACACACTATCTCGGCAAGGCTAGGCTTTAGTTTCACACTGTCTCCAACCTGTTTGATGTTATTGCCTGGTTACGTTGGTCCTTCTTAAGTCTAGGCGTGAAAGTCCTTCGTTGTACGCTTCTTCCTGCCGTCCTGTCTCTTTGGCACGGACGTCCTCGTACTCGTACTGTAGCGCAGTTCTCGCTTTGACTCGGGTGTCTCGGTCCCGGTCAGACTCACTCTGAGTGAAGAGCTGGAGGGGTGATGACCTCACGTTAGGTCTGGTGACTCGACGTCTCGGCGTCCGTCGCTCCCTCTTTACAAGCACTCTGAATACAACAAAAGTCCCAACGTAACACTTGCTAAACACACAACATATTGGATAAATGAGAAACGTCACGTAACCTGGCCGATACAAATAACTCACACGTTCATTCACACACACGTGCTTCATAAACTGTCTACTTCCGTAACACCCCCATATCTCTGTCACTATCTTGAAACCGACTATAGCCTAACACTCTTGCTATACACTTCTCTATGCACTGGAAAAGACTATGCTTAACCAACCACGTACTATCTTCATAGCGGCTTAGACATACAAACCTCACATTCCTTTAGTTCCTTTTTTAGTACATTTAAAAAGACTGAACTCCTTACACAGAAGAGCAGCGAAATTAATTTTACCTGATCCTACTTTGACAACGGATGATAAGATTTACAAAGCTGGACTTCTTTCTCTCAAAAAGCAGTTTGCATTCAACAAAGGTGTTCTCCTTTTTAAGATTCGGAATGACAACACTCCGGAATATCTAACCCAGCTGCTAGTCCGGTCACAGTCCCGTTATGGCGATACACAGAGCCTATATGTAGTACCCAAAACCAGAATAGACTTATTTAAAACCAGTCTAGCATTCTCGGGGGCGACTTTGTGGAATTCGCTTCCATCCCACACGAAGACCACTCCAGCGGTATCATGTTTCAAAAAAAGTCTTTTTGAACATTTATCTTCGCAGCCATAACTATCTTCAAGCTTTGCTTTCTATACATAGATATCATTGTTAGTAATGTACCCATTCTACTGCCGTGTATGTATAGTGCTGCGGTGTTGTTGCTTCCCCCCCCCCCTTACCATTGCTCCAACTCCCCCAACACACCGTAGGCGTTCGTCCTATACATGTATTAATGTAATGTAATTGTTGTGTTTTAGATGTAGCAACGGCAGATTTGAAAAATGGCATTGCCTCTGGCATTGTTAATATCTTTACCGTTGTAAAATAAAGATTCATTGATTCATTGATTCATTAGTTATCTATCTCGGTAAACAACTGTAAACAAAAACACCGGTTACTTCACTGAATTCTAAACCAACATAACTAAACCAAACCGGTCAACACTATACAAGCAAATTACTCTTACCAGCGCATACTGTCTTTAACTAAGCAACTATCAATACTACATATATAGAAACATACCTGAATTCTAGGCTTCAGAGTCTTGGAATAAGGGCTAGGTATCTCAAACACATCCGTCCAAGCTGACGATAAGCCCCGTACTGACGAAACTAGACCTCTGACAGACACAGCTTTTGCCTAGAACTCACTAAACAGAACTCACCAAAACTCCGTGCTAACCATGTCTTACAGATTTCACGTGGAGCCTCATGCCACCCGGACTATCGGCACAAACAAACCGTCAACAAAAACCGTACCGTATTTAATCTAATGTGTGAGCACTATGCACGAGCATAGAGCTTTATCACAGTGCCCAAGTCAGATACCCATTTTTTCTCAGGTTTTTTTTCTGCATTGTCTTGCTTTAAGAAGTTATAAAAAATAAAAAAAATCAGTTTTTCCCATTTCAAGGTTTTTACATTCACTTGTGTGCTTAAAAGACACTCTGCTAGTGTGTTTGAACTTGTCCCAGCAGTGTGTGTGTGTGTGTGTGTGTGTGTGTGTGTGTGTGTGTGTGTGTGTGTGTGTGTGTGTGTGTGCACAAAACCTGTAAAATGGGCGTGTGTGTGACATCACCCGTCTCATCTATAAATAACTTAACTTAAACCTGATTGGTTGACTGCGTCGGTGAGCCGAAGTGAAACGGAGAGATATGAAAGGTAGTGGAGAGGGGTGGGGGTGGGGGTGGGGGGGGTGGTATTGTATTTGTGTGAGGGAGTAAATTGTTTATGTTGCTGCAAAATGAGGTTTGTTATTTGAGGGTTTGCTTGTTTTGTAAAAAAAAAAAAAAAAAAAAAAAAAAAGATGTGTTGTGCTTCCGGGGTGATGTGGTGGGAGGTCATGTCTAGTGGCAAATTTGAGAGCAATGTATCTGTGCGCCAGTGACTAGGACAATGTATCTGTACGCGAGCAACTTGCTATGAAGTGAAGTGATGGTATGAGTGCGCAGTGTGAGATAGGGTGTGCGCTTCGGGGGACGCTGCTGTTGTCTTGTGTCCTGCCCGACCTTTTGGTTGAACCTGTTGCTTTGTTTGTAGGATTGTCAGTGGCATGAATGCTTTGGTTTTGGCTGCATCTCCTCTTCGATTGTATGCTCAAATTGATTGAATGCAAATGTCGTCACACAGTCAGCGTCTTTAGGTGCGTCGTCTGCTGCAGTCGGTCGTTTAGTGCAGTAAAAAGAGTGCAGGCTTGGATGGTCCATTTTCGGATGTAATGCTAGGTCAGAGAAAGAAACCTGATGTTGCCAAAAGGTGTAATAGTAAAGTATTATTTGTGTGAATGCTGTCCGTTTGAGGGAAGAACTGGAAAGTCGAGTGTTGAGCGAAGAGAGAAGGCGACAATGGGAAAAATATCCAGCACTATACGTTGGAATAGATGCATAACAGTTACGACACGCTTGTAAATTAAAACACTTTTAACATTAACAAATGTTGAGTTAAAAGAGGTTTTTAAACAGTTTTAATAAAAAAACTTTTGCCCGACACGCTTCTAAAAACAACAGTTTCTTAGTTTTAAACCTTGTACCGCGCCATAAACGCCGCGATTGCTTCTCAGTCTTATCTGTCCTATAGTGTGGAATGTGGGACTTGTCCAACTGGATCCATCTGGTGCACTCCAAATGTGTATTTGTGAGTGGTTTGACGTGCAACTCGGTGCGCGCCTCTGAAATGACCTACTGATTCCACTGATAATGAAAATCTTTCATTCATAAGAGAGCAATCAGCAGCTCTATAAAACAAAAGGGATGACCCCCCACCCCTTTCCCTCCCCCCTCTCACCTCCCCCCCCCCCAAACCCCCTCACAACCCCACCAAACAATCATAATAATAAAATCAACCACAGGTATGTTTAGTGAGGTATTTTGTTCACTGTTGTGTGTTGTGTCATTGTGCTTGACAAATTTAATGCAGGAAAAAAAAGGAATACACATTAAGTTGAAAAAAGAATGACAACAATCAAAATAAATGTGGAAAAGAAGCATCAAATATTCCGTGAACTTTACCTTATTACAGACGCCTAATTTTATTAAAATAGTCCATGCTAAAATGAATGATTTGAAGAGGACACTGTCACGTAACGGATGTGACATGTTGTTTTATTTTTTCGCCAAGTCGTTTTTTTTTTGTTGATAAATGTAGGTCGCCAACTTCTGTAAATAGCCTTAGTTTAGGGAAGTTAATAAATGTAGTGTGAGCGTAATCGTAAAGCCCGTGCAGCAAGCTTAGCAGTGAGCGAGTACAGCGGTTGCACGCTTTCGCCGAGTAGCTTTAACCGAACAGTGTTCAGGGTACAGTTAAACTGCAAGGTAGCAGAGGGATATTACAGTCAGTCAGCGGAGTTAGCTAGCGCAGCGAGAGTCTGGGTCAGGGTGCGGCCTCGTTTGGAGCCCTTGACAAGCTGTGTGAGGGTTGTGTTACCCTCCCTGCAAGACCACGGCCAGTGTTCCTGGGTGTGGGTGTCCAAGAGACTTGTGACCACGGCTGCTACTCAACAGAAGACCCCTCCGGTTCGTGTTCGTCTTGTTTGTCTCGTCCTGCCGGAGGACTCACCAGTGACAGGTAACTTGATTATTCATGCCATTTCTCTCAATTAGCTGCTGTGCTCTCGGGTGTGTGAATGTGTACATAGGTTCGGAAGGGTATGTTCGTCTAGTTTTTTAGTGATGTTTTAATCGAGTCTTTAACCATGTTTTTTAGGTTGGGTTGTAGTGTGGTGGGTGTCGGATTTAGTTGATGTTCGGCTGTCGCCGAGTGAGTATATTTAAAGGGCCATGTTGTCAAAATGAATTAAAGTGGGTATCCTTTCAAATATATTTGTATTAAGTCCTAGATGTAATGTAATAAGATTGTCACGTGGGGTAGTTGCTGGTGATTATTTGATATCTTTGTATGTACATGTGGATATTTTGATAATGTTGGTTTTAGCAGTGGCAATGTTATATACAAAAGTGGTTGTGCTAGCTTAATGTTAGTGTAATGGAATAGTGCAGACCTGGTGAATGTTGAATGTACATAGGAAGCTTTCATATCCATGATTGTATATTTAATATGGCCAAGGCGGGTATTAGGGTGAGACGAGACACAACTCACGTGGTTTGTGAGTAGGTGCGTGTCAAATAGGCCAGAATTAACTGTGTTGGCACTTTGACTGACAATGCGCCCTTTTCCAGTGCACTGGCTTCGAAGATTTCGTCGTTCTTCGATCTCTTCATCTTCCATGACCAACGGTGACGCATCATCGGGAGTCGGAACGCCTTCGCTAGCCGGTCCTGTTGGACAAGTACGTTGGGCTACAGCAGGCTGATTCTACGTTCTGCGCGTCGGTCACAGGCATGCGTGGGCAAGCGCGGCTACGGTGCTCTGCGGTGTAGGGGTAGTACTCTTACGTTACGAGCCACCCTGTCTAGTGTGGGACAGAGGACACTGTACAGAGACAAAGTACCCGCCTTGTATAGCCGTTGGCCATTTTTCACCTGTTAGTCATTTTCACCTGTTAGTCATTTTCACCTGTTAGTCATTTTCACCTGTTAGTCATTTTGCCTGTTAGTCATTTTCACCTGTTAGTCATTGTTATCTGTTAATCTTTTTTATGTGTTAATACGTTATGAGTGCATGTGTGGGTGTGTG
>BTPG01000002.1:43243138-43253138 GCA_036245525.1 Semisulcospira habei | reverse complement strand
ATATATATATATATATATATATATATATATATATATATATATATATATATATATATATATATATATATATATATATATATATATATATATATATAACATTTATGTGAAGGGTCATGATTTTGCGTGGTTTCATCCAGTTCTTGGTGTGAAAATGACCGATACGTAGTCTCTTTTTTCATCGAACCGGCTCATTGTTGACCTAGTGTATAGAAAGAACAAGAATTAATCTACTTTACTACTGACAATGTCTTACTTCAAACTTTTTTGATGATGGTCTCTCAATGTGGGCACCATCAAACAAGCTTGAAGATTTGTTGCTTCTTGACAGCATGGTACCAAGGAGACAAGGGGTACGTGTCGACACCTTCAACCTCTTCAACTATGAAGCAAGCTTTGTGAAGAAGTACTTCAGGTTTCACACGGCTGAAGATGTTGTCCACATGGCTGACCTGTTCGGCATGCCAGCAACGATGCGAGCAACGAATGGAACAAAAGCTTCGGGTATGTAACCCATGATTTACATTGTGCACTGTATTAAGTACATGGGTTATTTTCCATTCTCAAAACGTTTCACAGGTTAACCTTCACATTAATTTACGGAATAAATGCATTAAACAATTACCATGGTAGGGATTATGTCGTGGATGTTGGCATACTTAGACTCTGACATGGCGATTTATTTTTGTTCATGTCATGGGCGTGTAGCTGAGTACTTTCTGTTTGTGTACTGTTTAAGCTGAGGTTGAATCTTTTTGTTCCGGCCTGCACATACGCACACAGAACATGAGATACACTGCAGTAACAAGTAAACCCCTATCGGCTTTACACAGGCCTATATGCATGAACTTACACTGCAGTCACAAGCGAACCCCTATCGGCTATCAATGTTGTGGGTGTGAACACACCCATACTTTTTCCTTGGAACTATAAAACAGTTCGAGATCAATTTTACAAAGAAATTGCACCTAACCACAATATATCTTCTGTCTTACTGCGTGGTGCTTTCTGTGATCGCACAGTACACCTTTTCTAGACAGCTGGTAAGATTGAGTGTGCAAACTAAATTGGAATCACTGGCAATGTGGCATCGCTTTCATCATGTAAACTGACAAACCTTTACAATGATCATTACTGCTGCCTATTTCACAAAACATAAAAAATCCCAGGATGAGCAGTCAGCTCAGCGGTAGTCAGCAAGCAGCAGGCTAAGACAAAGCTGTATACTTGATATTTGATGATTGTACTTTGTATTCTAGTTCAAAAAGGTTTATTAAACATAAAAATGAAGTGTTTGTGTGCTATCATTTCTAGACAGACTTACAACTTCCATTCTCAAACTGCTTTTAGTTTTAGTCACTTTCAGTTGCACTCTAGGCGACTTAAAATTGGTCTGAAAATTGGGAGTTGCTTGGTCTGTATAGAAATGATAGTATACAAACACTGCACTTCTGTGCCATAAAAACATGTTTTTGTGACCTGTGTACATTTTTGTGTGGAACGTCACTCATAATACTTCTTTTTTATACAGGTTTGGGTGTACTTTATATAGTGCTTCGCAGGTTGGCATATCCTTGCCGTTACGTCGACATCTGCGCAACCTTTCCATACACGGAGACGGAGTTGTGCCTCCTTTTTAAAATTGGCGTGGACCATATATACAGCAGGTTCCACACCAAGTTGGCAAACTTGAACCAGCCGTGGCTGTCCATACCCAGCCTGCAGCGATATGCCGCAGCTGTTGCCGTAAGAGGAGCCCCTCTGCAGAACTGTTGGGGGTTTATCGACGGAACGGTACGACCCATTTGCAGGCTTACCATGCACCAGAGAGAGGTGTACAATGGACACAAGCGTCAACATGGAATCAAATTTCAGAGCATCATGGTGCCGAACGGACTGGTGGCCAACCTCTTTGGTCCGATGGAAGGGCGGCGCCACGATGCTGCACTGCTTAATGAAAGTGGTGTTTTGAACTTTATTGAGCAGAACTTTAATGTGAATGGCAACCCGCTGTGTTTGTATGGCCATCCAGCGTATCCCCCTGCGCCCCCACTTAATGCGGCTCTACAGAGGTGGACACCTAACTCCAGAGCAGCAGGCATTCAACACGGATATGGCATCTGTGAGACAGGCTGTGGAGTGGGGTATTGGCAAAATAATTTATGAGTGGGCGTTCCTGGACCACAAGAAGAACTTAAAACTCTTCTTGTCTCCTGTGGGAAAGATGTACCTAACAGGAGCTGTCTTGGCCAACTGCCACACATGCATGTATGGAAGCTCAGTTAGCCAATTCTTTGGCATGGATCCACCCGCTTTGGAGGAGTATACTAGTGTTTGACATTGTTACGTTTGTGGTCGTGTTATTCTTTGAGAGCACGTATGTGTTAATCATAGGAAAGATCCAAAATTTATTTGAGTTATTTTGGATAAGTATTACTTACCTTTGTAATAGGATTCATTTTCTTTTGCACAGAGAATTGCAATCAGTTTTTGTTGTCATGCGTAGTTTCGCCTAAATTAGACTGGAAAGTACGAGCAGTGTCGCGATCTTTCTAGTGACCACATATATGACGTCAAAGTTTGACATTTCGTAACATTGTATCAAAGACGCCTAAATAGTAGTGGAATTTCGGAGGTCATTCTTTTTTTTTTTTTTTTTTTTTTTTTTTTTTTTTGCAGGGAAATCAGTCAATATGGGCGACAAGTACCCTAGTTAGAAGGTTTTTTTTTTTTTTTTTTTTTTTTTTTTTTTTTTTTTTTTTTAACTTTTCACTTTTACTGTTTCCTTCTGACATCATATTTCCCTTATTTTTATTTTATTTCAAAGATACATTTTTTTTTTATTCAACTATATTACAATAGAGCAACAATGAAAACGTTAAGAGGTCATTAACACACTAGATAAGACAACAGCTTACGCTGTATAATGGACTCTGAAAAAGGTGATTTGATGGACAGTTTGTTTTAGTTCGTTATCATGAAAAGCATTTCATTCGCAACATCGGTATAACACAAAGTACAGCCACACAAGTCGTGAACTCATGGGTCAGGTATGTGGCAATATATAAGCATGCACAGCACATATACACGTACAAGCGCAGGCTGAGTGGGCGCTCCTGTATGCCTGTGAATTCGTCAGCGTGTATGTGTGTATGTGCAAGTGAGCATGTGTGTCTGTGTGCGCGTGTGAGTGTGTGCGCGCGCGTGCGTGCGTGTGTGTGTGTGTGTGTGTATGTGTGTGTGTGTGAGAGAGAGAGAGAGAGAGAGAGAGAGAGAGAGAGAGAGAGAGAGAGAGAGAGAGAGAGAGAGAGAGAGAGAGAGGGAGAGAGAGGTTACAATCAGTTTTACAGTTATTGTAGCGCGAGATGTGAGTCGCGTGTACCTATTACGTGCGTCTGCAGGAGACATTATTGTTCCTACCACAAAAGCTTTCTGATTCTAAGTTCACATTCAAACAAAAATATGATATCTATTGGTGTACCATACTTGTACTTGCTAATACACAGCTTAGCTACTAAGGAGACGTGGTTAATAAATGCAATTTCTGCTGCTCCTAACACGTTATCATAGTATCCCAATAAGGCTTGGGCAGGGGTTATGTGTATCTGTACATTGCATTTTTTCGGAGGTCATTCTAGTGTATTCTTTTTCATGAATATTGAGTTTTGGTTACGTTTTCTTTTCTGATTGGTGGAGTTGTGCAACTTTACTGGATTATTCTGGAAATTTGTAATAGTATAAAAGACCGTGTTAGGAAGTATGTGCGTACATTGCATGAGAGATGCAGTGTCAAATGTGTTGATGCATTGTATAGGAGACAGTGTATCACACAGTGCTGGTGCATTTGATTTTGTGGATGTATTGTGTGGAGATTGCATCGCTGCAATAAAGTATTATTGGAACTGTTTCTCCGGTGTGGTCTACAACCTTATGCCATTTTGTGTGATTTTCCCCACATAATATATTCAGTCCCAATGCACTATAGTAGGAGATGGATCAACCACAATTCAAGGGGTAGTGCCGGATCAGCTTGGCACACACACTTGATTATGATGGTTGATCAGTCTCCTGCAAATGGTACATCGTCATTGAGTGATGCCTCAAATGTGGGGTTAGTTGATCATTTTTTTTTTCAAGATTCCAGCTTGCGGCAGCAGGGCTACAAACTGTGTGGTGTCTGTGGCTTTACTTCTCAACTTATTGCAATGTACTGCCAGGAATGTCCTATTAGTATGAGGAAGACATATGCATGACATACCTGTGCTGTACAAAACTGTCTATACTGCTCTGCTTGAACAGTTATGTACTTGCAACAGCATGTCAAAACTAGGACATGTCTGGAAGTGCAATGCAACAATGACAATTTCAGCATAAATGCATTGCAAATTTGCACCAAGGGTTTGGAGCAATTCTACATTAGATTCTCTTTACCATCAAACAAGAATTTTTTTTTATAATCGGTGATGAGTTTATTTGATGAGCAGTTATTGTTAAAATAAACATGTACTGTACACTACAATGGAACAATGACGCGGAGGTTAGATGATACACATGACTTTCTTTCAAATTGCACAATTCCTAATACTGCACAGTGGTGTGAAAACCAAATATAGTTATCCCCAGAGCTAAAATAAAGGTAAGGGATTTACACAAATGATGCATTAAATACAGTTATAAATCCTTAGATCGGATTCAGGGGATACAAAACTGCACAAAAGACGGTTTGATTAGTAACACTGATATTGGTGCTATGTAAAACAAAACTCAGTTTTTCCTGATTAAAAAATCTGAGCGGAATCGAGAGGTACAAGCTTTTCACAGGGGATGGCAATATGAAAGTTATCCCTGGATTAGAACATCTTGCGAGGCACAGTGGTTTGTTAAGGGTACAAAGTTTCAGTAGGAAATAGAACACAGTGCTTAGCGTGTGGCAGTGTACTTACAGGAATGTTCTATTAGGAAGACAGATGTACAGGACATACCTGTGCTGTACAAAACTGTTTATACTGATCTGCATGAACAGTTAAATGCACTTGTAACAGCATGTCAAAACTATATCAGTTAAACCTGGTGACAGTAACACTAACAGACATAATTTAAGAATAAAAGCATTGCAAACTTGCACAAAGGATTTGGAACAAGTCAGCATCTGAATATGTAATTTGTTCCATCATGTCTTTTTAAGTGCATCTTGTTGTGCAGTTTTAACTGGATGGGAATGTGGAAAACCTCACCCATGTCAGCCCACCAGCGGATCAAACTCGGTATGCTCACACTACTAGTGTAACTGTGTAGCAGCACTAGCTGAACTATGCCCCAAAATACATAAATTTTACATGCTCTGAAATTTATGTACAGATCAGTTAAGAGTTAAAAGTGACCTGCGAGTCACATTACTCACAACGGCGATATACACAGACTAGTTAAAAGTAGAACAACATTTTAGTGCATACCCCCTTTCTTCCAAGGTTAGCTGCCGCTTCCTTTCAGACAATTTTAGTAGGGTCCGGTCACGAAGACTCTTTGAAGTCTTAACATTTTCGAAGCTTCCATCTGGGGACCTCTGCAGACGGGTGAACACGTCCTCCCAGGTGACCCCGTCCTGAAGGGGTTGGTGAGGGCCACTTCATCCAGTAAAGCGGCATCCATTGCCGTGGTGTACAGCACACGTTTATTTTCAGCCATTTTGTTCTTCTTGGTCTGGTTAGCTGAAAGTGTAACACAAAAGGTCTCATTTAGATTATGTGCGTTTTAGTGTAAAATGCTTAGTAGTAAAATCATACTAATATTAATATTAACACACGCTGATAACAGTAAACCACAAAAGAAAACCACAAAGCATGTCTGACAGATGACGGACACATTATTATTTGCACAATGCAACACGCTTTACACGCATAAAAAGAGATTTACGACGTCAAAACATATGGAGAACAAGTATTTATAACCTAAGTGACGCTACTAGTATTCGAACAAAGAGTAAAAAGAATATATGTATGCGTACCTTAAATTGCGCGCGATCCGAGGAAACAGCTGGGAAACAGGAACGTTGTTTCTGACCCGCAAGAGTTCTGAAACGGGAAGTAACTCGAACCTAAGTTCAAAACGAAAGGTTGTCTCCCTTGCGCAAAACGCTCCGAACTTCATTAGCCGGTCTAAACCGCTTTCAGCGACAACACACGGGTGGTTCGTAGCGACTTCGTACAAGCCGGAAACGATCCTTACGAAACGAAACGAAACGAAACACGTTTCATAGTGCGATCTAAGTCTCTCTATTAGTTTGTATGTTAAGGTCAGAAGCGGTGGGAGGCTACGATTCCGGACAACCCTATCTACCCCCCCCCCCCCCCCGCCCCCCTCGCCGCCACCTTCTTGAGGCGTAATTTTACAAAGATAAAGAACACGTCTTGACGTGACCTCCCAACAAGCTGTGTTATATCCGACTGTTGTTATATCCCACTGTTGTTATATCCGACTGTTGTTATATCCCACTGTTGTTATATCAGACTGTTGTTATATCCCACTGTTGTTATATCCCACTGTTGTTATATCCCACTGTTGTTATATCCCACTGTTGTTATATCCCACTGTTGTTATATCCCACTGTTGTTATATCCCACTGTTGTTATATCAGACTGTTGTTATATCCCACTGTTGTTATATCCGACTGTTGTTATGTCCGACTGTTGTTATATTCGACTGTTGTTATATCCGACTGTTGTTATATCCGACTGTTGTTATATCCGACTGTTGTTATGTCCGACTGTTGTTATATCCGACTGTTGTTATATCAGACTGTTGTTATATCAGACTGTTGTTATATCCCACTGTTGTTATGTCCGACTGTTGTTATATCCGACTTTTGTTATATCAGACTGTTGTTATATCAGACTGTTGTTATATCCCACTGTTGTTATATCCGACTGTTGTTATATCAGACTGTTGTTATATACCACTGTTGTTATATCCCACTGTTGTTATGTCCCACTGTTGTTATATCCGACTGTTGTTATATCCGACTGTTGTTATATCCGACTGTTGTTATATCCCACTGTTGTTATATCCGACTGTTGTTATATCCGACTGTTGTTATATCCCACTGTTGTTATATCCGACTGTTGTTATATCCCACTGTTGTTATATCCCACTGTTGTTATATCCCACTACTGTTGTTATATCCCACTGTTGTTATATCCCACTGTTGTTATATCAGACTGTTGTTATATCCCACTGTTGTTATATCCCACTGTTGTTATATCCGACTGTTGTTATATCCGACTGTTGTTATATTCGACTGTTGTTATATCCGACTGTTGTTATACCCGACTGTTGTTATATCCCACTGTTGTTATATCCGACTGTTGTTATATCCCACTGTTGTTATATCAGACTGTTGTTATATCCGACTGTTGTTATATCCGACTGTTGTTATATCCGACTGTTCTTATATCCCACTGTTGTTATATCCGACTGTTGTTATATCCGACTGTTGTTATATCCGACTGTTGTTATATCCCACTGTTGTTATATCCGACTGTTGTTATATCCCACTGTTGTTATATCCGACTGTTGTTATATCCCACTGTTGTTATATCCCACTGTTGTTATATCAGACTGTTGTTATATCCCACTGTTGTTATATCCCACTGTTGTTATATCTCACTGTTGTTATATCAGACTGTTGTTATATCCGACTGTTGTTATGTCCGACTGTTGTTATATCCCACTGTTGTTATATCCGACTGTTGTTATATCCCACTGTTGTTATATCCCACTGTTGTTATATCCGACTGTTGTTATATCCCACTGTTGTTATATCCCACTGTTGTTATATCCCACTGTTGTTATGTCCGACTGTTGTTATGCCGGTCCGACCTCGTTATAAGCGGAGTTTACCATATTAATGAAGTTTAATAAATTGTGTTGCATCTGTATTTTTAAGCGTGCTTCTTTCTTCGTTGGGTTCCTCTCTGCATTTTACACGCTTGGCAGTCACCTTCTTGTTGTGGATTGTGTCAGTGACATGTTATTTGTCAACGGACATGGTCATTAGCAAACATTACGTGCTCGTTACCAGACGGAGTGACAGACAGACAGACAGACAGACACACAGACAGACCTGCTGATGATAACTGACGGTGTCCACCCGTTCCCCAGGAGCTAGGCGGAAACCCCAGGGGAAGGTGGCAGTGCTTCTCTCACAGACCTCCAGTTGTGTTCCGTTTGGCAGAGAGTCGGTCCATTCAAACGCTCCTATCTGGCCTGTCAACAACATGTCACACACACAGTGGACGTGGGTCATTAACAGTCAGCAATGTCCAACAGGTTTGTCCACAGGTTGTACCTGCAGGCTGTAAAACTGACTCAATTCGCGTTACTTTAAAATCAAAGTTGGGTGCCTGATAGGAGGGGGCAGGGGATGTAACCGTTCGTCTGTCCAGCGCTGGTCCCCTTGGTATGTGTACTGTGTATATCAGGCTAGCCTCACTAATTTGGTTTGTGAGACAGTGAGTCTGTTTCTATCACATGATGCTCTGTCAGTCTGTTTCTATCACACGCTGCTCTGTCAGTCTGTTTCTATCACATGCTGCTCTGTCAGTCTGTTTCTATCACACGCTGCTCTGTCAGTCTGTTTTTATCACACGCTGCTCTGTCAGTCTGTTTCTATCACATGCTGCTCTGTCAGTCTGTTTCTATCACACGCTGCTCTGTCAGTCTGTTTTTATCACACGCTGCTCTGTCAATCTGTTTCTATCACATGCTGCTCTGTCAGTCTGTTTCTATCTTCCGGATTCACGGGTACCGGACCCCCCCTCCCCCCCCCCACACTTAATAAGTGGCTTAATTTGACAAAGACAAAGAACACGTCTGGCCTTGACCTCCCAACAAGCTGTGTTATATCCGACTGTTGTTATATCCGACTGTTGTTATATCCGACTGTTGTTATATCCGACTGTTGTTATATCCGACGTTGTTATATCCGACTGTTGTTATATCCGACTGTTGTTATATCAGACTGTTGTTATATCCGTCTGTTGTTATATCCGACTGTTGTTATATCCCACTGTTGTTATATCCGACTGTTGTTATATCCGACTGTTGTTATATCCGACTGTTGTTATATCCCACTGTTGTTATATCCGACTGTTGTTATATCGGACTGTGTACAATGCTATTCAGTAAGCAGATACTGCGTACACACCTCAAATACACACTAGATGACTAGTGAGTTCCTGAGAAATGCTATCTGATTGACAATCAGGCCTAGTCAGTATAGAATTTTGTTATGTAAACGATGTGTGTATTCAGGTAGGCTGACTACGTTTTATTTTAAATAAATAGGGTACATAAAAAGGCAGAGTGTTGAAAGAGACAATGGGGGTAATATCCCAAACACCTTTTTAAAGGGGTCAATGGCATTGTTGATACAGGTAGGGGTTGAAATTTCTTCTAGTTTATTTTTTTTACTGAGCCTCAAAATTGTCTATGATGGTATGTTTTATTTAGTTGTAGACTATGTGTACGTAATGGGCGCATATGTTAAAAAAGGCAATGTTAAAGGTGTGAACTCTGCCATTGTTTTAATGGTGTCATTAAATTGTCATTCTCTCTTTCTCTGATGATGATGAAACGTTTTTACTCAGGATAAAAGTTTTAGGCATAGCAATGCCTATCTTCCAAACTGTCCTGCTACTCTACACATATAAAAGTACATCAGACGGTACAGGAAAGATAAAACATAATTATATAAGTAAAAAGTCCCATCCCCCTCCCCTCCCCGCTCCTCATAAAAGAAAAGAAAAAATAAATAAATAAATAAATAAAAAGAATTATATATATGTATCTGTATACGTTACTTTTAACAAAGGCATCGCCCAAAGCCAAAAAATGCACACAATCAGATTAGCTTCAAGCAACGTACTTTTTAATTAAAATCTGAGAATGCTGTGCTAAAGCCATTAAAAAATTCCAGGCTGGTAAGCTTGCATTGTGTCATCAGAAC
>BTPG01000002.1:43195638-43238138 GCA_036245525.1 Semisulcospira habei | reverse complement strand
AACACATTTGATCTAACACCCTCTGGCCCAGCCGCTTTGTTTGGGTTGGTATGTTTAAGTACGCTAAGCACCTCCTCCTCAGTCACCACAATCACTTCACTTTGCATGTGTTTAGGTCCACTAACTAGCATTTCCTTGACCTGTTCCCTCTCATGCTCAAAATCATGACAATCAAATCTTGCATAGAACTGATTTAAGTCGTTGGCATAGTCCGTAGTTTTGATCAAAACCGGAACAGCTTTTTGCTTCTTGTTCCCACTCATCAGATTCATTCCTCCCACACACGTTTCATGTTACCAGTCTCAAACTGTTTTTCTATCTGTTTTTCGATATGCTTCCTTCCCCTTCCTAAGCTCCCTTTTCAGTTCCTTTTGTACTGTCCGTAACTGTTCTTTGTTCTTGTCTTCAAAAGCTTTCTTCTTTCTGTTTAAGACCTCCTTGATGTGCTTCGTGACATACATACATACATACATACATACATACATACATACATACATACATACATACATACATACATACATACATACATACATACATACATACATACATACGTACATACGACGCTTCGCGCGAAAAAATGTACGTTCACCAGCGAGGTTAACTAGACATGACGTCATTTTTATCTTGTTACTTTGACACCATGAATATCCCATTAAATCCCCCCCTCCCCCCGCGACCCGTCCTAAAAAGTCCCCTCCATAAATAGAAGGGACTTAAAATGCACACTTCCTGTTACGTCAATCTTACATGATGTGTAGAACAAGGTGTAGACAACAACAGACACAGTGACCAGGTACAACTCTTACACGGTGTGTAGAACAAGGTGTAGACAACAACAGACACAGTGACCAGGTACAAATCTTACACGGTGTGTAGAACAAGGTGTAGACAACAACAGACACGGTGACCAGGTACATGGTGTCGTCCAGTCTCCACCTTTCTTCCCGTTGACACTGCAATAAAGACAGAAGTTGTTGTCAAGTCGTCTTCACCAATAAGGACTGTGTTGTTCAAGTCGGGTTTACACTGATGACCTTACACTAATATGGCAATGCACCGTCTGTGTTGGCTTACTTCCAGGGTTTCATCGCGGCATTGCAGTCCGATGAAGATGATTATCTGATCGACTCGCCGAAGGCACGGGGGTCTGATAATCAGCTACAGACGGTTCAATGCCGTTGCCGTGCTGTTCATATTATGCATTAATTTAAGCAGAGAATTTGTGTCGGTTGTCAGAAGTAAAACGCCAAATATTTCTGAAGTCAGGCTGAATTATATGGCCCGCTCGTGCAGATGTGTTTGATTTTTGCGATAAAATTTCGAACGTTTACCAGCGGTGCTGCTTCTAAGTAATCAGTACCAATTTCAGAATCTTTAGCAAGGCAGTGCGGGCTTTTTTTCATGGCATTCGAGTGAAAGAACTTCTACATTGTGAGTGCGGGCCTGCATGACAAGCGACTGGGGACGGTAGGTCTGATCTCGTACATGAAACATTTTTGAAACTGACGTGTCATAGATCTGTCATAGATTGTTATTTATTTCGCGTTCTCTCTTGCTTAGCTTTCTAAACAGCATGCGTTTGACACACACAATAAAACACTAGAACCGGCTGAGTTCACAGTTTGAACTGCACATGTTTGTGTAGCACAGTGTGGTGACTCCCCGCGTGAGTCATGTCGAAATAATTAAGGTACACATCGCTTATTTCCCTGCTCTGCATCACCATTTGATCTTTGTGTTCTCCCTTTATTAATGACGTAAGGTTGTCGAACAGCGCTAATCTAGGCGTCCAGACGAAAGACCTGCGTGAGATTCGTGCGCGATAACAGAATTGCGGATTGGTCAGCTAATTAAAACTACAGGCACGGCAATGGTTCTAGGAGGCAGAAAACGGGGCACTGAACCCCGTGCGATTTGTATGGTTGTGATATATCAGTCATTCATTCTGACGTCACGATACAGATTGGTTGTGATATATCGGTTA
Source organism: Semisulcospira habei (assembly GCA_036245525.1). Classification (NCBI taxonomy): domain Eukaryota; kingdom Metazoa; phylum Mollusca; class Gastropoda; family Semisulcospiridae; genus Semisulcospira; species Semisulcospira habei. The sequence continues at coordinate 43,236,154 of BTPG01000002.1, read as the reverse complement.
TTCATTTTGACGTCACGACACAGACTGGTTGTGACATATCGGTCATTCATTCTGACGTCACGATACAGATTGGTTGTGATATATCGGTCATTCATTCTGGCTTCACGATACAGAGTGGTTGTGATATATCGGTCATTCATTCTGACGAAACGATACAGATTGGTTGTGATATATCGGTCATTCATTCTGACTTCACGATACAGAGTGGTTGTGATATATCGGTCATTCATTCTGACGTCACGATACAGATTGGTTGTGATATATCGGTCATTCATTCTGACTTCACGATACAGATTGGTTGTGATATATCGGTCATTCATTCTGACGTCACGATACAGATTGGTTGTGATATATCGGTCATTCATTCTGACTTCACGATACAGATTGGTTGTGATATATCGGCCATTCATTCTGACGTCACGATACAGATTGGTTGTGATATATCAGGCATTCATTCTGACTTCACGATACAGACTGGTTGTGATATATCGGTCCTTCATTCTGACGTCACGATACAGATTGGTTGTGATATATCGGCCATTCATTCTGACGTCACGATACAGATTGGTTATGATATATCGGTCACGTCCGGTTATCACACCTTGAAAGACAGTACGGTGTACACACACTGTTTGCACCAAGAAAAGGCCGGCATCCTCTCGCCATAAAAGTGATGAAGTGTTGTTGCTGGGGTGACCACCCTCTCTTCCTCAAGACCACCAGCAGCCTGAATAGGGTTTGCAAGGGCAATAACTCTGTTGCAAGGGCGATAACTCTGTTGCAAAGTCGCATGTAAAGCTCGTCCTTATTTGGTCATCTGGGTTTAAATCTGATGTGTGGTTAGGTCACATGTGTGCAGTCTGGTTTTGTTACGTTGAAATGAAGGCCCTGAGGCGTGCACACTGGCTGTCGCCCTCAATTCGCTGCGAAGCGAGACAATCAATGTGGAGGCAGTGTAGAGAGGAAGAGCGTGGGACTGTAGACACTGTGTGACCAGTGTGGAGGCAGTGTAGAGAGGAAGAACGTGGGACTGTAGACACTGTATGACCAGTGTGGAGGCAGTGTAGAGAGGAAGAGCGTGGGACTGTAGACACTGTGTGACCAGTGTGGAGGCAGTGTAGAGAGGAAGAGCGTGGGGCTATAGACACTGTGTGACCAGTGTGGAGGCAGTGTAGAGAGGAAGAGCGTGGGACTATAGACACTGTGTGACCAGTGTGGAGGCAGTGCAGAGAGGAAGAGCGTGGGGCTATAGACACTGTGTGACCAGTGTGGAGGCAGTGTAGAGAGGAAGAGCGTGGGGCTTTAGCCACTGTGTGACCAGTGTGGAGGCAGTGTAGAGAGGAAGAGCTTGGGGCTATAGATACTGTGTGACCAGTGTGACTTTGTGGTCGGATGACGGTCATGATGCTCGGTCACGGCTTCTCACCGCTGGTACGGGCGTGTGACACTCTGGCCTTGTTGGCCCTGTGTTGTCTGCCCCATGGATATTGATTCAATGATAGCTCCCTACTTCACGACACCCCCTGTGTTGTCTGTTCCTCTCAGCACACAAAGGTTGTCTGCTCCATGGATATTGAACCAACACTCAAAAGTTGTCTGCCCCATGGATATTGAATAAATGATAGCTCCCCACTTCACCACACGACCTGTGTTGTCTGCTCCATGGATATTGAATCAATGATAGCTCCCCACTTCATGACGCGCCCTGTGTTGTCTGCTCCATGGATATTGAATCAATGATAGCTCCCCACTTCATGACACGCCCTGTGCTGTCTGATGCATGGATATTGAATCAATGATGGCTCCCCACTTCATGACACGCCCTGTGTTGTCTGTTCCTCTCAGCACACAAGGGTTGTCTGCTCCATGGATACTGATTGAATCAATGATGGCTTCCCACTTCATGACACGCCCTATGGTATATGTAGGTGTCTGATCCTCGCTGTTCACAGGAAAACGTGTGTTATTCTTCTTCTCGTGTAGACTCTTCAACACAACTGCCTGTGTGGGTGGCGCTTCACAATAGCCATCTGCTGATGGTGACGCTTCACAATATTCTCCATGTCCACCACCCTTGTTTTCTCCAAGTTCTGAGTACGTCATCAGTTGAACCTACGTCTATTGACGTCATGATCGCATATGCTCGTTCTATAGACCACGGTCCCAAAGTCCGGTCTGGCGCTATAAGCAAGGGAAACAACGCCTCACTTTAGTATCAATCGAACAAGCCAGACAGGTGTACTGTCCCTTTGCAATACTGAAGGATCACCTTAATTGGTACAAGCGCCTTGCCATTTATTTGTGGATCAGTGCACGTAGATGACATTATCATGTTTAACACTGATGAAATTATCATGTTTAACACTGATGACATTATCATGTTTAAAACTTTGAAAGATGGTTCAAACCTTCAGCCATTTCTGGTTGGTTTTTGTGTGCTTGTTTTGTTGGGGTGGTTTTAGGTGGTTGTTTTTGCTCATTTTTCATGTTGTGTTGGTATTTTGTTTGTTTGGTTGGTTGTTATTAGTTTCTTTTTTTGGTTGTTGTTATTGTTTGTTTGTTTGGCTTTTATTTGTTTGTTTGTTTGTTTGTCTGTTTGTTTGTGTTGGTTGGGGGGGGGGGGGGGCGCGGGGGGGGGGGGGGGGGGGGGGCTCACTTTCACATGCAAGATGCTGTTCATTCTTTGGGGCAGTACAGATATGTGTTGACGGCTTAGTCCTGCTGCCATAACAGGCTTAAGAGAATCTCTACTTGTAGCCGGTGGGAGTCACACTCAATGGCCTATCTATAGAAGGCACAGTTTATTATTATTATTACATGGTATTTATATGGCGCATTTCTCATATTTATAATATAACTCAATGCGCAGAATGTAGCCGCGAACTGAACCCAACAAGCACACTCACGTGAATCACACGCATTCACTCACACACTCAGTGTACGTAAACACAGAACATTCACGTGGTGCTAAGGGCAAGCTCAAGCGAGCTACTGACGGTATTTGGAAATCGTTTTGTATTTGAACTTTTATTAAGTTGTCTGAAACTGATACCAAAGTGAAGTGGACACCTGCATGTAGCCTGAGAGACTCTCCTGATCACCGTAACAACAGCTGGCTCATGAGGATCTATTTCTCTCGCCACAGCTTTACCTTTGTCATCAGACATTCAGCCATCGCCAGTCGCCTGTCATAGGCATAGACCCTCATGGACATTTGTAGCCAGATCATAGACCCTCATGGACATTTGTAGCCAGATCATAGACCCTCATAGACATTTGTAGCCAGATCATAGACCCTCATAGACATTTGTAGCCAGATCATTTATCAACTCTCATCAATCTGGCTGAAGAAAGAATACTGCCTGTGGAGGAACACGACAGTAAGTCCATGTTTGTGAAAAGCACGAGTTGCAATGCATTACCATGAAAATCTGGCTTTTCACACACATGGACTTACTGTCTTTTGCCTTGACAGTGTAGAATAGTATCTGTGTCTGTCTGTGGCAGGAGTTTTACACTCACTCGCTCGCTCGCTCGCTCGCTCGCTCACTCACTCACTCACTCACTCACTCACTCGCTCGCTCGCTCACTCCAAATTCAGCAAACACAATACATGTGAAGAATTAAACCTGAAGCCTGACAGACTTTCATCGACAAGTCCATGTGGACTGATGTGGCTCTATGTCCCTTTGATGTGGCTCTATGTCCCTTTCAGATGTCAGCCAAAGATTGCAGTCCACAATTCTCCAGCAATAACAAAGCAAGTTGATAGCCAAAGATTGCAGTCCACAGTTCTCCAGCAATAACAAAGCAAGTTGATAGTGAAAAGAGATGTGGGCTAACTCCACTCGTAGTGTGACTGCATGCCCGTAGACAACAACCACAACAGTGTGCACAGCCATCGATAAACTCGCTAGACGCAAGGCAAATAACTAAGGTACAACAACCACCACAGTGTGCACAGCCATCGATAAACTCGCTAGACGCAAGGCAAATAGCTAAGGTACAACAACCACCACAGTGTGCACAGCCATCGATAAACTCGCTAGACGCAAGGCAAATAACTAAGGTACAATAAAAAGCATACAACATTCTTCTTTCTACACAACAGAAGGCCAGTCCATGTTTTTTGTTCAAGGACTGAGAATGATATGAAATCTGTAACAGAAGGCCAGTCCATGTTTCTTGTTCAAGGACTGAGAATGATATGAAATCTGTAACAGAAGGCCAGTCCATGTTTCGTGTTCTAGGACTGAGAATGATATGAAATCTGTAACAGAAGGCCAGTCCATGTTTCGTGTTCAAGGACTGAGAATGATATGAAATCTGTAGCTACATTACCGACAGAGAGCGGCGAGCTTCAGCAGTGTTACGTGTGTCTGTCTGCTGGTTTTGTATTTCCAGCAGGTGACGAAAATATCCATTGTTTGTGAGCTGACAGAGCATGTAAATAGGTATGATACATGTACATCACACAGTTGTTGTTTAACTTACATCTGAATTCTTGCTTGCCTCTGTCTTTTCTCTCTCCTTCCCACATCCGTTGTCTGCTGCCTGCAGGATTCCACTGCAAATGCTGGTTTCAAAGCCGTTGTCATCTCGTCGTTTTGAATCATACGTCATAATCTTGATCTTAATGGCGTCACTTTGATACGCGTTCTTTTGTAGTGCGCCTTGCTTTGTTAGTGTTAGGATTCAACTTCTGTAGTGCGCCTTGCTTTGTTAGTGTTAGGAGTCAACTTCTGTAGTGCGCCTTGCTTTGTTAATGTTAGGAGTCAACTTCTGTAGTGCGCCTTGCTTTGTTAGTGTTAGGAGTCAACCTCTGTAGTGCGCCTTGCTTTGTTAGTGTTAGGAGTCCACTTCTGTAGTGCGCCTTGCTTTGTTAGTGTTAGGAGTCAACTTCTGTAGTGCGCCTTGCTTTGTTAGTGTTAGGAGTCCACTTCTGAAGTGCGCCTTGCTTTGTTAGTGTTAGGAGTCCACTTCTGTAGTGCGCCTTGCTTTGTTAGTGTTAGGAGTCAACTTCTGTAGCGCGCCTTGCTTTGTTAGTGTTAGGAGTCAACCTCTGTAGTGCGCCTTGCTTTGTTAGTGTTAGGAGTCAACTTCTGTAGTGCGCCTTGCTTTGTTAGTGTTAGGAGTCAACTTCTGTAGTGCGCCTTGCTTTGTTAGTGTTAGGAGTCAACCTCTGTAGCGCGCCTTGCTTTGTTAGTGTTAGGAGTCAACTTCTGTAGTGCGCCTTGCTTTGTTGGTGTTATGGATCAACGTCTGTAGTGCGCCTTGCTTTGTTAGTGTTAGGAGTCAACCTCTGTAGTGCGTCTTGCTTTGTTAGTGTTAGGAGTCAACTTCTGTAGTGCGCCTTGCTTTGTTAGTGTTAGGAGTCAACTTCTGTAGTGCGCCCTGCTTTGTTAGTGTTAGGAGTCCACTTCTGTAGTGCGCCTTGCTTTGTTAGTGTTAGGAGTCAACTTCTGTAGCGCGCCTTGCTTTGTTAGTGTTAGGAGTCAACGTCTGTAGTGCGCCTTGCTTTGTTAGTGTTAGGAGTCAACTTCTGTAGTGCGCCTTGCTTTGTTATTGTTAGGAGTCAACTTCTGTAGTGCGCCTTGCTTTGTTAGTGTTAGGAGTCAACCTCTGTAGCGCGCCTTGCTTTGTTAGTGTTAGGAGTCAACTTCTGTAGTGCGCCTTGCTTTGTTGGTGTTATGGATCAACGTCTGTAATGCGCCTTGCTTTGTTAGTGTTAGGAGTCAACCTCTGTAGTGCGTCTTGCTTTGTTAGTGTTAGGAGTCAACTTCGCTATTTTCTTGTGAGGCGAAAATCTACCCAGGAAAATCCACCCTGCGCCAATCCACCGGCTGGCGTGAATGAACCCCACAGTAGATTCTCGGGAGCACGGTTGTACGTTTCCCTGGCCCACGTGACTTTGTGTGTCCCGTGACTTGCCACTTGTGTCAGTCATCGTGTACACTGGTCAGTCAAAACCATTTCTCACACAATGTGGGTGGTTTTGTGTATCATTGTGACACACGATGTTTGTTACTTAGTTAGTTATTTGGTTTAACGTCGAGCAGGCGACTAAGACAATGTTTGTGGTTTTGTGTATCAGCGAGAATGAGAAATCTGGTAGGAATTGCGCGATGGTGAATGTCTACACTGGGTGAGTTTACGCCGGGCTGGAATCACGCTGGGTAAATGTACGCATCGTTCTTGCGAAGTTGACCCGTGTAGCGTTAGTGTGAGTGTGGCATGCTCGGTGACCCGTGTAGCGTTAGTGTTAGTGTGGCATGCTCGGTGACCCGTGTAGCGTTAGTGTTAGTGTGGCATGCTCGGTGACCCGTGTAGCGTTAGTGTTAGTGTGGCATGCTCGGTGACCCGTGTAGCGTTAGTGTTAGTGTGGCATGCTCGGTGACCCGTGTAGCGTTAGTGTTAGTGTGGCATGCTCGGTGATCCGTGTAGCGTTAGTGTTAGTGTGGCATGCTCGGTGACCCGTGTAGCGTTAGTGTTAGTGTGGCATGCTCGGATGGAGATGGAGAACGTTCGTTGTGTAACGGAGGCTGGTTTCCGTGTGTGACCGCACAGCCCAGTAATGACGACTGGTTTCCGTGTGTGACCACACACCCCAGTAATGACGGCTGGTTTCTGTGTGTGACCACACACCCCAGTAATGACGGCGGCTGGTGTCTGTGTGTGACCACACACCCCAGTAATGACGGCTGGTTTGTGTGTGTGACCACACACCCCAGTAATGTCGACTGGTTTCCGTGTGTGACCACACACCCCAGTAATGACGACTGGTTTCCGTGTGTGACCACACACCCCAGTAATGACGGCTGGTGTCTGTGTGTGACCACACACCCCAGTAATGACGGCTGGTTTGTGTGTGTGACCACACACCCCAGTAATGACGACTGGTTTCCGTGTGTGACCACACACCCCAGTAATGACGGCTGGTGTCTGTGTGTGACCACACACCCCAGTAATGACGGCTGGTTTGTGTGTGTGACCACACACCCCAGTAATGACGACTGGTTTCCGTGTGTGACCACACACCCCAGTAATGACGGTTGGTGTCTGTGTTACCACCCACCCGAGTAATGACGGATTGTTTCTGTGTGTGACCAGTCTGGGTGTGACCATACACCCCAGTTGACTATTCACACCCTATCCTAAGGCACTACATTTAAAACATGTTGAGAGCTGGGCTTTGTAGTGCGTGCAACCAAGAATGAACACACTGACAGACACGCATTGGTCTTCACATCTACACATTCAATCTCCCTCACATGCACGCGCATTCCTAACATATTGGCTTACACACGCATAGCACGCAAACCTCCACCCGCACTCACACACTCTCACGCAAAAGAGCGTCAAATGGAATGTCAGATAAAATGGATTCACTTATTCAAGTCAATAAGCAGACAGAATCATGAAATCATCAATAATCATCATAATCCAAGTGTGCACAAGTTCCACGTGCAGTCTACGTGTGAAGTAAATACAATCTGTCTGGTGACTAAAGAAGGCCAACAGGTGTAGAACTCTAATCGAGAACGAACGGGAGTCTAAGTCTCTAAACTGGTCTTACGAACATTAAGAAAGATTCATGACTTCAGTTTACCGGTTCGTCCGTGAGTGAAACACTATCCCCATAGACATGTAATCCAACAGCACTCCCAGACGTCCGTGAGTGAAACACTATCCCCATAGACATGTAATCCAACAGCACTCCCAGACGTCCGTGAGTGAAACACTATCCCCATAGACATGTAATCCAACAGCACTCCCAGGCGTCCGTGAGTGAAACACTATCCCCATACACATAAACTCCAACAGCACTCCCAGACGTCCGTGAGTGAAACACTATCCCCATACACATATACTCCAACAGCACTCCCAGGCGTCCGTGAGTGAAACACTATCCCCATACATTATACTCCAACAGCACTCCCAGGTGCGGTGCGGAACTGAGGGCGGTAGTTCCAGTGCGGGGTGAGAGTTGTCACTGGAGGTTTGACTATAGTCCGTTTCAAACAACTGCACTCTACTGGGGACTGTTACGTTAGTCGGGTCGCGGTGGGGAGAATTTAATAGCACGTCCATGATGTCAAAGGCGGGCAGGCCTAATCCTTTCACAATTGAAGTAACATTAACATGATAAAAAGTACGTCATGTCTAGTTAGGCTAACCTCGCTGCTGAACGTACATTTCGCGCGAAGCGCCGTATGTTTCTTATGTATCTATGTGTGTGCGTATGTATGTAAACAAGAGAACTCCGATATTTCTGTAAACACAAGCGAAATACTTTCTTAAAGAGGTGGCTAAGAGAGCCTCCGAGCATATTGTAATTGAATGTTTCATTGAAGACATAACCGTTTATAGGAAGTCGGTTGACCCAGATTAGAATCCGTTAATTTTTGCCATATTTACTTGAACTTTTGCATATGAGCTAGTTTGGAGAAAGATATTGAATGAGTTCGTTAGCCAGCTTTGTATCCTTTCAACTTCTTCAGTAAAAATTAATTCTTTTCAGAAAAGAATTAAAGCAGTCAACTTGACTTTTATAGAAAGTCAGACAGTGGTGGTGACGTAAAAGAGGCAACTCCGTCATCACTCACACATTGACATAATACTCTAAATATGACGTAATTCTCTCTCTCTCTCTCTCTCTCTCTCTCTCTCTCTCTCTCTCTCTTTTATCCTGAATAAAAACGTTTCATCATTATCATCTCTCTCTCTCTCTCTCTCTCTCTCTCTCTCTCTCTCTCTCTCTCTCTCTCTCTCTCTCTCTCTCTCTCTCTCTCTCTCTCTCTCTCTCTCTCTTTCTCACACACACACACAAACATGCACGCATCTCCAGGAGGAATAAATCCTCATGCACCCTCTGGGCGCATGAGGATCTATATCTCTTGGAGACGTTTGGAGCGCGCGCGCACGCACGCACTAACACGCACACACACATAGACGCGCTTTCAGAAGAGCATGTAAGTGACAAGTGTACTTAGTATAGAATGTATAAAAGTACAGTCAACCTGCTTTCACACAAATTATAGCAAAACTGAAATCGTACCGTAAAGTTCTAGTTTTGTCACCATTTTTCAATCCTATGAAGCTAAAGTGAAACATAAAATTATCTATCTATCTATCTATCTATCTATCTATCTATCTATCTATCTATATATATATATATATATATATATATATATATATATATATATATATATATATATATATATATATATATATATATATATATATATATATATATATATATATATATATATATATATATATATTATATATATATATATATATATCCCGTAGTCTTGCCGACCGTTGGGGCACCACTGATGACTTGGCAACCAGATCCGTCCATTCCTCTCTGTTTTCTGCCATTCTTAGTGTTTTGCCCAGCCTCTGTCCTGTCCACTCTGAGATATTGTCCTCCCATCTTTTCCTCGGTCTTGCTCTCCTTCGTCCTCCTTGCACAGTGCCTTGCAGGATTGATTTGGCAAGCCCTGCTGAACGCGTGACATGCCCATACCACTTCAGTTTGCGTGCTTTCATAATGGCTAATAGGTCTTCATAGGGCCCGATGGCTTCCCTGATTCTGCTTTCCACTTCCTCGTTCGTGATGTGATCTCTGTATGAAATGCCAAGCAGCCTTCGAAAACATCTCATTTCAATGGCTTGTATCCTCCTTTCAAGGTCTGCAGTGAGGGTCCATGACTCACAGGCATACAAGAACAATGAGATGACAAAGGAGTGCATCAGTCTGATCTTGGAGCAGAGCGTGATGTTTCTGTCCTTCCATATGGTCTTCAATCTTGTCAGCGCTGTTGTTGTCTGCGCAATCCTGGACAGTATTTCTGGTTTTGATCCCTCATCTGTTACAATGGCTCCTAAGTATTTGAATTTACTAACTGTTTCCAGTTTTTGGCTTTCAATCATGACGTCAGTGCCAATACCACTGGTGTTATTTGTCATCAGTTTGGTCTTACCTGCACTGATTTCCATCCCATACGCAATGGCTGTACTGTCTAGCTTTTCCACCAGCTAAGCTAGCTCCTTCTCTGTTCCTGCAAGGCCATCAATATCGTCCGCAAAGCGCAAGTTCGTGATTGTTCTGCCTCCAATACTGACAGTTCCTTCATGATCTTTCAAAGCGTCTGTCATGATTCTTTCCAGGAAGATGTTGAAAAGAGTAGGTGAGAGCAAGCAGCCTTGTCTGACTCCGACTTTAGTCCTAAATCAGTTTCCTATTTTGCCGTTGAAGCAGACTGCGCTAGTGGCCTTGTTGTAAAGGTTTGCTATGACTTTGATCAGGTTGGCATTGATGTTGTATAGCTTCATGGTGGACCAAAGGGCTGCATGCCACACCCTGTCAAAAGCTTTCTTAAAATCCACAAATACATGATAGAGGTCTTGCTGGTGCTGGAGGTACCTCTCACATAGTACCCTCAGGTTGAAGATCTGCTCAGTTGTGCTGCGCCCTGGTCTGAAGCCTGCCTGTTCCTCAGCTATGATTTCCTCTGCCGTTGGCTTCAGACTGTTCAGTAGGATCTTTAACATGACTTTGCTTGGGTGGCATATAAGACTGATCGTGCGATAATTATGGCATTGATGTAAGTTGCCGTTTTGGGGGGATAGTTATTATAAGTGATTGGGTCCATGGTGTGGGCCAATCCCCTGACTGCCAGATCTTATTGCAGATTGTTAGTAAGGCGCTTATCATGTCTTCTTCCCATTCTTGGACTTTTCAAGGTCAAACTTGATTCTTCTGACCCTATCCTCCCGTCCCACGTGGGCACGCGGAGACTGGCCGGTAACATCAAATACGGCGGAGAAGATGGTCACCGAACAACCTCTCAACGGGACGCTACATCTCCTAATGTAACAACCGCTAAGCAGCTTTACTCAAACATTGCTGCGGGGTGGTCACCGGTGGGCTTGTCATCCGCTGTTCAGAAGCACCATCAGCAACAGCAGCCAAAACAGCGATGCCCACAACAGGAGCAAAATGAACTACAGCAGCGGCAATGACAACAAAAACAGCGTCAACTCCGCAACAGCAACAACAGGAACCACCAGAGCAACACCTACAAGTACAGCCCATTCAGGTGCGTCAAGACACATCAGTTGTTGCCCCCGACTGGCTGCAGCAACAGCCACTAATGTATCCGCCTGTGACACCGTGGCAGTACCAACCTCTCCCTAGCGGTGCTCATTGGACTAATTACCCACCATCTTCCGTTCACCAGCAACCAGGAAATGGAACGTATGTCCCGTACTACCCGAGCTACCCAGCGTGCATTATCGGTGGGGCCCAGTGGGCGCAGTTTGTGAACGGTGTGCGTGCGTACTAGGCTGTGCAGCCGTTCGATATATTCCCTACTCACTAAAAAATGTGTTGGAGTGTGCGTTTATCTCCTGTGCCAATCTGTGAGTACACTAGGTGATCTCGTTGGGCCTATCTGCATTTTTTTGTTGATCAACAGTGTGTTGTTGCCGCTATAGTTCACAACTTCGTGGAGTTCGTTTTTTTTTTTTTAATAAATATTTTTTGAGACAGTTGTTGATACCGCTACAACGGAAAATACAAGGTATTCTCCGCTGCAGCGGTAAACAGAATCAAATAACTACTTCGTGGATCGAATATTACCGCATTGTGCCAGCAGTGTGTTGTTTGCTGCTACAACGGAGAACACAAGGTGTTTTCCGCTGTAGCGGTAAACAATTATCCGTTTACTTCGTTATGGGAATCATTCTACATTGTGCCAGCAGCGGAATATTCAAGGTGTTGTCCGTTGTAACGCACGCAGACTTGCCCACAGTCGCACGTACAGACTCTCACGCAACAGACGCATACACCGCCACTGACTCAGACGGGCGCATTCATGCGATAAAACTCAACACACGGGCTCCCTTTCTAAAGTAACTTTATATAATATAAAAGAAAAGAAACGCTTAAATGATTATCAAACTATACACATTTTCCCACACTCAGCATCCACATCACATACACATCACACACTATCTCCTTGCCAGGCTAGGTATTAGTTTCTCACTGTCTCCAACCTGTTTGATGTTATTGCCTGGTTACGTTGGTCCTTCTCACGTCTATGCGTGCAAGTCCTTCGTTGTACGCTTCTTCCTGCTGTCCTGTCTCTTTATCACGGACGTCCTCGTACTCGTACCGTAGCGCAGTTCTCGCTTTGACTCGGGTGTCTCGGTCCCGATCGCTTCACTCCCTGAGTGAGGAGCTGGAGGGATGATGACCTCACGTTAGGTCTGGTGACTCACGTCTCGGCGTCCGTCGCTCCCTCTTTACAAGCACTCTAAACACAACAACAAGGATCCAAACGTAACGCTTGCTAAACACACAACATATTGGATGACATGAGAAACATCACGTAACCTGGCCGATACAAACAACTCACTGGGATTTTCTATGTTTATTTCTACTTTTTCAATGATTTCTTCTTCTTTTTTTTAAAACTTTATATTTCAATTTTTTGTTAGTTATATATTTAGTTTTTCCCAATTTAATGATAGTATTTTGTGATTTGTGCATTATATGTAAAGTAGATTAGCAACGGCAAGTTCGAAAAATGGTTTCACCAAAACTTTCACCGTTGTAAAATAAAGAATCATTGTCATTGTCATTGTCATTGTCATTGTCATTGTCTCTCTCTCTCTCTCTCTCTCTCTCTCTCTCTCTCTCTCTCTCTCTCTCTCTCTCTCTCTCTCTCTCTCTCTCTCTCTCTCTCATCCAATTTACTGTGTTGGCTGTACATCACAATGCTTCTTTATTTATTTATATTAGCCTATATTGGACTGGATGTATGTGTTGAATAAATTCGTTTACAACTACAAAGTGTCAGGAGTCATACTTACAGCTTGCACAGCCGTACATTCTGCCATCATAGTCCCCAGCGCGTAAAAATCCGTGGCTGTCGGTCAGTTTCAAAGTGTCACAGAATCGTCTGCTGTTGTCCGATCTGCTAATCGCCATGATTTCCGTGCAACAGGAAGTGATCCGTCGTTTCTCGAGAGTTTTGCAAGCTCGGGATACGCAGTTGCCAACTCCGTCAACTGAGTTACGAACTGATTTAACCCACCTAGGGGCAGGGCCCAAGCGGCTGGGTCCTGTAGAGTCTTTTTAAAACACGTGCTGGGCGGGTTTTTCTCTTTGCACCTCAGCTTTAAGGCGGCATACCGATCTGTGTGTATCCATCCAGAAAATTACCAAGTCACAGGCCTAAAATGGATTTTTACGGGCGAGCAGAAGCCCACATACCTGTTCGATAGTAGGCTACCCTTTGGTAGTAATGTGGGCCCTTCGCACTTTTACAGACTCTCGCAGGCAGTTCGCAGATGTATGTTACGGCGCGGCATGACAGAGATAGTAGCGTATATTGACGATTTCTTCATAGCAGCTAAGTCCAAAGAGGAATGCACTCAAATGATGATGACGCTCATTGCCCTTTTACGTAGATTAGGGTTCAATATTAGCTGGCCTAAGGTGGTGGGGCCTACACAAACCATTACTTTTCTCGGGATCCAGATCTGCACCAGCACAAGCACCTTGTCATTGTGCGACGACAAGCTACAGCAACTCCACAAACGCTTGCAGCAGTTTCAAGGCAAAACACGCGCGACAAAGCAAAGCTTGCAGTCACTAGCAAGGTCCCTTAACTGGGCGTGTCAAGCCGTCAAGGGCGGCAAATTTTTTCTCAGGCGGATTCTTGATACGATTAAACCCCTTCAGCAGCAAAGGCATAAAGCGAGACTCTCACGGGAGTTTCATGCAGACTTACAGTGGTGGCTATCTTACATGCATGTTTTTAACGGCACTGTGTATTATGACTCACAAAGCAAGGAACATGTCCATGTTGATGCATGCAACCTGGCGGCAGGCGCGTTCTGGAAAGGAGATTGGAATTATACACTGTTCTCTTCAGACATGCCGGCAGCCAAGGACTTGCATATTAATTATAAAGAGGTGTGCGCGGTGGTGCAGGCAGTCAACCGGTGGGCCCCCTCGTGGCGAGGGAAACAGGTGGTCATTCATACGGACAGCACGGTGACAAAGGCTATCATTAACAAAGGGCGCTCAAAAGACCGCTATGTCAATAGTCTGTTGAGGAAGATGGCATGGGAGTGTGTGAGAATGAATTGCAGCGTAGTCAGCGATGCACGTGGCTGGCAGTGTGAATGTGTTTGCCGATACTATTTCCCGCCTACACGAAGGACGGCTGCCCATACTAGGACAATTGCTAACGAATTGGCACCGGGGCCGACCGCCTGACACCTACCTTCTGAATCACGTCACAGTCAGCTCTTGCTTTTGTGCTGTCTAGGTACCGGGTCTAGGCTCAGACACCAGCTACTGCAGCAGGTGGCAGGATATCTGCCAGTGTTTTCGCCGACTCTGAACACCAAGACAACATATCAGACTCACTTGCGCTCTTATCTCAGATTTTGCCGTTACCAAATGAACATCCAGCCGGTACCGGTGTGTGAGAGAACAGTGGCTATTGATCGCGTTACCGGTCATGTTGCGTCACCCTCTGTCCCCCGTGACGGCAGTGATCAGCATAGTTAGAGCGCTAGGCCCAGCGCCGCCTAAGGCACCGGCCTTCCCCATTCGGGGATCAGAGTTCAACAAACTGTTGCGAGAACTGACCTCTGCTGCTGAAGGGGTTTATACAAGCCACAGCTTGCGGCGTGGCGGGGCTACCTGGGCCCTGTCTTGTGGAGTGCCTGGCGAGGTGGTGAAGTGTTTGGGGGACTGGAAAAGCACTGCATACCTATCATACTTGGACCAAATACCTCAAGATATTCAAGATTTCTACAGAAGCGTACTTATTCAGAAAATACCGACACCTTGAACACTCAACTTTTCTCTCAATTGGGTGAAAAAACTGGCGTTTTCCCGTTAGGTTTGGGCAGGAAACAACCAGTAAACCTACTGGTTGGGTTAGATGATGTCTTACATGTTTGACAAGTGAGAGTCACAGGAATAAGTGAAACACCTCCGTTATTTTTGCCCAACTGACAGAAAAGTGTGGTTCAGTGTATAAGCGTGAGGAAGTAGTGTGGAGTTGAGCGTGAGACTGAGGTGTGATAGTGAGAGCGTGTGGCCGTGCGCGCTGTTCTGACAAAACCTCGCCCAAGTTCTGTGGTCCGGAACTCTGGCCATCCATTAATTGGCCGAGAGGGGCGATGATGTCAGAACAGGGGCGCACTGGTGGGAAGGAGAGGGTGAGGTCGGGGAAAGGGGAGGGAGAGGGGGGGGGGCATGAGAGTGACTGGAGTTTAATGGATCCTACTCCTCGTATGGTCTCGTCAAAAGCAGCGTGCATCAGGGCTCTGTCCTCGGGCCATTGCTGTTCTGCATATATATCAATGACCTTCCACTGCATATTAGTTGCCGCGATATTTCTTGTGACATGTTTGCTGACGACTGCACACTACACACTCCTCACAAAGATGTAGCTGCAATTAGCACGCGTCTCCAACTCCACGTCCCTGAATCCTTCAAAAACAGAATGCATGGTTATAACCACACGTCAAAAGCACCAGCTATGCCCGCTCTCTCTTAGTCTGTCTATAAACGGCAGCCCAATTGAGCAAGTATCACACCACCGCCTCTTGGGGGTCACTATAGATGCTCAGCTTAAATGGCAACTGCATATTAGCAATATGTGCAAAAGGGTCTCCAGAAGTCTGTATATGTTGTCAAAATTGAAAACAATTACTAACACAGATACGCGTTTTCTTTTCTACAATGCTCATGTCAAGTCGCACATAGACTATGCATCAACAGTGTGGGATGGTTCTAGTGATGTACATTTGAAAAGGCTGAACTCCCTACATAGGAGAGCTGCTAAGCTTATATTTCCCGATCCCGAATTCTCAACTGGCGAAAAGCTTAAAACTTTAAAAATGCTCCCTATATCCCATCACTTTCAGTTCAATAAAGGTGTATTGATGATTGATGTACAAGCTGTACAAGCAATTATGTCCACTGTACTTGAGTTCTTTTTTTCTCAGAACGGATATCTGTAG
Organism: Semisulcospira habei; assembly: GCA_036245525.1. Taxonomy (NCBI): domain Eukaryota; kingdom Metazoa; phylum Mollusca; class Gastropoda; family Semisulcospiridae; genus Semisulcospira; species Semisulcospira habei. Next base: position 43,220,092 of record BTPG01000002.1, on the reverse strand, counting down.
CTTCTAGACATGGAAAAATATTCAAAGTACCCCTGCCCTATTAAACCAGTTTGTCATTCTCGGGAAGTTCATTCTGGAAGTCTATTCCTGCAGAAATCAGAAACGCAAAGACGCTCACCTCATTTAGGGTCAGCCTCTTCAAACACCTAGAAATTCTGAGGTAATCTAATCATTACAGTACAGGGAGAGAGAGAGAGAGAGAGAGAGAGAGAGAGAGAGAGAGAGAGAGAGAGAGAGAGAGAGAGAGAGAGAGAGAGAGAGAGAGAGAGAGAAGGAGAGAGAGAGAGAGAGAGAGAGAGAGTGAGTGAGAGAGAAAAGAGAGAGAGAGAGAGAGAGAGAGAGAGAGAGAGAGAGAGAGAGAGAGAGAGAGAGAGAGAGAGAGAGAGAGAGAGAGAGAGAGAGAGAAGGAGAGAGAGAGAGAGAGAGAGAGAGAGAGAGAGTGAGTGAGAGAGAAAAGAGAGAGAGAGAGAGAGAGAGAGAGAGAGAGAGAAGGAGAGAGAGAGAGAGAGAGAGAGGAGAGAGAGAGAGAGAGAGAGAGAGAGAGAGAGAGAGAGAGAGAGAGAGTGAGTGAGAGAGAAAAGAGAGAGAGAGAGAGAGAGAGAGAGAGAGAGAGAGGAGAGAGAGAGAGAGAGAGAGAGAGAGAGAGAGAGAGAGAGAGAGAGAGAGTGAGTGAGAGAGAAAAGAGAGAGAGAGAGAGAGAGAGAGAGAGAGAGAAGGAGAGAGAGAGAGAGAGAGAGAGAGAGAGAGAGAGAGAGAGAGAGAGAGAGAGAGAGAGAGAGAGAGAGAGGAGAGAGAGAGAGAGAGAGAGAGAGAGAGAGAGAGAGAGAGAGGAGAGAGAGAGAGAGAGCGAGAGAGAGAGAGAGAGAGAGAGAGAGAGAGAGAGAGAGAGAGAGTGAGTGAGAGAGAAAAGAGAGAGAGAGAGAGAGAGAGAGAGAGAGAGAGAGAGAGAGAGAGAGAGAGAGAGAGAGAGAAGGAGAGAGAGAGAGAGAGAGAGAGAGAGAGAGAGAGAGAGAGAGAGAGAGGAGAGAGAGAGAGAGAGAGAGAGAGAGAGAGGAGAGAGAGAGAGAGAGAGAGAGAGAGAGAGAGAGAGAGAGAGAGAGAGAGAGAGTGAGTGAGAGAGAAGAGAGAGAGAGAGAGAGAGAGAGAGAGAGAGAGAGAGAGAGAGAGAGAGAGAGAGAGAGAGAGAGAGACTGACTGACTGACTGAAACTTTATTTATCAAGGATTGAGATATTAGGCGCACAGGCCTTTCTTCCAATCTGTCCTTGCTACATCTACTGACATATAATAACAGGCAAAGCTACATTACACTCACAAACAACATCGAAAGTAATGCGAATTACAACAACACTACAAACAGCAACAATTATTTAACAAAACACACAGGTACCTAGAGGAAGATTTTAGCACGTGTCATAATATCCGTTTGCGGGAGCTCTCCCCAGAAACTCCCACCCGGGGGGCACGCAAGTATACTTTCACTCGAATGCCATGCTAAGCACATCGTTTGAATAAACTGTGCACCGGCACTGCATCCCCTGACCAGGTCTATACGGGAAGCACCCCCACAAACGGCACGTGAGCGTAAATGGTATGATAAAAAATAATTACTTACTTACGGGGAAGTGGCGCAGTGGTTAAGGCGTCTGCGTTAAGGCGTCTGCCTCCAATGCCAAAGGTGCGAGGTTCGATACCGGGTTCCGGCGTTGGATTTTTCTCCTCTGGTGTCACCGTCTGGGCAGTGGGCAGATGTTCACATCTGCACGGGACATAGACGACCCCGGCCCCCACGAGTCCCCTGCTGCCTTGCAGGCCTGGCCGCTTGGCTGCGGAAAGGCTAAGGGAGGAAACCCCTGACATCAAAGCCCCCGTGTCTCCGGGGAAGGCTTTTGAGCCAGAGACTAAGACAAGGACAGTCTGATATAAAACCTACGACCCGAGGACCTCGATGCCACCGTCCCAGCTTGCTAGGCCATGGCAAACGAACCAAGGGTTTAAAGGGTGGGGCCAGTACTGCGCACACTGCACTCCACCAAAAAGCTCCACCGCGCAGGCTTTAGGAAACGCCCACGGACTATGACACTGAACTCTCTCTCAGACGACGTGGGCAAGCCCTATAGAATCTTCGTTCGCGAAGTCAAGCCAAGAGACTTACTTACATACGCCTGTCACCCCTACCCGGGTATAGGCCGTCGACGAGAGACCTCCAGCAACTCCTGTCCTGTGCTTCTCCTTCGATTCTACTCCAGGTGGTTCCCAGTCTCTTGATGTCTGCTTGGAGGTCTCGACGCCAGGAGTTTCTCGGCCTACCTCTTTCCCTCTTTCCCTGCGGGTTCCATGACAATGCCTGCCTAGTGATACTGGAAGCTGGCTTTCTCAGACTGTGACCGATCCATCCCCATCTTCTTCGCCCAATTTCATTCTCTGCTGTTATCTGCTCTGTTCTCTCCCAGAGTCTGACGTTGCTGATCTTCTCTGGCCAGTGGATTTTCAAAATTCTTCTGAGGCAACTGTTCATAAAGGTCTGTACTCTGTTGACTGTGGTTTTTGTCAATCTCCAAGTTTCTGCTCCATATAGGAGAACTGCTTTTACATTGGAGTTGAAAATCCGGACTTTGGTGTGTTGTGACAGCTCTCTGGAACTCCACTCTTTTTTCAACTGGAGAAAGGCTGCTCTGGCTTTACCGATTCGTGCTCTGACATCTGCATCAGTGCCGCCTTTTTTTTGTCTATGATGCTCCCGAGATAGGTGAAGGACTCCACCTCCTCCAACGGGGTGCCAGCAAGCAAGACTGGTTCTTCCCTGGTTGCGTTCAGCCTCATTGTCTTTGTTTTCTGTTTGTGAATGGTGAGGCCCACTTGGGACGAGATGTCAGCAAGCCTCGTGGTCTTGTCCTGCATTTGGTGATGAGTGTGGGACAGTAATGCCAAGTCGTCTGCAAAATCGAGGTCGTCAAGCTGTGTCCACAGTGTCCACTGTATTCCACTTCGTCTGTGCTCTGTGGTCATCTTCATGACCCAGTCTATGGCCAGTAGGAAGAGGAACGGAGACAGCAGACACCCCTGCCTGACACCAGTTCTGACCTGGAGCTCCCTGGTGAACTGCCCTTCGTGGATCACGCGACATGTCATGCCATCATAGCTGCTCTTGATCAGGCGGACAAGCTTTGTGGGTACACCGTAGTGTCGTAGGAGTTTCCACAGAGTCTCTCGGTCCACACTGTCAAATGCTTTCTCATAATCCACAAAGTTGACGTACAGCGGGGAGCTCCAATCCAGAGACTGTTCCACGATGATGCTGAGAGTGGCGATCTGGTCTGTACATGATCGGTTTTTCCTGAATCATGCTTGCTGGTCTCTTAGCTGGGGGTCAACGGAGCTCTTCATTCTCTCCAGGATGATCCTGTTGAAGACCTTTCCTGGTAATGACAGCAAGGTGATTCCTCTGTAGTTGGAACACTTGCTGAGGTCGCCTTTCTTGGGAAGCTTGATTAGGTACCCCTCCTTCCAGTCAGCCGGCATCACCTCCTCTTCCCAGATCTTTCCAAACAGTGGGTACAGCATCTCCACCGTTGTTTCTAGGTCTGCTTTCAGAGACTCCGCTGGGATGCCATCTGGGCCTGCTGCTTTGCCGTTCTTCAAAAATGTCACTGCTCTTCTGATCTCTTCCCGGCTGGGTCTGTCACAGCTGATGGGTAGGTCGGTCTCTGCCGGCTGGATGTCTGGGGGGTCGGGTGGGCTAGGTCTGTTCAGTAACTCTTCAAAATACCCGGCCCATCTGTCGAGTTGGTCTGCTCTGTCTGCAATAGGCTTGCCTTCTTTGTCTTTTACTGGTCTTTCTGTATGGCCATACTTGCCTGACAATCTTCTGGTAATGTCGTAGAGCCGTTTCATGTTGCCGCTGCCTGCTGCCTTTTCTGCCTCTGCTGCCAGGCTGTCTGTGTAGGCCCTCTTGTCTGTCCTGATACTCCTCTTCACCTCGCGGTTGGCTTCCGAGTATTCCCCCTGTGCCCTTACTTTGGCTGCTCTCGTGCGACTGTTGTTGACAACTGCTTTCTTCTGCTTCCTCACTTCTATCTTCTTCAAGGTCTGTGCCGACAGCCAGTCCTTGTGATGGTGTTTCCTGAACCCTACAGTGTCTTTGCAGGTTGAGTTCAGCGCCTCTCTAACTGCCTTCCACTGCTGCTCTGTGGTGACCGCCTCCTCTTCATTTACTAGCTCCTGTAGCGCTTGAAACCGGTTGGACAACACCAGTTTGAACTCTTCTCTAACTCCAGTTTCTCTCAGGAGGCCTACATTATAGCGCTGTCTTTTTGTTGTCTCTGCGCGGCTTTTCTTTAGCTTGAGTTTCATTCATAAGGTACGCAGATGGTGGTCAGAGGCGACATCTGCTCCCCTTCTCACTCGAACATCTTGAAGGGATCTTCTAAATTTCTTGGTAATGCAGATATGGTCTATTTGGTTCTCTGTTGTATGGTCAGGTGAGACCCAAGTTGCTTTGTGTATTCTTCTGTGTGGGAAGATGCTGCCTCCAATGACAAGTCGGTTTAGAGCACAAAAGTCTACAAACCTCTCCCCGTTCTCACTCATCTCCGAGCCTAATCCCTGTCTCCCCATCACCTCTTCGTATCCGGTGTTGTCCTCCCCTATTTTGGCATTAAAATCGCCCATGACGATGGTGATGTCTCGCTCCGCACATTTGTCCAAGGCACTCTGGAGTCGGTCGTAGAACTCTTGTTTCTCTTCCTCGTCACTGTCATTAGTGGGCGCATAACACTGGATGACGTTCAGCTTGAGCTTTTTCTTGGTTCTAAAGGCTGCTGTGATAATTCTTCGCCCATCAGCGCTCTCTGTGCCACTGGTGACAGCATGAATGCTACACCTTCTGTATGGGGGGCATTCTCCTCTTCATGACCTGAATACAGAATCATCTCCCCACTTAACAGCCTTTTCTGGCCAGACTGCGTCCATCTGGCTTCACTGATACCTAGCAGGGAAAGGTTGTACTTTTGCATTTCCGCTGCTATCGGGGCGGCCTTGCCGCTCTGGTACATGGTCTTGACGTTTCATGTGCCCATGGTTGTATCCCTGGATAGAGAGAGGCGGCTTGGTCCTGTGGCTTTCGAAGACTTCCGGCTTTCACCACAGGACGTCATAAGTCTTCTGGTAGAAGAACCTTCCTCCTCCAGGAAAGGAATTACTGTTAGTCTTTTCGTCGGCGTTTTTGTAGCTATTTCCTTTTTTGCAGGGTGGGGAAGCTACCCCCACGCCCAACCCCCTTACTAGGAGGACCAGGGGTTTTCTGTCGGGGTCACTTTCCCTTAGACCATGTTGGTTCACGGCACCTTATTTCATTCGGTGCACCCCTCTCACAAGGGACCCCCTATCCACCACCCAGGGGACGCGCCTCAACGCCATATGGTCCCAGCGCGAGGATAAAAAATAATAGTTGCATAAAAAAGAAATTAAAATATATTATGTTTTCACAACATGAGATAATTAAATTACGTTGCCTTGGATAAGTGCTTGTACAGTTTTGCTTTAAACGCAGCTAGGGAATTAACTTGTTGTAAATGCAGAGGAAGAGAATTCCACTGGAAACCACCTGAGTATGACAAACTGGATTTATACAAATCAATGCGGGGCCGTTTTATGCTCAGGTTGCTCCGAGAGGTGCTGTATCTCTTCTCAGTAAGAGTAAAGAGTTCCGATAAGTAGCCGGGGGCCTTACCGTTAAGAGCTTTGTGCACTAGTACGCACTTGTTAAATACTAAGTGTTTGTCAAGAGGAAGGAGTCCAGCTGCCTCAAGCCTCACCTCAGTGGGTAGAGATGAGCGAGGAATAATAAGTTTGGCTGCTCTCCTGTATAGCGAATTTATTTTCTTGAACTGGACCTCGCTGCAGCCATCCCAAACTGATGAGGCATAATCAATGTGGGGCTTGATGTATCCATTAAAAAATAGTTTACGCGTGTTCAGATTAATGACCGCTTTCAGTTTAGACAGTACAAATAATTTCTTTGAAATTGTCTTTCCGATGTGTATGAGATGAGGCTGCCAAGTAAGTTGGTTATCTACAATTACCCCTAGTAAACGGTGCTGTTCTACTTGCTCTATGGGGACAGCTTCGAATGAGAGGTTTAGAGGCGCGGGTTGCAGCTGGTGTTTCTGACATGTTGTGACTAGCATGCTTTTAGTTTTAGCTGGATTGACTATCATTATATTTCTACTGCACCATTCAGATACTTCTTGTAGGCTCTGCCGGAGGCTGTTGGTTATATCAGCTACAGTTTTACCGGATGCATGTAGCGTCGAATCGTCAGCAAACATGTCACACTCAGCACTAGCACATGTGATGTGTAGTGGTAAATCATTAATAAAGATACAGAATAAAAATGGGCCCAGAACCGAACCATGAGGAACACCAAGTTCTACCTTACCCTCTGTAGAATAGTTACCATTTACATAGACGGCTTGTGTTCTCGCAGAAAGATAAGAGTTAAAGAATGAAAGGGCTGACGGGCTGTTGTTGTTGAAATAAACATTAAGTTTCCTCAGCAAAATTTAATGATTTATCAGATCGAACGCTTTTTTTCAGGTCCAAGAATACCGTGCCAGTCATTTTGTTATTGTTGATGTTATCTAGCCATGAATCAACCATACGTACTAATGCTGAGTGGCATGAGTGTTTGGGTCTAAACCCGGACTGGAACTTATTTAACAAGGACCGTTCGTCGAGGTACTGGAGGAGATGCTTTTGAATATGCTTCTCAAGTGGCTTTGATAAAACAGACAGAAGAGAAATGGGACGAAGGTTATTTACATCTGTAGTATCTTTGGTCTTGGGTATAGGAACAACTTTTGCTTTTTTAAACGCCACAGGCAAAGTCTTATACTGTATACATAAGTTACAAATGTAAGTGAGGGGTTCAACAATATAAGGCAATGATATGTGGAGTATATAACCATTTATACCGTCCACACCAGCTGATTTCTTGTTCTTAAGGCACGTTATATAATGCCCGACTTCGTGAACAGCGATAAAGGGGATAATCGTTCCTGGCAAAACATGGACAGTTGATCCGATATTACACACGCTGACGGATCAGGGCTGTTGGAAGTAAGTAGCTGTTCTGGAGCTGAGAGAAAGCAATTGTTTATGCTTTCCGCAGAGAATTCGTGTGGAATGATATGAGTCTGCCTGCGCGTGTTGCTTGTTAGAGTGTTCAAAGCAGTCCAAACAGAAGCAGGAGATTTGTCGTTCTCAATTGTCTTTTCAACAAATGACTTTTGAGCTTCTCGAACTAAGTACTTAACTTTGTTACACAAACGTTTAAACTCAGCGAAGTTCTTTTCTCGTTTAGCGGTGTTTCGTGCCTCCATAGTTTGTTTGATTTCCTCCGTTATCCAGGAGGGAGGCTCGCGGCGTCGGACTCGCTTCCTTCTTAGCGGCGCGTGTTTATTCAGCACCCGGAGGAACAGATCAATCCATATAGTGAGCGCATTATCAGGGTCAGTGCAGTTGTACACTTGATCAAATCCTGCATAGCTTAGATCATGTAAGAAAGCATTCGTATTAAGCTTTTTAAACGATCTGTACGTTATGTACGAGTGCTGGTCCCGACTTTGTTTTTGCGGGCAGATTGCACGACCATGTACAGGCGATGGGAAAGTGGTCACTGACGGCTAATGAAGAAACATTAGTTTCCGCTACTGCTGTTGGGTTATTAGTGTAAATTAATGTGGTCGATAATGGTGGCAGCAGAGCGTGATACTCGCGTTGGAGATTTAATCATCTGCTTTAGCCCGAAAAGAGTGATCGCTGATTGCCATGTCGGCTTGGGTTTCAGCATATCGATGTTAAAGTCTCCCAGAATGAGAACATTTTTACCGGTGTCGTTCACTTTATCCATCACTTGTACAAAGTCGTCATACCAGTCAGCAGTAGCAGCTGGATTTCTGTACATAAAGGCGATAAGGATGGGAGAGGAATGTGGTATTTTCACCTCCAGCCACACACACTCTAGCTCTCTGGACTCAAGGTCTTCACGTCTGCGTACCATATTACGGATAGAGCTATGTACATAGACAGCTATTCCAGTGTGTCCAGGGTAGCCTGGGTCACGCCGGATTAGAGAAAAGTTAGGAATAAGTAAGCTAGCATCACTGATGTTTGGGCCCAGACGTGATTCCGTGAGACCAAAGAGATGCAAGTGCGATGGCTCATTTAAAAATAAACAAATATCGGGGACCTTGTGAAACAGGTGAAAAATATTAAGGTGTCCGATTTTCAGTCCAAATGATTGTATGCTACTGATTGAAGCTTTCGGCATCACTTCTCGTCAGTTTGCGTTAATGTCAAAGTCACTGTAAAAAGCCTCTATGATCTCAAAATGGGATTGTGATGAAGCTCTATGCTTGTGCATAGTGCTCGCACAATAGGATTAGCACGGTACAGTTTTTGTTAACGGTTTGTTTGTGCCGAAAGTCCGTGGGGCCTGCTGTCCACGTGGAATCTGTAAGACATGGTTAGCACGGGAGTTTTTAGTGAGTTCTGTTTAGTGAGTTCTAGGCGGAAGCTGTGACTGTCAGAGGTCTAGATCGGGAGTGCGGGCTGTTTTGTCGTATGGAACGGTTGTGTTTTAGTTACCTAGCCCGCATTCCAAGACTCTGAAGCCTAGATTTCAGAGTTCTTGTAACGAGAGTGGAAAGACGGACGCCGAGACGTCGAGTCGCAGGTGGGACCTACGTGAGGTCATCCCTCCAGCTCTTCTGAGAGTGAGTCTGACTGGGAACCAAGACACCCAAGTCCAAACGAGAACTGAGTACCGTACGAGAACGAGGACGTCCGTGCCCAGAGAGACAGGACGGCAATAAGCGTACGACGAAGGACTTTCATGCCTAGACGTGAGAAGGACCAATGTAACCAGGCAACATCAAACAGGTTGGAGGCAATGTGAGACTAAGACCTAACCTGGCAAAGATATTGTGATACGTGTGTGGTGTGATAATAGAACAGTGTATATAGTTGATAATCATTTAAGTCGTTCTTTTCATTTATAGTGTATAAAGGTTACTTTAGAAAGGGAGCCCGTGTGTTGTGTTTTACCGCATGAATGCGCCCGTCTGAGTCAGTGGCGGTGTATGTGTCTGTTGCCATTGAAGATAAGTAGCGGCTAATCTCTATGTTTGTTTGTTTGTCTATTTTGACAAAGGGTATTTACCCGAAATATTAATAAATTGTGTTGTACCCGTCTTTTCTAAGCGTGTTTCTTTCTCCGTTGGGTACTTCTTTTCTGTTGCGTGAGAGTCTGTGCGTACGACTGTGGGCAAGTCTGCGTGCGTTACAGGGATCACATACACAAAAATGCACGATGATCTCAAAATGGGATCACATACACACACAGTACGGTTAAGTCTCTTTTGCCAAGAGAACTTTGGAGTCCACCAAAGAAAACAAGAAAAGACAATTCACTGGCTAAAGGCCAGAAAGTCACTGTGACTTCCGTAGTCAAACAGTTCTCAGTGTGCTGCCTCAAAGGCAAACACACATCCAACGTCAAAACAGTCTGTAATATTTCGCAGTTCCGATTACCAGAAATTAATCACTATTTACGTAACACGGTATAAAACTAAATAAAAATCTCTAAGTGCCACAGCACTTGTTAAAACACATGCACAGAAACGTGTCTGTTATTATTTCAAATTAAGTCCACACAACCTATACAAGGGCTCACACACCTAAGCACATAGGAACACACGCTATTGTCCGTGGCTCGCGGATTCAATCATAGTCAAGAAATTAAAAAAAAAACAAAACATATCATAGTTTTGAATGCTGCGCGCTAAACCAAGTAAACTGAAAGAGAAATGTCAGTATAAATGCTATGTACACAGCAAGGGCCGGTGCATCTTAGTTCTACCTAACACACTCACTGGGCCGAGCAGACACGGATTAATTTAATTACACCACAGCGTGGGGCCTCAGATTACCCATCAAGTAGGGTAACTGCGAATGAGGGAAGGGTGGCGGGTACGGCTGGAAGACTGGATACGGTGGCAGTCCGGGGTGTGTGGCCTGGGGTCAGGGAACGATGGGTCGGCCGTAATTCCCGTGAGGATCCACGGCTACAGCGTCAGGTCGATGGTACAATGGCTGTAGGGAAGAATGCTGGCACCAGTGGTGACATCTGCATGTGAGTTCTCTGTAGAACCGGTGGCGCGAGATGTCTTGTCAACGGGAGGCTGGCTGTTGTGGTTATTGGGGACGGGGACAGCTTGGCGAGAGACAACCGCCCTGTCACCGTTATTGCTGCTCGCCAACACTGAAGTCTCCCACCGGCGGGTACTCGCAGACTTTGACTTCTGCTCGGTGCTGTTTGTGGGACCTGGAGTTAAGTCCCGAGAATTAGAGTCAGGCCCAAAGAACAGTGGTGGGTAGTCTTGCTCATACTTTACGGTATGTTGGTTACGGTAGCTACTACTCTGTTTATTTACGGGAATATAGTGTATGTCTTTGGACGAGCCTTGTTTACGCTGCATACGAGTGTTAGGCAGAGCTTCATCTTCAGTGTGAAATAAAAACCGTTTCACCTGACGGAGCAGGACACCTGCACCTCTTTCACTCAGATGCAGTTTGTCACTGCTAAAGAGAGCAGCAGCAACTTGTCCCTGTGGCGTGAAGAAGGCCTTTTCTTGGAGGAAGAGCACTTTCTGACTTACACAGTGTTCAGCCAGGCGCTGGTTGACAGTTTCTGTTATTTGTAGTGACCGTCGACCCTGGGGGAGGATTGCAGTGTAAGCAACTGCAGCAGAAGGGTATGTACGGCGGACCTGCTTGGTGAGACGTTGGAAGCTCTTCAGAATCACCTCCGTGTCGTGGCCCGAGGCGCAGTCGTTTGTACCCACGTGAACCACAACACGGCTGATGTCCTCACGGAGGTCACACGTCTCTAGGGTTGCAGCCAGGTCACCAGCCTTGACCCCGCGCAGGGTACGCACGCACGTGGCCCCGCTAGGATCAAGCCGGCGGCGATCCACTCGCTGACACTTTACCCGGGAGCGGCAGACGGAAGCTGAAGAGTCGCGGGGCTTGTGGCGGCCGGTCCTTGATGGGATTAGCTCCCATATCTTCGCCGCTGGCCCCACCTGCCGTAGACTCGCACGTCTCCTGACTGACCGTAACGGGATGCTCAGTAGAGTCAGCATGGGTAAGCTGCTGTTTCAGGATGACAGGGGGAGAGGAGGAGGCGGCTGAGAGAGGAGTCGTGTTTTCGAATGGAGGGATGGAGTCACCAGCGGGTGGAGGTGGTGTGATACCCTGTTTCTGTCTAGCCAGTAGTTCTTTCTGGCGGCTCTCAATAGCGTCGACCTTTCCCATTTTGGTGATGAGTCTAGAGACTTGCCTTTGCAGATTGCTATTTTCTTTTTTGAGGGCGTCGATTTCCGCTGTCAGGTTCTCACGTAACTCCTTTTGCTGGTTTTCGAACTGCAGTTTCAGGTCTGTTATCATGGCAGTCACACTAGCAAAACAAGGGGTTCCTACCACTGGCTCAGTACAACGGTCACAGCACTGAGGGGAACATTGGGTCGAGGTGTGCACAGTCTCTGAAGTGACGTCATTTGAGACGAGGCCTTGGGCTGTTTCATCATTTACCTCGTCCATCGAACTGGCCAAAGTCTTGCTAATCTCCTCATTGCCTCCGGACACTAGACAGGGAGAGTCACGGCTAGGGAGTGTGCCCATCACAATGCATGGCTGCTGCTTTGCTTCACTGACCACCACTGACAATCCCTTCGCGCATGGAAACAAAGACTCCGATGCTATGAGGGAATAGTTAAGAGGCAGCTCGTGTCAGATACATCTTGGTGGTCACCTAGGGGATTAAGGTCAGTGGTATTTTGGCGAGGCGTCGAGATGGATGAGCTACCTTTGACAGTCGCAGAGGCCTGCCCATCAAGCACCGCGGTAGTGCTGTCACCGGTCGCGCTTTCCTGTTGACTGGGTGGAGGGGGGAGGATGGCGAGAAGTGGAGACGGAGTGGGGAAGGTGTCCACGGGGGTTAGTGGTGGGGTGGAGAGTGCACGGGTTCGGAGGGTGGGGGGCAAAGTTCAAGTGTCTAACCGCTCATGGCGCTTACTAACGCCTTCAACTTGTCAAATTCCTCGCCCACCCATACAGGGCACCGGTGGTGTGGTAGAGTGTAATGGTGATGAGAGAGCGATTTCCAAGCTTCAGTTGAAATGTTTTGAAAAGTTCAGGTGGAGAAGGGATGTATGAGGGGACTGGCACTGTGATGATTCATCATCATCATCATCAGTCCCTTACCCGAACTGGGCGTTGGGGGGACTGAAAGGCAGCAGCAACAGACAGTGCTCTCCACTGAGTTCTATTTTGGGCGGTGGCAAGCAAGTCTGGCATTTCGAGTTCGGTCCATTCTTTTATGTTTGCGACCCAACTCTTTCTCTGACGACCTCGCCGACGACTTCCTTCGAGAGTGCCTTGGAGGATAGTCTTGGACAAGGTGTTGTGTCGGGTCACGTGGCCAAACCAAGCAAGCTTGCGCCGTTTCACGGTTGCCAGAAGGGGTTCATGTGGGCCCACCAGGGAAGTGACGATGCTCCGTACATATTCGTTGGTCTTGTGCTCGCGGTACGAGATGCGGAGCAACTTCCTCAGGCACTTGTTCTCAAAGGCCTGGATTTTCTTTTCTGAGTCTGCAAGCAGTGTCCAAGTCTCACAGCCGTAGAGTAGAATAGACACTACGAGGGACTTGTAAAGCCTGTACTTGATGGTGAAGCTGATGGAGTTACTTCGCCATATCCTGTCCAGCCTGGCCATTGCGGATGTTGCTGTACCTATCCTGATACGGATCTCTGCTATGCAACTACCGTCTTTGGACAGGGTGGCTCCCAAGTACTTTAAGCTATTGACCTCTTCTAGCTTCTGGCCGTTCATGTGAATGTTGCTGCTGCTGTCGCTTGTGGTGTTGATCATCACGTTGCTTTTATCCGTACTGATCTCCATGCCATAAGACCCTGCGCTACTTGAAAGTTTGTCTGTCAGGTTTTGGAGCTCACTATTGCTGCCTGCCATGAGGTCAATGTCGTCTGCAAATCGAAGATTGCACAGGGATCTGCCACCAATAGAGATTGAAGTATGGTGGTCGTGGAGGGTTTCCTGCATGATCTTCTCCAGGAATATGTTGAAAAGGATGTGATGATTACAAGATCTTTATTTGAGTCCGTCCATTGGTGGTAAATCTGAGCGGGAGCCTCTTAGACGTACCGCATGTAGATGACACATCTCCAAAGTGGTAATTTGTTTTGGGTCGTGTCGAATATGACTTGACCAGGGTCTCTGGTGTGTTTAATATCTCCAAGTCAATGGCATATCTGGCGTGGTTGGCGCGGGTGGTGGGGCCCATTGTGGAAGGTGGGTGTGGCTGGCGGATTACACAGCTGAAGCCGCCAGCCTCGCGGCGGCTGCCATGAGAGAGAGAGAGAGAGAGAGAGAGAGAGAGAGAGAGAGAGAGAGAGAGAGAGAGAGAGAGAGAGAGAGATAGCTCGCTGCTGCGCTCAAGTGACGGCAGCGAGTATCAGGCACTGGGGCTAGCGTCAGTTACATTCCACACATAGTTCTAACTCAGACTCCGGAAATGTCTAATCACTTTGATTAGCTGGAATGTGAGCTCGCCCCTCAGTCCCGAGCAGCGCGGTCTGTTTATAATTGCTGTCAACACGTCTAACTTACATGGATGAAACAGTCACTGAATCAGCTCGCGCAGCCAAGATTCTCATGCGCTTTCGCATCCTCGTATCTGCGGGCACCATGAGGATCTATGCTATAGGTTCACGGCAGCGGAAACTCGAGTCTGGCCGGTGACTGACTGCTTACGGATGTAGGCACGCCAGGCCGCTGGCGCCAAGCGACACAGAAACAAAGAGTCCATGTTCCCTGGCTCGAACATCCAACAGAACAGCGGTACGTGATGAAACAAAAAAGAAACGTTAATATCTCTCGGAAAATGAATGTCACACAGACGAAAAATCACAGTCCAATAGAAGTCACTATCTCAAGTCACTGAGACAAAAATCTCACATCACAGCCAAACAATGCCAACACAATTGTCACTGAAGACGGAGCGATGTGAATATGCGACTTACTCGCCAGCACAAGAGAGAGAGAGAGAGAGAGAGAGAGAGAGAGAGAGAGAGAGAGAGAGAGAGAGAGAGAGAGAGAGAGAGAGAGAGAGAGAGAGAGAGAGAGAGAGAGAGAACAATGAACAATGAACAATGAACCTTTATTTCCCAACGTTAGAAGTTATTGGTAAAGAGAGAGAGAGAGAGAGAGAGAGAGAGAGACAGAGAGACAGACAGACAGACAGACAGACAGACAGAGAAAGAGAGAGAGAGAGAGAGAGAGAGAGAGAGAGAGAGAGAGAGAGAGAGAGAGAGAGAGAGAGAGAGAGATATGATGAGTCTTTTTTTTTTGATGGATCTTTTTTTTTGTTCAGGATAAAGCCATTAGGCAACTCAATGACTGTCTTACAAGCTGTCCTGTAAACAAAACAGAGAAAGAGAGAGAGAGAGAGAGAGAGAGAGAGAGAGAGAGAGAGAGAGAGAGAGAGAGAGAGAGAGAGAGAGAGAGAGAGAGATAGAGATAGAGAGAGAGACAGACAGACAGACAGACAGACAGACAGACAGAGAAAGAGAGAGAGAGACAGACAGACAGACAGAGGAAGAGTGAGAGAGAGACAATGACAATGACAATGACAATGACAATGACAATGATTCTTTATTTTACAACGGTGAAAGTTTTGGCTGGCACAACCATTTTTCGAACTTGCCGTTGCTAATCTACAAATAATGCACAAAGTGTGAAAATATTATATGAGAAAAAAGAAATAGAAAAAAAAAAAGAAGAAGAAGAATAAATGATATAAAAACAAAACAAAACCAGCAACAACAACAACAAAAACGTGCGCGCGCACACACACACACACACACACACACACACACACACACACACACACACACACACACACACACACACACACACACACACGCACACACTGAGTATTATAGGGTCGCAGTGAAAGTATTAAGATAATGACGTGAGGTAATTGAAAATACTGGCTCTAAAATAAGAAAGGGTTGTTGCTGTTGTAACTTTCCTAGGCAAATTGTTCCACAGGCTATGGCCTGAGAACGCTAAACTTGTCTTGTAGAGATCGATTCTAGGTCGTGGTACAATAATGAATTGCCTTGATCTTGAGTACGTTGGTGATGGAAAGGAAAATAGTTTATTAATATAATCAGGCATTTTGCTATTCAATGTTTTGAACATAATTATTCCCTTATTGTACATTAAGTGATTTTTCAGGGGAAGAATCTCCAAGGTTTTCAGTTTATTATCGGTAGTTGAGTTAGGATCAGGTAGGATAAGTTTTGCGGCTCTACGATGAAGAGCGTTCAGTCTCTTCAAGTGGACCTCGCTTGCTCCATCCCACACTGTAGAAGCATAGTCGATATGTGACCTGATGTGGGCGTTAAAGAACAGTTTACGTGTTTCTACATCAGTGATATATTTTAATTTGGCTAAAATGTAAAGTTTCTTTGATATTATGTTGCATATGTTAGTAATATGACACTGCCATTTAAACTGGTTATCTACAGTAACACCGAGAAGACGATGTTCTGTTACTTGACTGATGGGTTTTCCTTGAAGAGACAAGCTGAGTGAGAGAGAGCCTAGCTGGTGCTTTTGACGGGTACTTAATACCATACATTCAGTCTTCGCTGGGTTTAGGATCATGGAGTTGTTACTACACCAGCTGTCAATGTCTTGTAGTGCGCTTTGTAGGCGTGTATCAATAATAGATAAATCCTCGTCGGGCATGTGTATTGCAGCATCATCCGCGAACATATCGCATGAAACATTATGATCGTTAATTGTGAGCGGAAGGTCGTTAATGAACAAACAAAATAAAAGAGGGCCTAAAATAGAGCCCTGGGGCACGCCATGCTTGACTAAGCGGTGATTAGAATATGTACCATTAAGAAGGACTTTTTGTCTTCTGTCATCCAAGTAGGATTTGAAGAACGTGGCAGCGCTGTTGGTGTACAACAAAATTTTCTTTAGTTTACTAAATCAAAAGCTTTACGGAAGTCTAAAAAGACTACACCTGTTAGTTTGGATTCATTGATAGATGCTAACCAGGTGTCTGTCATCCTAATCAGCGCAGTATGGCAGGAATGGTTTGGTCTGAAACCTGACTGCAATGGATGGATAAGATTTCGGTTTTCTAAATATTTAGATAGATGTTTATGAATATGCCTCTCTAAAGGCTTTGACAAAACTGGTAGTAATGAAATGGGACGAAAATTATTAATTTCACTTAGATCTTTTGATTTTGGTAGTGGGATTACTTTTGCATCTTTAAATACATCCGGAAAACAGTTTTGTTTTATACAGAGATTGTAGATGTACGTGAGACTCTCAACGATATATGGAAGAGATGTCTTGAGTATTTTTGAGCTGATCTCATCAGGCCCGGATGACTTTTTATTTTCCATCGAGGTAATTAATCTGCCCACTTCATGAACCGCTATAGGCGGTATGATGAAAGGTTCGTTGTTTTTATTTTTCTGGTTACAGTAGTCTAGTAATTTGTCTGGACAAATATACTCATGTGAGTTATTTCCCAGTGGCATTAGTGATTCCGCCACAGAGACAAAATGGTCGTTAAAACTGTTTGCAGTGAGGTGGGGTGGTAAAGACGCACTACTTTTACTTGTACCTTTGGTTACTAAATTTATGGCACGCCATACAGTGGAGGAGTCTTTACTTTGCTTAACTACCTTACTGAAGAGAGATTTTCTTGCTTCTAAAACCATTGATTTTACGCGATTACGCTGTGTTTTGTATTCAGCAAAACGCTTCGTTTTTTTTAGCTCGTCCCTGTGTTCCATAGCCTCTATCAGATCCGCAGTTAGCCAGGGTGGTAAGGCGGCGTACTTAACTCTCTTTTGCTTCAGGGGCGCGTGTTTATAGAGAGAGAGAGAGAGAGAGAGAGAGAGAGAGAGAGAGAGAGAGAGAGAGAGAGAGAGAGAGTGAGAGAGAGACAGACAGACAGACAGACGGACAGACAAATAGAGAGAGAGAGACAGACAGACAGACAGAGAGACAGAGAGAGACAGACAGACAGACAGACGGACAGACAAATAGAGAGAGAGGGGGGGGGGAAAGAGAGAGAGAGAGAGAGAGAGAGATGATGATGATGATGATGATGATGATGATGATGAGAGGGAGAGAGAGAGAGAAGAGAGAGAGAGAGAGAGAGAGAGAGAGAGAGAGGGAGAGAGAGAGAGAGCGAGAGAGAGAGAGAGAGAGAGAGAGAGAGAGAGAGAGGGAGAGAGAGAGAGAGTGTGTGAGAGAAAGAGAGAGAGAGAGAGAGAGAGAGAGAGAGAGGGAGGGAGGGAGGGAGGGAGAGAGAGAGAGAGAGAGAGAGAGAGAGAGAGAGAGAGAGAGAGAGAGAGAGAGAGAGAGAGAGAGAGAGAGAGAGAGATGATGATGATGATGATGATGATGATGATGATGAAACTTTATTTTTCAACGGTAAAATGTTTTGACAGAAAACAAATCGTCATTTTACAAACTTTCCCGTTGCTAACATCTACAGCATAAAAAAGGGAAAACTATAAAAATATATTTACATACAAAACCCAATAGCATCATTATTTACAGAAGAAAAAAAAAAAACACTCATCACACACACACATGCACACACGCACGCACGCGCACCTCACACAAACACCCACACACACAAACTAACACGAGCACACGCACACACACACACACACACACACACACACATACACACACACACACACACACACACACACACACACACACACACACACACACACACCATCTTATGAAATACATGAGATAAGGAAATATTACAGTACCTGAGAAGTACTAAGTTTGACTCATCAGGTAATCAGAAAGTTTTGTTTTAAAACTTCCTGGTGAGGTAATAGTTTTCAAATGTGCAGGGATTGAATTCCAAGCAAACGGACCAGAGAATGACATACTTGTTTTAAAAAGGTCGATTCTTAGCAGTGGTAAGGGTAAGGTATTGTTTCTTGAGGTCCGTTCACGTTCTTGGTGAGATATAAATTTAGTGATTAGATACTGGGGTGTTATATTATTCATTGTTTTCCTCCCTACGTCACACGACCAGTAAATTTAGCGCAAACTGTACCATGTGACCGTGATATAAAAACCACTGTAGCAAAAAATGGCGGACGTTTTATAGCCCTCTCGATGACGCGTTACGACCTCGTTTTCGAGTGTGATGAAGCTCTATGCTTGTGCATAGTGCTCGCACAATAGGATTAGTACGGTACGGTTTTTGTTGACGGTTTGTTTGTGCCGATAGTCCGTGGGGCCTGCTGTCCATGTGGAATCTGTAAGACATGGTTAGCACGGGATTTTTAGTGAGTTCTGTTTAGTGAGTTCTAGGCGGAAGCTGTGACTGTCAGAGGTCTAGATCGGGAGTGCGGGCTGTTTTGTCGTATGGAACGGTTGTGTTTGAGTTACCTAGCCCGCATTCCAAGACTCTGAAGCCTAGATTTCAGGTATGTTTCTATAAACGTAGTATTGATAGTTGTTTAGTTAAAGACAGTATGCGTGGTAAGATTAATGTGGTTGTATAGCGGTGTTCCGGTTTGGTTTAGTTGTAGTATGTTTAGAATTCGGTGAAGTAACTGGTGTTTTTGTATACAGTTGTTTACCGAGTTAGATGACTAAAGGAATATGAAGTGTGTATGTCTAAGCCGCTATGAAGATAGTACGTGGTTGGGTAAGCATAGTCTTTTCCAGGGTATAGAGAAAGGTATAGCAAGAGTGTCAGTTAGGCTATAGTCTGTTTCAAGATAGTGACAGAGATATGGGGGTGATACAAAAATAGTTTATGAAGCACGTGTGTGTGTGTGAATGAACGTGTGAGTTATTTGTATCAGCCAGGTTACGTGACGTTTCTCATTGATCCAATATGTTGTGTGTTTAGCAAGTGTTACGTTGGGACTTTTGTTGTCTATTCAGAGTTCTTGCAACGAGAGTGGAAAGACGGACGCCGAGACGTCGAGTCGCAGGTGGGACCTACGTGAGGTCATCCCTCCAGCTCTTCTGAGAGTGAGTCTGACTGGGGACCAAGACACCCAAGTCCAAGCGAGAACTGAGTACCGTACGAGAACAAGGACGTCCGTGCCCAAAGAGACAGGACGGCAACAAGCGTACGACGAAGGACTTTCACGCCTAGACGTGAGAAGGACCAACGTAACCAGGCAACAACATCAAACAGGTTGGAGGCAATGTGAGACTAAGACCTAACCTGGCAAAGATATTGTGATACGTGTGTGGTGTGATAATAGAACAGTGTATATAGTTGATAGTCATTTAAGTCGTTCTTTTTCATTTATAGTGTATAAAGGTTACTTTAGAAAGGGAGCCCGTGTGTTGTGTTTTACCGCATGAATGCGCCCGTCTGAGTCAGTGGCGGTGTATGCGTCTGTTGCGTGAGAGTCTGTGCGTACGACTGTGGACAAGTCTGCGTGCGTTACATCGAGTCTTGATAGCAACTCGGTTCGACAAAATAGCAGAAAAAAACGCACTAAAGTAGTCCTATTTGACGTAATACACATCATCTGCCTTATTTTTTACGACATGAGGAGCCAACTAAACAATATTTCACCACTAATTACATAGCGCAAATAGCAAAATCCTTCCACCGAGACATTTTCAAAGTTCGGGAAACCACGGAACAAAAATGGCTTCCGAGTTTTGTTTGTAACCAATCAGAGACACAATCCTTGCAAACCGGCAACACACTGTCGTCTGCTCAAACACCAGCAGGCAACATGCCACAATTTCACCAAAGCACAGAGCAACAAATTCAAGAACTAAAACGAAAATACACACCCAGCAACACTATACACAAAGCACGCTATTGCCAAATTTTCACCTCACTCAATGCGGGACTATCTGAAGAAAAACATCTCCCGAATTTTCGAAGACTATCTGACATCATGTCTACGCTGTAAAATAAAATCTTACCTTAAAATCCATCAGTCTCAGCAATAGTCCTGCTGTTAACAACGAGCGTTTTGTTTTGGTATTCCTTTTTCCAGATATCCCAACACACATGACACTTTAGGATATAACAACGACAATCTGCTGCACACTCGAAGTATCCCCTTCTGTCATCTTGAATCTAAAAGTACGAGGCACCATGCTAACTTGCACAAGCTGTCAAATCAGTGGTCAAATGCCGATCGCTTCATCAAAAAGTTCTTAATTTTTCTGAATCACACAGCAGTCAAGAAGCACTGTCACTGTAATACTTTAACGACCTTTTGTAGACATTGCAGCTTGAATCATTCTGTACACAAGCCAAGATTAGCTTTTTACTCGCGAAAACAAGACTTGCGCTTCTGACACGAATCATGCTACGTCACAGTCTGGGAATCCCCGGCAGAACATGTATATTCAATGGTGTCACCTATCCGCCACTGAAGCGGCCGTCTTCATAAACCGGATTTTTTTCTAAACAATAAACGGAGGAAGGAAAACAAATACGTTATTGGTCGGAGGGGTTCGCTACACGGACCTTTGTAGGCCTTCGGGAGGTCAAAGGAATCATTGTACCCCTCAGGCCTTCCTTTGACCTCCCTCAATGCCCCGCTACACGAGCCCGGTTTTGAGGCCGATTCCCGATCAGTTTTTGAATCGGTTGGTGATCGGGCCTGATCAGTTTTTGAATCGGTTGGTGATCGGGCCTGACTAAAAAACGTGTGTATTGCCACACGGCATTGCCCGACTTGTTTAGCCGACCGGTTTGAACCGAAGATCAAAGTCGTACCTGTTCTGCAAAATGACTGTTAGTTTTGACAGTGATGATGATGATGCATTATCAGCAGTTTTGCATCATGAAAAGAAAAGGGGAGACTGCCAGTGCTAATATTTTAGGAAGGTTACAAAGTAAAGTAGATTATAGCACTGTCAGGGGAGAGAAATGTGCATGATCGACCAGTGATCATAGATCTACTGTGGCCAAAGCATGGAAATTTGGCTCTAGGTGGTGGCATGGAATGTATGCCCTTGCAGACACCACAGTAAAATGTGGTTGTCTTTGCAGGTGGGCAGAAATTCCTGCCTCCTCCAGTATCGCCGATGGTGTGCTGAGGAGGTCGCCAAGACCGAAACAGCTGTCCACACCGGCTAAATATCTGGACCCCCCTCGGGGGGACCTAGATTTAAATTTCCATGCACTGAGTGGCTGGAACAGTGGGATATGTGATACGCCCCCCTTCGGGGGGGCTTCCATATGCATTGCTTTCAGTCACTTTTTTAGCGCCCCCTCTCTTTCCTATCTCTTTTTTTTTGTGCTTTGGCCACAGTAGATCTATGATCACTGGTCGATCATGCACATTTCTCTCCCCTGACAGTGCTATAATCTACTTTACTTTGTAACCTTCCTAAAATATTAGCACTGGCAGTCTCCCCTTTTCTTTTCATTTACTACTACAATATCGACTGCAACCCCTTCCCCCCTTTTGGTAGGTTCTCTTTTAGGGTGCATGGAAATTTGGCTCTAGGTGGTGGCATGGAATGTATGCCCTTGCAGACACCACAGTAAAATGTGGTTGTCTTTGCAGGTGGGCAGAAATTCCTGCCTCCTCCAGTATCGCCGATGGTGTGCTGAGGAGGTCGCCAAGACCGAAACAGCTGTCCACACCGGCTAAATATCTGGACCCCCCTCGGGGGGACCTAGATTTAAATTTCCATGCACTGAGTGGCTGGAACAGTGGGATATGTGATACGCCCCCCTTCGGGGGGGCTTCCATATGCATTGCTTTCAGTCACTTTTTTAGCGCCCCCTCTTTCCTATCTCTTTTTTTTTTTTTTGTGCTTTGGCCACAGTAGATCTATGATCACTGGTCGATCATGCACATTTCTCTCCCCTGACAGTGCTATAATCTACTTTACTTTGTAACCTTCCTAAAATATTAGCACTGGCAGTCTCCCCTTTTCTTTTCATTTACTACTACAATATCGACTGCAACCCCTTCCCCCCTTTTGGTAGGTTCTCTTTTAGGGTGCATGGAAATTTGGCTCTAGGTGGTGGCATGGAATGTATGCCCTTGCAGACACCACAGTAAAATGTGGTTGTCTTTGCAGGTGGGCAGAAATTCCTGCCTCCTCCAGTATCGCCGATGGTGTGCTGAGGAGGTCGCCAAGACCGAAACAGCTGTCCACACCGGCTAAATATCTGGACCCCCCTCGGGGGGACCAGTGGCTGGAACAGTGGGATATGTGATACGCCCCCCTTCGGGGGGGCTTCCATATGCATTGCTTTCAGTCACTTTTTTAGCGCCCCCTCTCTTTCCTATCTCTTTTTTTTTTTGTGCTTTGGCCACAGTAGATCTATGATCACTGGTCGATCATGCACATTTCTCTCCCCTGACAGTGCTATAATCTACTTTACTTTGTAACCTTCCTAAAATATTAGCACTGGCAGTCTCCCCTTTTCTTTTCATTTACTACTACAATATCGACTGCAACCCCTTCCCCCCTTTTGGTAGGTTCTCTTTTAGGGTGCATGGAAATTTGGCTCTAGGTGGTGGCATGGAATGTATGCCCTTGCAGACACCACAGTAAAATGTGGTTGTCTTTGCAGGTGGGCAGAAATTCCTGCCTCCTCCAGTATCGCCGATGGTGTGCTGAGGAGGTCGCCAAGACCGAAACAGCTGTCCACACCGGCTAAATATCTGGACCCCCATCGGGGGGACCTAGATTTAAATTTCCATGCACTGAGTGGCTGGAACAGTGGGATATGTGATACGCCCCCCTTCGGGGGGGCTTCCATATGCATTGCTTTCAGTCACTTTTTTAGCGCCCCCTCTCTTTCCTATCTCTTTTTTTTTTGTGCTTTGGCCACAGTAGATCTATGATCACTGGTCGATCATGCACATTTCTCTCCCCTGACAGTGCTATAATCTACTTTACTTTGTAACCTTCCTAAAATATTAGCACTGGCAGTCTCCCCTTTTCTTTTCATTTACTACTACAATATCGACTGCAACCCCTTCCCCCCTTTTGGTAGGTTCTCTTTTAGGGTGCATGGAAATTTGGCTCTAGGTGGTGGCATGGAATGTATGCCCTTGCAGACACCACAGTAAAATGTGGTTGTCTTTGCAGGTGGGCAGAAATTCCTGCCTCCTCCAGTATCGCCGATGGTGTGCTGAGGAGGTCGCCAAGACCGAAACAGCTGTCCACACCGGCTAAATATCTGGACCCCCCTCGGGGGGACCTAGATTTAAATTTCCATGCACTGAGTGGCTGGAACAGTGGGATATGTGATACGCCCTCCTTCGGGGGGGCTTCCATATGCATTGCTTTCAGTCACTTTTTTAGCGCCCCCTCTCTTTCCTATCTCTTTTTTTTTTTTGTGCTTTGGCCACAGTAGATCTATGATCACTGGTCGATCATGCACATTTCTCTCCCCTGACAGTGCTATAATCTACTTTACTTTGTAACCTTCCAGTTTTGCATCATATTCGGGAAGAGGCGTGCGAAACATCAGCGGCAACGGCGGTGGTACTGATCACAACAGGCGTGTTCGGCCATTTGCAAACTGTGAAACGACGTGCTTTGCGAGACGCGCTCTGATTGCTTGAAGCTTACAACCGGGGCCGAATCGGAATGGGAAAATAGAGCAGGTTCTAGACACCCGATTCCCAGCCGATTGGGACCGGATCGGATAATTGACATCATCCGATCGCAATCGGATCGGAATCGGCTTCAAAATCGGGGCACAACCGGCTCGTGTGGCGGGGCCTTCAGGCCTACAAAGTTCCGCGTAGCGAACCCCTCCGACCAATAACTTATAGTATCTTGTACACATAAAGACGCATTTATTTAAAGTAAGTTGCTGACGCAGACCGAGAATGTTTAAATGTCTAAATTTGTCTGTGGTAGGGATGGGGCGTCTATCTATCATTTTTACAGCTCTTTTGTATATGGAGTTTAACCTCTTCATGTGGACATCACTGCAGCCGTCCCACACTGTGGGGACATAATCAACGTGGGACTTTAATATGAGCATGAAAAAACAATTTACGGATATTTGTATCCGTTACATGTCTAAGCTGGGACAATACGAAAGTGTTCTTAGCAATGGTCTTACAAACAGCATTTATATGGGTCCCCCAGCACAGAGAGAGAGAGAGAGAGAGAGAGAGAGAGAGAGAGAGAGAGAGAGAGAGAGAGAGAGAGAGAGAGAGAGAGAGAGAGAGAGAGAGAGAGAGAGAGAGAGAGAGAGAGAGAGAGAGAGAGAGAGAGAGAGAGAGAGAGAGAGAGAGAGAGAGAGAGAGAGAGAGAGAGAGAGA
>BTPG01000002.1:43173138-43190638 GCA_036245525.1 Semisulcospira habei | reverse complement strand
TCAACGATCTGCCTCTTCACCTAACGTCAGAATCTGTCGAATGTGACTTGTTTGCTGACGATACGTCAATTCACACGGCAAATAAAAACCTTAATGTGGTTGCAGATGACTTACAACAGAGCCTTGATGAGGTGTCCGCCTGGTGTGAACGTAATTCGATGAGTATCCATCCAGCAAAAACCAAGTCAATGGTAATTGCGACACGCCAAAAACACCAATTAAGCCCCCTTTCACTTGATTTGTCCTTCGAAGGCAATTCTATTGAGCAAGTGTCTGAACACCGCCTCCTTGGAATTATCATAGATGATCAGCTCAAATGGCAGGCACACACACATAAAGTGTGTAAAACTGTTTCAAGAAACATTTTCATGCTGTCCAAACTGAAGCACTTCACTGACTTTGAGACCAGAAAATTATTTTATTATGCACATATTCAGTCCCACATTAATTATGCTTCGACGGTGTGGGATGGCTGCAGAGATGTACATTTAAAAAGACTGAACTCCTTACACAGAAGAGCAGCGAAATTAATTTTACCTGATCCTACTTTGACAACGGATGATAAGATTTACAAAGCGGGACTTCTTTCTCTCAAAAAGCAGTTTGCATTCAACAAAGGTGTTCAATTTTTTAAGATTCGGAATGACAACACTCCGGAATATCTAACCCAGCTGCTAGTCCGGTCACAGTCCCGCTATGGCGATACAAAAAGCCTATATGTAGTACCTAAAACCAGAATAGACTTATTTAAAACCAGTCTAGCATTCTCGGGGGCGACTTTGTGGAATTCCCTTCCATCCCACACGAAGACCACTCCAACGGTATCATGTTTCAAGAAAAGTCTTTTTGAACATTTATCTTCGCAGCCATAACTATCTTCAAGCTTTGCTTTCTATACGTAGATATCATTGTTAGTAATGTACCCATTCTACTGCTGTGTATGTATAGTGCTGCTGTGTTGTTGCTCTTTTTTTTTTTTTTTTCCCCCTTACCATTGCTCCAACTCCCCCAACACACCGTAGGCGTTCGTCCTATACATGTATTAATGTAATGTAATTGTTGTGTTTGTAGATGTAGCAACGGCAGATTTGAAAAATGACATTGCCTCTGGCATTGTTAATATCTTTACCGTTGTAAAATAAAGATTCATTGATTCATTGATTCATTGATTCATTGATTCTCTCTCTCTCTCTCTCTCTCTCTCTCTCTCTCTCTCTCTCTCTCTCTCTGGGGGACTTGGGTGGGGTTAGGTACTTTTTAGTTCCCAGGGTCACCCTGGTCAGCCCCACAGGGTGAGTTTTTCTCTCTATTCTGGGGCATGTGTTTCTGTCTACCCTTGGTCCATTCACCTGTATTTGCCTTTTTAAAACTCTCCCTACTGTCTGCACTGCCTGTAGCTCTTGATATTGGATGTGTGTTGCTAAATGGTCTTAGCTTTATTTAGGCCCCATGTGTTAGGTTTATTTAATGTATTTGACCGGCTGGCGACATACATTCAATGTTCTGTTTATTTTTTTTTTCACAAGCAGTGCAGGCACGTCCTGAGAAAGCCTTGTTGCTGTCGGGACGTTAAGCAATGTACAATCAATCAATCAATCTCTCTCTCTCTCTCTCTCTCTCTCTCTCTCTCTCTCTCTCTCTCTCTCTCTCTCTCTCTCACACACACATGTGGGCACATCTCCAAAAAGCATAGATCATCATGTGCCCGGAGGGCACATGAACATCTATGCCTCTTGAGGATGTTTGGAGCGCGCCCATGCACGCACGCACACGCACACGCATACACACACATCGACGCGCTTTCAGAAGAGCATGCAGGTGTACTTAGTATAGTATGTAGCTAGGTAAAGTCAACCTGATTTCACACAAATTATAGCTAGACTGAAATTGTACCGCGAAGTTCTAGTTTCGCAAGTCTTGAAGGGAAAGTTAAATTCATAATTATCACGTTAAATATAAAATTACGTAAACAAAAACAACAACAACAACAACAACAACAAAAATAGGTAATACAAATGTTTGGCAGACCAATGACGCGTGTGCACTGCGCGCTCCCCTTACAGAGTTCACTATGACGCATTGGCACATCTACAAGGCTTTTTCTAAAGGATATATTTCAACATCAGAATGAAGTCAAAGAGAAAAGGTAGAGACCCTTGACAGTGAAGACAGCTCTCATATAGAAGAGACTTTGTGGGTTATGGTTCATCCCATCTTGTTATTTATACAGCTTTTTGTTTCTTCGCCATTTCGAATACCGTCAGATGCCATTTTGAAGAAACATTTTTGGTGTACAGTGTAGGATTTTGCGTGGTGTGTGTGCATATGGGAAATAAGGCGGAAGTTGCTGGGAGAACCAGGGGCGGATCCAGAGGTTGTCTTGACGGGGCGGTAACAGCCATTCCTCCCCCCACCCCCACCCCATTTTCCAAACTGTATAATACAAAGAAATCCATACCACAACAGTGACTGTCAGGCGAGCATCAAATCATAACAAACAAACAAACAAACATTAAAAAAACAACAACAAACCGCTTAAAAGGAACAATTACAAATACGTTGTTTTAAAATGTTTTTTTTTTGTGCTTTTCTTTGGGGATTTTCTTTAAAATTGTATTATCATGTTATAACCGTTCTCTTTACGCGTGTTTCTTCTTTTTTATTCTTTTTTTTGTGTGTCGGTATTTAATCGGAACATACTTATAGTTTTCAGAGGTTAGGATATTTTTATGTTAAACATTTTCTTTTTTTGTGTCGGGACACAGCACCGCTTTAGGCACTTTTTTTTTAAAAGGAAGCGATGATCATATCTACATGCACTTGCCCTCCTCGCCGCCTCCACCCCACTTCCCAAACAAGATTAATCGGGCACTTCTCATTCTTATATGGTGTTATTTTTTTTTTTTATTGAAAAGAATGTTCTGCTTGGAGTTTATGCAGGAGCATTCGCCTTGAGAGAGAGAGAGAGAGAGAGAGAGAGAGAGAGAGAGAGAGAGAGAGAGAGAGAGAGGAGAGAGAGAGAGAGAGAGAGAGAGAGAGAGAGGAGAGAGAGAGAGAGAGAGAGAGAGAGAGAGAGAGAGAGAGAGAGAGAGAGAGAGAGAGAATGAAATGAAATGAAATGAAAGGAAACTTGAAATGAAATGAAACTTTATTTCTGAACGGAAGAAGCAGTTAGCACATGTGCCATTTTTCACGCTTGCCGTTGCTAATCTACAAAGGTACAACTCTGCTAAAGGTACAAGGCTACTAACATACAGAAGTACAAAGCTACTAACATAAAAGTGCACATAATATAACAAGTCGTTCAAAAAGAGATGGATAAGGCAAAATGGAGGGCACCAATTATGATTACTAACAATGTGAACGGGGAAGAAAAGAAAAAAAAAAAAAAAAAAAGATAGTCTTTAAAATTCCTTTTATCACTGAAATCAAACACGCGCGCACGCTCGCGAAGAATGCTCACACACACACACACACACACACACACACACACACACACACACACACACACACACACACACACACACACACACACGCGCGCGCGCGCGCACGCACGCACGCACTCGCGCGCACACACCCACATACACGCACGTGCGCGCGGAGGTTAATATCAAGGCTTTAGGCGATGGAGATACCCGAACCAGTGAATGAGCTGTTAGATAGCAGGTACTTGAAGAGGCTTTCCTTGAAAGAGGGGAGTGAACCAGAGTGTGTTATGTGCGCTGGCAGTTTATTCCAAAACGAGGCGCCTGAGAAAGCGAGGGTGGTTTTAAATAAATCTATCCTCGGGCGTGGTGTGATGAAGTTTCGCCTTGATGTTGAATAGCCTGAAGCTACCTTGGTGAAGAGATTACACAAGTATTCTGGGTGGATTTCATTCCAGATTTTATACATGACTACCCCTTTGTTAAAGAGATGGTGCTTGTCAAGAGGAAGCAATTTTAGTTTTTCAAATTTTTGGTCAGTAGAAAGAGCTGGATCAGGCAGGATCTGCTTCACTGCCCTGCGATGCAAGGAGTTAAGCCTCTTCATGTGTATGTCACCACTGCCGTCCCATGTCGTGGAGGCATAATCGATGTGGGATTTGACATGGGCATTGTAAAATAGTTTGCGAGTGTCGACATCAATAAGATATTTTAGTTTAGACAGCATAAACACATTTCTGGACA
Organism: Semisulcospira habei; assembly: GCA_036245525.1. Lineage (NCBI taxonomy): Eukaryota > Metazoa > Mollusca > Gastropoda > Semisulcospiridae > Semisulcospira > Semisulcospira habei. The sequence continues at coordinate 43,186,469 of BTPG01000002.1, read as the reverse complement.
CAGATATACAGACAGCATTGATGTGAGATTGCCATTTCATCTGGTTATCAACGATAACTCCAAGTAGGCGATGTTCAGTTACTTGTGTAATGGTGTGGTCTTGGATCTCCAGGCTAAGCGAAAGTGGCTTGAGCTGATGCTTCTGACGGGTTGCTATCGTCATACATTCGGTTTTGGTGGGATTAAGGATCATTGCATTATTTTCACACCATTTGGAAATTTCGCTCAGTCCCTGTTGCAAACGACCATTTAAAGACTCAAGACACTTATCTGGGGTGTGAATTGTTGCGTCATCTGCAAACAAGTCACATGCAATTTTGTCATTCATGAAATGTAGTGGCAGGTCATTGATAAATATGCAAAAGAGAAGAGGTCCCAGGACAGAGCCCTGGGGCACTCCTCTTGTTACTAAACCACTTGAAGAGTAAGAGCCATTGGCCATCATGCGCTGCTGTCTGTCTGTAAGATAGGAAGCGAAAAACGAGGTTGTTTTAAAGGAATGAATAGATGCCTGAGAACTGCCATCTGATGTATGAAAACAGTTACTTGAAAATGAACCATCCAGATATATACTGAGCTTGGAAAGGAGAATTTCGTGATCTACCATGTCGAAAGCTTTCCGAAGGTCTATGAAAACAGCACCTGTGAATTCGCCTTTGTTCATTGAACTTAGCCACGTGTCTGTAAGTCGCGATAAGGCTGTATGACAACTATGCTTCGGGCGAAAACCTGACTGGAGGGGGTGGATTAATTTGCGTTTTCCCAGGTATTCTAACAGATGCTTATGAATGTGTCGTTCAAGGGGTTTACTTAAGACAGACAAAAGTGAAATGGGGCGATAATTGTTAACATCGGACAGATCTTTTGTTTTAGGTAGGGGAATAACTTTAGCCTTTTTTAGTTCTTTTGGGAAAACATTTTTCTGTATGCATAAATTGTAGACATAAGTTATTGTTTCTACAACACTGGAAGTGATAGTTTCAGTATTTTGGGGCTTATTTCATCTGGCCCGGAAGACTTTTTATTCTTCATGGAACTTATTGTCTTACCAACCTCGTGAACTGCCAGAGGCGGAATAGCAAAAGGATCAAATTGTGCAGTTCGCGTTCTACATAAATCAATCAGGGTGTCGGGACATGTATAGGGCCGACAGTTTGTTTTAGAAGGGACCAGGGACTCGGCAATGGAAAGGAAATGATAGTTAAAATTATCGGCAGTCAGGGTAGTCGGGATTACAGGGGATTTCCTACTCTTGCCTCCAGTCACTACGCCAGAGCGTGGACATATCTTTGTCTTGTTTAATCAAACGATCAATACACGATTTTTTAGCCTGCCACACTAAACATTTGACACGATTGCGCTCACGTTTAAATTCAGCAAAACTCTTCTGTTTTCTCAGATCATCTCTCACCCTCATGGCCTGAATGATGTCTTGAGTCAGCCACGGCGGGAGTGAAGCGTGTTTGACTCGCCTCCGCCGCACAGGCGCGTGTTTATTTAAAATGAGCGCTGTCAGGGTCAGTTTCACTAAGCACGTCCTCAAAAGGTGCGTTATTAAGGTCAGATAAAAAGTCGCTCTCACTAAATTTTGTAAAAGAACGATAGGTGATATACGTATGACATCCTTTCTTTGCTTTTGGGAACTTAGTGGACCACGTACAGCTAATGGGAAAGTGATCACTGATGCCAAGGTTACCGACAGACACACTATGAACAGACTCCGGCTTTGTGGCATAGATGTGGTCTATGAGTGTAGATGGTGTTGGTGTTATTCGTGTCGGCGAAGTGACTAACTGTTTAAGACCCAGCAACGTCATCGTAGAGTCCCATGCATGATGAGACTTTAACATGTGTATGTTAAAATCTCCCATAAGTATGACATTAGAATTAGGTTTACAGGCTTTATCAAACATACTAAGAAAATTATCGTACCACTCAAAGTTTGCAGCAGGGTTGCGGTACAGAAAACCGATAAGAAATGATGGTGATTGGGGGGCTTTCAGCTCAAGCCACATACACTCAACTTGCTCAGTTTCTAAGTCATGTCGTCTACGTGTAAGAGCTTGAACAGACGTGTGAATATAAGCAGCTAATCCTGTTTGTCCATGGGCCGTTGGATCACGTCTCAGGACAGAAAAGCCAGGAACCTGAATTGATTCATCAGATACATTAGAACCAAGACGTGTCTCAGAAAATCCAAAAATATGAAATGGGTTTGAGTCATTCAGGTAAACGGAAATATCAGCAAGTTTGGCATATAGATGGTACACATTTAAATGCCCAATGCGGAGATCTTTTGTTTTCACGTCTGCTTGATTCATCGTGACAGATGAGAAAGAAACGAAGGTGGCAAAAATGAGAGTAACAATAAGTACACTTAACGTAATACAGCTATTGAAGTATAGTAATCAGTACACAAACACAAAAAATAATAAAACCAAACAATGAAAGCGACAATGATATTGAATCAAAGCAAATGAAGATTAGGCTTAGAAGTACTGAAGAAGAACTATGATTTTAAGAAGAACAAAAATTATGATGTTGCAGTAGCAGAAGAAGTAGAACCAGTATTCAGTCGGCGAAAACGTTTTCGAAATGAGAGTAAACACATTTTATGAGCAGAAAGAGAACATTGCGTGTGGTTGCTGAGGTTGTCCGTATAGTACTTTTATAGCTTAGTACAAGTACACAGTCCACACGATCGCGGTCCACACAGCGTGCGGCTTAATTATGAAGCATCAACTGATATGAAAATACAACTGTCCAGGTTTCACTAAAGTGCTGGTCAGAGAAAACATTGCGCAACACACTCAGGCACAGTTATCCGGCGTTGGATTGTCACTGAGATGATGCAGAAATCCACAAAACTATAATAATAAGACACAAACTTCATAATAAGGCTGGTGGTAAACAACCCAAGAAGAGTACAGTCCGTTGTCTGCAAACAAAATAACGTAATGCACAAGCTTAAACTGGCTACATGTGTAGCAACTACCACATCAGGAATATTATCTCACCACAAAATCAGGAATAGTATTTCACCACGTTGATTGACTCATTGAGCCCTGAGGCTAAAATACCCAAGAACAGTAGTTATGATCTACGGACCATATTGCATTAAAGGAAACATAAACCGTGACAGCTTAAGAATAGCCTGGCACTTTAGGCACCACGTTCTTGGGCGCCGCCCTCGCAATATCAGGAGTCAATGGGTCCGTCAAAAATAGGTAAAATAAAGCTGGACGAAAATGCGATAAAGGGTCACATAATGACGGGTGACGGTGACAAAAGTTGAAATGATTGAAGACGGTCCGTGAACTAATTATGTCCCATAATCCATTTCCAACAAGAGACATACATTGTCACGAGCTCCTTCATCCGCAGAGACTCATGATAATGTATCCCTCCTGCTAACTGAGCAGGCTGGCTGACGGAGGCTACTTCTCCTTCGTGAGCTCGACAACACCGGTTACTGTTAACAGTAAAATTGCGCAATCGCTTGTGCGATGCTGACACTCAGAGCTTGAATGTTGTCAAAAGGAGAGGCCGGGGCGGCTAAGCCGCTTTTCTCCCACCCTCTGTTTGTTGGTGCCAACATGGTCGGAGAGCTGATCGGCTGCAGTGGAGGAAATTGCGTGTCGTTATGGGTGTTAGGTGGTGGCCTGATGGCGTCACCGCGCGTGGCTGAGTGGCGAGGGTGATCCTCTTCGCCTCCTCCTGCTGACGGTGACTCGGAGCGACGACGACGATTTACGGCCCGGTGATCGTAACGCCTCGTACCCTGAGATTCCTCACCTGAGGACAAGTGCGATCTGACGAAACGGTTCATATTCCACTCCATCGCATGCACGCCTGCTCGCTAGGGTGCAGTTTGTCAAAGTACATAGCCTGCTTTGGAGCCCTCTAGTGGACAGGAAAGATGACGTGTGGTCGATGAGCGTGATCTTTTCCTGTTTGCAGACTGCCTGCAGGGCTTTATTTGACTCGTAGGCAGGTTTGTGGAGAGGGTGGTAGCGGCCGCGAGTTGGGAGGAGGGTGGACATCTGCAGTCTGGCTTTGGGGAAACACACTACCAGCATGCGGCACAGCTTCAGCCAGGTCTGCTGGCTGATAGGCCCATGCCAGCAGCTGTTGATATTCCAATGTGAACGGTGACGGTACGGATGTTGGGGTTATGGGGCTGTGTGTTCAGCCACTGCGTCAGATGATCCACCCTGAGATCAGACACCGACAAGTTTTGCATAATCGACTCATGAGTAGACATTCTCTTCTCATCGATGTATTTAGTGACTGAGACCCCGATGAGAAGAGTGTTGACCTCAGGGCGGATTTTCATGGCGCGGAGTCTCTCCAGCGGTGTCAGGTTGTCATTGTCGCGTCGACTGGCAGGTCTTCCGTCATTGTTCTTGGGGATGGGTGAAAAACCAGGAGAGTCAAGTTCTTGCTCCGGGTTTAACGCTTGGTACCTGTTAGTAACAGGAATAGTTGGCCCTACTCTGCTATTGTTAGAGTGGAACCCATGTGGATGAGGCGCAGTACCGGAGGCTGGCGGAGAAGGGGGTTTATTTTGCGAGGAAAGATTGGTGGGTGGATGTTCTGTCGTACTGACTCTCACACTCTTTTTTTTGTAATGGGGTCCACGTATCTAGTCGCTTGCAGATTTCCTCTAATTTCCCAGTGTGAGAGTCCCTAGAGGAAACAAGCTTGCTGATTTTCTCACTGAGCGTTGTTTGACTCTTTCTCAGCGCCTCTGCTGTTTTATCGATGTTTTCCCTCACACTCGTTTCAACAGCTTGATCTCATTCTTGGCCTTCACCTCGCTGTCCAGGACAAGTGAGGTCAAGGTGTCGTGACCCTGTTTGAGGTCAGCAAACTCATTCTTGACTCCCTGCAGCTCAGCACGGCACTGGCGAAGCTCTGAGTGGAGAGTGGTGATGGTGGCTGAAGACTCAGCTAGTTGGTGCTGCAGAGCGATGATCAGTCTCATGGCCGTGTTGTCAGATACAGGAACGAGTGAGGTTGACGACGGTGAAGTAGTATTCTGTGTGTTGGGTGTGTCCACTACAACTGTGTTAACCTCAGCTGAGGGCACGCCCTGGGCGAGTTCGCTAGCTTGGCAGGGGAGAGAAATCAGGGCGCTGACGCCTTCATGGTTGGCTGGTTCGATGCTGGTTGCAGATAACATATTATGTTAGTCACAGTCACGGTGTTTGAGACGGAGGGTAGGGCGTTGGGGGATTAGGCCCAAAGGCAGCTGTGGTGTGGTTGCAGCGCGGGGCACAGGAGGTAGCAGTGCCCGGGGGGCTGGGGTGTGCTTCACTGCACATCGTCACGCTCCTCTCATCTGTTGACTTGATGGCCATGAAACGATGATTGACACATGACGTCATCTGTTACACTACCGCAGCCACACGCAAGGTGTTGTAGATGGAAGACGCAGCCAGACAAGAGTGTTTCCAGAAGAGTCTTTTATTTCTTGGTCATCGTGGGTCTAATAGGTTGGGCACAACCAACCTACTAGCATGGCATACTAAAATGGCGAAGATACCGGAGCTCGGTCTCTCGCTTCTCAGCTCCCTCTATCTATCTATCTCACTCTCTTCGTTGTGTACTCTCTATCTATCTCGTTCCCTTCGTTGTGAGCTCTCTCGTTCTGGTCATTGTGCGAGCTCTCTCTCTATCTCGTTTTCTTCGTTGTGAGCTCTCCCGTTCTGGTGTTTGCCCCCAATATATATACCCGTTCTGGCCGAGGGCATCGCCCCTTTGTCTCAACCAGTCCAAGGGGCTATTACTGTCACCCATATTATTCCACATCTATCATGGTGGCCAGCGTCCCCTGACCCTATCTGTCAAAGGAGCTATTACTGTCGCCCATAATCTATCCCCCATCTGCTCTGGTGGATAGCGCCCTCTGATCCTAGCTGACCAGGGACCCATTACTGTCTCTCATAATTATTCCACATCTATTATGCTGGTCAGCGTCCTCTGATCCTAGCTATCAAAGGAACTCATTACTGTCTCTCCTAATTATTCCACATCTATTATGGTGGCCAGCGTCCTCTGATCCTAGCTATCAAAGGGACCCATTACTGTCTCTCATAATTATTCCACATCTATTATGGTGGCCAGCGTCCTCTGATCTTAGCTGACCAGGGACCCATTACTGTCTCTCCTAATTATTTCACATCTATTATGGTGGCCAGCGTCCTCTGATCTTAGCTGACCAGGGACCCATTACTGTCTCTCCTAATTATTCCACATCTATTATGGTGGCCAGCGTCCTCTGATCTTAGCTGACCAGTAACCTATTACTGACTCTCATAATTATTCTTTGTCAGCAGGAGTCTGTGTTCCTCACTACTAACGAGGGCTCATTATTTATTCATTAGTCCCAGCTTAGTAGGGCCGGCCACTTGTCAACTCCACGTGAGCCCGTGGTACTAATTATACCCTCGTTATTTTCATATCAAGGGAAATTATAAAATTACCCGACCGTGATATTGGTCGTATACACTTATAGTGTAACAACTCCTCCCAAACCTACCCAAAAAAAAAAAAACGGAATCTTAATTCACAAGATTCGTTTTTTTTTCATTACACAATATTCAGACAACAACATCATTTCAAACAATTAAACATGTTATCCACAAAATACATCATTTTTCGGAATGCCCGCTTATTTAAATCGATCACTCCTTATTAAAAATTATTATTGTCCGGCGTAATCACGCCAATAAATGTTCACATCAAAATCGTCGACTCAGTTATGTCTTTGCACATGTGTTCGTTATTCTTCACGATCCTTCCTGGATCGCAACAGCGTTGATCCTTGGTTACCCCAACGACGGGTAAAACTTGACAACGTTCGAGGCGGGGAGTAACTGCACTCCTCCCTCCATCATCGGCGTAGAGTCCTTCGCTCTTGCGACGTCATTCACGTCTGCTGATTGCACAGCCGCCGAAATCAACGTAGGCACAGTGACCTCACGTTCACCCTTCCTGAGTCGTGATAGTATGGAGCCACACCGTGCGCTAGTTTTCTTTTTTATATCGTATACACCCTACCCGAATTATGATCACTACAACTGTCCCTACGATAGAACCAATGATGATCTGTTTCCATATCGCCCATTCTTGTGTTGGCTTAACGAATCGCTCTGAAGTCGAGCAATTAGACGATCCATTGGCATTTCCTTAATTTCATCTAACTCTTTGGGCAAAGAGATGTGATCGTAGTCTGGTAAAGCGCTATGAAATGGTTTCCATAACGTTATATTGGAAAATGCATAGTTTTCCATCTATCCTATCAATTTGTCTTCCACCTGATACTGGCTCTCTTGTTGGTAGTAAGGGGTTAACATCAATCTATCACTGGTGGGTTGATTTGTTGGTACGTGACCCCTTTACCGTGACAACTAATACTCATCTTTAGTGGACTATGATTACTAATGACCCATAGCCCATCCCTTATATACCGTGCCATAGGTAACACTGTACCCAACCTGACCTTTGTTTGGTAGTGTGTTGCAATTACGTCTGAATTGTTTAAAAACAGCGCCGTAACACAAAATTGATTAATATTCATAGGATATATTGCACTTCGAATCGCACAGAATCCTATCAAGGGTTTGGAACAAGCTTCAAGTTCAGCTTCCGTAAGGAGCGCGAACCGCGTACGTTGCGCGTCTACTGCTAGTGTTGTGGATTCTAAGTCATACTGAGCCGTCATTGATTCTGGCGCAGGCCGACCTGAATCTCCAGTTACTAGTGGTAACTTCATCAAGTTTTTGAAATACGACATTGTGATTAATATTTAAACCCTGCGCTAGCCCCAATACTATCAGACTAAAAAAAAAAAGAAAAGAAAAAAAAAAAAATTCATCTTGTTGTTGTCTGCAACATACGAGATATCACCAGAGACTTATACCACTGTCTCTGACAAAACTCAAATCATGCTTCATGATTTACACATTACAATAGTCCTCTCCCAGATACCGTCTGAGAGTCGCATTTCTAATTTGAAGCCTTCTTTGGCAGAAGAGTCAGTATCGCTTCAAGAATTTCCCTAACCCCATTAGTCTGTAAACTAGGCTGAATCGAACGATTGTCGTCGATCTCCCCATCATCAGAACTGTCTGATGTGCCCTTGCTACAACTAACGTTTACTGCTGAGAGAGATCTTTTCTCTCTTGTCTTTAGGCGCTTTCTTAACTCCATTAACGGAACGTCCTCCTCGGATGAAGAATTCTCACGCTCTTTTCGCACCCCCCTAGTCAGTCTGTCTCGTGCGTTCTCTTGCCCTACTGCATCGTCACTGTCGCTATCAGATGATTCTGGAGCTACAACCTGTGTGGCTTTACGTAATGTTCTCCCCCTGGCTTTTGGGATAGGCCACTCGCTAATTTTGGCTATCCGCAAGTGTTCAGCATGTGAACTGACCTCAGTGCCATCTAGTTGATGTCGTACCCTGAATGTGACAGGCGACAATTGTTCCACCACTCTATAGTGCGACCTCCACTTACTGTCTAACTTATTGTGTCTACGGTGATTACGAAGGTACACTGGATCACCGACCTTAATTTCGACAGGCTGTACACCTCTATTAGCATACTTAGCCCCCTTCTTCTGTGCTTTCTTAATTCGCCGATACACCTGGGTGAAGGCCTTGTGTTGCTGCTCAAGCGCTATCTTGTGAAAATCTTCACCAGCGTATTTTCTTCGGGGTCTAAGGATGTTATCTAACGGTAGCACTGGATCGCGACCGTACAGTAAGAAGAAAGGAGATTCCTGCGTAGTTTCCGAAACACAAACCCTATAAGCTGCTAGTACCTGGTTAATATGCACGTCCCAGGTCGAAAAATCCTCTTGTATCTTTTTGGACAGAATGTCGTTAAAAGTTCTGTGAAAACGTTCGACCTTAGCATTGGACTGTGGATGATAAAGACTGGTCGTGACATGATCTATGTTCAGTTCTGCCAGCGTTTCTGCCATAACCCTATTCACATTCTCAGATCCATTGTCTGATACTATCTGCAATGGACAGCCATGTCTGGGTAGAATTTCTTCTACGAGCAGCTGTACCACTGACTGCGGCGTTTTATCTGGTACAGGGAACGCCTCTACCCAACCTGTCAGATGACAGATGAATGCTATGACATAGCGATTCCCGCTAAGGGAGCGGTCAAACGGACCTGCTAAGTCCAATGACAACTTAGCGAATGGGTATGGAGGAATGTCCATTTCCTGTACGGGGGCCCTTTTCTTTTGTAACACTCTAGACTGACAGATGACACACCCACTAACATATTCATACAGTTGTTTGTACATGTTAGGCCAGTAATACTTTCTACTGACTGTGTCATGAGTCTTGTCTATTCCTAAGTGACCATTTTCGTCATGGTACTGTCTGACTACGTACTCTACCAAGTGAGACGGAACATACAATCTGGCTACTGGTTCATCATCAGGATGAGACAAGAAATATAGAACATCCTCTATCAGCATGTATCTCCTATTGACTGTCATGGTTCCTTGTTCACTAATCAATAAGTCCTTTAAGCGCACTATTTCAGAATCCTTCTCCTGTTCCTCAATAATATCAAACCCTGGAAGATCAACTTTTTCCAGCTTCTCGTCACACCCTGCCCTTATTGTACAACTAGCAAACTGCTTGGGTGTGAAATGGTTGGAGTTTATGACTCCAATGACAAAAGCATTGTCATTGACCTCTCTGGTTACCTCTACTTCTTCCTCATGCTCTGGCATGTGAGTACCACTCGGCATTCTGGATAGTAAGTCTGCCAAAACATTTTGGGGACCTGGGATATATTCAATAGTACAGTTATATCCTGAAATGCCAAGGGCCCACATCTGCACCTTCTTATTTTGCATTGGTGAATTAAGCAAATACTTAAGAGGCATGTGATCCGTGCGGATGACAAACTCCGCATTATGCAAGTAGTGATTTAGCTTTTGAAGCGCATAATGGATCGCAAAAGCCTCTTTCTCTATTGTCGACCATTTCCTCTGACTGGTACTAAGTTTATGGGATAGAAAGTAAATAGGTCTTTCTACCTTTGAGCCTGGGGAAATGTCTGAATCCTCATCACATTTTTGCGCGAGACATGCCCCCACGCATGTGTCGCTGGCATCCGTGTAAAGGATGTACGGACGCCGTGTATCTGGATAGGCTAACACTGGTGCTACAGCTAACGTTTCCTTCATCAAATCAAACGCTTTCTGGCATTCCTCTGTCCAACTGAATCTCGCATACTTTCGTGTTAGTGCTATGATTGGTTCAGCCATCTGGGAGAAATTAGGAATCATTTTCCTGTAAAACCCAATCATACCAATGAACGAACGGCACTCTCTGACACAGGTCGGAGCCGCCATAGCCCTAATGACTTTTACCTTTTCCTCATCCGGTTTTATCCCCTGGCTACTAATGACAAACCCTAAGTATTTGGTTTCTTCCGCAAAGAACTGACACTTCTTGAGTTTCAGCTTCAGGTCATGCTGTCTCAATCGATCAAAGACTGTCTGAAGGTGACACAGATGGTCTTCTATTGTTTCTGAGAAGATCAAAATGTCATCGAGATAGGCACAGGTAAAGCTTTCTAAACCGGCTAGCACGATATTCATAAGCATCATGAACAATCCCGGTGCTCCCACCAAACCAAAAGGCATTTTCGTGAATTCGAATAATCCCTTGTGGCATGCAAATGCTACTCTATCCCTACTCTCCTGATCCGCCATCTTGACCTGCCAGTATCCCGACTTAAGGTCCAGACTGGTAAAATACTTGGCCTTTCCAAGCAGTGACAAAATGTCATCTATCAGCGGTAGTGGGTACGATGTTTTCTTTGTAACCTCATTCAGTTTTCTAAAGTCAACACATAAACGTTTCGACCCATCCTTCTTGGATACAATCACTAAACTAAAAGACCATGGGGACTGAGAACGTCTTATCACACCTGCCTGTAACATCTCTTCTAGAGCCTTGTCAACAATCTCTCTATCTTGAAGCGGGATTCTATACGGTTTTATCCTAATGGGAGGATGATCGCCGGTATCTAGTTTCATCGTGACAGTGTCAGTAGCCCCTAAATCAAGGTCGCTATTCGCGAACAAGTCTTGATTGTTCGTAATGAGCTCTGACACTACATCTTTCATCTTCTCCGGCGCAGTGACTTCCGTCAAGTCGACTGCCGATACCTGCCGATCAACCGACCCTATCTGTACTTCATGTACTTCCTGAACTGCTGTTACTTTCCCTACAACACAACCCCTTCTAACTCTATACGTCTTGTTTGTGTTGTTTACTATCAGTATGGGATACGTCTGGTGCTTATTTTGCCTGACTACCGTGCTTGTCACTAACAGTCCCGGTTCTTGTGCTATAAATCCCTTGTCTGTTTCCGAAATCTCTAAGAGTGTCTCTCTTGCAAAATACGGAGCATTCTTCATCCGTACCTGGAGTACTTCTGCCGTCTGAGGTTTTATCACTTTCGTCTTAGTCACTCTGACCAAAGACGAAATGTGGATGTCCTGTTCATAGGGCACATAAACACTTCCGACTCTGAGTTTCTTCAAGTCAAAATAAATCCTCACCCCGTTTTTGTCTAACCAGTCATTTCCCAAAATAAAGTTCCTGTTGAGCCCTGATACCACGTAGAACTTATGTTTAAACTTTTGCCCCGCTACCGTAAATTCTAATTCTGAACTCCCCAATACTTGTAAAGCTTCTCCACTAACTGACTGTAACGACACATCTCCCTTTCCTAACTTTGGCTTATGACTGAGTTTATCGTAAGCCCCCTTGCTAATCAAAGACACCTCTGCTCCCGTATCGATCAAGCTACGAAATCGTTGCTTCCCAATTTTGAACACTATGCACTTAGGACTACCCGCTACATTAATGCTAAACGACTGACTCTTTCTACTTTTCCAGTCCTGCGTAACGGCTTCGTGTGCCGCAGAACCTTCTAGTTTTCCTGCCTCGGCGGAAACCTTCTTTGACCTTGTGGCCGCCTGTTTGCGGCCTTTCTACATTTCCGCTGAATGTGACCTCGTTCCCCACACTTCCAGCATTGAATCGGTGGACGCATTGTTTGCTGACCAACCGTCCCTATCACTCGGCAATTTCTTGCCTGGTGCCCTACTCTCCCGCATTTAAAACAATTACGGTGACGAGCATAGTCTACTTCCATAGCCTCTTCTCCACCCCTAGCTGTCGCTCTCGGCTGGCTAACTGGCCGATTGTTTATCGTGCGTAGCTCAAACCTATGGCGAAGGTTTTCTTCTTGCATGGCCACCTGCACGGCCCTATCTAATGTATTTGAGTTATCCCTCAGGACTTTCATCTTAAGAAAGTCGTGCGCCAATCCGTCAACAAAGAAATTTGTTAGTTGCCGTTGTACCACAGCAGCGCCCATCTGACTCGGGAAGGCTTCGCCGGCCAGAGTCATTAGTCGCTCTGCGTACAGAGGCACACTTTCCCTCGGGTTTTGTTTCACCCGCTGTAGCAACGCAAAAGCATGATTTTCATCGGCGATTTCGCCGAACCTTACGGTTAGCTGCCTTTTCAGTTCATCCCAATCCCCTGCCGCTTCCGTTTGTAAGAATCGATGGATAAAATCACTCACCACCCCCGAGCTTGCTTGGTAAGCAATGACCGGGCGCCTGTTGAGGGCTTTTATTAGAACTGCATATTTGTCAATTTCTTTTATCCACTCCCTAAATTTGGTAGGCTTTCCGTCAAACGTTCCTACCATCTGCCCTATACTCTGGGCGTTAATCGCCTGACTCATTTCCTCTACTTTTTCGCCTAAAATCCTAAACACTTCCTCTGCCATTTTTGTTTCTTTGTAAATGTAACAACAACACAACTCTAGCTAACTGGTCTGGCTCCTATATAAGACTCAACAAGGGTTAAACGAAAAAAGTCACTTACCCCGTGATCCTTTCGGCTGTTGGTCTTGAATGAGTCGCAGACGTCTCGTGGGCTCGAACTCTGTTTTTTCCTTGACGTGGGCTCGAACTCTGCTTTTCTTGAAGTGGGCTCGAACTCTGCTTTTCTTGAAGTGGGCTCGAACTCTGCTTTTCTTGAAGTGGGCTCGAACTCTGCTTTTCCTTGACGTGGGCTCGAACTCTGCTTTTCTTGAAGTGGGCTCGAACTCTTCTCTTTCTGGTCTGCTCTTCCACCCTTGCGTCGTTGGCTGTCGATTTGGTGCTGATAGTCTAGTTTTTCTGTTTCTTCGTTCCTCTGTCGTTTCTTCCCGTTCCGAGATCCTGGTCACGGCACCAAATAAGAAGATAAGGTAGTGTTACAC
>BTPG01000002.1:43034067-43172638 GCA_036245525.1 Semisulcospira habei | reverse complement strand
TATAATGCTGTACTGAAAGATTTTTGAGAACAGTTAAAGTTTATCTGTTTGTTTTACTGCAAGGATCGTGACAGCTTTGAAGACTGTCTCAGAGAAAATGATGTCATCCCAAATAAGCATGAACGTGATGATGTGAAAAATAAACTGAAATCAACTAAGCATCTAAAGCTCATTTTAAAGACAGATCAGCCCACAGGGTATGGGTTAGTAAATTAATTTTTTTTTTTTTTTTTTTTTTTTTAAATAATATAAATGAACCCTGATGAAATCCTTCTATTGAATGATATCAATGCTGTAGAGAACAAAGACTTAGACTCTAAGAAACAGCATCTTTTGTCTGTGATTGTCTCAGGCAAATCAAAGACTTATCTCGGAAAACAATACATGACAGAAGACATAGAATCTCTAACCGCTGACGAACTAATCAAACTTCATTCAAAATATGAAAACCACATCGCTTCACTAATGACTCGTGATTTGAGTCGATCTCTAGGTTTCAAGTTCAATTGGCAAATTAGCATGTGTCATGTTTTACATGTTTGGAAATTACCTTGCACCTGTGGTAACCTTACTTGTTACTGGGAGTCATATTGATTTTTCGAAAATAAATTTTACTGCAGAAGAAAATGGACGAAACCCAGACGACTCCACAACTGAACCCCGACCCTGTTTTGACACAGGTTCAAACTGTGACTAAGGCTAAAAGTCCAGGCAGGGTTGATGCAGGAAAAAGATTAGCTGAATGGAACAGGCAGAAAAAATTACAGCTTCAAACACAAACAGAAAAGACTCATGTAACTAACCAGGTGTCAGCACCGTCAGGACCGTTATCACTGTCACTATCATCAGGATCAACACACCCTCATCAAAGTGAGAGACAAACAACTAAGTCTGACCCTGTCCCTGAACCTCAAACAACAAAATATATAGTTGCCGGATTTGTTGTCGGATTTGGTTACGTAGGTTATCAATTATACAAAACATACAAACCACAGACTCGTACAGTGACCAAAAAATCATACACTCCAAAAACAAAACCAGAAGTCGCCACATTACCAGTAACATCCAAAGCCGTTGACCCATTTTATATGCAGTAAATAAAAATATTATTTTAATTTTTATTGTCTTAGAAAATGAACGACTCAAAGAATTTAATGAACCTTGTGTATCATTCTGCCGTAATCAGTGGATTAGCAGTAGCTTATTCTATGCTGGGAAAAAGTCTACTCAAAATGAAATCAGCAGACCTCAGTAGATTAGATTTTGAAGACAGCGCTAAGCTAATTGTAGTTGTAACAGCGTCAATTGCGACAAAAGATTTTCTTGTTAAGCAAGGAATTATTCCCGAAAATGTTTCTATGTAAATAAAAATAATATGGCGACGATAGCTATTATGATTGGTGGGGCAGTTGTTAACGCATTGGCATTCAGTGGTTCAAACTATCTCTTTTCAAAAATGGGTAGAGAGGAATCTGCAGAAGAATTGAAGCGTCATAATGAAGCGTCAGCAAAATTAGCACAGGCAGAACAGGTGTATGAAAAACAAAGAATTGAGAAACTTGATTTCATCAATGAAAAACTCAGGCTTGAAAGCCACGCACAACATACGTTTTCAAATACAGACGAAGCAATCAGGGAATATTTTCTTGTCACAGGTGAAGACATGTCTATACCAAAACCAAAACTAAGTGACTATTACAAACCAAGCACACAACAAAGAAATGGAGAGATATTTTTTGTTCTAGTGGGAATGACATTTGTTTATTTTACAGGAGTTTTCATTGCTAGAAAAAATGGCAGCCGAAAATAAACTATCGAAAATATATTACTCTCCATCAGGGTATTGGAAAGGAGCAACCGCTATTCAGAAATTACATGCCGCTGTGGGCGGAGATATAACACTCAATCAAGTCAAACAATGGTTACAAAGACAGGCAATTTGGCAAATATATCTCCCTGCTCCAAGAAAGATAACAAGACCCCATTTTGAAAACACATCACCAAATGACACACACCAAATGGACCTCCTGTTCCTACCACATGACACAATAAGAAAGAAACGATACAAGTATGCATTAACTGTTGTAGACATTGCTTCAAGATATAAAGACGCTGAACCCATATCTGACAAAACAGCCACCACTGTTGCTACAGCATTATCAAAAATATATAGTCGTGGCCCTTTAAGATACCCCAGACTAGTGCAAGTTGATGACAGATCTGAATTTAAGGGTGCAGTTAATCAGTTATTTGCGAAGCATGGCATACTGGTCAGACGAGGTATTCCAGGTGTACACAGATCACAGGCAATTGTTGAAAACTTTAACAAACAGTTATCAGAAAGACTTTTCAGCTATCGGTATTCTAAGGAACTCATGCATGACACCTGTAACACTGAGTGGGTTAAGAGATTACCATCTGTGATAAAAGCAATGAACAATGAAGGTCATCCTAAGCCTGCTGATGCTATTGAATTGAAAACAATTACAGAGCCAAAAACAGGACCAACCCCCGCACCAGACACAAGTTTATTTACTAAACAGGTGAGATATTTATATCAACCAGGTGAGGCTGAGAACGACGTGAAGCGCAGGGCAACAGACCCCATCTGGTCAACGTCTGTACACAATATAAAAAAAATAGTCCCCGGTCCACACGCAACAATATATTATCTGTACGACTCTGCACCACAAAGGGCATTTGTCAGAGAAGAATTACAGATTATTCCCCCAGACACCGTTACTCATTTCAGTAACTAACTCATTAATTAATTCATCAACCAGTTCATCACAAATATCTTCAGATAACTTGAGCCTGTAATGGCCTGGTGCATAAGCTTTTTCTTTACTATGAAACACTCGTTTCGTGTCCCCAACTGCAAGTGACTTTTTGTGTGTTTGAATTATTTCAAGATTATGTTTGTTTGATCTCAGTGACTTGTTTGGATAATCAGGCATTAATGCCCCATCTAACACTTGCTTGTAATGTTCATGACGGATGTCTTTATTTTTTATTGCTGTTTTTTTTATGTACCTTTGGCTTTCGACTGACTTCCCTTTTGGTGCAGTATAGAATACATTTTGGATCTCAGTCCAACGTACTCAACTATAGGCACACCATTCAGTTCATCCTTAAACTTTCCAGGCACTTTCTTGTTTTGTGTGCTAAACAGTGGGTGATCCTTAGGATAATCAGACGTGTCATACATGTGTAACTCTGTTTTCATGTCTTCATAAAAGTCTTCAGTACACACATCAATGATCATAGAGTCAGTGTCAGTGTATAGCAGACGACACTCAGGATATTTTGGTTTGAAGTAATCATAATAAATTCAAGCATCAACAGTTTTGACAACTCAACAATTGCCATACCAATGAATACTGGCTTGTCCAGTTTAACAATCTTTTTTTTGAGTGACACAGCATACAATGATGAATGAAACTCTTTGTACCCTGTGTACTGTGGCTTGCCTGTAAGTTTAATTGCACCTGATTCAGTTGTGACTAGTCTCACATCTTTGCGGTGATGAGGATTTTCCATAGTCTTCCCAAAACAGGCATTGTTCATAAGCTTAAAGAAGTCTTTGTCAAATGCAGTGTTGCCGCCTCTGGCACGAAGGGTTGTGTTCTTCATTATGTAATCTTTCATGAAAGCACTCTGATCAAATTGAATTCCTCTATGTACTTTCTTTAGTACTAACCCGTGTCTGATGTAAAACTGTAACAAGCGATAGTGGCAAACGTAATTGAATTTGTCATTCAAATTTGGTACAAGTTTAGTGTCTTCTTTTTTCCCTGTCATACTCATTTTCTCAACAGCCAATGGATAATCATTATGGTAATCATGTAGATGGTGCGGGTACTCCAGGTCGACTTCAAAGATCCAACCCTTCGCGTCGTTTCGTTCAAGATTCATAATATTGTTAGTTAACCCTGACTCTGTTACGTCATACTGTGACAAATCATACAGACAAACGTTTTTCAAGGGCAATAACTCAAACATTGCCCAGCCATACAAATTGTTAGCGTCTACATAGGTAATAAATGACCTTGACCTCGAGGGGTCAAACCCAAGGTCACCATAACCATCCAGATATTTGTTGTTGGCCTTGGCATAATTGTTCGCTGCAATACTTATCCCACCCCTCAATCCACGTTCCACCATTTCACCCATCGTACGATCAGACAACAGGTCTATAGATATCTTACTGGATTTCAAAAATGCATCCCATGTCATGCCAGGACTAGTTATGTAACAAGCTGGGTCAAGCTTGTAGTTCAACAAACCCTTTTCACGGTAACTTTCAAATATGTCTGCAAGCAAGCAAACGTCAGCTTTCAAGTACTGGTCATGATAGTCACCAATTGTCTGACATCCTAACTTCCCCCACGCATCAAGTGCATGTTGATATTCAGAGTCAGAAATGCCTTTACCAGTTAGTGTGGAATAAAATTTCTCTTTTGGTGGCAGTCTTGTTTCCTCAAACACAACCCAGAGATCAATGTACTCGTACGGATAAACACCTTTCTTAATCAAGTCTGGTTCAAAATATTTACTCGTTATTGGATACTCAGTCAGTCCTTCTGCAAGACTAGCAAGACCTAAAGACAAATGTTGCATGGAGTCATAAAATGCTAATTTGTTGTCCAATCTAAAAGTCAAGTACTTCTCAGTTGTCTGAGCAATGCAGCTAATTTTTTTGTAAGACTCATCTACAGCCTGCATGATAATGTGTGAATCATATCCTTTGAGATTGTGAAAAAAGATTGGTAACTTATATGTCTTAGGATCTGTTTTTAATAACAAGTTACAATTGTTATGTGCAGCGCCTCTGTAACCTCCAGTTATGTGATCATGGTCACGAACTTTATCACCCTGGAGGGGTTTTTCACAAACCCAACACATCTCAGCTGTATCAAATTTCAGTTTGTCTTCTTCTGTCATCATCAAAGGCATCTGACATGTTGTAAGATACTGTACTACCTGACTATGCAGATGTCTCATTTCTGTTAAAAACAGACATGCTGCATTTTCACCCCTGTAGATAACAGGTTTTAAATGCTGACCGTCTGACCTAACAATAATGTATCCAAAAGAACACACCACTTGGTCACTTAGTTTTATAGTCTTTGGTAATGACTCTGGAACAGGACCTTCATACGGAACAACTAATGATTCAAAATCAGCGTACACTACAAACGGCAGCTTTTGTTGATTCCCATAGTTCTTAAAATACACTTGACTACCAGGATCTGGATACTTAAGTACAGTTTGTATGTCATCAGGTGACCTACAATGTAGGATGTGTTTGTGCGCTACGTTTATGGAGGAAAATCTTTGTAAACATTTTTTACAAACTTCCTGTTTGCCATTGTGTTTTGTTGTATGTCCATGAATTAGACGTGACATATTTCTGATAATTGTGTAGTGAAAGTTATCACTGGCAGGGCCGATTAGCAACATGTCAACATGCTTATCTTCTGACTGACCATATGTTGGAGCCAGAGGTTATACTCTAATTGGTTGTAACTTGTTCTCAGATTCATTATCCCACACAAACACATTTACAGATATACCAGGATTTAGTTTTTCAAACAAGTCTATGTCCTCTATTTTAACAGGGAACTCAATGCCACTGAAGTTGAGTTCATTTACAAATTTGGTGTAGTTAGATACACGTTCAGGTTTTGACTTTATAAAATGTAGTTTAGCAAGCACACACCACATAAAACAATAGTTGTCATTGTTCTGTATGTTGACGACAGCCTTTTTGTTTGCAACCTCTGTTGGCAGTGGCAACCATGATTTACCTAATATAGGATGATACCTTGACTGCTTTAATTGTAGTTCATGTACATGTCCTTTGTGCCAACCAGACCCCTTCATTCTTGCACTGTCAATTGCTTGGAGGAAGTCAGGTAATAGTCTGTCTCTAAACACGTTCTCTAATTCTCTTCTTGTGTTAACTGTGTGTTGTCTTGTTGAGATATACAATACAATCACTTCACCGTCTACTCTAGTAAATTCTATTTTGGCAACAATCTGAATCTTCACACTGCCTGTAAGAAGATTTTGTTGTATGACAGAAAAGGAGTTTTCTATTGATTCATAGACATTGTTAGTATTGGATATAGGCAAGTCTGTTGTGTGAAACACGTTTCTTAAACTTGATGAGCCAGGGTTTTGAACATTGTCCGTCATTTTTATTTGTCCGACAAAATAATAAATGAAAAAATATTACCGCTGGCTCACCTTGTGTAATACCACTTTATTAACTGTAACACTGTCAATATAAACATTTAGTTTGCGTAGCTGTTTAAATATGCTATAACAAACTTCCCCTAACCAACCATAGTTGGTATCATCAACTTTAAAAGTAGGTGTCTTTAAATCAACTGTCATGCGCTCCACATCTAGAAGCTCATCGACATAATCCAAAGTCACACTATATGTAGCATATATTTCTGATGGTGCTGAAATGCTTATGTTAGTCTGTTTGGGTGATGTTATTAGGTCAGTAAAGTGCATAACATCTTTGAAGCAGTGTGAGATATCAAGCACTTGTATGATTTGTCCATCTGCCATTTTTATTAGACAAACAAAAGAATAAATTGTTATCAAGCAAAATCATGTTTTCTAGGAAATTACA
Source organism: Semisulcospira habei (assembly GCA_036245525.1). Lineage (NCBI taxonomy): Eukaryota > Metazoa > Mollusca > Gastropoda > Semisulcospiridae > Semisulcospira > Semisulcospira habei. Next base: position 43,165,989 of record BTPG01000002.1, on the reverse strand, counting down.
CTGAACAGTAACTTTTTACGTTTGCACCACTCCAGCAATATTGCCAATAGTTTTTGAGTTTACCCCAGACAAGACTTGCCTGTTCTTTATTATCTCTCTCAGTGGGCTTATTAATATCATGATTCACAGATTTCAATTGTGGTGACATGTACAATAACCCTGTCCTTTAAAGCGAACAGACCTGACACAGTATTGGAGATTATTGGCTTTGCAGTAAATTATAAATCACACACTGATCAAGTAAGAGCCAAATGAAACATCAGACGTAACATACTGGTTACCACACACGTCCTGTGCCGCACCACATACAGCCCGAGATAAGTTTTCAAAAGCCTGGATACACAGTTACAGACAATTAAATAAAAATGAAACACTTACCTTTGAGCCAAGGCGGGGGAGCTGTTTCGACTTAATTAGTCTCATCAGAAAGGTCATCAACCCTTGACAGCTCAATTGTAGATGAAAAATTTTCGTGGCCACCTAACTTTGTACCAAAGACCACATGTCAAAGCCAAACAGGTGTATTGCTCTCGGATGTAGTTTTGTGTGTGTCTGTGTGCTGAGCCGCTGGTACATCCCTAGGAAAATCACTTGAACACGGTACTCCCGGGCTGCATAATAAACGCATACCGCGTGAAAGTAAATTTCCAACACACCACACTAAGATAAAAATATTCTGTGGTGTGTAAAATTTGATGGTATGTACAAAGCTGAGAGCAATGTAGCTGCTTAAATTTCCGTTCTCAGTAAGCAGCCTAGCACTGTGAAACTACTCCGTTGTATCCATTGGCTGCATCTCTATTTCTTTTTTTCTCTGTGCCATAGCAGCATGCATTTCTTTGACTGAGGTGCTATCTTTTAATCTTTCCATTTGAGCAAAAATTTCTGCTGCTTTATTTTCATTTAGCTGCTTATCTTTCTCAATAGATTTTACCTTGTCCTCCTCTCGAGCGACATCTCTTATAAATTTTTCTTTCTTTTCTACAAATGTAGCGTATTGTTTCTGCACACTTGAAAACACCTCAATATCACCTTCATATTTTACAAGTAAATCCAAAAATTTTGTTTCATTTTTCATATGTTCTGTATAATCTTTTTTCAACTTCTGCATTTTCTCTGTCTGTAGTTCCAATTTTCGCACATACTGAACATTTTTCATTTCACAAGCACTAAACTGCTTACTGAGAGTCGCATGACGCCTCGTAGCATTTTCACCAAAATTCATATTCATGTTTGGTGGTGCATTGCTGTGGACTGGGTTATATTCGAAAGACTGACAATAAAGCTCATTCTGGTTTGAACCAGTTCGCTTTTAAGATCAGACCATATCAGTATTGAAAGTAAGGAGTTTACCTACCTCTAACAAAACCTGTTTTTGCACAAGATATAATGTATGCGGGATCACTAGAGACTGTGTCCATTCTACTGGCCATTTCTTTTGCTCCCAGATCTTTTGACAGAGTGTAGTGAGGACCTTCGTTGTTACTTCTCCTCCATGTTTCAACAGTTCAGCAGGTACGTTGTCTACACCTGGAGACTTTCCTCCCTTCAGGCCGCGTACGGCTGCTTCCACCTCTTCAGCTAACACTGGCAGGTCTTCAGCCTTCCTGGCCCCAGCCTGGTTGTTTTGGAGGATGCTGGTGTCTGGCTCAGCCTTGTAGTTATACAAGTCTCGGCAGTACTCAGTCCATCTGTTTAGTACAGCAGTGTTTTCCGTAAGGAGTTGGCCGCTGCTGTCTTCGATGACTGTGGCTGTTCGCTGTTGAGTCTTGGTGAGGGTCCTTAGCGTTTCATAAGCCTTCTTGCTGTTGCCGTTTGCCATGCCCTCTTCCACGCTACAACACTGGTCTTCAATCCAATCTTCTTTGGCTTCTTTCATCCTCTTCCTGATCTTCTTGTTGACAAGTCTGTACTTGTTTGCTGATGTGAGGTCTTGGCCTCTCTTTTTCTTCCAGGCTCTCCTCTCATCACAGAGATTGAGGATGTCATCGGTTACCCAGGGCTGTTTGCGCTTCCTCTGCTTCCCCAGCACTTCTTCTGCTGTAGAAAGTAACACCTCTTTTATATTTCCAGCAAGGGTGTCTACGTCACAGTCCAAAGTAGCCAAGGCTGCAAATCTGCCTCCCACCTGGGCTTGGAAGAGAGAAGTCTCTAGTGATCCCGCTCCCCAAGAAAGGAAACCTGAAACAGTGCCAGAACTACAGAACTATCAGTCTGATAAGTCACCCTAGCAAAGTAATGCTTAGAATCATTCTCAACCGCCTCAAAACTTTCGCCGAGGAACTGCTGGCAGAAGAACAGGCTGGCTTCAGAGTTGGAAGAAGCACTGTAGAGCAGATTTTCAACTGCCGCGTCCTGATCGAGAAACATCTGCATCATCAGCGCGAACTCTACCACAACTTCATTGATTTCAGGAAAGCATTTGATCGCGTCTGGCACGACGGACTCTGGCAAGTCATGAGATCGTTCAACATAGAGGAGGGACTGATCCAAATGATAGAAGCGCTTTACAAGAACGCCTGCAGCGCGGTTCTACTTAACAATCAGTCAGGCGAGTTCTTCAGGACGACGATCGGTGTCCGTCAAGGATGCCTGCTCTCTCCTGTCTTTTTCAACATATTCCTGGAGAAGATCATGCAGGAAACCCTCCACGACCACCATACTTCAATCTCTATTGGTGGCAGATCCCTGTGCAATCTTCGATTCGCAGACGACATTGACCTCATGGCAGGCAGCAATAGTGAGCTCCAAAACCTGACAGACAAACTTTCAACTAGCGCAGGGTCTTATGGCATGGAGATCAGTACGGATAAAAGCAAAGTGATGATCAACACCACAAGCGACAGCAGCAGCAACATTCACATGAACGGCCAGAAGCTAGAAGAGGTCAATAGCTTCAAGTACTTGGGAGCCACCCTGTCCAAAGACGGTAGTTGCATAGCAGAGATCCGTATCAGGATAGGTACAGCAACATCCGCAATGGCCAGGCTGGACAGGATATGGCGAAGTAACTCCATCAGCTTCACCATCAAGTACAGGCTTTACAAGTCCCTCGTAGTGTCTAGTCTACTCTACGGCTGTGAGACTTGGACACTGCTTGCAGACTCAGAAAAGAAAATCCAGGCCTTTGAGAACAAGTGCCTGAGGAAGTTGCTCCGCATCTCGTACCGCGAGCACAAGACCAACGAATATGTACGGAGCATCGTCACTTCCCTGGTGGGCCCACATGAACCCCTTCTGGCAACCGTGAAACGGCGCAAGCTTGCTTGGTTTGGCCACGTGACCCGACACAACACCTTGTCCAAGACTATCCTCCAAGGCACTCTCGAAGGAAGTCGTCGGCGAGGTCGTCAGAGAAAGAGTTGGGTCGCAAACATAAAAGAATGGACCGAACTCGAGATGCCAGACTTGCTTGCCACCGCCCAAAATAGAACTCAGTGGAGAGCACTGTCTGTTGCTGCTTCCTTTCAGTCCCCCCAACGCCCAGTTCGGGCAAGGGACTGATGATGATGATGATAATGTATGATGTTTATTATCAAGTGCCAGTTGGCATTCACTTGTCAGTAGACCTGAAATGTCTTACGAAACCATTACGGTGCTTGTTGCTAGCAACTATCAATAACACACCACACAGCGCATTATAGTGTACAAATAGCAGAGACCACAAACCTGCTCCACGAGTCTGTGTGGGGGGGGCGCTAAAATAAATTCACGTTCTGCAAGGTGTGTCTGTGCGTGTGTGTGAGTGTGTTTGTGAGTGTGTCTGTTTATTTGTTTGTGTGTGTGTGTCAGTGTGTGTGTGTCAGTGTGTGTGTCAGTGTGTGTGTCAGTGTGTGTGTATACGCTACCGACACTGCAGTACGCAGAAAACCGAGACACCACGCAGAACCTGGTCTAAGAGTCTACGTGTTCTAGCGCTAAAAAAAGAAATTTCACGTTCTGAAAAGTCAGAAATATTTTCAAGCTCAGAAAAAACCGGATGAGATCTTATAATCCATTCAAGGAATTTCAAATTTATCTGGCTGAGCAATGGCGTAAGCTCTGTCATACCGGTTAGCAGTTGGCTGTATGTATGTGTATTTGTTTGTGTCTGTGTTAGTGTATATATATGTGTTTGTGTATATGTATGTGTGTGTGTGTATATGTGTGTGTTTGTGTGTGTGTGTGTATTTATGTGTTTGTGTGTGTGTACGTGTATGTTTATTCATGTGTTTGTGTGTGTGTACGTGTGTGTGTATGTGCCAATGTGTTTGTGTGTGTGTGTCGGGGGGGGGGGTGGGGGGGGGTATTGAGGATCTGTTGTATATGTACTCAGACGGGTGTCTGTATAAAGCAAGGTATGATTTTCTGAGGTGCGTCTCTTTCAGCTTAAAAGCCTACAGTCATGTACACCGTCTAACCCAACAGGGCGTGAAATTCAATAAGAGTTATTATCCTCTCACGGGCTGGTGGGTTTCAATGGCTCGCGTCAGACATGTATAAGACAGTATACACCCCGGAATAAAAATCTTAAAATAATATTGCACTGGCGTGAGGCCGTACTTACAAACCTTGTGTTTTTGACGTCGGGTGTCATGTATGTGTGTGTGTGTGTACGGGTATGTTTATTCATGTGTTTGTGTGTGTGTGTGTGTGTGTGTTTGCGTGTGTGTGTCTGTATGTGTGTGTGCAACTTGGTGTTGTTTTAGTGTGTCAGTGTGTATGTATGTGTGTATTTATGTATCAGGCATACTCAGCCATGCAAACAGAACCTTAGAATGAACCAGTAACTCAATGTTAAACAAGACTCTCAAACCTACTCATAATGAGAAATCAAACACTACAAATAACTGAAAATGTTGTAGAACGGGGCTCATGTGACTCTATTTACTCAGAACAAGCCTTTATGTTGGTGAAGCTCTATTCAGTCACACCGGACCGCTGTACAATTTCTAAGGACCTTTTCAACATGGTCTGTGAATGGGCGCCCTGAAAGCATGTCCTCACATTGAAAGAGGCTTGTCATTGAATCTTGTCATGCGTGAACTGAAATGTTATGTGTGGGACAGAGCATGTGAGTTTTTCGGAAATCGACTCTGACAGTATTGAGAGACAATGAAGAGTAATTTTCTAATTATTGAGGTGTGTAAAAAGTCATTAGTCTCTTTAACCGAGTGCACTATCAGGATTTTGGTTTGATTTGAGAGAAACGGCAGTGTGTACGTTAAGGACTTTAATTAGTTAATTAATTAAGATCATTAGGTATTGACAGAGACAATAGCTATAGAGAAAGGAAGTATGAGACCCGAAAGATAATTAGATCAAAAAGGCCGCATCAGTCATGCTCATCACTTTGTTAAAATCAAAGGGTTGATTCAAAAAATAACGGGGTGTAATGGGGGGTAACAAATATGATATTTAAAATGATGTAAATTAATGACTGATGCGGCTTTATTGAATTCATTGTCTTTCGGGTCTCCTATTGTCTTTCTCTCATGCGCACACTTTCATGCTTGCACAAATCCGGTTTCTGTATTGACGTTTCAGTTAAGTACTTAGAAATAACTATTTTTCGGGCCCGCACGTGACCTGGTTCCGCGGGCTGCTGAAACACGTGTAAGAGTAAGTGTGCACAAAAAACAATGGTTACTCTTACAAGTGTGGCATGGGAATCTCTAAATTTACGTTTCGATAAATGTGTGGAGTGAGTTTCCCATCTGGGGTGTGATGAACGCCATAATGACCAGACCACAGCTGTAAGACCGAGTGTGAGCAATCACCGGGCAGGCAAAAGAATAAAACAATAATTAGCTGTAAATCCGGGGGTGAGCGATCGCCAGACATACTGCTTACGCCACCGGGCAGGCAAATGAATCAAACAAATATTGTGTGTGTGTGTGTGTGTGTGTGTGTGTGTGTGTGTGTGTGTGTGTACGTGTGTATGTCTATGTGTGTATATGTCTGTCTGTGTGTGTGTGTGTGTGTGTGTGTGTGTGTCTGTGTGCCTGTGTATAGTCCCGCTGGGGTGTGACGGAACACCATGTCCATACCACAAGAGAGGTAATTGTGATATAACCAGGAGAAGTAATTGTGATATAACCTCTCCTGGGAGGGCATTGTCAAAAACAATGGACACCAGGGGGACTTTTACCTTTTTTCTATCACAGACATTAATTAACAAAGCAGGAAAAGTTTTATTAAGGTGTTTGCTTTTAATAGCCTAATGTCAAGTGTTGGGATCTTTTTCCTCATATGGCATCAGCTTTAATCTGTGGCACACGCCTCTGAAAGCTCTCATATTTCTAAAGCACTTGAGTGTTATCGAGAGGGGCTGGTGGTCTCTTTTGACAGCACCTTTTGATGCTTGCTGTAACCAGGAAGGGCAGAGAGGTCTAAGCCCTCTACCGTTTTAGTGTCACGCGTGGCCGCTTTTCAATAGCAGAAAAGGTTTCGTTTCAGCAGGGCCAAAATACTATCTTGAATTACCCCTTTGCTATCTACTGACAAGAATTTTTATCAGCACTGGCAAGAGTGTCACCTGTCACTTATCAAATAAACTACATACGTTACTTACAGGTTGCAGGTCACCTTACAGGGTTTTTTAAAGTTAGTTAACATAAAACTTATTTGTTAGTTCTAATAAGAACTTTACAGTGTCTTGTCATAAGTTCTTACAACAATTTGACAGTGTCTTGTCATAAGTTCTTACAAAAAAATTGACTCCAGTCAACAACTTACTCGGACAATTTTGCCAAGTTACATGGACAGCAATTTTTTTTCTTCTCAGTAATATTCTGGCAGTGGGACTGATGGGGTTTTTTACATGCTTAAAAGACCTTGAAGTTTTTCTGTGGTCTCTTTTACCACAATCTTATTCTCCTCTTCTAAAAAAGAAGCCTTTAGTTATTCAAGATTAGCCAAATCATCTTGCACTCTCTTAAATTCATCATCGCCAATTTTATCGTCCTCCAAAGCTTTACTGATAATAAGTTTCATACTACTCAGCTTTGCACCAGCAACAGTGCTCAATGCTTCATGCTTCTGCAACTTTTTATGAAATATTTTGTTAAGGGCTTCCAAACCAAAGCTTGCCAGGCATATGGCAATGCTAACACCTTCAATAACAATTCCTATGACACTTCCAATTCCCTTCACAAACAGAACAATACCACCAGCAGATAAACCACCTGAAACCACCTGCAGCTATTGATGTGTTTTGTGCAGAATTTAAAACTGTGCTATACCGGCTTTTACATATTGAATATTTTTCCTCTTCACCTTCCACATACTTCAACGCGTCTGTAATATTTATTAATTGGAATGAGTCTGCCTGTAATGTTTTATTGGGCACAATAGGCTCAGTTGGCTCAGGCGTTAGTTGCAGATACCAGTTCACCATTTTGTATGACAAATATTTTTATTTAATCAGTGATTACATTTTGCAACTCTTCAAGAGTATACAATTTGCTGACATAATTAAATGAAACAAAATCTATGTGTTCTAGGGTTATGTAACTTAGATGAACTAGAGTTGATTTATCGATCCCAACCTTAACAGCTGGGTTACTACTTGATACTTCAACATCTGTACCTTTTCTAATAACAATAAAGACATTTGCGGACTCTGCTACTGAGTCATCCAATGTAAGTTTGATTCCCTGTGCAATGTTTGCTTCTCTGGCAACATCCAAAGATCTCATAATAATTTCAAAAACTATTGTGGCTTCTCTAGCAATGGTAAGGTTTGCTGGTACAAACACAACAGAAGTATCTGATCTGCCATTTTTTATTTGTAAGAAGATACCTTCGTTTTTCATACTCTTGTAGTTTTAGTTTATCTCTGCTATTGTTGTCTGGGGTAAAGCTCGGAACAAGACTTACAAGCAATGGCCCAGAGGTAACAACTTTTCTATATACTAAGGCTCCTTCATCATCAGTATAAACATAAGGACTACTAAATTCAAACTTTATGTCCCAGTCAATTGTGGGTGCCGGTGGTGTAGGTACACATGCAACTACCCACTTATTACCCACATGTTTTAAATTGTACAACACATTATTTGCAGGAGTAGGAACAGTGATATCACGAAGCTGATTAAGTTTTTCATTGTCTTTTTTTCCCACCATCAATTATCTTTCGTCTGTAAAAGCCAAAGGAATCAAGTTCAAGGCCATACACTTCTCGTACCTCTCCTTCTTTATCAAAATCCTGTAAATCAGCCCAAATCTTTCAATTCTGTTACTTGACAGGCAACTGATATAATTCTCGATTTTGGACCAACACTAATTTTTTTATTCAGCAAAAATAAAATTTATTTAACTTCCAAGACAACACTAAAATCATGCATTAGAACTGGTTTACCATCCTGATTACTTACAAATAAACACAATGATTCAAAGAAACTAGAACCTAATTTCTTAAACTGCAAATTAGGAAATCTGACAATACGCTTTCGCAATAAGGACCAGTTCCAGTTTGTAAGCATCTCAACAAAGTTGAAGGCTTTCCATTGTGTACATTTTCAGTCGTGTTTAATTCTTTTAAGTGAACATTTAGTACTGTGTGTACTGACAAATGAACAGGATATTTTCCAGTTATTTTTAGTTTATTTGGCCGTATCTCTCCTTCATCTGTATCTAAATTTCTATGTCATCTTTGCTTGAAAAAATAAATAACATTAAAAGTCTGTCTGATAATACAAACTGACTACCTTCTGGAAATTCCAATGTAACAAGTAAGTTAGCCGGATTTAAAGTTGATTTAATTTTATATTCATTTTGTAAATCGAGGGTTGACTGCCGAAACGTAGTATCTCACATTTATGGAGATTTTGACTTTTGGTATCATCAGACTCAGGAAACGATGCTCTTTTGTCTGATATATTTCTTCTTTTTTTAAATCATTAGTTTTAAAACTATTAATTAGAACCGAAAACATGTTCAGTCAAACATAGAGAATCAATCACCGCCAAAACATAGTTGCTGAAGATAGGGCTGTAAGGTCTTATTATCTCATGAATCTTTACAGAAAAAGTGACTGCCGAAACCAAGTATCTCGAGTTCAGCTGTGTTTGCTGTCAGCTTGTTTAGTGTATTAAGAGTGCAGGGAAAGCGTATATCAAAATACGATCTGAAGTATATCTGTTAATTCCAACGCCCGCCCCCGATGAAATCTGGTATATGTTAACTGCTGCCTTTCCGCTGTCAACACTGTTGATAACACCGACAGGAAACCGGCGCCCGCATCTCCTCATGGCACTGGTACCGTTATCGTGATGTCAGTTTATAAGGATACTAACAAGCTACAAATCCTTTTTGTTCCACATCCAACCAAGAGTGTGGGAAGTTTTATCCGAAAGACCTCAGTTTTCATACTACTCTTCGCAAATGCAACATTACCAGGCAGTGGAGTATCTTGGATCGGACAGTCAGTGGCCTCACAGTGTTCTTGCAGGTATCATAATTTCTGTCATCTATACTATTTTTAGTGTGCAATATTCAGTACAAATGTAATCGTCACCATTGACTGTTGAATTAGGGTCGATTACTGGTAAAATACTCATTGCAGTTTACTGATGATTATCATTAAAATATTTTAGAGACAGGTTAGTGTAAAATGATAATTAATGTAGTCTTTTTAAGTTACCCCCCACCCTCAGCCCAGCACAATGCTATTAAATGTAATTTACTACTGTATCTGCTCTATTGTCATGTATACATTGCACACCTTTACAAAATAGACAGCCAACAAGCAATAATGATGAAGGCAGCGTGTACCTAAATCTGGCAATTTCCTTTACGGCAGATGACCAGGCGGATGGCCAGGAGGTCTCGAATGCCACTGTCAATTTTGAGCAGCTTCCAGTGAGTATGGTCAGTTTTGTCGCTCACAGTGTACTGAGATCTGTCGAACAGATATTAGTTAGGGGTTCTTTTTCACAATTTACTGTTATCAACGATTCCCTTTAGTTTGTCTTGAACTCTATTTATATCACTATAATTATGTGAAGCCTAGCTACTGAATCGATGTGCGCGTGTGTACCGTTATGACCCCCCACCCCCACCCCACCCCCTCCCTCAACCCCACAACCCCAACACAAACACGCACGCACGCATGCACGCACACACACACACAGACAAACAAACACACACACCCCGAACATAAAGACTGATGATAATTGATTTATTTTAAATTTGACTTGCCAACAGTCCAGAGTCATCCAAGAAGATTGAGCTGGTGCCTGTCTGAGGATGAGCCCTTTCAAGCCTCCACGCAACTTTTCAAGCAACCAGGATAAGAGGGTACAAGTTGGTGTCATTCAGACCTAGAGACTATCAGCGAAAATCAAGGGTGCACGGTGGTCTTGCTCGGATGACTATGATGAGCCCTTGATAAAGAGCAAACGCCTGGACATAACCGACTTGACCACTACAGAAAATGAGAGTGACAATGACAACATCATCAAGGATCCCACTTACAGTCCAGTCACTGAATTACCTCAAGCTGATGTAGTGCCGACGTCTTCCAACGAGGATGAAAGTGACGAAAATACGCCTTTGCCTTCACTGACAAGACGAAAACGCAAACACACATTATCCAAAAGCAGCAATATAGAGCTGGCCAAGTCAATGAGCAAGCAGGAGATGAAGCGACACCAGAGAGAACAAGAAGTGCACAGAAGTCGGCTTCAGAATCTGCTCCCAGCCAACGGATTGTACTCGGTAGCAGTAGCTGCAGACGGAAACTGTTTCTTCGAGGCAGTATCCATGCACCTGAATATCACGGCGCTTGATCTGAGGACACAGATATGCAATTACCTGGAGGACAAATTTGCGACCTACATTTGCTTTCTGACAACAAATGAAGATGATGAAAATGAAAGGTACCTAAATTACTTTTGGAACGTGGAACAGCTGCGGTCCCCGGGAATCTGCAGCAAATACGCAGCTGATCTGCTTCCGAAGGCGCTTGCTGACAGCACAAAGAGGCCGGTTATCATATACTCATGTAACTTGCTTCATTATGAAACGATTCTTTACCCAGACACACAAGCCGGTGACACTGGTGTTGATTAATCACCAATCATTCTGTCACTACTGGAGACTGAAGCCCAACACTATGATGCTGTATTTCCTTTCCCACCTGCGACACGTTCAAGTGGGACACCAGGAGACTCAGTACCAGTGACAAGCGAGGCAGCAGAAGACACAGTGCCAGGAACCAGCAAGACACAAGAAGACACAATGTATGAGACCAGTGGCAGAAACGACACGCCAAATAGTCCAGTCATTGAACAGATGTCTTCACCAAACACACCACAAACTCGTAGATCACGACAGACTTCTTCATTATCGCCTTTGCACAGCACCCCCAAACCGCAAACACCAAGGAAACAAGGCAATTTTAAGACACCGCCCCCCCCCCCCCCCCCCCCCCAAAAAAAAAAAAAAAAAAAAAAAGCTGTTTAGGAAGACATTTGCCATGCCAGACACCTGGAAGAAAAATTCAAGAAAGGCTTTGTGGGTGCAGGGAAAGGAGTATGTCTTCGAATCGGGAAAATAGTACCTGCAAAGAAAATAAAACCAATAGACTGCTCCAATTGCCGTTTTAAATGCAGCAGGGTTTCTGAATCAGAACGGCAAGCACTGTTTGAGGCATTTTACAGCTTGGGCGACTGTGAAAAGCAAAAGTCCTTTATCTGTTCAAATGTAGAGGAAAAAACACAAAAACACTGCAAGGAGAAAACAACAAACACATATCCAAAAGACGGAGCTTGAGCAGAGGGTTTTCTTTCAACGTGGACGGGAAAAGAAAGCGGGTTTGCAAAATGTTCCTTCCAACACTTTCTGTTCCAGAAAGTTATTGTTACGATTGTGGTTGTGTTGTTATGTGAGAGCGTACATGTGTTGATCGTAGGTAGCGATCCGATGTTTTATTCGAGCTATCATGATTACGAATTACGTACCTTTTAAGTGAGTTGCACTATCGTTCACGTTTAGTGCAGAATCGATTATCTTTTGACACACTGAGTTGAATCCAGAAGAATCTAGAAAACGCTCGAGTATTTACCATTGTTTACTGCGCGCGTGAAGTTTAGCGGTCAGTATTGTGCGCCAGTCATGTACCTTCTAGAGAATACGGGCAAGGTCGTGACCTGTCTGGCCTACTCATGCGTGTAGTCATGACGCGCGGGGATTTCCCAGCATAGGGGCTGGAAATAGTAGCCAGATTTTTGTAGATTATTCTGGTGTAATTTCTCCTCTTTAATAGTTATGAGTTTTAGTTACGTATTTTGTTCTGATTGTCTTGTACCACTTTGCTCGATTGTTCTGGAAAACATACCACTATAAAAGATCGTATTAGGAAGCGCGTGTGGTACATTGTTCAGTTGTAAAATTGCGATGTAACAGCGTCGGTACAGTGTTCAGTTGTATAATTGCAGTGTATCGAAAAGCACATTGACATTGAGCGGAGAGCTACGCAAGATATCGTGCTTCATTGTCAGTGACGGAGTTATGCAGTATATGGTGATGTACATTGTATGAGAGAAGCATTGTGTCAATGTGAGGACATTTTGCAGAGAAGACATTGTTGGTGCATTTGTGAACGCATTTCGTGGAGATCGCATCGCTGTAATAAAATATTGTTGGAACTGTTACTCCAGTGTTGTCTACAACCTTAAGCCACGTGTGACGGGTTGCAGCTGAATGAAGTTTATTTCAAAGAACCTTACGTGCGTGCCGTCTGGTGTGATATCATACTACGACCACGATTTTACCACGTAACAGTTATGTGGACCACGCCATGCGAAACAGCCAACACCATGTACTACTGTGACACACAGCTTGTGTTGTGAAAATCGTCCTATAATCAAAACATTTGTCAGTGCATCAAAGACTTTTCTACGATTAAATATACGCTAATCGTCTTTGTGGAAATTGTGAAGTTCATCCTCGTGAACAATTTGACAGCATTACCAGTGTGTGCTGAAAACTGTCTTATTGTGACGGTGCGAAAATGGACGACAACTTGATGAAGTGTTATTTTTTCCATTGAAATAATATTTTTTTTGTAAATGGAGCAGTCAGTCGGTAACGCCGGATTTAAAGGTACAGCTGTAAAATAGTTTGCTATCCTCTCTGTCTGTCTGTCTGTCTCTCCGGAATATCTATGCAACCTTTTTACTAAACCTGACCTGGGTTATTCCCCATCCAGAAGAAATTTTATGATGCCAAATCCCAGAATTGACATATTTAAAACTAGCTTGCATTTTCCGGTGGCTCAATATGGAACACCTTGCCATCGAGCATAACGCACTGCAGGTCGCTCTCTTTGTTTATAGAAAGCCTCTTTAAGCACCAATCATTAAGTCCAGCATAAACTCTTCAGTTGTTTTTTTTTTTTTCCTCCTCATAATCCCCTAATCCTGAACATTTTATTTATCCACCATGCTTTTACTGTAAAATATTCTATTGCCATTCATAATAATATTATGCAAGCCAGTCAACAACAGTGTGTGTATGTGTGAAACTACATTTTGTATCTCGATGTACTGTTTGACTATTTTGTGTAGTGTAAAAACGGCAATCCGAAAAATGGTCCATGTGCTAATCACTTTATCCGTTGGCAAATAACATATACATACATACACACACTATTAGAGGTAAAGGTACAGCTAAAGACAGAGAGGATAGCAAACTATTTTACAGCTGTACCTTTAAATTTCACACATACACACACTGTTGTTGACTGGCTGGCATAATATTGCCACATTCCTTCTGCCAATGAAGATAAGTAGCGGCTAATCTCTCTGTTTGTTTGTTTGTCTATTTTGACAAAGGGTATTTACCCGAAATATTAATAAATTGTGTTGTACCCGTCTTTTCTAAGCGTGATTCTTCTCCGTTGGGTACTACTTTGTTGGCAAATAACGTTTCATTTCATCTCTCTCTCTCTCTCTCTCTCTCTCTCTCTCTCTCTCTCTCTCTCTCTCTCTCTCTCTCTCTCTCTCTCTCTCTCTCTCTCTCTCTCTCTCTCTCTCTCTCTTCTAATGAATTCTAATGTACTTAATGATTTTCTGTGTATTGCTTTACTTTGCATTTTTACTCATTTTATATTTTTGTGCGTACGCGTTATGCGCGTACGTATGTCTGAGTGCGTGTCCGAGAGCGTGTGTGTATATGTGTGCGTGTGTGTCTAAGTGCGTGCGTGTGCAAGTTTGTGTTTGAGTGTGTGTGTGAGCGTGCGTGTGCGTGCATATGTGCGGGCGTGCGTGCGTGAGCGAGTGCATACATGCGTCAGTGTGTGGTATGTGTATGTTTACATGTCTATGTCATTTATGTAGTAGATGTAGCAACGGCAAGTTTGAAAACTGGTCCTGTTACCAATAACTTCTACCGTTGAAAAATAAAGGTTCATTGTTCATTGTTCATTGTTCTTTCCTTTTATTTTTTATTTCTATTTTTATTTTTACATGTAGCACTCCATGCCTTATGCGGCATTTCCCGCATAGTCTGCATTCTCTTCTAACATTTATGAAAGCATGTAATATACCGCTGGCATTCCAGCAAGCCGCATTATGTAATATCCATGAGCCATGGACTCGGCTGGCCAGACGGGATGCCGTCGATAGAAACAGCATTGGGCGCTCAGTGCTGTGGTTTCTTCGCGTCGAGCCGCGCGCGCGGTGGTTGCGGGATCGCTATACAAGTCTAGTCACACTGAATATCTGGCTTATTCACAATTCCATGGCAGACTATAGCATCTAGCTGTGCCGGCGCGGTTTAGTGGCGCGGGGAGGCCGCTATCGCGTGTGTGTGCGGGTGTGTGTTTGTCTGTGTGTGTGCAAGTGTATGTGTGTGTGTGTGTGTGCACGCGCACATCCCTACGTGCTTGCACACGCGCGCGCGTGTGTGTGTTTGTGCCTGTTTATGTTTGTTGGAGTGAGCCGTGTTGATTTTTATGATGAGAACAATAGCGCTTTTATGTACAAAGTCCTTTATACTTTTTATATTTGCTGTAGTATAGTTTTAAGTGATAGAATGTATGTGTACATGATATACTGATGTGTGTGTGTGTGTGTCAGTGTGTGTGTGTGTGTGTGTGTGTGTGTGTGTGTGTGTGTGTGTGTGTGTGTGTGTGTGTGTGTGTGTGTGTGTGTGTGTGTGTGTGTCAATCAGAGCGAAATCAACTGCGTGCGATCACGAGAGGGAGAGATGATGATGATGAAACTTTATTTTTCAACGGTAAAAAGTTTTGACAGAAAACAAATCGTCATTTTACAAACTTGCCGTTGCTAACATCTACAGGATAAAAAAGAAGGGAAACTATAAAATATATATGTACATACAAAACCCAATAGCATCATTATATACAGAAAAAATAATAATACTCATCACACATACAAGCACACACGCACGCACGCACGCGCGCCGCTCACACATACACCCACACGCACAAACAAACACGAGCACACACACACACGCGCACACACATATAAAAACCATCTGTATGAAATACATGAGGTACAGGAAATATTACAGTACCTGAGAAACGTACTAAGTCTGACTCATCAGGTAATCAAAAAGTTTTGTTTTAAACTTCCTGGTGAGGTAATAGTTTTCAAATGTGCAGGGATGGAATTCCAAGCAAACGGACCAGAGAATGACATACTAGTTTTAAAAAGGTCGATTCTTGGCAGTGGTAGGGGTAAGGTATTGTTTCTTGAGGTCCGTTCACGTTCTTGGTGAGATATAAATTTAGTGATTAGATACTGGGGTGTCATATTATTCAGTATCTTATGCATATAAACGCATTTGTTTAATGTAAGTTGCTGACGCAGACCGAGAATGTTTAAATGTCTAAATTTGTCTGTGGTAGGGATGGGGGGTCTATCTATCATTTTTACAGCTCTTTTGTATATGGAGTTAAATCTCTTCATGTGGACATCACTACAGCCGTCCCACACTGTGGATACATAATCAACATGGGACTTTATATGAGCATGAAAAAAGAGAGACACAGAGAGAATACTTAGCAAGGACAAGATGGAAGAAAGGTCTTCAGACCTAAATCTTTTTATCCTTGGAAAATAAAGATTCATTGTTGTCATTGTCATTGTCTCTCTCTCTCTCTCTCTCTCTCTCTCTCTCTCTCTCTCTCTCTCTCTCTCTCTCTCTCTCTCTCTCTCTCTCTCTCTCTCTCTCTCTCTCTCTCTCTCTCTCAAGCCACTTACACTCAGCCTGAATATCCATAACGACATCGTTACACAGGTCACGGAACACCGATTACTTGGTGTAGTTGTTGATGACCAGATGAAGTGGCAATCGCATATAAATGCTGTATGTAAAACTGTTGCTAGAAATGTTTTTATGCTTTCAAAGTTGAAGTACTTTATCAATGTTGATGCCCGCAAGTTATTTTACAATGCACATGTCAAATCCCACATCGATTATGCGTCCACGATATGGGATGGCAGCGGTGACATACACTTGAAGAGGTTTAACTCCCTGCATCGGAGAGCAGCGAAACATATCCTGCCTGATTCAGCCCTGACAACTGACGAAAGACTTACAAAACTGAAAATGCTACCTCTTAGCAAGCATCACCTCTTAAACAAGGGTGTGTTTATGTATAAAATCTGGAATGAGATTCACCCAGAATATCTTTGTAAGCTCTTTACCAAGGCAAGTTCAGGTTATTCTACTTCAAGACGAAACTTTATTACACCTCGCCCCAGGATAGATCTATTTAAAACCAGTGTATCTTTCTCAGGCGCATCTTTCTGGAACAAACTGCCTACATGTATAACACACGCTAGCTCCCTCTCCTCTTTCAAGGAATGCCTCCTCAAGTACTTGTCTGCTGATACATAATCTACCACAAGTATCCGTATCAAACATGTGCTTATCGTATAATCAGTGCATGCTGCCGTATGGTTTGTCCATACTAATAATAATCGCCTAATTACATAATTCAAGTCTCTATTATAATCCAAATAATTTTTGCTGCCTGAAGTGAATTTTCACTATTGATCCAAATGATTTGCTTCGTATATAGGTCAAGTTATCATTAGCGCGTGTTGTTACACTACCGCAGCCACACGCAAGGTGTTGTAGATGGAAGACGCAGCCAGACAAGAGTGTTTCAAGAAGAGTCTTTTATTTCTTGGTCATCGTGGGTCTAATAGGTTGGGCACAACCAACCTACTAGCATGGCATACTAAAATGGCGAAAATACCGGAGCTCGGTCTCTCGCTTCTCAGCTCCCTCTATCTATCTCTCTTTCTCTCTCTTCATTGTGCGAGCTCCCTCTCTATCTCGTTCCCTTCGTTGTGAGCTCTCTCCCCGTGCTGGTGTTTCCCCCCACTATATATCCCCGTTCTGGCCGAGGGCATCGCCCCTTTGTCTCAACCAGTCAAAGGGGCTATTACTGTCACCCATATTATTCCACATCTATTATGGTGGTCAGCGTCCTCTGATCCTAGCTATCAAAGGAACCCATTACTGTCTCTCATAATTATTCCTCATCTATTATGGTGGTCAGCGTCCTCTGATCCTAGCTATCAAAGGAACCCATTACTGTCTCTCATAATTATTCCACATCTATTATGGTGGCCAGCGTCCTCTGATCTTAGCTGACCAGGGACCCATTACTGTCTCTCCTAATTATCCCACATCTATTATGGTGGTCAGCGTCCTCTGATCTTAGCTGACCAGGAACTCATTACTGTCTCTCCTAATTATTTCACATCTATTATGGTGGTCGGCGTCCTCTGATCCTCGCTGACCAGTAACCCATTATTTATTCATTAGTCCCAGCTCCCAGTTCGCTACTGCCCGCATTGGGACCGCTAAAGTGAGATTGATGTATTTCCACTCGAAATTATCATTCATTAGTCCGAGCTTAGTAGGGCCGGCCACTTGTCAACTTCACGTGAGCCCGTGGTAGCCAAAGTGGACCGTGTCATAACCCTCTCCGTGCTCTGCCCGTGGTACTAATTATATTCTCGTTATTTTCATATCAAGGGAAATTATAAAATTACCCGACCGTGATATTGGTCGTATACACTTATAGTGTAACAATTCCTCCCAAACCTACCCGAAAAAAAAGGAATCTTAATTCACAAGATTCGTTTTTTTTTTCATTACACAATATTCAGACCACAAAATCATTTCAAACAATTAAACATGTTATCCACAAAATACATCATTTTTCGGAATGCCCGCTTATTTAAATCGATCACTCCTTATTAAAAATTATTATTGTCCGGCGTAATCACGCCAATAAATGTTCACATCAAAATCGTCGACTCAGTTATGTCTTTGCACATGTGTTCGTTATTCTTCACGATCCTTCCTGGATCGCAACAGCGTTGATCCTTGGTTACCCCAACGACGGGTAAAACTTGACAACGTTCGAGGCGGGGAGTAACTGCACTCCTCCCTCCATCATCGGCGTAGAGTCCTTCGCTCTTGCGACGTCATTCACGTCTGCTGATTGCACAGCCGCCGAAATCAACGTAGGCACAGTGACCTCACGTTCACCCTTCCTGAGTCGTGATAGTATGGAGCCAAACCATGCGCTAGTTTTCTTCTTATATCGTATACACCCTACCCGAATTATGATCACTACAACTGTCCCTACGATAGAACCAATGATGATCTGTTTCCATATCGCCCATTCTTGTTTTGGCTTAACGAATCGCTCTGAAGTCGAGCAATTAGATGATCCATTGGCATTTCCTTAATTTCATCTAACTCTTTGGGCAAAGAGATGGGATCGTAGTCTGGTAAAGCGCTATGAAATGGTTTCCATAACGTTATATTGGAAAATGCATAGTTTTCCATCCATCCTATCAATTTGTCTTCCACCTGATACTGGCTCTCTTGTTGGTAGTAAGGGGTTAACATCAATCTATCACTAATAGCCGTACATGATTCATTGAGGCGGATTAGCGATAATGGTGGGTTGATTTGTTGGTACGTGACCCCTTTACCGTGACAACTAATACTCATCTTTAGTGGACTATGATTACTAATGACCCATAGCCCATCCATTATATACCGTGCCATAGGTAACACTGTACCCAACTTGACCTTTGTTTGGCAGTGTGTTGCAATTACGTCTGAATTGTTTAAAAACAGCGCCGTAACACAAAACTGATTAATGTTCATAGGATATATTGCACTTCGAATCGCACAGAATCCTATCAAGGGTTTGGAACAAGCTTCAAGTTCAGCTTCCATAAGGAACGCAAACCGCGTACGTTGCGCGTCTACTGCTATTGTTGTGGATTCTAAGTCATACTGAGCCGTCATTGATTCTGGCGCAGGCCGACCTGAATCTCCAGTTACTAGTGGTAACTTCATCAAGTTTTTGAAATACGACATTGTGATTAATATTTAAACCCTGCGCTAGCCCCAATACTATCAGACTAAAAAAAAAAAAAACTTCATCTTGTTGTTGTCTGCAACATACGAGATATCACCAGAGACTTATACCACTGTCTCTGACAAAACTCAAATCATGCTTCATGATTTACACATTACAATAGTCCTCTCTCAGATACCGTCTGAGAGTCGCATTTCTAATTTGAAGCCTTCTTTGGCAGAAGAGTCAGTATCGCTTCAAGAATTTCCCTAACCCCATCAGGCTGTAAACTAGGCTGAATCGAACGATTGTCGTCGATCTCCCCATCATCAGAACTGTCTGATGTGCCCTTGTTACAACTAACGTTTACTGCTGAGAGAGATCTTTTCTCTCTTGTCTTTAGGCGCTTTCTTAACTCCATTAACGGAACGTCCTCCTCGGATGAAGAATTCTCACGCTCTTTTCGCACCCCCCTAGTCAGTCTGT
Organism: Semisulcospira habei; assembly: GCA_036245525.1. NCBI lineage: Eukaryota > Metazoa > Mollusca > Gastropoda > Semisulcospiridae > Semisulcospira > Semisulcospira habei. The sequence goes on along the minus strand of BTPG01000002.1, from coordinate 43,146,152 downwards.
CTCGTGCGTTCTCTTGCCCTACTGCATCGTCACTGTCGCTATCGGATGATTCTGGAGCTACAACCTGTGTGGCTTTACGTAATATTCTCCCCCTGGCTTTTGGAATAGGCCACTCGCTAATTTTGGCTATCCGCAAGTGTTCAGCGTGTGAACTGACCTCAGTGCCATCTAGTTGATGTCGCACCCTGAATGTGACAGGCGACAATTGTTCCACCACTCTATAGTGCGACCTCCACTTACTGTCTAACTTATTGTGTCTACGGTGATTACGAAGGTACACTGGATCACCGACCTTAATCTCGACAGGCTGTACACCTCTATTAGCATACTTAGCCCCCTTCTTCTGTGCTTTCTTAATTCGCCGATACACCTGGGTGAAGGCCTTGTGTTGCTGCTCAAGCGCTATCTTGTGAAAATCTTCACCAGCGTATTTTCTTCGGGGTCTAAGGATGTTATCTAACGGTAGCACTGGATCGCGACCGTACAGTAAAAAGAAAGGAGATTCCTGCGTAGTTTCCGAAACACAAACCCTATAAGCTGCTAGTACCTGGTTAATATGCACGTCCCATGTCGAAAAATCCTCTTGTATCTTTTTGGACAGAATGTCGTTAAAAGTTCTGTGAAAACGTTCGACCTTAGCATTGGACTGTGGATGATAAAGACTGGTCGTGACATGATCTATGTTCAGTTCTGCCAGCGTTTCTGCCATAACCCTATTCACATTCTCAGATCCATTGTCTGATACTATCTGCAATGGACAGCCATGTCTGGGTAGAATTTCTTCTACGAGCAGCTGTACCACTGACTGCGGCGTTTTATCTGGTACAGGGAATGCCTCTACCCAACCTGTCAGATGACAGATGAATGCTATGACATAGCGATTCCCGCTAAGGGAGCGGTCAAACGGACCTGCCAAGTCCAATGACAACTTAGCGAATGGGTATGGAGGAATGTCCATTTCCTGTACGGGGGCCCTTTTCTTTTGTAACACTCTAGACTGACAGATGACACACCCACTAACATATTCATACAGTTGTTTGTACATGTTAGGCCAGTAATACTTTCTACTGACTGTGTCATGAGTCTTGTCTATTCCTAAGTGACCATTTTCGTCATGGTACTGTCTCACTACGTACTCTACCAAGTGAGACGGAACATACAATCTGGCTACTGGTTCATCATCAGGATGAGACAAGAAATATAGAACATCCTCTATCAGCATGTACCTCCTATTGACTGTCATGGTTCCTTGTTCACTAATCAATAAGTCCTTTAAGCGCACTATTTCAGAATCCTTCTCCTGTTCCTCAATAATATCAAACCCTGGAAGATCAACTTTTTCCAGCTTCTCGTCACACCCTGCCCTTACTGTACAACTAGCAAACTGCTTGGGTGTGAAATGGTTGGAGTTTATGACTCCAATGACAAAAGCATTGTCATTGACCTCTCTGGTTACCTCTACTTCTTCCTCATGCTCTGGCATGTGAGTACCACTCGGCATTCTGGATAGTAAGTCTGCCAAAACATTTTGAGGACCTGGGATATATTCAATCGTACAGCTATATCCTGAAATGCCAAGGGCCCACATCTGCACCTTCTTATTCTGCATTGGTGAATTAAGCAAATACTTAAGAGGCATGTGATCCGTGCGGATTACAAACTCCGCATTATGCAAGTAGTGATTTAGCTTTTGAAGCGCATAATGGATCGCAAAAGCCTCTTTCTCTATTGTCGACCATTTCCTCTGACTGGTACTAAGTTTATGGGATAGAAAGTAAATAGGTCTTTCTACCTTTGAGCCTGGGGAAATGTCTGAATCCTCATCACATTTTTGCACGAGACATGCCCCCACGCATGTGTCGCTGGCATCCGTGTAAAGGATGTACGGACGCCGTGTATCTGGATAGGCTAACACTGGTGCTACGGCTAACGTCTCCTTCATCAAATCAAACGCTTTCTGGCATTCCTCTGTCCAACTGAATCTCGCATACTTTCGTGTCAGTGCTATGATTGGTTCAGCCATCTGGGAGAAATTAGGAATCATTTTCCTGTAAAACCCAATCATACCAATGAACGAACGGCACTCTCTGACACAGGTCGGAGCCGCCATAGCCCTAATGACTTTTACCTTTTCCTCATCCGGTTTTATCCCCTGGTTACTAATGACAAACCCTAAGTATTTGGTTTCTTCCGCAAAGAACTGACACTTCTTGAGTTTCAGCTTCAGGTCATGCTGTCTCAATCGATCAAAGACTGTCTGAAGGTGACACAGATGGTCTTCTATTGTTTCTGAGAAGATCAAAATGTCATCGAGATAGGCACAGGCAAAACTTTCTAAACCGGCTAGCACGATATTCATAAGCATCATGAACAATCCCGGTGCCCCCACCAAACCAAAAGGCATTTTCGTGAATTCGAATAATCCCTTGTGGCATGCAAATGCTACTCTATCCCTACTCTCCTGATCCGCCATCTTGACCTGCCAGTATCCCGACTTAAGGTCCAGACTTGTAAAATACTTGGCCTTTCCAAGCAGTGACAAGATGTCATCTATCAGCTGTAGTGGGTATGATGTTTTCTTTGTAACCTCATTCAGTTTTCTACCCCACCCGGGTCTGCCCTGGGGGACTTGGGTGGGGTTAGGTATTTTTTAGTTCCCAGGGTCACCCTGGTCAGCCCCACAGGGTGGGTTTTTCTCTCTATTCTGGGGCATGTGTTTCTGTCTACCCTTTGTCCATTCACCTGTATTTGCCTTTTTAAAACTCTCCCTACTGTCTGCACTGCCTGTAGCTCTTGATATTGGATGTGTGTTGCTAAATGGTCTTAGCTTTATTTATGCCCCATGTTGTAGGTTTATTTAACGTATTTGACCGGCTGGCGACATACATTCAATTTTCTGTTTAGTTGTTTTTCACAAGCAGTGCAGGCACGTCCTGAGAAAGCCTTGTTGCTGTCGGGACGTTAAGCAATGTACAATCAATCAATCATCATTCAGTTTTCTAAAGTCAACACATAAACGTTTCGACCCATCCTTCTTGGATACAATCACTAAACTAAAAGACCATGGGGACTGAAAACGTCTTATCACACCTGCCTGTAACATCTCTTCTAGAGCCTTGTCAACAATCTCTCTATCTTGAAGCGGGATTCTATACGGTTTTATCCTAATGGGAGGATGATCGCCGGTATCTAGTTTCATCGTGACAGTGTCAGTAGCCCCTAAATCAAGGTCGCTATTCGCGAACAAGTCTTGATTGTTCGTAATGAGCTCTGACACTACATCTTTCATCTTCTCCGGCGCAGTGACTTCCGTCAAGTCGACTGCCGATACCTGCCGATCAACCGACCCTATCTGTACTTCATGTACTTCCTGAACTGCTGTTACTTTCCCTACAACACAACCCCTTCTAACTCTATACGTCTTGTTTGTGTTGTTTACTATCAGTATGGGATACGTCTGGTGATTATTTTGCCTGACTACCGTGCTTGTCACTAACAGTCCCGGTTCTTGTGCTATAAATCCCTTGTCTGTTTCCGAAATCTCTAAGAGTGTTTCTCTTGCAAAATACGGAGCATTCTTCATCCGTACCTGGAGTACTTCTGCCGTCTGAGGTTTTATCACTTTCGTCTTAGTCACTCTGACCAAAGACGAAATGTGGATGTCCTGTTCATAGGGCACATAAACACTTCCGACTCTGAGTTTCTTCAAGTCAAAATAAATCCTCACCCCGTTTTTGTCTAACCAGTCATTTCCCAAAATAAAGTTCCTGTTGAGCCCTGATACCACGTAGAACTTATGTTTAAACTTTTGCCCCGCTACCGTAAATTCTAATTCTGAACTCCCCAATACGTGTAAAGCTTCTCCACTAACTGACTGTAACGACACATCTCCCTTTCCTAACTTTGGCTTATGACTGAGTTTATCGTAAGCCCCCTTGCTAATCAAAGACACCTCTGCTCCCGTATCGATCAAGCTACGAAATCGTTGCTTCCCAATTTTGAACACTATGCACTTAGGGCTACCCGCTACATTAATGCTAAACAACTGACTCTTTCTACTTTTCCGGTCCTGCGTAACGGCTTCGTGTGCCGCAGAACCTTCTAGTTTTCCTGCCTCGGCGGAAACCTTCTTTGACCTTGTGGCCGTCTGTTTCCGGCCTTTCTACATTCCCGCTGAATGTGACCTCGTTCCCCACACTTCCAGCATTGAATCGGTGGACGCATTGTTTGCTGACCAACCGCCCCTATCACTCGGCAATTTCTTGCCTGGTGCCCTACTCTCCCGCATTTAAAACAATTACGGTGACGAGCATGGTCTACTTCCATAGCCTCTTCTCCACTCCTAGCTGTCACTCTCGGCTGACTAACTGGCCGATTGTTTATCGTGCGTAGCTCAAACCTATGGCGAAGGTTTTCCTCTTGCATGGCCACCTGCACGGCCCTATCTAATGTACTCGAGTTATCCCGCAGGACTTTCATCTTAAGAAAGTCGTGCGCCAATCCGTCAACAAAGAAATTTGTTAGTTGCCGTTGTACCACAGCAGCGCCCATCTGACTCGGGAAGGCTTCGCCGGCCAGAGTCATTAGTCGCTCTGCGTACAGAGGCACACTTTCCCTCGGGTTTTGTTTCACCCGCTGTAGCAACGCAAAAGCATGATTTTCATCGGCGATTTCGCCGAACCTTACGGTTAGCTGCCTTTTCAGTTCATCCCAATCCCCTGCCGCTTCCGTTTGTAAGAATCGATGGATAAAATTGCTCACCACCCCCGAGCTTGCTTGATAAGCAATGACGGGGCGCCTGTTGAGGGCTTTTATTAGCACTGCATATTTGTCAATTTCTTTTATCCACTCCCTAAATTTGGTAGGCTTTCCGTCAAACGTTCCTACCATCTGCCCTATTTGTTCGGCATCCTGTCTCGGAAGACAATGGAGTATGCGCTTGCTGGGTCAGTCACTGGAGTGACCTCTCCAGTGCGCAAGCCTGGGCGAAGTGTATGGAGATCCTGGGATGCCCAGTCGTCAAGATCTCCCTCTCGGCCTCGCTGATGTATCCAAAGGAATGCAAAGCAGTACGTTTGGCATCAGTTTGGCTGCAGGAGCTGCCAGAACAGTGCGTGAATACAGGCAGCTGTCTGCCTTCGGGGCTCCACTCCTGATTTGAAGGGTTTACTCCCCCACATTTGGCCGTTGGATCCAACCTGATCTCCTCCGTCCTCTAGCCGTTGGCTGTCAGAAACAGCTCATCCGCCTAGTGGTGCAATGTGAACACCACCCCTCACGTGGTTTAGCCCACCAGCTGAGGTGGTTTGCCAGGGTGTGGCGCTTGGAGCCAACACGTGAGAGATTAAGGAGATGGATGAGGACCAGTGATGCCCGTCCGTCCTATGTAGGACGCAGCTGCCGAACAGCAAAGGTACTACCTCTATCCAGAGCCCCCTACACCCCTATACTCTGGGCGTTAATCGCCTGACTCATTTCCTCTACTTTTTCGCCTAAAATCCTAAACACTTCCTCTGCCATTTTTGTTTCTTTTTAAATGTAACAACAACACAACTCTAGCTAACTGGTCTGGCTCCTATATAAGACTCAACAAGGGTTAAACGAAAAGTCACTTACCTCGTGATCCTTTTGGCTGTTGGTCTTGAATGAGTCGCAGACGTCCCGTGGGCTCGAACTCTGTTTTTTCTTTGACATGGGCTCGAACTCTGCTTTCCTTGAAGTGGGCTCGAACTCTGCTTTTCCTTGACGTGGGCTCGAACTCTGCTTTTCCTTGACGTGGGCTCGAACTCTGCTTTTCCTTGACATGGGCTCGAACTCTGCTCTTCCTTGACGTGGGCTCGAACTCTGTTTTTCCTTGACGTGGGCTCGAACTCTGCTTTTCTTGAAGTGGGCTCGAACTCTGCTTTTCTCTTCGGGTTGTTGGCTTGACTCTTCTCTTCTCTTTCTGGTCTGCTCTTCCACCCTTGCGTCGTTGGCTGTCGATTTGGTGCTGATAGTCTAGTTTTTCTGTTTCTTCGTTCCTCTGTTTCTTCCCGTTCCGAGATCCTGATTCACGGCACCAAATAAGAAGATAAGGTAGTGTTACACTACCGCAGCCACACGCAAGGTGTTGTAGATGGAAGACGCAGCCAGACAAGAGTGTTTCAAGAAGAGTCTTTTATTTCTTGGTCATCGTGGGTCTAATAGGTTGGGCACAACCAACCTACTAGCATGGCATACTAAAATGGCGAAAATACCGGAGCTCGGTCTCTCGCTTCTCAGCTCCCTCTATCTATCTCTCTTTCTCTCTCTTCATTGTGCGAGCTCCCTCTCTATCTCGTTCCCTTCGTTGTGAGCTCTCTCCCCGTGCTGGTGTTTCCCCCCACTATATATCCCCGTTCTGGCCGAGGGCATCGCCCCTTTGTCTCAACCAGTCAAAGGGGCTATTACTGTCACCCATATTATTCCACATCTATTATGGTGGTCAGCGTCCTCTGATCCTAGCTATCAAAGGAACCCATTACTGTCTCTCATAATTATTCCTCATCTATTATGGTGGTCAGCGTCCTCTGATCCTAGCTATCAAAGGAACCCATTACTGTCTCTCATAATTATTCCACATCTATTATGGTGGCCAGCGTCCTCTGATCTTAGCTGACCAGGGACCCATTACTGTCTCTCCTAATTATCCCACATCTATTATGGTGGTCAGCGTCCTCTGATCTTAGCTGACCAGGAACTCATTACTGTCTCTCCTAATTATTCCACATCTATTATGGTGGTCGGCGTCCTCTGATCCTCGCTGACCAGTAACCCATTATTTATTCATTAGTCCCAGCTCCCAGTTCGCTACTGCCCGCATTGGGACCGCTAAAGTGAGATTGATGTATTTCCACTCGAAATTATCATTCATTAGTCCGAGCTTAGTAGGGCCGGCCACTTGTCAACTTCACGTGAGCCCGTGGTAGCCAAAGTGGACCGTGTCATAACCCTCTCCGTGCTCTGCCCATGGTACTAATTATATTCTCGTTATTTTCATATCAAGGGAAATTATAAAATTACCCGACCGTGATATTGGTCGTATACACTTATAGTGTAACAGTGTCTGTGTGTGCGCGCGAGCGTGTATGTGTGTGCGCGCGTTTCATGTACTTTATGTTTTCGTTTGTTTTTGTATGACCGAATGAATGAATGAATTTTGTTTAATGTCTTTTCATGTGTAATGTCTCCTAATTTTTCTTTGTGTAATTTGGTACTATTAGTATTACAATTATTATCCTGTGTTTGTAGAGTAGCAACGGCAAGTATGAAAAATGGCACACGTGCTAATTACTTCATCTGTTGAGAAATAAAGTTTCATTTCATTTCATTTCATTTCTCTCTCTCTCTCTCTCTCTCTCTCTCTCTCTCTCTCTCTCTCTCTCTCTCTCTCTCTCTCTCTCTCTCTCTCTCTCTCTCTCTCTCTCTGTATTCTTATTATATTATTTTAATTAAACCTCACAACATGTCATTATGCCCGACCAGTAAAGTTGGTAATTCCTATGTCACTTCCCCCCAACATTATTTTTTTTTTTTTTTTTTTTTCATTCTTGGCTTGTGCTGTGTCATGTAATTTTTTTTCCTTCTTAGTAGTAGAAAACAATTAGTACGATAGTAACTCTGTAATCAGTAGATAGCAACGGCAAGTTCGAAAAATGGTTGTTACTACCAAAACTTTTATCGTTGTCAAATAAAGGATCATTGTCATTGTCATTGTCATTGTCTCTCTCTCTCTCTCTCTCTCTCTCTCTCTCTCTCTCTCTCTCTCTCTCTCTCTCTCTCTCTCTCTCTCTCTCTCTCTCTCTCTCGAAAATAATCTCTCTCTAGAAAATAATCTCTCTCTAGAAAATAATCTAGAAAATGATCTAGAAAATACTCCTTTTAATGACGTGCTCCTATCCTATGATCCTAATACCGCCCTCAGTATTTGGTACTCTCTTTTCCTAAATGTACTTAATAAACATGCTCCTCTACGCGAGAGGAGGGTAAAATCTAACACTCTTCCTCCCTGGCTTAAGTTCGAAAAATGGTTGTTACTACCAAAACTTTTATCGTTGTCAAATAAAGGATCATTGTCATTGTCATTGTCATTGTCATTCTCTCTCTCTCTCTCTCTCTCTCTCTCTCTCTCTCTCTCTCTCTCTCTCTCTCTCTCTCTCTCTCTCTCTCTCTCTCTCTCTCCACACGTCCTGAGAAAGCCTTGTTGCTGTCGGGACGTTAAGCAATGTACAATCAATCAATCTCTCTCTCTCTCTCTCTCTCTCTCTCTAGAAAATAATCTCTCTCTAGAAAATAATCTCTCTCTAGAAAATAATCTCTCTCTAGAAAATAATCTAGAAAATGATCTAGAAAATACTCCTTTTAATGACGTGCTCCTGTCCTATGATCCTAATACCGCCCTCAGTATTTGGTACTCTCTTTTCCTAAATGTACTTAATAAACATGCTCCTCTACGCGAGAGGAGGGTAAAATCTAACACTCTTCCTCCCTGGCTTACTCCGGAAATCATGCAGGCGATGGTGCTTAGAAACGATCTACGTAGTAATAAAATGTTCACTGAATATAAGCAACAGCGTAACCGTGTTAAATACATGATCAGAGAGGCAAGAAAAAAGTTAGTTCGTGACACGGTTAAAGACAGCAAAGATACCTCTACAATATGGCGCCTTCTAAACACACTTACTAGGGGGTCTCCAAGTACCGCAACTACCATTCCCACTAATCTTACTGCTGATACATTCAATGACCACTTTCTTTCGATTGCCAAATCTCTAATATCGCCAAGCCAGGATAACACTTATCACCGTTCAAATCTGCTGTCTGAGTTTTGTCAACAAAGAACAATGGGCACAGCCCCCTTCAACATCCCTATCTTAGCTGTTCATGAAGTGGGTTTAATCATAAGTAACCTTCCAAATAAAAAGTCCTCGGGGCCTGATGACATCAGCCCGAAAATACTTAAACTGTCTCTCCCATACATTGTAGAATCCTTAACTTATATTTATAATCTCTCTATCCAGCATAACACTTTTCCTAACGAACTTAAATATGCCAAAGTAATTCCACTTCCAAAAACAAAAGATCGTTCTGACCCTAATAATTATCGGCCTATTTCTTTATTATCTGTTTTGTCCAAACCACTGGAAAGGCACGTTCATAAACACCTGCTTGCTTACCTAGAAAACCGTAAGCTCCTCCACCCTTTCCAATCCGGATTTCGTCCGCAGCATTCATGCCACACAGCACTTGCACGCCTTGTTGACACATGGCTCAAGGGTATGAATAAGTCACAGTTAACAGGAGTAGTCTATCTGGATTTTAAGAATGCTTTTGATCTGATTAACCACACTATTCTGACTGCTAAGCTTCACACATACCTCAATAACGGAGACACAGTTGCTTTTTTCACATCTTACCTTACTAAAAGAAAACAAAAAGTTCTTGTTCATGGCTCATACTCCCCTCTCAAAGATGTAAGCTTCGGTGTGCCCCAAGGGTCTGTACTGGGCCCCCTACTGTTTTGCTTATTTATCAATGATTTGCCTCTACATATTACTTGCCAAGATGTACAATGCGACCTTTTTGCTGACGACACTTCAGTTCATACTACTAGTAAAGATATACAGGTAATTTCCGACAACCTACAACAAAGTCTTCATGAAGTATCAGCTTGGTGTATAAACAATTCTATGGTTGTTCATCCCGCCAAAACGAAATCGATGATAGTCGCCACGCGCCAAAAACAGCAGATAACGCCTCTATTACTTAACCTTTCACTTAAAGGTAGTCAGGTAGAACAGGTAAATGAACATCAAGTACTGGGGATTACAATCGACAGTCAGCTGAAATGGCAAGCTCATACAGACGCCTTATGCAAAATAGTAGTCAAAAATCTCTTTATGTTATCAAAACTGAAATATTATACTGATTCAGATACCCGTAAACTATTTTATAACGCTCACATACGTTCTTATATCGATTACGCGTCAACGGTATGGGATGGATGTAGTGAGATCCATTTAAAGAGACTCAATTCCCTACACAGACGAGCGGCCAAAATAATCTGCCCTGATCCACACCTAAGCACTGAAGAAAAGCTCTCAAAAGCAGGTCTCCTGCCTCTTCAAGGTCATTTTAAATATAACAAAGCAATCTTTATGTTCAAAGTGTGGAAACGCAAAACACCTGAGTACATCTCCACTTTGTTCCGTAAGTCTGAGTCCAAGCTTGGAAACATCAGAAAGCTTTTCATAGTCCCAAAACCAAGGATCGATCTATATAAAACTAGCTTATCCTTCTCAGGGGCACATATCTGGAATGCTCTTCCCGACCATGTAAAATCCACCTCCTCGCTAGCCTGTTTTAAAAAGGGTCTCTGCAAATATTTTGTGGATCACTCGTAGGGATGCCTTAACCTCTTGTATTATATGCTTCTTTTTATGCTGGGTCCAACTTATTCCCAATTAAGTCTGTTATCCTTTTCATTTATCATTTGGACTACTTAGCTCTGTCTATGTGTAAAGGGGGGCGGGTGGAGTGGGGGGGGGTGCCTGTGAACTATAAATCAATGTTAATGCTGAAGCAACAGTGGAAGCGTTTTTGGCAGTTATGGCTTCGGCATCCTTATACCTTGAAGCTATGTCCCACCCGGGTCTGCCCTGGGGGACTTGGGTGGGGTTAGGTACTTTTTAGTTCCCAGGGTCACCCTGGTCAGCCCCACAGGGTGAGTTTTTCTCTCTATTCTGGGGCATGTGTTTCTGTCTACCCGAGGTCCATTCACCTGTATTTGCCTTTTTAAAACTCTCCCTACTGTCTGCACTGCCTGTAGCTCTTGATATTGGATGTGTGTTGCTAAATGGTCTTAGCTTTATTTAGGCCCCATGTGTTAGGTTTATTTAATGTATTTGACCAGCTGGCGACATACATTCAATGTTCTGTTTATTTTTTATTTTTCACAAGCAGTGCAGGCACGTCCTGAGAAAGCCTTGTTGCTGTCGGGACGCTAAGCAATGTACAATCAATCAATCAATGAAGCTATGTCAAGAAGAGTTAGTGTGTACTTGTAACATTTCTTTCTTATTGTATCGTGCAGCAGAAACAAAAGATCCATTTGAGGGTGTCATTTGGGTAGAGTTCACAAAATGGGGTCTTGTTAATTTTCTTGGAGCAGGAAGATATATTTGTCACATTTCTTGTTTTTGTAGCCATTGTCTTATTTGGTCGAGTGTGACATCACCGCCCACAGCAACACGTAATTTTTGTAATGCAGTTTTTCCTTTCCAGTAGCCAATTGGAGAGTAATATATTTTTGATAGCTTAGCTCCGGCTTTGGCTCCGGTACTAGTGTCTGTCATTTTTTCTAGCAATACAAACTGTAAAATATACAAATGTCATTCCTACTAAAAAAATATTATTTCTCTGTTTCTTTGCTTTGGGCTTGGTTGGTAGTAGTCGTGAAGTTTTGGCTGTGGGGTGGACATGTCTTCACCAGTAACAAGGTAGTATTCTTTGATAACATCATCAACATTTAAAAATGTATGCTGCGCATGACCTTCCAGCCTGAGGTTTTCATTGATGAAATCAAGTTTTTCTATTCTCTGTTTCTCATACGCATGCTCTGCCTGTACTAATTTTTCAGACGCCTCATTGTGACGTCTCATTTCTTCTGCAGATTCCACTCTACTTTTGAAAAGAGATAATTTAATTCACTGAAAGCAAGTGCGTTAACAACGGCGCCGCCAATCATAACAGCTAAAGTCGCCATATCTTTATTTACATAGAAACATTTTCTAAAATAATTGCTTGATTGACAAGAAAGTCTTTTGTGGCAATCCACGCTGTGACAATTGCAACTAGTTTAGCGGTATCTTCTAAATCTAATTTACCAAAGTCTGTCGATTTCATTTTGAAGAGACTCTTTCCTAACATAGTGTAAGCTTCTGCCAGTCCACTTATAATGGCAGCGTGATATACAAGGTTCATTATCTTCTTTGTTTCGCTCATTTTTTATGCCACAAAAATAAAAATATTAATTTTATTCACTGCATAAGAAATGGATCAAAAAGGTTTGATGCTGCTGGTAATGTGGAGACGTCTTGCTTTGTTTTTGGAGTGCCTGACTTTTTGGACACTGTTCGAGTGTGGTTTGTATTTTTTTGTATAAATGGTAACCTATGTAACCAAATCCAACAACAAATCTGCCAACTATATATTTTGTTATTTCAGGTTTAGACTCAGTTGATAGTCTCTCACTTTGTTGAGAGGGTGAGGGTGTTGGTTGTGTCACCGGTGCTAAGGCTGGCGCCGGGGCTGTTGGTGGTGGGTCAGTTACATGAGCCTTTTCTGTTAACGCCTGAAGCTGTAATTGTTTTTGTCTGTTATATTCAGCTAATCTTTTCACAGCCTCAACCCTGCCTGGGCTTTTAGCCTTAGTCACAGTTTGAACCTGCGTCAAGACAGGACTCGGTTGTAGAGTCGTCTGTGTGTCGTCCATTTGGTCCATTTTCTTCTGCTTTAAATTTATTTTTGAAAAATCAATATGACTCCCAGTAACAAGCAAAGTTACCACAGGTACAAGGTACTTCCCAAACTTGTAAAACATGACGCATGCTAATTTCAACTTGAAACGATAGGGTTGCTTTCAAGATCATGTGATAGACTGTGAGTGTCTACAAGTAAAAAGTAACTCACAGTTTTGGTTTATAGGCACAATAGTGATTGACTCAAATCGCGGGTGATTAGTGAACCAATGTAATTTTCATATTTGGCATACAGTTTAATTATTTCATCGGCAGTGAGTGATTGAATATCTTCTGTTGTGTGTTGTTTTCTGATATATGCTTTTGATTTGCCAGAAACAACTACAGAGAAAAGACACTGCTTTTTAGAGTCTAAGTCTTTGTTTTCTACAAAACTGATATCGTTTAGAAAAAGTAATTTGTCTTGGTTCATTTTATAATGAAAAATATTAATTTTTTAAGCTATGTTTAAACTCATAAAAAACACATTTAGTGTAATTTTTACAATATCGTACGCAGAGACAGTGGCTAGGCAAGTGATCGCTGATTTGCATGCATTTTGGAATGTAAAGGCTTCCATCATTGTTAGACTAATTCGCAAAATTTGTTTTAGAGATCAATGGCATTGATTTGGAAATCTTTATTTTACTGAGTGCAATAAAAAGGATCCGGGTTTTTTTAAGACTGTGATCAGCATGAGCGATGTTTGCAAAAAATAGCTAATTAAGGTTGTTTAATAAGATAATTAAATTCAAAAATGTTTGTGGAAGAAATGTCATTCTCTATTTCTCTCCAGTTGATCCACATTTGAGACTGTAAATTTTGTTATGGGAACTCGCATTTTGGAAACTGACAGACATTGGTTAATTTTGTTAGTTGGCTATGTAAATCTTTTTACTACTTGAGTATAATTAAGACATTGTAAAAATAAATATCAAAGTAAACAACATCGACTTGTGGGCCAAAGTTTGGGTTCACACAAATCATAGTCGGAAATTGTACCCTGACAATCTCGTTTTGTCTATGGTTGTCACCATTCGTCAAGATTGTGATACTGTGCGCAGTGCTTACCTAGAGACAGTGAGGTAGAAAAATCTGAAACAGAGCTTCATCCCGGGTAAAACTGCTCCTACCTTAACAAATTTTACAAGGGTTAAGTCCAACTTAAGCGAAGTCCCATGTATTTCTCCTTATCCAAACGTCAATACATTGAGCTGGCTTGTTTCCTAAGCCTTGTGATCACAGCTGATATTTTGTATAGTTAATTTTACAACGGGTAACTTAATGTGTGTCAAACTTCAATAAGTCGAACGTGTTTCTCCTTTTTGCAAAAAAAAAATGAAACTCAGTATTTCTACACAAATAGTAAACTGGTAAATGTCGTGCCTACAAGTTTACTTGACGTCATAAATATCCATACGTCCAGAAGACGAACATTTTAGTACGCAAAGGATATGTGTGTACCTGGGTCGTGCGTTTCTGTTTTTCTTTCCTTGATAGGTCTACCATGAGCACTCAACACCTCGCACAGCTAGACACTTGAAAACTACCTGTTCAAACAAGTGTCGCCCACGACACTATGCGTCAGCCTTTGCCACAAGCGATGTATTATAGCAGTAGATAGATGATATGTTGTAGTGTATTCCCACAAGCGATGTATTATAGTAGTAGATGGACGATATGTTGTAGTGTATTCCCACAAGCGATGTATTACAGACAGATGATATGATATGTCCAATGGCTTTCTCCAAACTAGCTATATCCAAACTTTTAAGTAAATATGAGATCCACCCAGAATATTTGTGCGAACTATTCAAGAAGGCAAGTTCAGGATATTCGACATCAAGGCATAACTTTGTTACACCGCGTCCACTGATCGATTTATTTAAACTAGCCTTTCGTTCTGGATCATTCTGGAACAAACTGTCAGTATATATAACCCATATTGGCTCCCTCTCCTCTTCCAAAGAAAGCCGCATCAGGTTGTCATCGGACACATAATTTAACAATTCTTTGGTGTGTTCATGCTTATCAGTAATCGCATAATTACGTCATGACTTTATCATATCCCTTTGATTCATGCCATATTAACTTAAATATGACGTGCCGCCTCCGGATATGCGGCGCATGCTGAATGTCATTCACGTCATTTTCCGTCCTAGGGGACAGCATGCTGAATGTCATTCCCGTCATTTCCCGTCCTATGGGACAGCATGCTGAATGTCATTCACGTCATTTCCCGTCCTAGGGGACAGCATGCTGAATGTCATTCACGTCATTTCCCGTCCTAGGGGACAGCATGCTGAATGTCATTCCCGTCATTTCCCGTCCTATGGGACAGCATGCTGAATGTCATTCACTTCATTTCCTGTCCTAGGGGAGAACATACTGAATGTCATTAACGTCATTTCCCGTCCTATGGGACAGCATGCTGAATGTCATTCACGTCATTTCCCGTCCTAGGGGACAGCATGCTGAATGTCATTCACGTCATTTCCCGTCCTATGGGACAGCATGCTGAATGTCATTCACCTCATTTCCCGTCCTATGGGACAGCATGCTGAATGTCATTCTCTTCATTTCCTGTCCTAGGGGACAGCTTGCTGAACACTGCTCCTTGGGGTAGATCAAATAACAAGGCCTTCTCCACATATGACCGTGACAACGACGCAGACAAAAGAAACTGCGCGATAACTCATCACGGAGCGTGGTGGTACGATCACTGTCACACCTCAAACCTCAACGGGCGGTACTACGCTGACGGCAGGCACGATAGTTCTGGTTTGACCTGGTACATGTACAGATATGAATTCCGCTCCTTTGTAAGAACCGAGATGAAGATACGGCCTCAAGGATGAGATCACACACACACACACACACACACACACACACACACACACACACACACACACATACACATACACACACACACACACACACACGCACACACACACGCGCACACACAAACACAAATGCACACACACACAGAGAAATACACATACATACATACACACACACGCACGCACGCACGGACACACAACACATACACACAAACACAACACACACACACACTCTCTCTCTCTCTCTCTCTCTCTCTCTCTCTCTCTCTCTCTCTCTCTCTCTCTCTCTCTCAGTAAATATTGTTTATGAGTACAACACTGTTCAGCACAGGGTACGCAGACGTCTTGATCTTGAGGCCAGGGAGGTGGAATGCCTGTGGTTGGATGTCGAGCTTCCTAACACTTCGCCACTGCTAGTTGGCTTTGTGTCTAGGAATCCAGCATCCACTGCCGAGTGGTGTGATGACTTTGTACAGGTGATGGATAAAGTGAATGACACAGGCGATTTTAACATTGACATCTCAAAACCCCATTCGATATGGCAATGTACAACAATGCTGTTTGGACTAAAACACATGATTGCCACTGCCATCAGAGTAACACACTCTTCGTCTACTTTGAATGACCACATCTATACTAACAACGCTCAAGCTGAAACTGATGTCCCTTCACTAGCTGTCAGTGACCACTTTCCCATCACCTGTACATGGTCATGTTATGTTCCTAAACAGAGCCGAACCCAACATTTATACATTACTTACAGATGTTTTAGAAAACTAGATAGAGATAGTTTCCTTCATGACCTCAGTTTTTTGCCGTTCCATGAAGTTTACAGTCACAATGACCCTGATGTAGCGCTCTCACTGTGGCTTGAGCTGTTCCTTGGAGTGCTAAATAAGCATGTCCTTTTAAAAAGGAAACGAGTCAGGTGCCGTGAGCCCCCCCCCCCCCCCCTCACCGCCACCCCGGCACCGGGATTACGGAGGAGATTAAACAAACCATGGAAGCCAGAAATCGAGCCAAGTGGGACAAAGATTTTATTGAGTCCAAAAGGTTACGTAACAGAGAGGCACAAAAAGCACTGGTAGAAAAAAAAAACATACGTGGCGGGAATCCGTCTTCAATATGGAATGTTTTAAACTTACTAACAATAGTAAAAATCATTCAGCAAATACGACTTTCAACCTTACAGCCGATGCTTTTAACGAACACTTCATTTCAACCCCGAAATCTTTACTACATGCTGAAGGCTTGGATCAGGTTGAACATGTCACATCACAGAAGCTTACTGACTTTTGTAAGCAAAGACTGTCCGCGGGCGATGCTTTTAATGTCCCCTTCGTCACTGTACATGAATTGGGCAGATTTATCTCTAGTTTCAAGAACAAAACGTCAGCTGGCATTGATGATATCAATGGTTTTATCCTCGAACTTTCTCTTCCAAACATTGTTAAAAGCTTAACCTATATTTACAATCTATGTATTCAAAATAATATTTTTCCGGTAGCTTTAAAAAATCTAAAGTGGTACCTATACCCAAAACAAAAGACACATCTGATCCAAATAAATTTCGGCCTATATCCACATTATCTATTCTGTCAAAACCTACTGAGAAGCATGTACACAAACATCTTCTCAAATTCCTGGAAGAAAAGTCTCTCCTGAATAAATATCAATCTGGTTTTCGCCCTAAACATTCGTGTCACACTGCCTTGGATCATATGATTGCCCCTTGGCTGCTCAACATCAACAGAAACAAAATGTCTGGTGCTGTCTTTCTAGATCTAAAAAAGTATTCGAACTTATAAACCACAAAATCTTATTAGAGAAACTAGACTGCTACTTTAACAATAACAGCCCAGGAACACTCTTGTTCTTTCGTTCATATGTCATAGGGAGAATTCAAACTGTGTACATCAATGCTACCTTCTCTTCTGAAACGCGTGTTGAGTATGGCGAACCCCAGGGATCCATACTAGGACCGTTCCTTTTCTGTTTGTTTATAAATGATCTTCCACTTTATATATCCAATCCAAATACCGAATGTGACATGTTTGCCAATGATTCAACTCTTCACGCTGGCGGGAAAACTGTACCTGAAATATCAAGTAATCTTCAGCTTAGTCTTCAGATCTCACTGTGGTGCAAAAATAATCAAATGCTTGTGAATCCATCCAAAACGAAAAGCATGCTAATCACAACACGCCAAAAGCATCAGCTCCGCCCCCATTTACTTAGCCTCTCTTTTGATTCAGTTCCTATTGAGCAAGTCAAGGAATATCGCCTCCTCGGGGTAATTATTGACGACCAACTGTTCTGGTTGCCCCATCTAACACAACTAGGGAAAATATTGTCAAAGAAGCTATTTTTACTATCAAGATTAAAATCTATCATTGATACTAAGACACGTAAGCAATTTTTCAACTCCTACATAAAACCTCATTTTGACTACGCATCTACTATTTGAGACGGCTGTAGTGAGGCTAACCTTAAGCGGATTAATTCTCTATACAATCGCGCAGTTAAACTGATCCTCCCAGTCCCCTCTCTAACTTTGGAGGAAATGCTTCAGGCAACAGGGCTCCTTCCTTTACATCAGCACCTTACGGTTTGGTTGGTTAGTTCGGGTTTAACGTCCACAGCACCCAGGTGATCAGGACGGCCCTGACGGGCGGGTTATGGGGGATAAGTGAAATCTATTGCCTATGGAGTACGACCTGAACACTGATCAACTCAGGCGCACTCCAACTGTGCCACTTTTGATTTACCAGGATCTTTCAACGGACATGCTATTGAACAAATCCGTTTGTTTCCCCCTGGATTGTGAGTCCAGCTACCGGGGCCGGGACGGGATTCGAACCCACGACCCGGCGATTCCCTTCGCTCTCTTGCTCCGACGTTTAACCGCCTGAGCCATTGCGGACTCTACTTTACATCAACGCCTTACGTTAACCCATTCTACCCCAGACACACCAGAGGAAGATGAGGTTCGACCATAATAGTTCAAGGGTGATGCCAGAATAGCTTGGTACCTATGGGTGCCAAGCTATTCTGGCATCACCCTTGAACTATCATGGTCGATCTGTGTCCTGCACTGCAATGCAGTCTTCAGAGGACAACGGCAAAATTTAAGGATTTCGGTGTTGGGGTAGAATGAGTTAAATAAATGCGTACTTATGCACAAAGCACTGAACGGGAAAGACCCCCTCTACCTGGCTAAGCTTTTCACTGAGAGCGAAAGGGTTTACAGCACCTTGAGGGACAGTCTCGTTATTGAACGGCCCCGAATTGACTTGTTTAAATCCAGCCAATTGTACGCGAGTGCCTATTTATGGAACTCACTTCCTCCACATATACAACAAACGAGACATCTTCCATTGTTTAGGACGAAAGCTTGTAAATACATCTCTGAGCAAACTTGAATGAAACGTAGATAAAATGTCCAAAAGAGCCATGTCAATGATTTCCTGTGGTCCTCTGTTTTGCACTTGTTAGTTTTTACATAATATCTCTCTTTATCGTAGTGTTTTGCCTGTCCGCTAAATTCCTACACATGAGTAGCTGTATCATAAGCGTGCAGTCGCTTTCTATAAACATACTTTACACCCCCCACCCCCTCCCCTACTGAAGACCCTGTCATTTTGCTGTGTGTGTGTGTGTGTGTGTGTGTGTGTGTGTGTGTGTGTGTGTGTGTGTGTGTGTGTGTGTGTGTGTGTGTGTGTGTGTGTGTGTGTGTGTGTGTGTGTGTGTGTGTGTGTGTAATCTTCAGCGACTTTGGAACTTGTATCGGAATGTAACACAAGTGACCTGTGGGTGTAGCCTCTTGTTTTGTGCTGTTAACATATTGCTTTAATGTTGCTTTTAATGTTGTAGTTTAGCAAGGACAAACACGAAAAGAGGCCTGTGCGCCTATTGTTTCCATCTTTGAGAAATAAATAAAGTATCATTCATCATTCATTCATTCATTGTCTCTGTGTGCGTGTGTGTGTGTGTGCCTGTGTGTGTCTGTGTGTGCGTGTGTTTGAGAGAAAGAGAGAGAGAGACAGAGAGAGACAGAAATAGCAGTGTGGTGAGTGTGTAGACAGCGACAGAAATAGCAATAGCAGTGTGGTGAGTGTGTAGACAGCGACAGAAATAGCACTGTGGTGAGTGTGCAGACAGCGACAGAAATAGCAATAGCAGTGTGGTGAGTGTGTAGACAGCGACAGAAATAGCTATTGCAGTGTGTCACGACCCCCGCTTCCGGGCGCGAACTATGAGCGCTACCACTCGAGAACAACCAACCCACATTAACACAAACACCAGAGGAACAATTATGACAACATTTATTACATATAAAACTAACAATAATCCAAAATATTCTCACTCAATCCTATCCACGCATTCACACATCATAGAGTTCAAGCAGCAGAGCTATCAGAGCACGGGAAAACAATTAAAATCATGTGGGTCCCCTCCCACGTGGGGATCCCAGGCAATGAAAGCGCCGACAGAGTGGCGAAGAAAGGCCTCGACCAAGAATCGACCTTCTTCAACCTACCTCTGTCAGCGAACGAAAGATCCAAGGCACTTCGACCGGCCTTCCAAAAACTATGGGTAGAAGAATTCCACCAGAACAAAAGAGGAAGACGAAAAAATCTCGCGAGGGAACTCAAAAACACACCCATCCTCTTCCAAGGAAAAAGGAAAGACCAGTCTCGACTAACAAGAATCCGATTGGGGGGCGAAAGATACCTAGTCCTCCCAAACAAATAGTATGCATATGCGGCCACACACTCACCACGGAACACATTCTACTAGAATGCCAACACACAGAAGAAACCAGAGCCACAATAAAAGATAAACTGAACACACCCCTCACCCTAGAAGGACTCATAAACCCCGATCCAACAACCTGGTGCACCACCACCAAACACACAATACACCTAATCAACAAACACCCCTTAGTTAAGTACATATAATCAAACATAGAACCCCACCTGCCCCCTCCCACAGCACGGAAGGCTCATGATCCTGGATCATGGCGATGAGTTCGGGGGCTAGCTCTCGTCGTCGTCCGAGCACCCCCGGGCCCGAAGTGCTCAAAACTAGATAGTCCCCCGGTCGGGCAGGAAAGGAGCCTGAATGATGTGAAAGAGCAGGTAAGACTGAGCGTATGCAAGAAGGAAGATTGAAAGAATGCAAGACGGAGCGACAGAAGGGGTCCCCCCACCACCAATCATCCCCCATCATCAACCATGGCCAAAGCACCCCCCCCCCCCCGAGCCCCCGAGGTAATAAAGATTGCACCCCACCCCACCTCACCCCCATACTCTCCACCCACATCACAACTACCCCGCCTGGACTGCCCAACTGGGGGCACTCAAAAGATAGCACCCTAGACAGTGGGAAGCCCTCA
Organism: Semisulcospira habei; assembly: GCA_036245525.1. Lineage (NCBI taxonomy): Eukaryota > Metazoa > Mollusca > Gastropoda > Semisulcospiridae > Semisulcospira > Semisulcospira habei. Next base: position 43,125,378 of record BTPG01000002.1, on the reverse strand, counting down.
CGAAGCCAGGTCTCCCAGAACTGCCCGGTACCTGCTCTCACGACCCCACCCCATAGCCTCTGGTATCTATCCACTCCGGGGACGCCCGCCTCGCCCCGCCGCCCTCCCAATAACGGCCGGGGGGGTGGCGGATAATAAAGAGTCACCTCATCCATAGACCCCCCCCCCCCTCCCCTCTTTTCCTTTTTTTTTTTTTTTTTTTTTTTCTTTTTTCTTCTCACTCATCCCAACCCCAACCGGCCGAGGCGGGACCGCAGGGAGCTGTTGTGGCCGTGCATGGACAACCGGCCGAGGCGGGACCGCAGGGAGCTGTTGTGGCCGTGCATGGACAACCGGCCGAGGCGGGACCGCAGGGAGCTGTTGTGGCCGTGCATGGACAACCGGCCGAGGCGGGACCGCAGGGAGCTGTTGTGGCCGTGCATGGACAACCGCCGGCAATGGGCCGTGCCCGGAGGCCGCGAGGCGCCCTGAGGGGCCCAAGTCCCCCGCCGGGGCTCCCCCCTTCACCTCTCTCAACCCTACCCGGCCGAGGCGGGACCGCAGGGGGCTGCGGTAGCCGTGCATGGACAACCGCCACTCAGGTGGGCCATGCCCGGAGACCGCGGGGCGCCCTGAGGGGCCCAAGTCCCCCGTCGGGCCTCCTGGGGCCGACCAGTCAGGTCCCGGGAAGGAACACAGGGAAGAGCCAATAGAGAGCGGGTAAATCCGGGCGGCTGGAGCCCAGCCTGGACAAAGGAGAGCCAACCACTTAAATAAACTAGGTCCAACCAAAGGAGGTTTAGCATCCAACGTCAACGCACTCCTTATAAACATAGATAATGGGCGGCGACCTACGCGCAGGATAACACCCTCCCAGAGTCACGTGGTGGCGGACCCCGTCCCCCACCGGCCCCTCCCCACTTATCCTCACACTATCCACTCGCGAAGTGTTGCCGTGGGCCCGGCAGGGCCGAACAGCAAACACAGGTCACCCTCACCCCCACCTCATCTCATGGTCCCGCACCCGCCCCACCTCCCCACGGTTAATAAATGAACATCATCAGCCTCACCATCATCAATCACCCGGTCCTGAACCGCCCCCTCTCCTCCCCCGCCACGGGTGGACCCCCCGGACCGGCGGAGGCCACTGCTGGGTCCGGTGGCGCCGTTCGGGCGTGGGGGGGGGGGTGAGGGTGCGCAAGGACCACCCATCACATCATCCTTTTTTTTTTTCTTTTTTTTTTTTTTTTTTTTGTTCGTTTTTTTGTATTTACAGGTTACTTTCATTTATTTTTCCGCCGCCCGGCAGGTTAAGATTGCCCCCCCCCCCCCTCGGAGTTCAGAGGGAATGCCCCATAGGTCGCTGCCGAGCGGCTTTTTGACCAACTACCCCCCTCCTAGCGGGGAGAGGGTCCCGGGGGCTGGCGGCGGACCCCTGTGACTCCCCCCACCGAATATCGGTGGGACGCGCCCGGGGACCGGCGGCCGGCTCCGGGGTCCATCTTCCCCGTATTGGGGCGCAGGGAGGACACTCCTGGAAGGTTCACTCTGCGGGATAGGGGGGTTAGAGAACCCAGGGGGTCGAGGTACTCACGATGGCACTCCGACACCATGTGACTCCCCGCTTGCCTGCGTACGGTCGCCGCCCATCAAAATAAATAGGGAGCCCAGGGAGGTTTAGCACCCTTCGTCCGTGCATTCCCTGGGGAAACGGAGGGTACATCATCCCCCTCCAGAGAAATACAGAAACACGTATAGGGGGGTTAGTAAAAATCAACCCCCCTCAAACAAGAGGGTGTATAGCTGGCGGGGCCAAAGAAAACCGGGCCTTGGACTGTGACTATCAACAAGGGAGAGTGGAAAGAGCACACCACCAACCAAGCAAGACGGAGGACCCAAGCAAGACGAAGGACCCAAGCGTCCACGAGCGCACGGGCTCTCCCCAACGACCCAGCCCCCTGGGGCGCGGGCAGACATGATGAGGGAAAAAACAATGTGATGCGCGGGCGTCAGCGACGAACAGTCAGGACAGACCCCCACCCCCCAACCCCCCTGGCCCACCCCCCCCCCCCTGGACGAAATCAGCAAGAGCTGGAAGTCCATGCCCCTTTTTAACATCATCATCATCAGGGCACTCATTCTTACCACAGAACACATACTGCTAGACTGCCCAAACATAGAAGAAACCAGAAGCACAATGGCAGATAAACTCAACACACCTCTCACACTAGAAGGCCTCATAAACCCCGACGCAACAACATGGTGCACTACCACCAAACACACAATTCACCTACTCAACGAACACCCCCTAGTTAAGTACATATAAATAAATAGGGTACCCAGGGAGGTTTAGCATCCTTCGTCCATGCACTCCCTGGGCAATGGAGGGTGCAACGCCCCCCTCCGGAGATAAACAGAAACACTTATAGGGGGGTTAGGCAAAACCAACCCCCCCCCCCCCCCCTCAAACAAAGAGGGCAACAGCTGGCAGGGAAAAAAAAGCCATGATGAGAGGTTGAACGAAAAAGCGATGCGCGGACATCAGGGACAAACAGTCAAAATATAGACCCCATCCCTCCCCCCCTGGACGAAATCAGCGAGAGCTGGAAGTCCCTATCCATTTAAAATAGTAGTAGTAGTAGTAGTAGTAGTAGTAGTAGTAGTAGTAGTAGTAGTAGTAGTTGTTGTAGTAGTAGTAGGGCGAGCAGGCTTCCCGCAAGGGAAAACTCTGTTCTGCAAAAAAACATTAAATAGAAGTAAGGCTTCCCACAAGGGAAAACTCTGTTCTGCAAAAAAACATTAAATAGAAGTAAGGCTTCCCACAAGGGAAAACTCTGTTCTGCAAAAAAAAACATTAAATAGAAGTAAGGCTTCCCACAAGGGAAAACTCTGTTCTGCAAAAAAAACATTAAATAGAAGTAAGGCTTCCCACAAGGGAAGACTCTGTTCTGCAAAGAACATTAGTAAGTTAGCATTCCTGTAAAGGAATACTGTCCAGCAATGGACCTATAGCTAAGTTAGAATTCCTGTAAAGAAATACTGTCCAGCAACGGACATACTGCATGACTTAGTTAATTAGCACTCCTGTAAAGGAATACTGTCCCACAATGGACCTGTAGTTAATTAGAATTCCTGTGAAGGAATACTGTCCAGCAATGGACTTGTAGTTAGTCAGAATTCCTGTGAATGAATACTGTCCAGCAACGGACAGACCGCATGGTTTAGATAGTCCCGTAAAGGACGCGGTTTAAGTGTAGTGTAGCGCTTCGTCCAGAAACGGACAGACCGCCTGGTTTGGATAGTCCCGTAAAGGACGCAGTTTAAGTGTAGTGTAGCGCTTCCTCCAGCAACGGACAGACCGCCTGGTTTGGATAGTCCCGTAAAGGACGCGGTTTAAGTGTAGTGTAGCGCTTCCTCCAGCAACGGACAGACCGCCTGGTTTGGATAGTCCCGTAAAGGGACGCGGTTTAAGTGTAGTGTAGCGCTTCGTCCCGCCAAGGACTACCCAACAATCCCCAAACGGATTGCCTTTGTCCCGCAAAGGACTACCCAACAATCCCCAAACGTATTGCCTTTGTCCCGCCAAGGACTACCCAACAATCCCCAAACGGATTGCCTTTGTCCCGCAATGGACTACCCAACAATCCCCAAACGGATTTCCTTTGTCCCGCCAAGGACTACCCAACAATCTCCAAACGGATTGCCTTTGTCCCGCCAAGGACTACCCAACAATCCCCAAACGGATTGCCTTTGTCCCGCCAAGGACTACCCAACAATCCCCAAACGGATTGCCTTTGTCCCGCAAAGGACATTTATGATTAACTAAGCAGGTAATTTAAGTACTTAGTTAAGTGAGTTTTGACCTATAGGACTGGGTATTAGAATTTGGTTATCACTTGTGTTGGTTGTTATGTCTAGTGTGTAGGCAAGCATAGTTTTGGGTTCATAGGGTCTAATGAGTGGGTAAGCATAGTTATGAATTCAGGTGTCTTATGAGCGTCTGTATTATTGTGTTTTGTTTTGTGCTATAATGAATGGTTTTTGATATGTCTGATATCATGATTGATAATGAAATGAATGTACTGTAAATAAACCTAAAGCACTTGTAGAAATCTCATCACGTGACTGAGAGTCAGAGATTGATGAACGCGAGAACGGATGCGAGTCAGTACTGATGTTTGTACACGTTTCAGTGTGTGATGATGGCAGCGCAAGAGTGTGTGTACTTGTGTGTGTGTGTGTGACTGAGAACATACTGAGAGTTTGTTAACGTTCTTAGATTATCAGTTTAGTGTGGCACACATGGCAACGCACGCACAGTCACTACTACGATCATATCAACTAGGGTTTCTCTGGATACTGTGGTAGGTCCATTGCGCGATTTGGTATTTTGAACACAACGCGAGGCAGACACACATATGTTGTGAGTGTGCATGCGAGACCAGTGTAAAAGACTTGAAGATAGACTAATTACACTCTACAGCAATCTCCAGCCCTTCCCTAAACCGAAAAAGGGACAGGGACTTAAAAGTGGCTAAAACTGAACTAGACAGGCACTTGACTTGTACGTTGGATGTGCAGTCCGCAGAGTCTGACCATCTAATACACAAGCCAGCCAGGCTAGTAGAAGCTAGCTAACCAGAGTCCGGTTACAATAGTGAAGCAAATACCCATATCAAATATAATTATAATGAAACAAATACCCTTATCAAATATAATTATAGTGAAACAAATACCCGTATCATAGATAATTATAGTTGTAACGCACGCAGACTTGCCCCCAATCGTACGCACAGACTCTCCCACAACAGACGCATACACCGCCACTGAAGGGCGCATTCATGCGGTAAAACACAACTCACGGGCTTTCTTTCTAACGAAACTTTTATACACTAATACACAATAAAAGGCTCGAAAGATTATCAAACTCTATACACACTTCCCCACAACCAGCATCCACATCACATACACATCACACACTATCTCGGCCAGGCTAGGTATTAGTTATCACAATCTCCAACCTGTTTGGTGTTCTCGCCTGGTTACTGTCAAGTCCTTCTCACGTCTAGGCGTGCAAGTCCTTTCACGTATGCTCCTCGAGTCGTATCGTGGCCGTCCTCGTTTCTCGTACTGTAGTGCTGTTCTCGCTGTGACTCGGGTGTCTTGGTCCCGGCCTCTCACTCCCTGAGTGAAGAATTGGAGAGATGACCTCACATTAGGTCCCTGGTGACTGACGTCTCGGCGTCCGTCGCTCCACTCTTTACAAACACTCTAAACAACAATAAGGACTCAAATCGTAACACTTGCTAAACACTCAATATATTGGATGATATGAGAAACATTACGTAACCTGGCTGATACAACAACTCACACGTTCATTCACACACACGTGCTTCATAACCGGACCACTTTCGTAACACCCCCATTACTGTCACTATCTTGAAACAGACTATAACTTAACACTCTCGCTATACACTATTCTCTACCCTGGAAAAGACTATGCTTAACCAACCACGTACTACCTTCATTGCGAGTTAGAACACACCTCACATTCTTTTAGTTGTCTATCTCGGTAAATATCTGTATACGAAAACACCGGTTACCTCACTGAATTCCAAAGTAATTGAACCAAACCAATCAACAACGCTATACAACCGAATTACTCTTAACGCATACCGTCTTTAACTGAGCAACTATCAATAATACATATATAGAAACATACCTGAATTCTAGGTTTCAGAGTCTTGGAATACGGGCTAGGTATCTCAAACACATCTGTTTCCTCCAACAAGAAAGCCCGTACTAATGTATTTACTGCTCTGCCAGACTAACTTCTGCCTACAACTCACTAACGCTCCCCGTGCTAACCATTCCTTAAAGATTTCACGTGGACCACGGGCCTCACGGACAATCGGCACAAAACAAACCGTTAACAACTACTGTACCGTATTTAACCTAATGTGTGAGCACTATGCAAGAGCATAGAGTTTCATCACAATTCCCCCTTCCTCGGGAAAAAAAGAAACGACCGAGTTTCTTTTAAAACTACTCGACGTACTACACTATCCTAAAACACGAAGGGACTAACTTTGACTATCTAGAGAACCAGAAAGCAAAAATATTACAGCCATAAGCCTCAACGTACACTCTCGGATCGCACTGCATACACAAAAACAGAACTAACGCGCTAAAACCTCTAGAAATGAAAACGATCCAACGACTGCCCACACAATCCACACAATCGCGAGACTCCAATCTCCGACCTACCTACATATTGGGTGCTGAGCGGCATTTCTATCTGCAACAGAAGTATGCCGTCTTCAGCCAACCCGACTGGTGGGTCAAGCTCGCTGACTGATTCCCTGATTCTGGACGGCACTTACACGGTCCCTCTGTTCCCAACTATGCTTACTTCGCGCTCTCGGCGCGACTGAAGCGACTACACTGCGATTAACCTGAGCTCGCTTAATCGCTTCGACCCTACAGATGACTGGCTGCACACCCTTCATGTTACCCAGGACTAAATCCACTACTGGCTCGTCAATGACACAAGAAATTAGATCCCCTGAGAAAAACTCCGTGGCAACCTCTATCTTAGCCAACGGAAAAAATTCTATGTTCCCTCCGAACGAAACTACTTTCTGCGTCTCGCCAGTGAACTGATCTTCCCTAACTAGGCTACGCCTGACCCCAGTGGTCGTTGTACCGGAGTCATGGAGAACAGAAGAGAGACATCCATTAACAACCCCGTCCACCAGCGGTAGGCAACCACCTCCCTCAGCTGAACACACTCCGCCCAGCTGTGGTTCCTCCCCGACTGGGACTGCAAAACTGGCCATGTGAGTGGGCTGCTCCGCCCCCTCCACCATATCAGGACTGTTAGACATTGATGAGCCAGATGACCGTGCTAATGATAACCAACAAAAATCCCGTCTGTTATCCGATTCTCAATGGCCTTTTCAAGGGAGGATTCAGACATGCCTCTCTTGAAGAGGCATTGAAGACAGACATACGCATACACACACAAACACTGACACGTATACACGCATGCACTCACACACTCATACATATTGTTTACGCTGGATACCAAAATCACATGTTTTCTGAATGCCACAGATTAAAGCTGATATCAATAAAATAACTTTTTTAACAAAAATCCCGTCTGTTATCCGATTCTCAATGGCCTTTTCAAGGGAGGATTCAGAAATGCCTCTCATTTGTGTGTGTATGCGTATGTCTGTCTGTGTGTGTGAGTGCATGTATGTGTGTGTGTGTCTGTATGTATGCATGTATGTGAATGTATGTGTGTATGCATATGTGTGTATGTGTATGTGTGCGTGAGTGCATGTTTTACGTATGTGTGTGTGTACGTAACTGTATGTGTGTATGTGTGCATGACTGTGTGCGTGTGAGTGTGTGCATGTGTGCACGTGTTTGTCTGTGTTTGTTTGTCTATACATGTGTGTACGTGTCTGTGCATATGATTAGTTTTTAGAGATAGAAGAAAATACATTTCAATACCATTTATACCATTTTCTCTCTCACAGACACAAAAAAAAACAAAAAAAAAAAAACATTGTTATATGCACTTGATAACAAATTTTAAAAGTTATCTACAGATACTTGAAAACAAATCTCCAGTCACATATAACTGTCAAATAACTTTACAGGTAACTTTTTTTAAAGTTCCTATAAATTAGTTAACACAAGAAATTATAAGTGACTTAAGACAAGAACTTATAATTTCTTATAAGAACTTAAACATAACAAATTGTAAGTTCCTGACTTAAGTCACAACTTACTCAGACATATTTGACAAGATACAAGGACAATAAAAAAAATGTTAGTAATAGTCTGGTGGTGGTGGAGCTGATGGGGTTAAATAGTTAGGCGCAAGCGACATGACATCTTTCTGTGAAGTGTAATGAAAAAATAATAAACGATTACCAAATCTGATTTTTATTTGTTTAAAAGATTGTGTAGCTTTTCTGTGGTTTCCTGAACACCGATCTTTTTTCCTTCTGATAAAAAACTAGCCTTCAGTTCTTCAATGTTCACGGGAGATTGACTGCGCGTTTTATTTTGTATTTCAGACTTTTGTTTCTTATAATTGTTCAAATCATCCTGGACTCACTTAAATTCTTTGTCATCAATAAAATTATCATTCAATGCCTTACTGATAATAAGTTTCATACTGCTCAACTTCACACCAGCAAGCGTACTCAGTGCTTCATGTTTCTGTAATTTTGTGTGAAACCTCTTGTTTATGGCCTCCAAACCAAAGCATGCCAGGCATGTAGCAACGCTAACACCCTCAATTGCAATTCCAATTAAACTTCCAATTCCTGTGGCAAACAGAACAATACCCCCTACAGAACATCCAGCTGAAACTGCACCAATAGCCATAGATGTGTTTTGTACAGAATTGAAAAACGACTTATACCGTCTCTTACACCGTAAGTATTTTGCTTCCTCACTTTCCAAATATTTAATTGCTTCTGTAATATTATTTAATCGGAATGCGTCTGCCTGTAATGTTTTATCTGATACAAATGACACATGCGGATCAGGTGCAAACGATGACACAGACTCAGTCGTTGGTATTTGCGGATAGAAGTTTACCATTTGTTTATTCACAAATTTTTTTTTTATTTAATCAGTGATTACATTTTGCAACTCGTCAAAAGTATACAATTTGCTGGCATAATAAAATGAAACAAGATCTATGTGTTCCAGTTTTATGAAACTTAAATGAACAAAAGTTAGTTTATTGACGGTTATCTTGACAGCCAGAACACTGCTCGAAACCTCAAAAACCTTGTTACGATTGTGGTTGTGTTATCCTGTGAGAGCATACATGTGTTATTCGTAGGTAATGATATGTTGTTTATTTGAGCTATCACGGTTATGATTTCATACCTTTTAGTAAGATTTTCTTTTGTTTGTGAGTAGAGCCATTTTCGTTTTGTTTAGTCCGGAGCGTGCTAGAAGGGTCGCACTGTCTAGTGGCCTCATAAGTGTCACGTCGGTTAGGTGACATCGCAACATTTTTCGCTACTTTTTGTTTTCCTGTGCGCGTGTAGTGAGCAGCTTTTATTTTGTTTGGTGAATGTTCTCGTACCTTTTTGAGCTATCATAGATAGGGATACCATACTTTTATGTGTCTTTATTATATGCTAGAATTTAGAGCTGAAGTGAGCAGCCGTGTTTTTGTAGCCTGATATATTGTTTCTGGAAAGTTTATGTTAATGAGCTTCGGCTGCGTGTTTCGTTCTGGTTGTTTGAGTTCATGATTTCCGTAGAAGATTCTAGATTTTGATAGTGTATATAAGGAGGGTGCTGGGAAAGCCCGTTAGTACATTGTCTTGCTTTGTCAGTTGTAGAGATACGCAGTTTATTGCGAGAGACGCTGTGTATGAGAAACTTTGAGTCGTAGTGTAGACATAGCAGAAGAGACTTTGTATTCAGTAGTTTGTGCATTTGAAAGTGCATTATTGTGTGGATATCGCATCGCTGAATTAAATATTGTTGGAACTGTTACTCCAGTATTGTCTACATCCTTAAGCCACGTGTGACGGATTGCAGCTGAACGAGGTTTACTTTAAAGAACTCTACGTGTGTGTGTGTCTGGTGTGTTTATCATACTTCGACTACAACTCCACTACGTAACAAACCTCAACATTTTTTCTAATAGCAATAAAAACCTTTGTTGATTCTGATACTGTTTCATCCCATGTAAGCTTTATTCCCTGTGCTATATCTGCCTCTTTAGCAGAAGATACAGATCTCATGATAATTTCAAATACTATTGTCGCTTCTCTTGCAATCATAAAGTTTGCTGGTGCAAATACGACCTTCGCATCAGACCTGCCCTTCCTGTGCATAAGAAGATATCTCCGTTTCTCATAATTTTCAACTTTCAGTTTTTCTCTGCTATTGTTGTCTGAGGCAAAACTTGGAACAAGGCTTACAATAAGCGGCCCAGAGTTAACAACTTTCCTAAATACTAAGGCTCCTTCGTCATCAGTGTATACATAAGGACTAATAAATTCCAACTTTATGTCCCAGTCAATTGTGGGCGCAAGCGGTGGCGGCACAGGCACAGGTGAAACTACCCACTTATTACCCACATGTATTAAGTTGTAAGGCACGTTATTTACTGGAACAGGTACAGTAACATCACGCAGCTGACCAAGTTTAGGAATCGGTTTTTCACCATCCTTCATGTCATCGATTACTTTCCGCTTGTACATGCCAGTTGAATCAAGTTCAAAACCATATATTTCTCCTACTTCTCCCTCCTTCTCAAAATCCTGTACGTCTGCCAAATCTTTCAACTCTGTTACCGGACATGCAACTGGTATGATTTTCGGCTTTGGGCCAGCACTCATTTTTTATAAACAAAAATAAAATTATTTAACTTCTAAAACAACACTAAAATCATGCATTACAACTGGTTTGTCATCCTGATTAGTTACAGATATATAAAGTGACTCAAAGAAACTAGAACCTAATTTCTTAAACTGTAAATTAGGAAATCTAACAGCCACACTTTCGCAATAGGGAGCAGTTCCAGTTGGTAAGCATCTCAACAAAGTTGATGGTTTTCCATTGTGAACATTTTCAGTTGTGTTCAGTTCTTTCAAATAAACATTTAGTACTGTGTGTACTGCCAAATGAACAGGATATCTTCCAATTATTTTTTTTCTTTTTTTGGGCTTAAATTTTAATCCTGTTTCATAAGTCCAATCATCATCACCACTAACAGCTACAATAGCAAGATCAACTTTTGATTAAAAACCAAGTAGTATTAAAAGTTTGTCTGTTAATATAAGCTGACTATTTTTTTGAAATTCCATTGTAACAAGCAAGTTAGCCGGATTTAAAGTTGCTTTAATTTATACATATCTTGTAAAAATTCAGCTATAGTACAAAAGTCGTAATACCCAGGCTGTAAGTGATTAGCACCAAAACTTGCAGTACCTATAGTTCCCTGTACAGAATATTTACCATCATCTGTTACATTAAACCATTTTAAAGTGTAAAATATTTCATGGATAGCTACAACCTTGCTACCATCACGATTATCAATCCCATTAGTTAACCACACTGGTTTCCTTGTGTCAAGATTTGTTCAGGTAATAAACATTTTTATTATCTCATAAAAAAGAAGAATGAAATTTAAATCACCAACAAGTGTCACTACAAACGCATTTTAATTTAATATAGATGCCAAATATAATGTTGCACCTACTTATGAACAGAAAATAATTCAACTAAATCAGCTTGACATAGCTGTGTCTGACGCAAGCATACAAGATTTATGTCAAGTGAAAGTACCAAATCCCTTTGACCATTACATAAACCCTCCAATAACAGACGATGCTACTGCAAGAAAAGTGGTCTTCAAGCCCACTACAGATTTTCAAAACCAACTTAACTTTGCCATACTATGCTCAACTACAGGCTGTGGTGTTTCATTTACAGACCATTTGAATCACTCAAACAAACTTATTAGATCTGTCTACCGTTTTCACACGTATTACCAGCTTAGACGTATTTTGTCAGAACTTCATACACCACTACCCAATGAATCTAGTTTCAACAGGTTTAACAACCCCATGGATATGAAAGTGTTTGAACGGATTTGTAATGAATTTAACATCAGCCCCAGGTATGACTTTACACAAAAACTTGATGATCACAATGGCATGGGTACATTGTATTATGCTATGAGTCACAGACAATACCCTCAAGATTACTACCCTGGTTACACTTCATTCTCATCAAAATCACAAGTCTGGTTAGGCTCAATAGAACAGAAGCAGACTAATGCATGGACCACATTTATTTTAGACAAGAGTGACAGGTTTACTCAAGCGGAAGTCGAGTGCATAAATGAGTCTATCACAACATATGTCTAGTGTATACTAGGTGCACAATCACTAACAAAATCAAACATTTTGAATGGAAGAGGGAAGTTTGAATCACAAAAACAGTTTCTCACAAACCTGGAAGACTCGATCAACTCAACAGTCATCTCCCATCAAGCATACAACGCTACCAAGATGTACTCAGATATGCCAGATCAAAAGTTGACTTTGTAGTTCGCATCGGGTTATACATGTTACCATCTGATCTTTAACTCCAAATGGGGACAATATCAAATTATAATAATGAAATTATTGTTGCAGGTGTTGGTCAAAATCTCGGTCTTAATCAATCTGTAAACTTGGGAGCAACAACCACGCATGTACAGTCATTAAAATCATTACAGACACCTCCGGTAACACCCCCGGCTCTGACACCAGCACCCGTACAGGCAGTAACGCCAGTAACGCCAGTACCACTGACACCGACCCCATCACCGACCCCTGGCACACATGAGTCAGAGAGAACAGCATTGGTAATAGACCTCACTGGATTAGGGGTTTTACTTCTTTACCTGTTTCATTAAATACCCTGTAATTAACCCTCCTACTGTCACCAAAAAGACCCACACATGTTCTACCATAAACCCAACTACCTTTGCCGCCGTAGTGATAAGCCAACTGACAACTGTGCCTATTATACCAGGCAACGCGTCCATTGCTTTCACAGCCAATTTCTTAAGCAACTCTGATATATGAGACAGTTGTTTCTTTACCCATGACTGTAAATCTTTTGGGTCTGTTGGAGCCGGTGGGCCTGGTGGTGCTGGAGGTGGAGAACCACCAACCCCGGGTCCACCGCTTGTGCCAGAGACAGCCAACACAACAGTACTGATAATAAACCCAAGAGCAGTAATTAAACTAGCAATTGTAATACCCTGTTCTCTGAAAAGTGTTTTCAATCTCTCAGCCAGAGTTGTGTCTTCATGAAGTATTTTCTGAATAGTTTCTCTAATCCTGTTGACCTGTGTTTTCAGTTTTTCTCTTCCAATACTAATCGTTTCTAACCTTCCTGATCTTTCTATCTGCAAATCATTTAATCTGTGTTGTATTCTTTCTTTCATTTCTGTGTCAAGATTCCCATTGTCAGCAGTAGCTAGTTTCTCTTTTTCACGTTCTATGTGTTTATCAAGCTCACCCAGTTTGGCTGCATTGTTTACCATCTCACCTCTTATTGAATGCAGAGATTTATCCAACCCTATAATCTCCCTCATTGTCAAAGGTGGGTCGTCTATTGTTTTCATAGCATCATTTATTTGTCCTTCAGTAAATGAGGTTTCTTGTATCACTGTGTTTGCTATTTCTGGTAGGCTTGTTACTGGTGCCATTTCAATATCTTGCCCTGTTGGCAACTTTGTTTGCGTGTCGTGAAGGGCACTAACCAGTCTAGGCGCAAGTGGTGGCGCGGGAGACCCTCCAATACCAAGGTACCTTGCCAACCCAAAGTTACCACCAACTTCACCTTTAATTGTACTTAAAGCTCTAAACTTAGCAGTGTTATTTTTATGTGTTAGATACACTTTCCCTCTGTCTGTATTTACAAATAAGTGTCCTTTATCATATTCAAACTGATTAGGATCTATTACATCTGGGTGGACACCAACACTGTCATAAAATGAGTTTACTTTGCTTTGTAAAATTTCTTGTTGCAAACTAAAAGTATTTCCCATTCCAGTCATTCCAGTCATATCTGTGATACTAGTATCAGATGCATTTATGTCATCCATTTCAAAATCTTCATGATTAAATCCTCCCGTGGCCATTGTTTTATTAATTTAATATTTTTTATTGTGCATAATAAAAATGACACAGTCTTACGGATCAAAGTTAGACCCATATAGAAAACCATGTGAGCCTCTTGGTGTTAAGGGTATTAGACAATCAATCATCATCACAAACAATCCAAGTACCATAGACCAGAACCAAACACTTACAGTCAAGTTTCCAAACCTAGGTCCCAGTGACGTTATTGTTCCTGGCACTGCACGCCTAGCATTTAATATTGAACTATCATCAGATGCAGACGTGAACAGAACACTAGTTAACAATCTTGGCAGAGCAATTGTTAGAACTATTAAAGTAAAACTTGAAGGACAAGAAGTGTTTAGTCTTGACGATGCTGATGCATTCTACTGTTACAAAGATCTTTGGCTTACACGAGAAGAACGAGAAGATCGTATTTACCAAGGTATACAGTCTGATAATGTTGGTAAACTTCGAATCAATGATGGAGATAAAGTAACTACTGGGGTGACCAAGGAAGTTATTATGGCAGAAACATATGGAACCAGGTTTTACATTCCACTTGAGTTTGAAATTCTAACAGCACATTTGCCTTATTACCAAGGAGCACTGAAAGACCATTTGAGTTTTGAACTAACCTTCAATGACTACTCCAACGTTATAAAATCGTCTGATCTCAATGCAACATATAAGATCTCTAACATTTCTTTGGAATATGAAATTGTCACACACACTGATCTAGCCAGACTCATACAAACTCAGTACCAGTCAAGACTTCCAATTTATTATGACCGGGTGATTAGACATAGTTTAATGCATAAAGACAAGAGCAACCCGATGTGGAATATAAACTTGAACACACCTGCCAGGTCACCAAAAGGAATACTTATGTTGTTTGTTGAACCAGCGGCTCCATACAAAAGAGATTCAGAAAAATTCTACAATCCTAAGATTACACATTTGTCTTGTACAATTGAAGGTCGCCCTAATCAAGTGTACGCTTCTGGAATGCTACCTTATCAACACTACGATGAGATCACAAAGTATTTTGCGGGTGGAAGGATTAGAGATAAACCAGCAAACATTGTGTGTAAAGATTTACATTTGTATGACGTTAGGATTGGTCAATACCTTACAAATAAGTATGCACTGTGGTTAGATCTTTGTAGTATGGACGATGACTATCTTCATGGGTCAGGTCGTACTGTTGAAAACGGTAGTGATGGAATAACAATTCAGATACAAAAAAGGTTGAAACCGCTGCAGCAATAAATATATATTTGTATCTGATTTATGACGCACAACTGAACATACAAGAGTGTAGACTAAGTGGTCACATATATTAAAATTATATTCTGTATTAAAATGAACTTAATGACACTCGACCCACACTGTGGATTGTTTTGTGGTGCCACAGGTTGTGGGAAAACTGAATTTGTTCTTGATCTCTTACAAACAAGATATATCCATCATTTTGAAAACATAGTAATATTTTGTCCTACAATCAAACACAACAAAGCTTATCACAACCGTTTATTCATTTGGACTGACAGCAACATTTAATTAGTCGACCCTGAGAAAATACTGAATGACTACCTGCAATATTTTTACAAGCAATTTGAAGGACAGCCAACGTTGTTTATTGTTGATGACTGCTCTGCAGAGAAAGACATTGTCAAGAAGAGAAACACATTAGCAGAACTGGCCTTCAGTGGCAGACATGCAAATGTTAGTGTATGGATTCTCACTCAGAAATATAATGCTGTACTGAAAGATTTTCGAGAACAGTTAAAGTTTATCTGTTTGTTTTACTGTAAAGATCGTGACAGCTTTGAAGACTGTCTCAGAGAAAACGATGTCATCCCAAATAAGCATGAATGGGATGATGTAAAAAATAAACTGAAATCAAGTAAGCATCTAAAGCTTATTTTAAAGACAGATCAGGGTATGGGTTAGTAAATTAATTTATACATTTGTTTGTACAATAAAATTGACAGATGGACAAACCCAAGTGTTTGATGTTACAGAGTGCTTCAAAGATGTTAAGTGTTTTTATGACTTAAAAACACGTGTCTTCGAACCCAGCTATAAACTCTCATCACCGACAATAAGGATATACATGACATATAATGTTACCTTGGAATATTCAGATTGATCACCACGTTATGATTATGAGACTGTTGATCTTAAGACAAATGCTTTTAAAGTTTATAATGCTAACAGTGGCCACTTGCGTTGGTTTGAGGTACTGTGTAAAGACATATTTGATCAATTAAAAAAACTACATTGTTACATTGAAAGTGTTACATTCAATAAAGTGATATTACACCTGCAGGACAAGACTTCAAGACATACACTAGGGTAGTGGTTGACTTGTTTATCATAGATACATTTAATACAGTATTACATATGGTGCGACAGTGGTAATATTTTTTCCCCATTTATTATTTTGTCAGACAAATAAAAATGACGGACAATGTTCAAAGCTCATCAGGCTCATCTGGTTTAAGAAACGTGTTTCACACAACAGACTTGCCTATATCCAATACTAATGTCATCTATGAATCAATAGAAAACTCTTTTTCTGTCATACAAGATAATCTTCTTACAGGCAGTGTTAAGATTCAGGTTGTTGCCAAAATAGAATTTACTAGAGAAGATGGTGAAGTGATTGTATCGTATATCTCGACACAGTTAACACAAGAAGGGAATTGGAGAACGTGTTTAGAGACAGACTATTACCTGACTTCCTCCAAGCAATTGACAGTGCAAAAATGAAGGGGTCTGGTTGGCACGAAGGTCATGTACATGAACTACAATTGAAACAGTCAAGGTATCATCCTATATTAGGTAAATCATGGATACCACTGCCAACAGAGGTTGTAAACAAAAAGGCTGTCGTTAATATTCAAAACAATGACCACCATTGTTTCATGTGGTGTGTGCTTGCTAAATTACACTTTGTAAAATCAAAACCTGAGCGTGTATCTAACTACACTAAATTTGTAAATGAACTTAACTTTAGTGGCATTGAGTTCCCTGTTAAAATAGAGGACATAGACTTGTTTGAAAAACTAAATCCTGGTATATCTGTAAATGTGTTTGTGTGGGATAATGAGTCTGTTGACAAGTTACAACCTATTAGAGTATCACTACTTGCTCCAACATATGGACAGTCAGAAGATAAACATGTTGACATGTTATTAATAACCTCTGGTGATAACTTCCACTACACAATTATCAGGAGTATGTCACGTCTAATTCATAATCATGTATCAAAACACAATGGCAAACAGGAAGAGTGTAAAAGATGTTTACAAAGATTTTCTTCTATTGCAGTAGCACACAAACATGTTTTACATTGTAGGTCAGCTGATGACATTCAAACTGTACTTAAATATCCAGAGCCTGGTAGTCAAGTATATTTTAAGAACTATGGGAATCAACAAAAGCTGCTGTTTGTAGTGTATGCTGATTTTGAATCACTAGTAGTGCCATATGAGTGTCCTGTTCCAGAATCATTACCAAAGACTATAAAACTAAGTGACCAAGTGGTGTGTTCTTTTGGGTATATTATTGTTAGGTCAGATGGACAGCATTCAGAACCTGTTATCTACAGAGGTGAAAATGCAGCATGTTTGTTTTTAACAGAAATGAGACATCTGTATAGTCAGGTAGTACAGTATCTCACAACAAGTCAGATGACTTTGGTGATGACAGAAGAAGACAAACTAAAATTTGATACAGCTGTGATGTGTTGGATTTGTGAACAACCCCTCCAGGGTGATAAAGTTTGTGACCGTGATCACATAACTGGATGCTACAGAGGTGCTGCACATAACAATTGTAACTTATTATTAAAAACAGATCCTAAGACATATAAGTTTATTTCTGACTCTGAATACCAACATGCTCTTGATGCATGGCATAAATTAGGGTGTAAAACGATTGGTGACTACCATGATCAATACTTGAAAGCTGACGTTTGCTTGCTAGCAGACGTATTTGAAAGTTACCATGAAAAGGGTTTGTTACACTACAGTCTTGACCCTGCTTTCTACATAACTAGTCCTGGCATGACATGGGATGCATTTTTGAAATCCAGGAAGATATTTATAGACCTGTTGTCTGATTGTACGATGGGTGAAATGGTGGAACGTGGATTGAGGGGTGGCATTAGTATTGCAGCAAATAATTATGCCAGAGCCAACAATAAATATTTGGACAGCTTTGACCCCTCAAGCCCCAGGTCAAGGTCATTCATTACGTACCTTGACACTAACAATTTGTATGGATGGGCGATGTGTGAGTTCATCATCATCATCATCATCAGTCCCTTGCCCGAACTGGGCGTTGGGGGGACTGAAAGGCAGCAGCAACAGACAGTGCTCTCCACTGAGTTCTATTTTGGGCGGTGGCAAGCAAGTCTGGCATCTCGAGTTCGGTCCATTCTTTTATGTTTGCGACCAAACTCTTTCTCTGACGACCTCGCCAACGACTTCCTTCGAGAGTGCCTTGGAGGATAGTCTTGGACAAGGTGTTGTGTCGGGTCACGTGGCCAAACCAAGCAAGCTTGCGCCGTTTCACGGTTGCCAGAAGGGGTTCATGTGGGCCCACCAGGGAAGTGACAATGCTCCATACATATTCGTTGGTCTTGTGCTCGCGGTACGAGATGCGGAGCAACTTCCTCAGGCACTTGTTCTCAAAGGCCTGGATTTTCTTTTCTGAGTCTGCAAGCAGTGTCCAAGTCTCACAGCCGTAGAGTAGAATAGACACTACGAGAGACTTGTAAAGCCTGTACTTGATGGTGAAGCTGATGGAGTTACTTCGCCATATCCTGTCCAGCCTGGCCATTGCGGATGTTGCTGTACCTATCCTGATACGGATCTCTGCTATGCAACTACCGTCTTTGGACAGGGTGGCTCCCAAGTACTTGAAGCTATTGACCTCTTCTAGCTTCTGGCCGTTCATGTGGATGTTGCTGCTGCTGTCGCTTGTGGTGTTGATCATCACTTTGCTTTTATCCGTACTGATCTCCATGCCATAAGACCCTGCGCTACTTGAAAGTTTGTCTGTCAGGTTTTGGAGCTCACTATTGCTGCCTGCCATGAGGTCAATGTCGTCTGCGAATTGAAGATTGCACATGGATCTGCCACCAATAGAGATTGAAGTATGGTGGTCGTGGAGGGTTTCCTGCATGATCTTCTCCAGGAATATGTTGAAAAGGACAGGAGAGAACAGGCATCCTTGACGGACACCGATCGTCATCCTGAAGAACTCGCCTGACTGATTGTTAAGTAGAACCGCGCTGCAGGCGTTCTTGTAAAGCGCTTCTATCATTTGGATCAGTCCCTCCTCTATGTTGAACGATCTCATGACTTGCCAGAGTCTGTCGTGCCAGACGCGATCAAATGCTTTCCTGAAATCAATGAAGTTGTGGTAGAGTTCGCGCTGATGCTGCAGATGTTTCTCGATCAGGACGTGGCAGTTGAAAATCTGCTCTACAGTGCTTCTTCCAACTCTGAAGCCAGCCTGTTCTTCTGCCAGCAGTTCCTCGGCGAAAGTTTTGAGGCGGTTGAGAATGATTCTAAGCATTACTTTGCTAGGGTGACTTATCAGACTGATAGTTCTGTAGTTCTGGCACTGTTTCAGGTTTCCTTTCTTGGGGAGCAGGATCACTAGAGAATGTGTCCATTCTACTGGCCATTTCTTTTGCTCCCAGATCTTTTGACAGAGTGTAGTGAGGACCTTCGTTGTTACTTCTCCTCCATGTTTCAACAGTTCAGCAGGTACGTTCTGGCGATTGGGTGCCTGATAGGCGGGGGCAGGGGATCTAACTGTTGTCTGTCCAGCGCTGTGATTCCCCTTGGTTTGAGTACTGACAATTCTGCCAGCGCTAGCCTCACCTATCTGGTTTGTGAGTATCATGTATAACTCGAGGCAAAATTTGTATCGTTACATTGTTGTGTAATGTTCTGTGCATCTACTGTGGGAAATCAGGGTATTTACCCGACCACATATAGTAGCGCACCTTCATGTTTGTGTATGTATGTTTCTCCTGCCTACTTCCTAAGTTCCGGAGAAAGACATGGGTTATATAAGAGACCTGATCCATTCTTATTTAGGAATGGAAATGATTGTCTTATTCTATACCTGCGTATTTCTCTGTGGGCTGGCGATTGGGTGCCTGATAGGCGGGGGCAGGGGATCTAACTGTTGTCTGTCCAGCGCTGTGATTCCCCTTGGTTTGAGTACTGACAATTCTGCCAGCGCTAGCCTCACCTATCTGGTTTGTGAGTATCATGTATAACTCGAGGCAAAATTTGTATCGTTACATTGTTGTGTAATGTTCTGTGCATCTACTGTGGGAAATCAGGGTATTTACCCGACCACATATAGTAGCGCACCTTCATGTTTGTGTATGTATGTTTCTCCTGCCTACTTCCTAAGTTCCGGAGAAAAGACATGGGTTATATAAGAGACCTGATCCATTCTTATTTAGGAATGGAAATGATTGTCTTATTCTATACCTGCGTATTTCTCTGTGGGCTGGCGATTGGGTGCCTGATAGGCGGGGGCAGGGGATCTAACTGTTGTCTGTCCAGCGCTGTGATTCCCCTTGGTTTGAGTACTGACAATTCTGCCAGCGCTAGCCTCACCTATCTGGTTTGTGAGTATCATGTATAACTCGAGGCAAAATTTGTATCGTTACATTGTTGTGTAATGTTCTGTGCATCTACTGTGGGAAATCAGGGTATTTACCCGACCACATATAGTAGCGCACCTTCATGTTTGTGTATGTATGTTTCTCCTGCCTACTTCCTAAGTTCCGGAGAAAGACATGGGTTATATAAGAGACCTGATCCATTCTTATTTAGGAATGGAAATGATTGTCTTATTCTATACCTGCGTATTTCTCTGTGGGCTGGCGATTGGGTGCCTGATAGGCGGGGGCAGGGGATCTAACTGTTGTCTGTCCAGCGCTGTGATTCCCCTTGGTTTGAGTACTGACAATTCTGCCAGCGCTAGCCTCACCTATCTGGTTTGTGAGTATCATGTATAACTCGAGGCAAAATTTGTATCGTTACATTGTTGTGTAATGTTCTGTGCATCTACTGTGGGAAATCAGGGTATTTACCCGACCACATATAGTAGCGCACCTTCATGTTTGTGTATGTATGTTTCTCCTGCCTACTTCCTAAGTTCCGGAGAAAGACATGGGTTATATAAGAGACCTGATCCATTCTTATTTAGGAATGGAAATGATTGTCTTATTCTATACCTGCGTATTTCTCTGTGGGCTGGCGATTGGGTGCCTGATAGGCGGGGGCAGGGGATCTAACTGTTGTCTGTCCAGCGCTGTGATTCCCCTTGGTTTGAGTACTGACAATTCTGCCAGCGCTAGCCTCACCTATCTGGTTTGTGAGTATCATGTATAACTCGAGGCAAAATTTGTATCGTTACATTGTTGTGTAATGTTCTGTGCATCTACTGTGGGAAATCAGGGTATTTACCCGACCACATATAGTAGCGCACCTTCATGTTTGTGTATGTATGTTTCTCCTGCCTACTTCCTAAGTTCCGGAGAAAGACATGGGTTATATAAGAGACCTGATCCATTCTTATTTAGGAATGGAAATGATTGTCTTATTCTATACCTGCGTATTTCTCTGTGGGCTGGCGATTGGGTGCCTGATAGGCGGGGGCAGGGGATCTAACTGTTGTCTGTCCAGCGCTGTGATTCCCCTTGGTTTGAGTACTGACAATTCTGCCAGCGCTAGCCTCACCTATCTGGTTTGTGAGTATCATGTATAACTCGAGGCAAAATTTGTATCGTTACATTGTTGTGTAATGTTCTGTGCATCTACTGTGGGAAATCAGGGTATTTACCCGACCACATATAGTAGCGCACCTTCATGTTTGTGTATGTATGTTTCTCCTGCCTACTTCCTAAGTTCCGGAGAAAGACATGGGTTATATAAGAGACCTGATCCATTCTTATTTAGGAATGGAAATGATTGTCTTATTCTATACCTGCGTATTTCTCTGTGGGCTGGCGATTGGGTGCCTGATAGGCGGGGGCAGGGGATCTAACTGTTGTCTGTCCAGCGCTGTGATTCCCCTTGGTTTGAGTACTGACAATTCTGCCAGCGCTAGCCTCACCTATCTGGTTTGTGAGTATCATGTATAACTCGAGGCAAAATTTGTATCGTTACATTGTTGTGTAATGTTCTGTGCATCTACTGTGGGAAATCAGGGTATTTACCCGACCACATATAGTAGCGCACCTTCATGTTTGTGTATGTATGTTTCTCCTGCCTACTTCCTAAGTTCCGGAGAAAGACATGGGTTATATAAGAGACCTGATCCATTCTTATTTAGGAATGGAAATGATTGTCTTATTCTATACCTGCGTATTTCTCTGTGGGCTGGCGATTGGGTGCCTGATAGGCGGGGGCAGGGGATCTAACTGTTGTCTGTCCAGCGCTGTGATTCCCCTTGGTTTGAGTACTAGCAGGTACGTTGTCTACACCTGGAGACTTTCCTCCCTTCAGGCTGCGTACGGCTGCTTCCACCTCTTCAGCTAACACTGGCAGGTCTTCAGCCTTCCTGGCCCCAGCCTGGTTGTTTTGGAGGATGCTGGTGTCTGGCTCAGCCTTGTAGTTATACAAGTCTCGGTAGTCTCAGTCCATCTGTTTAGTACAGCAGTGTTTTCCGTAAGGAGTTGGCCGCTGCTGTCTTCGATGACTGTGGCTGTTCGCTGTTGAGTCTTGGTGAGGGTCCTTAGCGTTTCATAAGCCTTCTTGCTGTTGCCGTTTGCCATGCCCTCTTCCACGCTACAACACTGGTCTTCAATCCAATCTTCTTTGGCTTCTTTCATCCTCTTCCTGATCTTCTTCTTGACAAGTCTGTACTTGTTTGCTGATGTGAGGTCTTGGCGTCTCTTTTTCTTCCAGGCTCTCCTCTCATCACAGAGATCGAGGATGTCATCGGTGACCCAGGGCTGTTTGTGCTTCCTCTGCTTCCCCAGCACTTCTTCTGCTGTAGAAAGTAACACCTCTTTTATATTTCCAGCAAGGGTGTCTATGTCGCAGTCCAAAGTAGCCAAGGCTGCAAATCTGCCTCCCACGTGGGCTTGGAAGAGCTCTTCTACTTCCGGGTCTTTTAGCTTCTGGAGGTCGAATCTGATGCGAGGGCTCTTGCTATCTCGTTTCAATGCCAGCTTCAACTTGAGGCTAGTAAGGACGAGGTTGTGGTCGCTGCCAATATCAGCGCCAGGAAAGGACCTCGTTTGTGCTTTGTTAACGCTGGATTTGAATCGTCGAGGCAGCAAGATGAAGTCAATCTGGTTATGGACCAGGCCTCCTGGCGATTGCCATGTCACTGTTGCCATGTCATGTGTGAGTTATTGCCCTTGAAAAACTTTTGTCTGCATGATTTGTCACAGTATGACGTAACAGAGTTATCAAACAATAATATTATGTATCTTGACCAAAACGACGCGAAGGGTTGGATCTTTGAAGTAGACCTAGAGTACCCACACCATCTACATGATTATCACAATGATTATCCATTGGCTGTTGAGAAAATGAGTATGACAGGGAAAAAAGAAGACACTAAACTTGTGCCAAATTTGAATGACAAATTCAATTACGTTTGTCACTACCGCTTGCTGCAGTTTTACATCAGACATGGGTTAGTACTAAAGAAAGTTCACAGAGGCATTCAATTTGATCAGAGTGCTTTTATGAAAGATTACATAATGAAAAACACAACACTCCATGCAAGAGATGGCAACACTGCATTTGACAAAGACTTTTTAAGCTTATGAACAATTCCTGTTTTGGCAAGACGATGGAAAATCCTCATCACAGAAAAGATGTGAGACTTGTCACAACTGAATCGTTTGCAATTAAACTTACAGGTAAGCCTCAGTACACAGGGTATAAAGAGTTCATTCTTCATTGTATGCTGTGTCACTCAAAAAAAGATTGTTAAACTGGACAAGCCAGTATTCATTGGTATGGCAATTCTTGAGTTGTCAAAACTGTTGATGCTTGAATTTTATTATGATTACTTCAAACCAAAATATCCTGAGTGCCTTCTGTTATACACTGACACTGACTCTATGATCATTGATGTGCCTACTGAAGACTTTTATGAAGACATGAAAACAGAGTTACACATGTATGACACGTCTGACCATCCTAAGGAACACCCGCTGTACAGCACACAAAACAAAAAAGTGCCTGGAAAGTCTAAAGATGAACTGAATGGTGTGCCGATAGTTGAGTATGTTGGACTGAGATCAAAAATGTATTCTATACTGCACCAAAAAGGTAGTCAGTCGAAAGCCAAAGGAATAAAAAAAAAACAGCAATAAAAAATAAAGACATTCGTCATGAACATTACAAGCAAGTATTAGATGGGGCATTAATGCCTGATTATCCAAACAAGTCACTGAGATCAAACAAACATAATCTTGAAATGATCCAAACACATAAGATGTCACTTGCAGTAGGGGACACAAAACGTGTGTTTCATAGTAAGGAAAAAGCTTATGCGCCTGGACATTACAGTTAGTTATTTGGGTTTAACGCTGAGCAGGCAACTAAGGCCATCTCACAGCGGGAAGGGTAAAAATCTGGTCAGCCAGACTAAAAGATAGGTCTTAAGACATGATGTAAATATACCTTTAAAATATGTCAGGCTAAAATGTCGCACAAGTCTTTAAAGAAAACATCGAAAGACTCTCAAAAAGGTTAAAATAATAGAAACATCATAATCTATAAACGCTCAAATCTTATTAAAAATATGGCACTCCCTCAGAAAACTGAAGATCTTGTCTGGGGGCACATCCCGGAACAAAACCTTCAAGGAGTCTGCCGTGAAATGTTTATACCTTGTGTCGATTAGATCAGCACAAGACAACAAAAAGTGTTGAACAGAGTACTGCTCGTCGCAGGCATAACACCATGGACGCTCCTTCTGTTTAAGTAAATAAGAGTGCGTAACATACGTGTGGCCGATGTGGAGCCGAGCCAGGACAGTTTCCTAAGAGTGCGTAACATACGTGTGGCCGATGTGGAGCCGAGCCAGGACAGTTTCCTCATGGCAGCTGCCGCAGCGATAAGGTAGACCGTCGGACAACTTAGGAAGGGCTTCATGCAGCTTGTTAGCTTCCTCTTTGTCCCATTCAGACTGCCACTCATGGGCTATGTACACACTAGCCACATGTCTAAAATCACTATAAACAGTCTGTGTGTCAGGGACAGAGTCATTGCAGGCATCGTTGGCAGCAGAATCTGCGATCCTGTTGCCTTCGATGCCCACATGCCCTGGCACCCAAATAAAAGTGATGTCATAATATTCCTTCATCAAGTCCGCGTGGAGCTCTCTGATCTGCACCAGCAGTGGGTGGTCATTTCCCGTGCCCTGAAGGGCCTGCAGGGCAGAAAGAGAGTCAGACAGAATCAGGAAGTTCCTTTCTCTAGATCGATAAGCATGCCTGAGTGCCAGCAGAACCGCCTGCAGTTCCGCACTAAATACAGATGAGTGGTCTGGGAGGCGGTGCTTAAATGGGCGTCTAGGATGGCGAGAGGACACTGCGGCCGCAGCCACTCCCCCATCCTCAGACTTTGACCCATCGGTATAGATACGACAATAGCCAGGAAAATTGAAAGCAGTTCATTGAGGCTCTGTTGGTATATGAAGTACCCAACGGAGAAAGAAACACGCTTAGAAAAAACGGTACAACACAATTTATTAATATTTCGGGTAAATACCCTTTGTCAAAATAGACAAACAAACAGAGACATTAGCCGCTACTTATCTTCAGATGCAGAAGGAATGTGGCAACTCTGTTGGTATATGGCTGGTGGAGTAGAGTCTTTCTTGTGGGCAGTCAAGTCCAGCAAGATCTCAGGAACTGGTAACAGCCAAAGTGGAGTGATGTGTTGCAGGGATTCCGAAACTCTGTCCAGGTCCAATCCGGCCGCCTGCAGATGAGGTCGGACACGGAAAGAAAGTGGACGGACAGCTCCCAGATGGGTATCGTAAATCTCTGCAAACGATGGTTTAAAAACACAATCATAGGCAGGATTGTCTGGATGGGCCTTCAGTTTCAGAACATAGCTGAGCATGAGGCGGATGCGGCGGAGCTTGAGAGAAGGCTCCCCTGCCTCGGCATATAGACTAGGAACTGGAGACGTCCTGAAGGCCCCAAGACATATCCGCAGACCCTGATGGTGAATTGTGTTCAGATGCTGTAGCACAGACTTGGACGCTGAGCCATACACCACAGAGCCGTAATCCAGTT
Organism: Semisulcospira habei; assembly: GCA_036245525.1. Classification (NCBI taxonomy): domain Eukaryota; kingdom Metazoa; phylum Mollusca; class Gastropoda; family Semisulcospiridae; genus Semisulcospira; species Semisulcospira habei. The sequence continues at coordinate 43,099,407 of BTPG01000002.1, read as the reverse complement.
TGGACCGAACAAGGGCCCGGTACAGACGAAGTAAGACAGTACGGTCCGCACCCCAGTCAGTACGACTGACGACACGAAGAATGTCGAGAGCCTTCTGACAAGAGGTTCTAAGGTAATTAATATGGTTGCGGAAGGTAAGTCTTTTGTCAAAAATGACCCCCAGAAACTTTGCCTCCTCGGCCACCTTAATTGCCACTCCAGCAATGCTCAGGCTAGGTTCTGGAAAAAATTTCGTCTGGTTAGTAAAATGCACACAGACAGTCTTGGAGGGCAAGAACTTGAATCCATCCACTGCTGGATGCGATCAACGGACAGCTGCAAGCGCCTCTCAAGGGACGCAAGGCCTCGACCACGTGCGCACAAAGCAAAGTCGTCAACAAACAAAGAGCATTCAGAATCACCCTTGACGGCCTTTACAATGTTATTAATTTTAACACTAAATAAAACAGGACATAGAATGCTGCCCTGCGGGACACCCATCTCCTGTTCGAAGGAGTCAGAGAGGGTGGAGCCCACATGGACATGGAACGACCGGTTAGTCAGAAAATTGTGAATAAAAATGGGCAGGTGCCCTTTAAAACCCATGTCCAACAAGTCAGACATTATGCCATACTTCCAGGTAGTGTCATATGCCTTCTCAAGATCGAAGAAAATTGCATAGACATGCTGCTTGTTGACAAAAGCATCTCGAATAAATGATTCAAAGCGGACTAAATGGTCAGTTGTACTACGGAAGCGCCGGAAACCGCACTGGAGGTCTGTGAGGAGACCCTGTGACTCAAGATGCCACACCAGGCGGGCGTTGACCAGGCGCTCCATAGTTTTACATAAACATGATGTCAAAGCAATAGGCCGGTAGTTGCCCGGGTCGGAAGGATCCTTACCTGGCTTGGGGATCGGTACAACCACAGCCTGGCGCCAAGACGGCGGAAAATGGCCACTTCTCCAGATATGGTTAAAGGCCTTGAGAAGTACAAGAAGTGACCTCTCAGGCAGATGCATTAGGAATAGATAGTGGATGGTATCTAGGCCAGCAGCAGAGTCATTACATTTCTGCAAGGCTTGCTGCAATTCTGATAATGTAAATGGGACATTATAGTCTTCTGAGTTATCGGACTTAAAATCACAAATACGAGACTCTCGCTTCTCCTTCTCTCTCTGGAAGAAAGGTGAATAATGCTCTGTTGAAGAATTATGGGCAATGGTGGTGGCAAGCAAATTGGCCACAGCTTTTTTATCTGTAACCAAGCTAGCACCATCTCTAAGATGGCCAACAGAAGCCGAGCCACCCCTGCCCCTAATTCTCCGAACAGCCTTCCATACTTTCTGGGACGGAGTCCGAGAAGTTAAAGATGAGACGAAGTGTCTCCAGGAAGCACGGCGTTCACATTTAAAAATGTAACGAGCTTTCGCCCTCTGTCTTTTAAAGGTTAAAATATTCACTTGAGACGGATTACGGAAAGCACGTCGCTGAGCAGATTTGCGTGCTATTTGGGCCTTGCGGCACTCTTCGTTGAACCATGGTACTCTCGGCTTCCGAGGGACTGATGCGGAAGTTTTAGGGATGGTTTCACCCGCTACATCTAACAAAATCTGGACATTACAGGCTCAAGTTATCTGAAGAAATAGCCGATGAACTGGTTGATGAATTAATCGATGAGTTAGTTACTGAAATGAGTAACAGTGTCTGGTGGAATAATCTGTAATTCTTCTCTGACAAATGCCCTTTGTGGCGCAGGCTTGTACAGGTAATATATTGTTGCATCAGGACCGGGGACTATTTTTTTTATATTGTGTACAGACGTAGACCAGATGGGGTCAGTTGCTCTGCGCTTCACGTCATTTTCAGCCTCACCTGGTTGATATAAATATCTTACCTGTTTAGTAAATAAACTTGTGTCGGGTGCTGGGGTTGGTCCTGTTTTTGGCTCTGTAATTGTTTTCAATTTAATAGCATCCGCAGGCTTTACATGGCCTTCATTGCTCATTGCTTTTATCACAGTTGGTAATCTATTAACCCACTCAGTGTTATGGGTGTCATGCATGAGTTCCTTAGAATACTGGTAACTGAAAAGTCTTTCTGATAACTGTTTGTTAAAGTTCTCTACAATTGCCCGTGATCTGTGTACGCCTGGAATGCCTCATCTAACCAGTATGCTGTGCTTTGCAAATAACTGGTTAACAGCACCTTTGAATTCTGATCCATCATCAACTTGTATGAGTCTAGGGAAATTTTAAAGGACCTCGACTATATATTTTTGTTAATGCTGTAGCAACTGTACTGGCTGTTTTCTCAGATATGGGTTCAGCGTCCTTATACCTTGAAGCTATATCCACGACAGTCAGTGCATATTTGTATCGTTTCTTTCTTGTTGTGTCATGTGGAAGAATTGATTGATTGATTGATTGATTGTACATTGCTTAACGTCCCGACAGCAACAAGGCTTTCTCAGGACGTGCCTGCACTGCTTGTGAAAAAAAAAACTAAACAGAACATTGAATGTATGTCGCCAGCCGGTCAAATACATTAAATAAACCTAACACATGGGGCCTAAATAAAGCTAAGACCATTTAGCAACACACATCCAATATCAAGAGCTACAGGCAGTGCAGACAGTAGGGAGAGTTTTAAAAAGGCAAATACAGGAGAATGGACCTCGGGTAGACAGAAACACATGCCCCAGAATAGAGAGAAAAACTCACCCTGTGGGGCTGACCAGGGTGACCCTGGGAACTAAAAAGTACCTAACCCCACCCAAGTCCCCCAGGGCAGACCCGGGTGGGGGGTCATGTGGAAGAAACAGGAGGTCCATTTGATGTGTGTCATTTGGGGTAGTGTTTACAAAATGAGGTCTTGTTATTTTTCTTGGAGCAGGGAGGTATATCTGCCAAATTGCCTGTCTCTGTAACCATTGTTTGACTTGATTGAGTGTATTATCTCCGCCCACAGCGGCATGTAGTTTCTGAATAGCGGTTGCTCCTTTCCAATACCCTGATGGAGAGTAATATATTTTCGATAGTTTATTTTCAACACCGGGGTCTTTCATTTTTTCTAGCAATATAAAGTCCCATAAAATAAACAAATGTCATTCCCACTAGAACAAAGATTATCTCTCCATTTCTTTGTTGTGTGCTTGGTTGATAGTAGTCACTAAGTTTTGGTTTCGGGATAGTCATGTCATTACCCATGACAAGATAGTATTCACGAATTGCGTCATCGACATTAGAAAATGTATGTTGTGCGTGACTTTCAAGTCGGAGATTTTCATTGATGAAATCAAGTTTCTCAATTTGCTGCTTTTCATAATCCTGCTGGGCTTGTGCAAGTTTCTCTGATGCCTCATTGTGTCTTTTCATTTCTTCTGCTGATTCTTCTCTACCCACTTTTGAAAAGAGATAATTTGATCCACTGAAAGCCAGGGCGTTAACCATCGTACCTCCAATTATTACTGCTAAAGTCGCCATACTTATTTTATTTACATAGAAACATTTTCTGGAATAATTCCTTGCTTGACGAGAAAGTCTTTCATAGCAATTGACGCTGTTACAACAGCAATTAGCTTAGCGCTGACTTCAAAGTCTAATCTACTCAGGTCTGCTGATTTCATTTTCAGTAGACTTTTTCCCAGCATAGAATAAGCTACTGCTAGTCCACTTATCACGGCAGAGTGATAGACAAGGTTCATTAAGTTCTTTGTGTCGCTCATTTCTTAGGCAATAAAAATTAAAATAATATTTTTTGTATTTACTGCATATAAAATGGGTCAACGGCTTTGGGTGTTACTGGTAATGTGGCGACTTCTGGTTTTGTTTTTGGAGTGTCTGATTTTCTGGTCACTATATGAGTCAGTGGTTTGTATTTTTTGTATAATTGATAACCTACGTAACCAAATCCAACAACAAATCCGGCAACTATATATTTTCTTGTTTCATGTTCAGGGTTAGACTTAGTTAATAGTCTTTCACTTTGATGAGGGTGTGATTGTCCTGTCGGTGTTGGTATTGACACTGTTGTTGTTGATGGTCCTGATGGCGGGTCACTTCCATGAGCCTTTGAAGTTTGCGCTTGAAGCTGTAATTTTTTTGTCTGTTATATTCAGCTAATCTTTTGCCAACCTCTACCCTTCCTGGACTTTTAGTCTTAGTCACCGTTTGAACCTGTGTCAAAACAGGGTTTGGTTGTGGAGTCATCTGGGTTTCGTCCATTTTCTTCTGCAGTAAAATTTAATTTTGAAAAATCAATATGACTCCCAGTGACAAGCAAAGTTACCACAGGTGCAAGGTAATTTCCAAACTTGTAAAACATGATGCATGCTAATTTACCAATTGAACTTGAAACTATAGGATTGCTTTCAAGGTCGTGTGATAGACTGTCAGTGTCTACCGGTAGAAAGTGACTTACTGCTTTTCTGTATAGACATACAAGTGATCAGCTTAAATCACGAGTCATTAGTGAAGCGATGTGATTTTCATATTTGGTGTGTAATTTAATTAACTCGTCAGCCATGAGGGATTCTATATCTTCTGTCATGTACTATTTTCCAAGATACGACTTTGATTTGCCTGAAACAATTACAGAGAGAAGACACTGTCTTTTAGAGTCTAAATCTTTGTTTTCTACAGTGTTGATATCGTTTAGAAGAAGTAATTCGTCTTCGTTCAATTTATAATAAAAAATATTAATTTTAATGTCATTGATTTTGGAAACTTTATTTTACCGAAAAAAATAAGGGGAAACCAAGAAAAATGGGCGGCGTTCAGGTGTGGAAGTATGTGGGCAAAAATAGTGAAATTAAGGGGTCGATAGAAATTGTCCAAAAAATCTCCATCTTCCTTTATCTCAAGCTCTCAAGCGTTCTCTAAAACCCTCCGCACTACACTGGAACTTCTGTAAAAGACACTCCTTCAAAGTCTCGTAATCTACGTTCCCTGAAACGTTCAAGCAGAAACAACAAGATGCTGACATCCTGCAGAAATAACAACATCGTGACATCCTGCAGGAATAACAAAATGCTGACATCCTGTAGGAATATCAACATTCTGACAGCCTGCTGGAATAACATGCTGACATCCTGCAGGAACAACATCCTGACATCCTGCAGGAATATTTTCATCCTGCAATAATAACAACATCCTGACATCCTGCAGGAATAACAACAAACTGACATTCTGCAGTAATAACAACAACCTGACATCCTGCAGGAATAATAACATTCTGACATCCTGCATAAATAACAATATGATAACATTATGCAGGAACAACAACATGCTGACATCCTGCAGGAATAGCAACATCCTGACATCCTGCAGAAATAACAACATCCTGACATCCTGCAGAAATAACATCGTCCTGATATCCTGCAAGAATAACAGCATCCTGACATTCTGCAAGAAAAATAACGTCCTAAGAGCCTGCATTCTAATATCCTGCAGTAAAAACAACATGCTGACATCCTGCTGGAACAACAACATGCTTACATCCTGCAGAAATAACAACATGCTGACATCCTGCAGGAACGACATTCTGACATCCTGCAAAAACATCAACATGCTGACAGCCTTCAGGAATATCAACATGCTGACTTCCTGCAAAAATATCACCATCCTGACCCTCCTGGAGCAATAACAACATGGTGACATCCTGTAGCAATAGCAATATGCTGACATCCAGAAGGAATACTAACATGCTGACATCCTGTAGGAATAGCATGCTGACATCTTGCGGGAATAACAACATCCTAACATCCTGCAGGAATAGCAACATTCTAACATGCTGCAGGAATAACAATATCCTCACATACTGAAGGAATAACAAGATCCTTACATCCTGCAGGAATAACAACATTCTAACATCCTGCAGGAATACCAATATCCTCACATACTGAAGGAATAACATCCTTACATCCTGAAGGAATAGCAACTTTTTCAAATCCTGCAGGAATCATGGCGACCAAAAACGCTATCAACAGCTGCAGGAATTGCAGACATAGAAAACCGCTACCGACAGCCAAAGAGTTAAATACGTGTCTGTGATGGGTTTCCCTCCATACGTGTATGTGACGGGTTTCCCTCCATACGTGTATGTGACGGGTTTCCCTCCATACGTGTATGTGATGGGTTTCCCTCCATACGTGTATGTGACGGGTTTCCCTCCATACGTGTATGTGACGGGTTTCCCTCCATACGTGTATGTGACGGGTTTCCCTCCATACGTGTATGTGACGGGTTTCCCCCCATACGTGTATGTGACGGGTTTCCCTCCATACGTGTATGTGACGGGTTTCCCTCCATACGTGTATGTGACGGGTTTCCCTCCATACGTGTATGTGACGGGTTTCCCTCTATACGTGTATGTGACGGGTTTCCCTCCATACGTGTATGTGATGGGTTTCCCTCCATACGTGTATATGATTGGGTTTCCCTCCATACGTGTATGTGACGGGTTTCCCTCTATACGTGTATGTGATGGGTTTCCCTCCATACGTATATGTGACGGGTTTCCCTCCATTTATTCCGCACTTCGAACGTAAAAGGCAAATTTGGGGGAACACGGCCGTCGGGCTGAATGAGTTAATGTGTCCAAATAACGATTTGGCGAAAAAGCATGCGCTGTTATCCCAGCATCACCCTCCCGCTGTTCTTTAAGAAACAATGGAGTTGTTCCTGTGCTCGGGATTTTTGTAGCACACAGCCGTAAGACCCAAAATCAACAGACCTGCACACGTACATCACAAGAGCAGATGGGTAAACTTCATTACGTATTTTGGTAGGTGCTCGAAAGCTATTGCTGCCTTTCATCGGCATAAAGTGTCCTCTTTAATGAAATAAAATTCAGCTCAGATTACTTTAACCCATTCAGCCCGACGGCCGTATTTCCCTAATTTGGGAGGCGTCACATATCTAATGACTATGCACCAGTTGCAGGAGATGGTTCGGCCATGATAATTCAAGGGCAGTGCCAGATTAGCTTGGCGCCGACAGGCGCCAAGCTAATCTGGCACTGCCCTTGAATTATCTTGGTCGACCCATCTCCTGCTGTAGTGCGTCAGGCCTGAAAGGGTTAAGTTAGGAAAATGTTCTTCCGATGCGAGACATGTAAATAAGTGGGTCCAATTTGTCCACAATCACTTTATATTTCATTCGCTTTCTTGGACATTTTTTTGTTCCGGTTAAATCCATCCGAAGCTGAACAGCGCTTACAGCTTTTCATTTGTATGCGCTTATAAACGTTATCAGTTGTATTACGAGTTAGGCTATGCCAGCGGATCTTGTCGCCTCAGTCGAGGGTCCGGTCAGGGGAATGGAGGGGGAGGGGGGGGGGGGGCAATGTCCGAAGTAAGAGTGGAGGACTTTAGCCCGAGATTCGTACTTCCGACATTGTCTCCCCTGACCGGACCCTCCAGGCGAGAAGAACCACTAACAAAGCCTAACTCGTAATACAACGATTTTATCTTCAGCTGTAAAACGTATAAGCGTGAAGCGTACCGACGTAATTCTCCGTATATCCGACTATCAACAACCTCGCGCGAACTGCATTCACCTGGAATTTCTCTCAGGTATTTGTTTTAAATTTAATTTAACTCATTTCAGCCATTCTTTTGTATGAAATCAGTAATATAGGCCGAACACAACGCGTGCATGTAGTTATTTTGTTGCTTGACCCCCTCAATTGTTTTCTATTCAACCATTTGTTTCTTCGCCGTTTCGAATGCGTGATAGGACCTTCGCTTCAGCTTAGTTGTCCTGTCGTTGGTTTTATCTAACGTATTTATTATTCAGTTACGTGTTGTATGAAACTCAGTGCTACCAGCGGTATCCCAGAACGCCTACATACAGTTCTTTTCGTTGTGTAGCCCCTAAAATTATTTATTTATTGGCATAGTTTTGTTTAGAGGTTTGACTGAATAAAGAGTTGGGTATGTTTGTACCGAGAAATGTGATTGGCCAAAGATTTATTTGGGGGAGAACGCTTTGCACAGCGAGTGACGTTGTCATCATAACATTTAATAAGGGAGTCTACTTAACACACGTTACCTTGGTAACATATGACAAGGGGACTCCCGTTGCCTTGAGAACGGACGACCAGGGGATGAAATCGAATAGAGCCAGGCAACTGAGAAAAAGTGTAAAGAGAGTGAAAGAAAACAATATTTATTATTATTATTATTATTATTAAAATGAATGTTAATGCAAGGGTCTACTCGAACACTTCCTTGTGTCCATTTTAAAATACGATCACACACACACACACACACACACACATATATATATATACACACACACACACACACACACACACACACACACACACACACACACACACACACACGCACACACACAATATTACATTTTTTACTGGTATTTTATTTTACATGGAACACACCATCACACACACACACACACATACACACACTTGAAGCCACCAAAAGAATCAGATATGAAAATTGAACACCACCCCACTGCAAGAGGTATAGATCCTCATGATCCCCGCGGACGCTAGGACTCATGAGGATCTATACCTCTTGCTGACCCTACTTTACATCGCTGTTGGTTGTAGACTGCTGGGGCTACACGGCGAACAGTGAAGACAGAAACGCAGTCCGCGCCCACCGACAGTCAAGGGGCCTAACTCACTCAGCCCCGACACGCCACGGCAAGACATGGATTGAGCGTGATAGTTCAAGGGTTGTGCCAGAATAGCATGGCGCCCATAGGGCTATTCTGGCACCACCCTTGAACTACCCCGCTCGATCTGTTTCCACAAGTGTCATACAGTCTTCAGTGGGGGGGGGGCGGGGGGGGGGGGGGCAACTGCAACATTTGCGGATTCTGGCCTGGAGCGGAATGTGTTAATTTGGACAGGAATGTCGCCGCTCTGCTGATGGTGATACAAACGCCAAACATCATCAGCTCCAACTATGTGCACTGGAGCAGGAAGACTTTCGGGGTATGACCCAACCCCATAGAACATTAAACGATTTGGAAGGGGTGGGGGGGGGGACGAGACGCAAACAATGCAATTTGTAATGGTTGTCTGTTTTTGAGACGGAGTAACCACAGCGTCAATAATCATCTAGAACCGCGTGTGGGAGTACTCTCCAGACAGACCCACCCGGGGAGTACACCACAAGTACACTCCTTTTCAGATGAGATGCCAAGCATCTGCCAAGCATCTGCCAAGCATCTCATCTGAAAAGGCGTGTACTCGTGGTGTACTCTCCGAGTGGGCAGGGATGGAATGGGAAACCCAGACTGGTACTGGGCAACGGCCAAATTGCAAACTCCGAAGACTTTAGTGGGTCTACTGCCCAGGACATGCTGGAGCCCAGGGCAATGATCGAGCGGACACCCTCGCTGGCAAGGCAGGGATCACACAGGGGCTGCGGACGGGCAGAAAAGACGAGGTGAGAAACCTGAGAAAGCATGGTTAGTTCGGGGTTTAACGTCCACGGCACCGAAGTGATAATGGTCGGCCCTGACGGGCGGGTTATGGGGAACAGGGACAGCTATTGCCTATGGAGTACGACCTGAACACTGATCAACTCAGGCGCACTCCAACTGTTCACTTTGATTTACCAAGACCTTTCAACGGACATGCTATTGAACAAAATTCCGTCTTCCACCCCCCCCCCCCCACCCCCACCCCCTGGATTGCGAGTCCAGCTACGGGGGCAGGGACGGGGATACGAACCCACGACCGGACGATTCCTTTCGACGCTTAACCGCCTGAGCTATTTCGGACTCTGATGAGAAAGGATGTCCAGGAACAGATCGCGTCTGGAGCAGAGGTGTACAGAGGGCGTTGTGCAGACTTGAAACGACGTGAGTGATCCTTTGTCAACCAGACCAGTATTGGTACTATCTCGAAAGGAACTCTGGGAAGACTTCTGATGGGTGGGGTGGAACACGTATGGTTTTTTCCGAGCGCAGAGATCCCGTCTTTACTCAACTCAACTGTACTCGCCGAGTGGGTTTCTCCCGGAAGTACTCCCGCATCGGTACGGTCCGCGTTGGTAAAAAGCAAATGAAGTTTAGATAAAGCACACACTGACATCAAAAGCAGCAAGTATACATGTATAAGTGCAATAACACAAAGTGGGTCGGACAGCTTCATCACGTAATGGTTGTGCATCGCTGGTCCTGCGTATTGCTGTCGCAATGTCTCGCTGGACAGCAATACCGTAGTCAGCATTGTGTGTCGATAACATTGTGGTGGTTAGACCGCAAAAAAAAATCATTATTAAGGTCGAAGTCAAGCATAAATGGTGCAATCGATACATACAGCAGAACCTATTTTAAGCTACCAAACGAATAATAGATCACCTGACATTAAAGACCATTATTTAGGTGGCTGTAGGTGTGACTGTGGCTGTAGCTGTGGCTGTGGCTGTCGCTGTGGCTGTAGTTGTGGCTGTAGCTGTGGTTGTAGCCACCTAAATGACGGTCTTTAAAGACAGGCGACACTTTCTGCCCTTCAAGACTGCCTTGAGAATGACTTTAGGACCTCTCTTTCCTACAGGAAAAGGCGGCTGCCCAAAACATGTATACCTGCAGTTGTAACTATCATAGTTAACTGACGCGCACGTTCAAACAAACGTCAACGGTAATTCGCGCTTCTCTATCACCCTGAAGCACAACAAGTCCGGCAAAGGTAGTTCGCGCTTCTCTGTCGCCCTGAAGCACAGCAGGTCCGGCAAAGGTAGTTCGCGCTTCTCTGTCGCCCTGAAGCACAGCAGGTCCGGCAAAGGTAGTTCGCGCTTCTCTATCGCCCTGAAGCACAGCAGGTCCGGCAAAGGTAGTTCGCGCTTCTCTATCGCCCTGAAGCACACCAGGTCCGGCAAAGGTAGTTCGCGCTTCTCTGTCGTCCTGAAGCACAGCAGGTCCAGCAAAGGTAGTTCGCGCTTCTCTGTCGCCCTGAAGCACAGCAGGTCCAGCAAAGGTAGTTCGCGCTTCTCTGTCGCCCTGAAGCACAGCAGGTCCAGCAAATGTAGTTCGCGCTTCTCTGTCGCCCTGAAGCACAGCAGGTCCAGCAAATGTAGTTCGCGCTTCTCTGTCGCCCTGAAGCACAGCAGGTCCAGCAAAGGTAGTTCGCGCTTTTCTATCGCCCTGAAGCACAGCAGGTCCAGCAAAGGTAGTTCGCGCTTTTCTATCGCCCTGAAGCACAGCAGGTCCAGCAAAGGTAGTTCGTGCTTCTCTGTCGATCTGAAGCACAGCAGGTCCAGCAAAGGTAGTTCGCGCTTTTCTATCGCCCTGAAACACAGCAGGTCCGGCAAAGGTAGTTCGCGCTTCTCTGTCGCCCTGAAGCACAGCAGGTCCGGCAAAGGTAGTTCGCGCTTCTCTGTCGCCCTGAAGCACAGCAGGTCCAGCAAAGGTAGTTCGCGCTTCTCTGTCGCCCTAAAGCACAGCAGGTCCGGCAAAGGTAGTTCGCGCTTCTCTGTCGCCCTGAAGCATGAAGCACAGCAGGTCCAGCAAAGGTAGTTCGCGCTTCTCTGTCGCCCTGAAGCACAGCAGGTCCGGCAAAGGTAGTTCGCGCTTCTCTGTCGCCCTAAAGCACAGCAGGTCCGGCAAAGGTAGTTCGCGCTTTTCTATCGCCCTGAAGCACAGCAGGTCCGGCAAAGGTAGTTCACGCTTCTCTGTCGCCCTGAAGCACAGCAGGTCCAGCAAAGGTAGTTCGTGCTTCTCTGTCGCCCTGAAGCACAGCAGGTTCAGCAAAGGTAGTTCGCGTTTCTCTGTCGCCCTGAAGCACAGCAGGTTCAGCAAAGGTAGTTCGCGTTTCTCTGTCGCCCTGAAGCACTGCAGGTCCGGCAAAGGTAGTTCGCGCTTCTCTGTCGCCCTGAAGCACAGCAGGTCCAGCAAAGGTAGTTCGCGCTTCTCTGTCGCCCTGAAGCACAGCAGGTCCGGCAAAGGTAGTTCGCGCTTCTCTGTCGCCCTGAAGCACAGCAGGTCCAGCAAAGGTAGTTCGAGCTTCTCTGTCGCCCTGAAGCACAGCAGGTCCGGCAAAGGTAGTTCGCGCTTCTCTGTCGCCCTGAAGCACAGCAGGTCCAGCAAAGGTAGTTCGCGCTTCTCTGTCGCCCTGATGCACAGCAGGTTCGGCAAAGGTAGTTCACGCTTCTCTGTCGCCCTGAAGCACAGCAGGTCCGGCAAATGTAGTTCGCGCTTCTATGTCATCCTGAAGCACAGCAGGTCCCGCAAAGGTAGTTCGCGCTTCTCTGTCGCCCTGAAGCACAGCAGGTCCGGCAAAGGTAGTTCGCGCTTCTCTGTCGTCCTGAAGCACAGCAGGTCCGCCAAATGTAGTTCGTGCTTCTCTGTCGTCCTGAAGCACAGCAGGTCCAGCAAAGGTAGTTCACGCTTCTCTGTCGTCCTGAAGCACAGCAGGTCCAGCAAAGGTAGTTCGCGCTTCTCTGTCGCCCTGAAGCACAGCAGGTCCAGCAAAGGTAGTTCGCGCTTCTCTGTCGCCCTGAAGCACAGCAGGTCCAGCAAAGGTAGTTCGTGCTTCTCTGTCACCCTGAAGCACAGCAGGTTCAGCAAAGGTAGTTCGCGCTTCTCTGTCGCCCTGAAGCACTGCAGGTCCGGCAAAGGTAGTTTGCGCTTCTCTGTCGCCCTGAAGCACAGCAGGTCCAGCAAAGGTAGTTCGCGCTTCTCTGTCGCCCTGAAGCACAGCAGGTCCGGCAAAGGTAGTTCGTGCTTCTCTGTTGCCCTGAAGCACAGCAGGTCCGGCAAAGGTAGTTCGCGCTTCTCTGTCGCCCTGAAGCACAGCAGGTCCGGCAAAGGTAGTTCGCGCTTCTCTGTCGCCCTGAAGCACAGCAGGTCCAGCAAAGGTAGTTCGCGCTTCTCTGTCGCCCTGATGCACAGCAGGTCCGGCAAAGGTAGTTCACGCTTCTCTGTCGCCCTGAAGCACAGCAGGTCCAGCAAAGGTAGTTTGCGCTTCTCTGTCGCCCTGAAGCACAGCAGGTCCGGCAAATGTAGTTCGCGCTTCTCTGTCGTCCTGAAGCACAGCAGGTCCAGCAAAGGTAGTTCGCGCTTCTCTGTCGCCCTGAAGCACAGCAGGTCCGGCAAAGGTAGTTCGCGCTTCTCTGTCGCCCTGAAGCACAGCAGGTCCAGCAAAGCCACCTCAAGCCAGCTGCTGACGTTCACTGACGGATGTGCACGATGCATCCTCAAGATCTGGTGGCGGGGAAAATCTCCTGCTGCAGTCACTAGGCAACAGCCGACCACGTGGGTAGGAGTTCGGGGTTTAACGTCCACGGCACCAGAGGTTGCGGATTGGTTAGTCTGGGCCTTAACTCTTCCAGCCGGTGCACGTATTTCCCAAATTTTGGATTCGTCATCTAACGATTATGCACGAGTTGCAGGAGATGGGTCGACCATGATAATTCAAGGGCAGTGCCAGATTAGCTTGGCACCAGGGTAGCAATGGACGTCCCTACCGGGCGGGTTACGAGGGACTGGGGCAGTTATTGTCTACGGAATACGACCTGAACATTTATTAATTTAGGCACACTGCAGCTGTGCCACTTTGATTTAGCAGGTCCTTTGAGCGGCCATCTATAAAACAAGACCGTCATTTGGCCTGGACTACAGCCCACGAAACCTCCACCCGCCTGAAAACGTTCCAGCGAAAGTGGAGGATGGATAGGCAAGATCCACGCACGAACTATTTCCACACCAAAACGCCAACTGCCGCGCGTGCAAAATGTACAGAAAATCCCAAACAAAGACAGAAATAATAGTAATAATAATAAGCGCATTAAATAGGCGCTTTATCCCAATTGAAAATCGGCTCAAAGCGCCGCCGCGAACTGAACCCAACAAGCACGCTCACGTGAATCACGCGCATTCACTCACACACTGTACATAAACACAGAACATTCACGTGGTGCTAAGGGCAAGCTCAAGCGAGCTACTGTAGTTTTTGGAAATTCAAAATCGTTTGTATTTGAAATTTGATTAAGTGGGCTGAAACTGATACCAAAGTGGAGGGGGAGGAAGAGCCGGAGTACCCGGAGAAAGAACCCCCGACGGTCCGCCCGAATTAACGGTGACACTTACTAGAGGAGAAAAATCCGACGCCGGAACCCGTAGTCGAACCACGCACCTTTAGCATTGGTGGCAGGCGCCTTAACCACTGCGCCACGGACCGCCCCAGACTAGTCAAGACCAACCACGTCCCCAGGAGCAGACCAGACGAAATCCACACCAACAAGGTGACTACCAAGATTTTAAAATGCAGAGAAGAACCCAACAGAGAAAGGAACACGTTTGGAAATGACAGTTACGACACAGTTTATTAATATTTCGGGTTTGGTTTTTGTTTTGTTTTTTACTGTTTTCAGAATAGACAACCCCCAAAGTCTACAAATCCGCCGCTAGTTATCTTGCGAGTGAGAAGAAGCAAGGCTTCAACTGAAGGATATCAGGCCAGACAAGCTGTAAGGCCGACATCTTGAATAGAACAGAGTGAAAGTGCCAGGACAGAGAGGGAAGGAAGCACAGTGTTTTAGCCGTACGGCTCATTGTCGAGAACCTGCACGCCACTGACCGAGTCCGTGTAGGCCTACAGTACGAGAGATGGCTGATTCGTACAAACCGTACTTCGTAGGCTCTTCCCTGAGCAAGGACCATCGGGATAAAGTCGGCCGCAATGAGCCCGCGCACGGTTGTGCGCGGCCCCATTGCGGCCGCCTTTGGCCTGAGGGTCTCTTGCGAACTGGGTCTGTAGGTGAACAACAGGCGTTGGTCATAGCCAATAATCCTGTTCTATTCTGCGCTCAAGCATAAGGTTTCAAGCCGACTGCCGCCGTAACTGTTCCAAGATAGGCGTGTGCAACAGATGGGTAGGGAACGCTGCACACAGGTCAAGCGACGGTTCATTTAGACACAAGAGAATCCAGTGCATCAAGCGTCCTCTCAGCACATCTAGCCTCGACGGGCTACAGCAGGAGATGGATCGACCATGATGACGCAAGGGTAGTACATGTACTACTAAATTATGGCGCCAAACTAATCTAGCACTACCCCACAGGGCGGTTTTTAAAAACCCGCCAGCGCAGCGTCCTTGACCTTGGCCGGAAGACCTACGGACAAAATCCGCCATTCTCAGCGTGAAACATCATAGAGAGAACATTGCAGATGCTGAGCAAGCGCTCCTGCTCTGGTGTTTTGGCGATTCGTGTCACCAAGATGAGCCAGGTATGGGATTATAGACCGCGTTACATTTCCCAAACCATTCCTCCGTCCAGTGCCCGGTGACGGAACCCGTGTTCCTGCCGTCTTCGTAAGATCAACATCAACAAGCACTGGTTGTCCCAGGAACGTGGATTCAGAGTGGTGTCAGCAAGAGGCATAGATCCTCGTGAGCCCCCGCGACTGCGGGGGCTCATGAGGATCTATACCTCTTGCAGTTGGGTGTGTTGAAATGTTCTCGGCACTTAGGTGGTTAAAAGTGTTTATACTTGCAGTGTAGTAAGAGGGTGCGACTGCGGTAAGTTAGTGCGACTGCGGGGGCTCATGAGGATCTATACCTCTTGCACTTGGGTGTGTTGAAATGTTCTCGGCACTGAGGGGGTTAAAAGTGTTTATACTTGCAGTGACATATGCACAGTTTACGCACTGGATTTAATGACGGCAGTCTTTTCGCTAATCATTTATAACGGATACTACAGCAGTGATATTTCTATGCATAGGTCTGTTTGTTGCTTTCAAAATATGGTGCCTGCACGAGCTAGTCTCGGACAATGTGATACTAACCAGTGTGACGTACGAGTGATGTATGTGTGTGTGTGTGTGTGTGTGTGTGTGTGTGTGTGTGTGTGTGTGTGTGTGTGTGTGTGTGTGTGTGTGTGTGTGTGTGTGTGTGTGTGTGACTGCAGTTGTCACATCTACAACATGTATTAGTATTATGAATTTATCGGGGCGGTCCGTGGCGCAGTGGTTAAGGCGCCTGCCACCAATGCCAAAGGTTCGCGGTTCGATACCGGGTTCCGGCGTTGGACTTTTCTCCTCTGGTAAGTGTCACCGTTAATTCGGGCGGACCGTCGGGGGTTCTTTCTCCGGGTACTCCGGTACGGTTCTTCCACCCCCCACCCCCCCCCCCCCCTACCGGTCTCAGGCCACTTTACAAATTTCAAATACAAGCGATCAAAAATCTCTGTAACTTCAGTAGCTGACTGGCCCTTCGTTTGTCTTGTACTGTGTTTGTCTTAAATGGCGTAAATCCGTGTCTGTTTCGTGAGTGTGTGTGTTGGGTTTCAGGCGCGGCGCTTTGAGTCGATTTCCCCAAAAATTGAGAAAAAACGCCTATATAATAACGGTATTATTATTATTATTATTAGTTACGTCATTATGTCTTAAGTGTGTGTGTTTAATACGTCTGTGTGAGCCACAGAACATTGTCCACGATGTGCTCGCACTATAAGGTTTATTCAATACAATCCAATTCAATAATGTAGAGCATCGTTTTTCTAGTTTAATACATGTTGGATAATTCGGAACCAATTACAACACCTAGAGCTCTGTAGGCGATATATTGTTGGGAAAACCGCTTATATAGAAAAAAAAAAAAAACGACGACTACACACATACGAAGCTTACAAGCAAAACATCCAGCAACATCTCTTGCCAAGGAAATATGCTTTGCAGTGACCAGCGGTCCGGCACCACAGCAGAGACCTGGGGCGATCCGTGGCGCAGCGGTAAAAGCGCCTGCCACCAATGCAAGAGGTGCGAGATTCGATACCCGGTTCCGGCGTCGGACTTTTCTCCTCTAGTAAATGTCACCATTAATTCGGGCGGACCGTCGGGAGTTCTTTCTCCGGGTACTCCGGTTCTTCCTCCCCCACGAATTCGGTAAATTAGTTTCAGTCCACTTAATCAAATTTCATAGATATAAAAAACGATTTAAAATTTCCAAAACTTCAGTAGCTCGCTTGAGCTTGCCCTTAGCACCACGTGAATGTTCTGTGTTTATGTACAGTGTGTGAGGGAATTTGCGTGAGTCACGTGAGCGTGCTTGTTGGGTTCAGTTCGCGGCTATGTCCTGCGCATTGAGTTATATTATAAATATGAGAAATGCGCCAAATAAATACTATGTATTATTATTATTATTATTATTATTATTAAGGAGGGAAACAGCAACACTAGACGAGGTGGGGTGACTGAGTACACCAGGTGGCGCTTATCTAAACACTCTGCAGAGCTCAGCAGCCTCGCCTCTTAGCTACTGACAGTACATTATACGATAGAACGGAAGAAAAAAAAACTTGAGTCAAATGACCAGGCTCCTAGTCTCAGTGTACAAACGCCGACTACAAAAACAAGAAAAGCAAAGCCCATATGGCTCACGTGCCTGACCGATGCACATATATGTGACCTTTGTGACAATAATTAAGGGTGGCTTCAGCAACAGCGAAATCCATGTTTTCTCAAAATTTAAGCATTTTTCACAAGTCTGTCAAACCCTCGTGACCCTTAACTTTTGCGATGAGTCGAGTAAATTAGTATGTGTAGAAATGTCTTGCTATCAGCAAAACTTCACAAGAAATTTGATTGAAAAGTTTGCAAAAACTTTGATAAAACTACAATTCTAACCAACAAATGGCATTTTTCACACATTTCCCTACCCCTTTTGACCCTTGACCTTTCCGAGGGGTCATCCAAATTAGTATGCATAGATATGTTTTACCATCAGGTATCTCTGTACCATGTTTGGGTTTAAAGTTGAAAATAGTATTTAAGAAACCACATTTTTGGTAAAAATATGGCTTTTTTAAATCTATTTTGGATTATCCCACAACCCTTGACCTGTGTGATGGGTCAACTAAATTAGTATGCTTACGAAGGTCTTATCAGGGGCTACCTTTGAGCCAAACCTGATTGAAAACTTCAACAAATATGTTGATAAAAACTACAGTTCTATCAAAAATTGTCAGTAGACACACATTTGCAGAAATCCTGTGATCTTGACGTTTCCGATGGGTCATAAAAATTAGTATGCATAAATAGGTTTTACCATCAGATATCTTTATACCAAGTTTGGTTTGAAGCTGTGAATAGTATTTGAGAGAAAAAAATCTTTCCTTTCCGAGGGATCAAAGAAATTAGTATACATAGGAAGGTCTTACCATCAAGTATCTTTGTACCAAGTTTGGGTTTGAAGTTGTGAATAGTATTTGAGAAATATAAATTGTCCAACTATGGCTATTTTTACCTATCTCCTCATCCCCCGTGACCTTCACCTTTCAGAGAGGTCACTCAAATTGATATGTTTGGAAAGGTCTTGCCACAAAGTATCCTAGGCCAAGTTTGAAGACTGTGGTTTGAGCAGTCTCCCAGAAAATGCTAAAGTTAAAGTTTACGACGGACGACGACGGACGATGGCGTACAGACAACAGACAGACGACCACTGACCCAAACTCACTTTTGCTTCGCACATGAGACAAAAATGGAAGAAAAATCGTACACAAAGCATTTTACCACATAAGAATGTGAGGCCAAAGACAGTATGTACTGTAAGAATATGACGTTATCTTGCTATCGAGCGACGTCAGTAAAATTAATATATTCAAAGTTGTTCGAAATGGTGCTGGTCGGAGCGCATTCAGGAGCATGCACATGACGTTTTTGGCGTGAGGCAGAAATCCTGGCAAAGAAGTAACAAGATAAAAATGACGTCACGTCTAGCTACGCAATCCTTGGTGGAGAACGTGTGTGTGTGTGTGTAATGGCGTGTGTGTGTGTGTGTGTGTGTGTGTGTGTGTGTGTGTGTGTGTGTGTGTGTGTGTGTGTGTGTGTGTGTGTGATGGTGTGTGTGTGTATGTGTGTGTCTGTGTGTGTGTCTGTGTGTGTGTATGTGTGTGTGTGATGGTGTGTGTGTGTATGTGTGTGTCTGTGTGTGTGTCTGTGTGTGTGTGTATGTGTGTGTGTGTGTGTGTGTGTGTGTGTGTGTGTGTGTGTGTGTGTGTGTGTGTGTGTGTGTGTGTGTTGGACAGCGACTAGAGCTAGAGCCAGCGTTTGAGGACAGACAAGCTTGCAATTTTAGGATATTGTCCCTAAAAAATTATCTCGAGACCTTTTTTCGATTTTTTTTTATTAAGATGCTCACTGGCGAGAAAATGGCAGTTTCACAAAAAGCGGTTAATCCACAATGGAGTCCGTAATTGTGTTTATTTTTACTAGATATTTTGCATATAGCTAGATAAAAGGGAGATGATCGAGCGTGTCGAATGCTGCACTAAGGTCCAGCAGAGCAATGAGAGAGACAATTCTCTTGTCTGCCTTCACTAGCAGACCATCCAGGACGCTCAGCACAGCAGTCTCCGTGCTGTGATCCTTTCTGTATGCCGACTGATGCATTTCTAACAGATCGTTTCCAGACAAATGGCTTTGTAGCTGTTTCAAAACAACCTTCTCCAAAATCTTTGAAATAAACGGAAGGTTAGAGACAGGTCTAAAATTCTTCAAGTCGTTTGGGTCCAGTCCAGGTTTTTCAAGAGTGGTGTCACAACAGCATATTTAAACTGAGTAGGCACAGCACCTGTAGAGAGAGAGGCATTAACAATGGTGGTAATCAGTGGGAGGAGATCATTGATACACTGTTTTATGAGGGACGTGGGCAAGGGATCAGTTACACAGCTCTTTGTTGGTGACTTCATAATAAGTTCGTGGATCTCCTGCTCAGTCACTGGCTCGAAACGAGACGGTGAAGGTCATTATACACACCAAAAGTAGGGGGATCACATGAACATGAGTCTAGTTCAGAGCGGATGTACTTAATCTTATCTGAGAAAAAGTCACAGACACGTTGAGGAAGGACAAGGCTTGACACATCCGTCGGAAGGGGCGTGGTACGGGGCTTGCCCTGCAGCTCACTGAAGACTGAGAAGAGTTGTTTGGACGACGAGCTGGAGTCGATCCTGTCGTGGTGGAACTGTCTCCTGGCAGACTGTATGACCGCTGTTACTTCGGTCCTCACTTTGACAGTTATTACAGTTACAACACCATGTATTACAGTTACAACATCATGTATTACACTTACAACACCATGTATGATAGTTACAACACCATGTATTATAGTTACAACACCATGTATTATAGTTACAACACCATGTATGATAGTTACAACACCATGTATTATAGTTACAACACCATGTATTATAGTTACAACACCATGTATTATAGTTACAACACCATGTATTACAGTTACAACACCATGTATGATAGTTACAACACCATGTATGATAGTTACAACACCATGTATTATAGTTACAACACCATGTATTATAGTTACAACACCATGTATGATAGTTACAACACCATGTATGATACTTACAACACCATGTATTATAGTTACAACACCATGTATTATAGTTACAACACCATGTATTACAGTTACAACACCATGTATTATAGTTACAACACCATGTATTATACTTACAACACCATGTATTACAGTTACAACACCATGTATGATAGTTACAACACCATGTATTATAGTTACAACACCATGTATTACAGTTACAACACCATGTATGATAGTTACAACACCATGTATTATAGTTACAACACCATGTATGAGAGTTATAACACCATGTATGAGAGTTACAACACCATGTATGATACCATGTATTACAGTTACAACACCATGTATTATAGTTACAACACCATGTAATACAGTTACAACACCATGTATTATAGTTACAACACCATGTATTACAGTTACAACACCATGTATTATAGTTACAACACCATGTATTACAGTGTATTATAGTTACAACACCATGTATTACAGTTACAACACCATGTATTATAGTTACAACACCATGTATTACAGTTACAACACCATGTATTATAGTTACAACACCATGTATTAATGTTTCGGGTACATACCTTTCTTCAAAATAGACAAACAAACAAGTAGTGATCAGTCGCTACTTATCTTATCGCAGAAGGAATGTGGCAACTCAGGATTGCCGTGTGTCCGTCTTTATTTCTGTGTGCCAGTGTGTGTGTGTGTGTGTGTGTGTGTGTGTGTGTGTGTGTGTGTGTGTGTGTGTGTGTGTGTGTGTGTGTGTGTGTGTGTGTGTGTGTGTGTATCAGAGGGTGGGTTAGAGTAGAAGGAGATGGATCAGAAGAATAATCCTGAAAATAGGAACAACTTTGGGTTGGGGTCCCATCTTGTTTTTCTCGCAATGCTGTTCGGCACTACGCCGTTTTTCTCTACTAGAAAAATGTTACTGAAATGCTCAAAAAGATCTGCGCAGCAAAACAAGATATAACCCCTTCATGGAATGTGGTTTCTGAAACTCCTGATTTGTACTGCAGCTCGGAATTGTGCACGGGTTTGAGGGGCTGTGTTTCTTTTTCACGGTGTTGGAAAATCAAAAATCAAAAATCAGACTTTCGTCTATTTTTTTTTTTTTACCTGGTCCACAGATTGCCTGGACTATCAGGCGCCTATGCAACAACAAACTCAATGCGCCAGGGAAGAGAGAGAAAGAGAGAGAAAAGAGAGGTTACGTTTTCGCCGGACGACTTCCGGGCTCATGAGGATCTATGCCACTTGGAGATGTTTGGAGTGTTGCCCATGCTTATGTAACAAGTCGGGTATCCGCCATGGTTTTGCAAACGAACCCTGACTACAGCGAAAGGAAGCACGGTGCACTACGCGAGCCCATAGACAGAGACCACGGAACCCTTGCTGTTATAACCTCTGTGCCATGCCACAATCAGCCGCGAACCCATCAGGCAAACCGCCTCAGGGTGATCATACGATTCTTCTTCGTGTTGGCACCTCTCCACCAGACGTCGCCAGTGTGTACCGTCAGCTGACATCACTAGTACACAGTGACTTTCATAGCTGGCGATGTACACATTGCCAGTCGCGTCTGCGGCGACTTGACGCGAGTCTTTCATGTCTTCGTGTGACAATGTTGTCGCACTGTGCGTAGCATCCGCACTGATGCGGAATACACAGTCTCTTTGGGACACGATGATTTTATCATGGGCACTACAGATGTAGCCCGGCATACGAAGGCCTGGAAGACTGGCGCTGTCTATCACCGTTCGCAAGATAGCGCCATCACGCGCGATGACATCAATACTGCCTGGGGATTTCTTTTCTTTAGGACAGCCGACGATCAGAGTGCCTGTTTCTACCCCTTCACATATACCCCAGTATTCTCTCCTAGTCAGTACCGAGGACACAACAAACGGCGTGCCCGTGACGTCAATCAATTCGATGTGTCTGATAAGAGGTAAAGTGGCAGCCACCAGACCGTCACGTAGAAGGGCAAGCGAAAATGGATCACTCTCAAATTTAACGGCCAGGACTGTGTACGGTTTTTTAAAGACTACAACCTTCACCATTTTGTTGACGCAGTCTGCCATAACGATCCGGTCTGTTTCTGTCGCGATCATGGCATACACGCACGGATCATGTTTGTTGTCAGCGTGTCTCGGAGAAAATGTATCAACAAGTCGCGGTCTGGCTGACATGGGATTCCAGCGGGCAGCACCTGCAACAGGATGCACAAGTGCGGCATCAGACATACAGGATCACAGGGTCACAACGCGATCTGTCAAAAGCGACCTGTGACGGGCTCTCATTGCTGCAATTTGCCGATACAAATTTTCTTCCTTCTTAACTAAACTGCTCAGACTCCATGAGAGAATACACACATAACTGAGGTTTTCTGGTACCCCTGGTTCTTGTGGGCGGACCCCTGGTTCATGTGGGCGGACCCCTGGTTCATGTGGGCGGACCCCTGGTTCATGTGGGCGGACCCCTGGTTCATGTGGGCGGACCCCGGGTTTATGTGGGCGGACCCCGGGTTCATGTGGGCGGACCCCGGGTTCATGTGGGCGGACCCCGGGTTCATGTGGGCGGACCCCGGGTTCATGTGGGCGGACCCCGGGTTCATGTGGGCGGGTTCATGTGGGCGGACCCCGGGTTCATGTGGGCGGACCCCTGGTTCATGTGGGCGGAACGCACCTAAGTATAAAAGCAAAACAGAAAAATCATTTATTGACGACATTCAAACTTCATAAGCACAGTCAGCGCACGCTTGCAGAATTAATGTAAGACTTAAGAAGAACCTTGATAAAGGACATACTGCGGACTATTAGATCTCTACTGCTGGAGCAGGCCGCTTTAACCCCTTTGTGCCTGCATCCAACGGGACTGTTAACAGCCTTACCGGTGGCTGCGTACAGAAAGGGGTTAATAAATGGATTAACCCTTATCATTCGGAACACACCAGTGTGTAAAATAAGTTTGACTAAAATAGTTCAAGGGTGGTGCCAGAATAGCTTGGCGCCTCTAGGCGCCAAGCTATTCTAGCACCACCCTTGAACTAAAGCCATTGGTCTATATTCTTATTTCTAAGTACTATAATGTAGCTTGCATATGGCAGTGTACAAATTTGAAACTTTTAGCCTCAGGATGATATGGGTTAAGTGGACTTCACGTTCAGTTCGTTGTGCCAACTTGCACACGCCGTCCGCCAGGTAGCCTCTCTTCCTCTTGTGAATCAACGCTCAAAACACCCCTCGTCTCCATTAGATTTACTGTAATACTGCCTATTTCAGATGTGCTAAACGGAGGCATGGGATGGGGGTGGACTGGGAAAGGGGGGGGGGCTTTTTCATGTGTGTGTGTGTGTGTGAGAGAGAGAGATGATGATGATGAAACGTTTTTATTCAGAATAAAAAGTTTTAGGCATAGCAATGCCTATCTTCCAAACTGTCCTGCTACTCTACACATATAAAAATACATCAGACGATACAGCAAAATATAAAATATATATAAGTACCCATACCCCCCCCCCCTCCATCAGAAAGAAAAAAAAATAAAATAAAATACAAAAAGAATTAAAACAATATATATACGTGTATCAACCTGACGTGTTAATGCAGACAATCAAACTATTACATAATCTGCAGCAATCTGCTGTGCTGGAGCAACATACTAAGCAGAAAAATAGAACATTCACATCGACAGCAGATATTTATGGACGCGAGCTCTGAAAATAGATAACTTTGAAATAGACTTTAAATGAGAGGGCAAGTTGTTCCATGACTTAGCACCGGAAAATGATATGCTAGATCTGAAGATGCCGATTCTCGGTTTTGGGAGATGGAGTAAGCTGTTCCTCGTGTTCTCTCTATTCGTGTGGGAAAACAGCTCACGGAGATAGGGAGGGGCGGCATCGTTTAGAATTTTTTGCACAAGTAAGCATCTATTAAGTTCCAATTGTTTACTGAGTGGTAGGATTTAAGGGCCTTCAGTCTTTCATCAGTAGGGGACGAACCAGGAAGAATAAGCTTAATACCTCGCCGGTAAAGGGAATTAATTTTTTTCAAATGAATGTCTCCACAGCCGTCCCAGATATTGGAAGCATAATTACAATGTGTCTTGATGTGTGCGTTAAAGAATAGTTTTCGAGCATCAATGTCAACTATCCGACTTAGAGAGAGAGAGAGAGAGAGAGAGAGAGAGAGAGAGAGAGAGAGAGAGAGAGAGAGAGAGAGAGAGAGAGAGAGAGAGAGAGAGAGAGAGAATCAATGAATCAATGAATCAATGAATCTTTATTTTACAACGGTGAAGATATTAACACAGTCAGTGACAATGTCATTTTTCGTACCTGCCGTTGCTACAACTACGACTAAGTACAAAATATACATAAGAAGGAGACATCAAAACACAGTAATACAAAATATATAGTCCACTAAACACAAACAAGCGCATACGCCGCGCACAAATGCACTCACGCGTCCACACACACACACACACACACACACACACACACACACACACACGCACGCACGCACACACACACACATACACATGATTGTTATAATATACACGGACATTCGTGTGTCTACGAATAACTAGATATTATTATTTGAGTAATGTCAGATACTTATAAAGACTTGCCTTGAAACGAGATAATGTCGGAGTGGCTTTAACGTGATGTGGGAGTGAGTTCCACAGTGTGGAACCCGCAAATGACAAAGTAGATTTAAATATATCTATTCGGGGTTTTGGAACAATATAAAGACCCCTCATGTTCCCATAGCAGGAATCTGATTTTTTAAACAACTCTGTTAGATATTCTGGAGCGCTATGGTTCCACACTTTAAACATCAGTACCCCTTTGTTATATTTAAAATGATTTTGAAGGGGCAGGAATCCAGCTTTACTGAGTTTTTCCTCGGTCGTCAAGTGCGGGTCGGGAAGAATTAATTTTGCCATTCTCCTATGTAAAGAATTTAGTCTTTTTAAGTGGACATCACTGCAACAATCCCACACCGTCGATGCGTAGTTTATATGTGACATGATGTGTGCACTACTGAACAATTTTCTGGTTTCACTATCTGTGTAATACTTTAATTTTGATAACATAAAGACATTTCTAGAGACCGTTTTATAGACATTGTCAATGTGCATCTGCCACCTCAACTGATTATCAATTGTGACCCCCAATAGACGATGTTCGGCTAGCTGTTCTATGATGTCGTCGCCGAGTGATAGATTAAGCTTTAAAGGTTTAGCTGGTGCTTTTGGCGTGTTGCAATAACCATAGATTTTGTTTTAGTAGGATGCAGAATCATTGAGTTGACTTTACACCATGCTGATATATCGTCGAGACTTTTTTGAAGGCCGTTCTCAACTTCACGAATGTCTTTGTTAGCTGTGTGGATTGAGGTATCATCGGCGAACATATCACACTGTGTTGCTTCGTAGGTGAGACTTAGAGGCAGGTCATTGATGTAAATACAAAATAAAAGAGGACCTAAGATTGACCCCTGCAGAACCCCGAATTTAACATCTTTAGTAGAAGAGTAGGCTCCATTAGCAATTACTTTCTGTTTTCTGTTTTCGAGGTATGACATAAAAAAGGAAACAGCCATGTCGTTTCGAAGATAATGCTTAAGTTTGGAAATCAATATTGTATGGTTCACTAAGTCGAAGGCCTTTTTAAAGTCAAGATAAATTACACCTGTCAGCTGCGAATTATTCATATTTGAAAGCCATGTGTCTGTTAATCTGCTCAGAGCCGTATGACATGAGTGCCGAGGGCGAAATCCTGACTGAGACGAATGTAGCAACTTTCGCGATTCTAAGTAGTCAGACAGGTGTTTATGTATATGTTTTCAAGGGGTTTAGATAATACTGACAGCAGAGAAATGGGTCTATAGTTGTAAGGGTCAGTACCATCTTTTGATTTTGGCAGTGGAACGACTTTTGCAACTTTCAGGTCTGTAGGGAATACATTTTTTTGAATACATAAGTTATAAATATAAGTAAGGGTCTCTATGATGTATGGTACAGACAACTTTAATATTTGTGGGTTGATATCATCATGGCCGGAGGACTTCTTATTAGCTAGGTCACTAATTAGTTTGCCCACTTCGTGTACAGCAAGTATGGGGATATTAAATGGTAGTGTGCCAGTTGAGAGAGAGACAGACAGACAGAGGCAGAAAGACAGACAGAAAGAGAGTTACCTCTTAAGTGCATGTGTTGCACCAAGCCTCCGTTGCCGCCATCTACCCTTCCTTCTCTCGATCGTCGCTGCAAAACCAAATATTAAAATTGTATCGATAGATATACATGCTGTTTCTGCCACACGGAGAGCTTCTAGGTGTGAAGTACTTGCGCTAACAATGTAACTCTATGCAATGATAGCTACGTACTCCCAGTGACTAGACAATATCCACACGCAGCCCCTAATGGACTTGCTTATTAAGCAATGCGCAAGGCGTTGGGGCTGCTTGTCTGGACACTAGGGTCTTGTCACGCGTCGCTGTACGCAGTGGAACTGAGTGGACTACCACCTACAACAAGGGACAGTACCACGCGTATACAGCCATCAGACCATCTACAAGAGACAGACATCGAGGCATGACGATGAAGGCCGAGTACTAGTACGTTGTTTGTGCATTTTTGGTCAGTTGTGCTCTAGCTCTCTGTTACGTGGTAGTCGTAGTCGTGGTATGATACAATCATACCAGACGCACGCACGTAGGGTTTTCGTAAAGAAACTTCACTCAGCTGCAACTCGTCACACGTGGCACAATGTTGTAGACCACACTAGAGTAACAGTTCCAACAATATGTTATTGCAGCGATGCAGTCTCCGCACAACGCATCCATAAATGCACCAACACTGATACACTGTTTCCTCTACAATACATCAACACTTTTGACACACTGCGTCTCTCATACAATGTACACACATAATTCCTAACACCGTCTTTTATACTATGACAGATTTCCAGAACAATCCAGCAAATTCACACAACACAACCAATCAGAAAAGAAAACATAACCAAAACTCATTAATATTCATTAAAAAGAACTCTCCAGAAGTAACTACAGCTTTCGACCAACATTTAAGTGCATTCGATACAAAGTTACGAAATAGTGTAACCAACAACTCTGACGTCATATATGAGGTCATTAGAATAATCGCGCCTTTTCGAGAACGTTCTAGGTCAAACGAGGTCGGACTTTGGCTAAAGTGTAACGAAAAGACGTGTCATTTTAGCTACACCACAGGAGTCAATCACAATTCTCCAAGCAAAAGAAAATAAATCCTACTAAAAAGATACCTAATTCTTATCCAAAATAACTCAAATGAATATCGAATCTTTCCTATGATCAATACACACATGCTCTCAAAAGAAAAACTTGGCACAACCACAAACGTAACACTCTCTCTGCCGTGCAAGACACTTCAATCTGCTCAGTTTTTCAGGCTTGCCACCAAAAACTGACCTGATGTTACGCCAAACTATCTTTCGTGTTACTTATAACTGGTATCCACAAGATTAACTTGATGCTTTACGTTAAACCCAAATCAGGGGATTGGCCCACACCATTGACCCAATCACTTATAATAACTCTCCCCAAAAAAGGCAACTTACATCAATGCCAGAATTATCGCACGATCAGTCTAATATGCCACCCAAGCAAAGTCATGTTAAAGATCCTGCTGAACAGGCTGAAGCCACAGGCAGAGGAAATCATAGCTGAGGAACAGGCAGGCTTCAGACCAGGACGCAGCATAACTGAGAGTTCTATGTGAGAGGTACCTCCAGCACCAGCAAGATCTCTATCATGTCTTTGTGGATTTTAAGAAAGCGTTTGACAGGGTGTGGCATGCAGCCCTTTGGTCCACAATGAAGCTATACAATATTAATGCCAACCTGATCAATGTCGTAGCAAACCTTTACAACAAGGCCACTAGCGCAGTCTGCTTCAACGGCAAAATAGGAAACTGGTTTAGGACTACAGTCGGAGTCAGACAAGGGTGCTTGCTCTCACCTACTCTTTTCAACATCTTCCTGGAAAGAATCATGACAGACGCTCTGAAAGATCATGAAGGATCTGTCAGTATTGGAGGCAGAACAATCACGAATTTGCGCTTTGCGGACGACATTGATGGCCTTGCAGGAACAGAGAAGGAACTAGCTCAGCTGGTGGAAAAGCTGGACAGTACAGCCATTGCGTACGGGATGGAAATCAGTGCAGAGAAGACCAAACTGATGACCAATAACACCATTAGCATTGGCACTGACATCATGATTGGAAGCCAAAAACTGGAAACCGTTAATAAATTCAAATACTTAGGAGCCATTGTGACAGATGAGGGATCAAAACCAGAAATACTGTCCAGGATTGCGCAGACAACAACAGCACTGACAGAATTGAAGACCATATGGAAGGACAGAAACATCACACTCTGCTCCAAGATCAGACTTAGTCATCTCAGTGTTTTTGTATGCCTGCGAGTCATGGACCCTCACAGCAGACCTTGAAAGGAGGATACAAGCCACTGAAATGAGATGTTTTCAAAGGCTGCTTGACATTTCATACAGAGATCACGTCACAAACGTGGAAGTGAGAAGCAGAATCAGGCAAGCCATCGGGTCATATGAAGACCTATTAGCCATTGTGAAAAAAACGCAAACTGAAGTGGTATGGGCATGTCACGCGTTCAGCAGGGCTTGCCAAAACAATTCTGCAAGGCACTGTGCAAGGAGGACGAAGGAGAGGAAGACAGAGGAAAATATGGGAGGGCAATATCTCAGAGTGGACAGGACTGAAGCTGCGCGATACGCTAAGAATGGCAGAGAACAGAAGGGAATGGAGGGAGCTGGTCATCAGTGGTTCCCCAACAGTCGGCAAGACTAGATAGACAGACAGACAGACAGACAGACAGACAGACAGATAGATAGATAGATAGATAGATAGATAGATAGATAGATAGATAGATAGATAGATAGATAGATAGATAGATAGATAGATAGATAGATAGATAGATAGATAGATAGATAGATAGATAGATAGATAGATAGATAGATAGATAGATAGATAGATAGATAGATAGATAGATAGATAGATAGATAGATAGATAGATAGATAGATAGATAGATAGATAGATAGATAACGTTAAACAATATATTTGCGTTACTTATACATTTTGTATGCAGTGCGATGTGAACGTGCCCCCATATGCCCAAACCTTGTGCATCGTATAACAGGTACGTATCTTTCTAACGGATGTTTATAGCAGATCGCTCTTGTTCATTTGATTTGATACTCTGTTTCTTTGCAAAGGACGCAGAAGGTGGACCATAACCTGAATAGTGGCTGGATTGGGCTTTTGGAATGCATTCTAATTTATTTAGAGGAAAATGTTTGTCAAGCTCATTTTAGCATCCGCGAAGTATCTCTTCTGTGTTCCTAAGGATTTAATAATAATAATAATAATAATAATAATAATAATAATAATAATAATAATAATAATAATAATAATAATAATAATAATTACGGTATTTATAATGCGCTTATCTTATAATAATTATAACTCTAAGCGCGCACTCACAACTCACGCGCGCACGTGCACGCTTTTAACAATGACACACATACCACAAATACGTTACGACAGTCAGCTGTGGGTGGGGTGTGTGGTGGCGTTGGAGTGCTAGAACTGTTGAAAGAGGTGAGTTTTGAGGGTGGACTGGAAGGAGGAGGGGAGAGGGTTTCTGACGGAGAGAGAGTGGGAGGGTGTTCCCGGTGGATGGACCGCAGACAGAGAAGGAGCGGGGGGCGAAAGTGCTGAGTTTGGTGCGGGGGATGTGGAGGCGGACAGGGTCGGAGGCGGAACGGAGAACCCGGGAAGGAGTGAAGGGGTGAAGTAAGTTGGAGAGATAGGCAGGAGCGTAGTTGTTAATGGATTTGTAGCAGAGAGACAGGATCTTGTATTGAATGCGTTGGGATATGGGAAGCCAGTGAAGGAGTTTGAGCAAGGGAGTGTTGTGGTCGGATTTCTTCTTTCTGGGGACGAGGCGGAAAGCATTGTTCTGGACGCGCTGGAGAGTGGAAGTGGTGGAGTGAGGGAGGCCGGAAAGGAGAGAGTTGCAATAGTCAATGTGAGACAAAATGAGAGAGACAGCAAGTTTGGTGGCAGCAGTGGTGAGGTATTTTCTGATCTGACTGATGCGACGGAGGTGGAAATAGCATGCCCGGGCCGTGGCAGAGACAAAGCTGGTCATGGAAAGAGAGGAATCGAGGATAACGCCGAGGTTCTTGGCCGAGTCAGAGAGGGGGATGGAGGGCCTGTCGATTTGAAGATGGAGAGAGGGGGTGGGGTTAGCTGGGAAAGTTTCGGGCGAGTGCCTACCAGCTTC
The DNA here is from genome assembly GCA_036245525.1 of Semisulcospira habei. Classification (NCBI taxonomy): domain Eukaryota; kingdom Metazoa; phylum Mollusca; class Gastropoda; family Semisulcospiridae; genus Semisulcospira; species Semisulcospira habei. Next base: position 43,068,712 of record BTPG01000002.1, on the reverse strand, counting down.
CGTTTTGATTTTAGGGGAACATGGCTTAAACATCGCAGGACATATTAAGGTACACTTTAAAACCCATCTTATAGAGTACTGGGGAGGGGTGGGGGGTGCATCAGTGGCGGATCCAGGGGGGGGGTCGATATATATATATATATATATATATATATATATATATATATATATATATATATATATATATATATATATATATATATATATATATATATATATATATATAATACAGACGAAAGGAGTTGCAAACTCACCTTGGATGCGTGCAGTGGTTGACCAACATGAACGTCTGCGTCACAATCAGGTTGACGTGGTTGCTGGGCTGTAAACGTCGGTCCCGGTGTGTCCGGAAACAGCGCCTGTCTAATTGTTTCCTTGATCTCCTCTAGCTGGCCTTGCACCCATTCCCACTTGTCTTCCGGCGTGTCCATGGCGATGTTGAGACGACAGGTAATGGCGAGGAGGCGAATACCAAAGATGTCAAACAGTTGCTGCGTTACCTTTTCTAGCTTGTCCATCACATTGTTCATGAATCGCTCCAGCAGTTTCTTCTGCTCTTCTGTTCCCATGACAAATTGTATCGTGTTGGTTTCTTCTTCTTTCTCTTGAAGTTCAGCTCCCTTCATGTTCATCCAGTTTAGTTTTGAAATCACCACGTCTTCAACTGCAGAAAACAGGAAGGAACATGAGAACGATACATCCAGCACAGGCTTTTAAACAGAACAAACAACAAAATCAGCAATCCAGACCAAAAAGGTGACTGCCAAGCGTGTAAAATGCAAAGACGTACCCAACGGAGAAAGAAACACGCTTAGAAAATACGGGTACAACGGTTTTTGTGTTGTACCCGTCTTTTCTAAGCGTGTTTCTTTCTCCGTTGGGTACTTCAGAACAAACAACGGAAGGGTCAGAATGGCCCAAGCACTTGATCGATTTGCGCAATTTCCTTCACCTCATATGACCTTGACCTTTCCGACCAATCACTCAGACGCTTCAAACACTTAACGGTTAAGGTGTCTCGACCTAATTACGGAGATGTCCACAGTCCATGTTTCAACCCCCAAAAAGTGAATAGTACACACTTTTGTTGACCTCTCTTTACCCTTGACCTTTCTTGAATGTCCATTCCAATAAAAAAAATGTTCTTGAAAAGTTTGTAAAAGTACCGATCGATAAAACCAGAACTTGATCTTCAAGTGAAGTCATCCAAATCAGCATGCATAAAAAATCAATATCGTCAGGCAATTTAAATTATTTCCCCTAATATCTCCGCAAAGACAAAAAAAAAACACTTCTCTATACCACTTGAAAGACATTATTTTTTTTCATTTAGCGCCGATTAACTTAAAAGGGCTATTCTTACTGAACGTCAATGATTGGCTCATTTTGCTGTACAGTTGTATAATGTTGGTTAACTCATTCTACCCCAGACACACCACAGCAAGATAAGGATCGACCATGATAGTTTAAGGGTGATGCCAGAATAGCTTGGCGCCTATGGGCGCCAAGCTATTCTGGCATCACCCTTGAACTATCATGGTCGATCTGTGTCCTGCACTGCAATGCAGTCTTCAGAGGACAACGGTAAAATTTGGGGATTTCGGTCTCGGGGTAGAACGAGTTAAGAGACTGCAACAAGCCACTATACTCTCATAGAGCCCCGATGGGAAGCGGTGTGATTTCAATATCAAGGTCAAGCATGCTACGCCGTTTCAAGTTTGAAAATTTGGTCAGCTTGTTCGATTGCGTGAAAATAGATCTTTGGTGTAATGATCGGGCCGATGTCAGCCGCTGTTGGTCCGATGGCCTCTGCACATTAGGTAAATGATAGGCACATGTAATGATGAGAAATCAGTCATTTCCTGAATAATTTCTTAACTTTTACTACTGTACAGAAAAAAACTGTTTCTTGAAAGTAAATAGCCAATGAATGATATTTGTTTTAGGAGCAGTAGAGAAAAGTGGTTGTTTGCCAAGATTTTGGGAACAAGAATGGCAACGCTATTAAGGCTCACGTGCATGACTGATCAACATACTTAATCTATCCTTTGTGACTTTTACCTTTCCGACAGGTCACTGAATTAAGCAAGTGTTCTAACATAACGAAAATGCTGGCTTTTGTACCTGCGAAATACACGTTTTCTCAAAATTTACGCATGTTTCACTTTTTGTCAACCTCCCATGACACTTGACATTTGTGAGTAGTGAACCAAATTAGTAGGCATAGAAAGGTAGCATCACCTATCTGCAACATTTGGTTAAAATGTTTGCAAAAATCCTGAAAAAAAAAACTAAAATTCTACCAAAACATACAAATCATTTGCTGATCTCTTGTGACCCTTGACCTTTCCAAAGAGTCGTCTAAATTAGCATGCATAGGAAGGTATTATCATCAGATATCTCTATACCAGGTTTGGGATGTAATTTGTAAATAGTATTTGAGGGGGGGGGGGAAAACAATTTATGTCAATAAATGGCTATTGGTGACCTATTTCGTTATCTCTTGTGACCCATGAATTTTCAGAGGGGTCATCAGAATACGTATGCATAGGAAGGTCTTACTATCAGGTATCTCTGTGCTGAAGTAGTGAATAGTATTTGTGAGAGAGAAAATCTTTTGTCAAAATGTGACTTAAATTTTTTTTTTTAATATTAAAAAAATATTCCCGATCTCTTGTGACACTTAACCTTTGCGAGGGGTCAACCAAATCAGTATGCATAGAAAGATCTTACCACCAGGCATCTTTATATCAAGTTTAGGTTTGAAGTTATGAATAGTATTCGAGAAAACATAAATGTTGTGAAAATATGGCTATTTTTTAACCTATTTCCTGATCCCTTGTGACCTTGAACTTTGAGCGAGGTCACTCACATTGGTATGTTTAGAAAGATCTTGCCACAAAGTATCATTGGGCCAAGTTTAAAAACTGTGGCTTGAATAGTCTCCGAGAAACGTTAAAGTTTACCACGGACCACGGACGACAGCTCACGGACGACGGACTTTTGCGGTGGTGGTCGTTGTGGTGCATGATAGATACTGCATTCACTCCACTTTCGATTAGCCGGGTTCGCGCATACTAGAGAGTATCGCAGACAGATGATGAGCATGGTATATATACAATGATGGAATTCCAGTCACATGACGTCAGAACATCTTGTCGACCTTAGCAACGATGCTCAGGTGAAAGTGAAACGAAACACCCTTCCCAGTGTGGCCAACGTGTAAATACATCGGTTGTATCAGCCATGTTGCAAATACAGCAAATGCAGCAGGCAACAGCAGCAGACAGCAGTGATGTCTTTCCTGCTTGCCATTCAGGTAAAAAGTGGCTCAGCTAACCGGTCAGTGCATAGCCTTCAGGTGAAATATGTCATGTTTCACATGTATTACATGAAAAGCATGAGCACTGGATTCCTGGAGCACTAGCTGCTTGCTGTCCAAACACAGTTAGGCAGCAACACTTATACATCTAGGCTAGTGCTAGGCACTATGTACATCTAGACTTCCATTGACGAAACTGTTCCAACTTACAGTGAAATCTGTCTGATATGCAAGGCAAATAGTCTGTTCATACTTATAAAACAAGAGAACGGAGTGAAATAGATTTAAAGGGAAAAGATCTAATAGTAACACTACCTGATACAACAAGAGAACGGAATGAATTAGATTACGAGATGGGATGAACCACAACCCACAAAGTCCCTTCTATATGAGAGCTGTCCTCGCTGTCAATGGTCTCTACCTTTTGTATTTGACCTGATTCTGATGTTGAATTATCTCCTATTGAAAAAGTTTCACAGATCTGCCAATGCGTCAGTGAGTTCTATAAGGGGCGCAGGACATACGCGTCATTGATTTGTCAAACGTCATTTGTAATGACGTAAGTTTTAGTTTTTACGTAATTTATATTTTACGTGATATGAGTTTCACTTTCGCTTCATAGGCTTGAGAAAATGGTGATCACGGTACCGGTACAATTTCAGTCTTGCTATAATTTGTGTGAAAGCAGGTTGGCTTTACCTAGCTACATGATATACTAAGTACACGGGTCACCTGCATGCTCTTCTACAAGCGCGTCGATGTATGTGTGCGTGTTAGTGCGCGCGTGCGCGCGCGCTCCAAACATCTCCAAGAGGCATAAATCCTCATGCGCCTGGAATCTATTCCTCCTGGAGATGCGCGCATGTTTGTGTGAGAGAGAGATGATGATGATGAAACGTTTTTATTCAAGATAAAGTTTTAGGCATGCAAATGCCTCTTTAACAAACTGTCCTGCTAATCTGCACACATAAATATACATCGAGCAACACAATAAAAAAAATTAAACCCAAAAAGAGTATCAAGAACATTCAAGTGTACGAAAAGTAAAAAAGGTGAAAAAAAACAAACAAACATAATAACAGCGACATAAGCTGAAGGTCATCTTATAATTAGAACATGTCTCTGAGAGTACAGCATTAATAGAGGAAAATTAAATCGTGGTATTAATTTAAAAGTAAAAAGCGATAAATGCGATCCTTAAATATACTAAATTTTGAAATAGACTTAAGATGCTGGGGTAACGTATTCCATGCTTTTGCATCTGAAAAGGCCAAGTTTTCTATATATCTAATCTTGTTCTTGGTCGGGTGGAGCGACCTGTTTTTCGTGTTCTGTCTATGATTATCTGAAAAAAGAGTTCGCAAATTGAGTGGGCCTCTCTCGTGTAGAATCTTGTACATTAATACACACCGATTAAATTCGAATTGTTTGTTTAATGCCAGCAATTTAAGAGATTTGATTTTTTGTCTGTAGGGGCGGGTCCAGGAACTATGAATTTAACACCTCGACGATACGGAAAATTTACTTTTCTCATATGAACTTCGCTGCAACCGTCCCAGACAGTGGAACTGTAATTACAGTGCGTTTTTATATGCGCGTGGAAGAAAAGTTTTCAAACGTCAGGACTAACTATACGGCTGAGCTTAGCATGATCCGAGCATGTGTAGTTGTCAGGGTCATTGGTATTGGTATGTGCCAGAGTTTTAGCAACAGTTAGGAAATAAGCGTTAAACGCATCCGCAGTGAGATCGGGTGGGATATTAGGCGACCGTTTACTGTGACCTTTGGTGAAATTGTTTATCACTTGCCAGACTGAGCGGATGTCCTTTCCGCCGGCAATGACACGTTCAGCATGTTGTCTTTGGGCTTTTCCAACTTTTGTACTCATTAAATTTCCTAGCTTTTTGTAACATGTCTCTAACTACCATCGCTTTTTTAATTTCATCCGAGAGCCATTCTGGCATAATAGGATGTTTGGTATTAAACAATGCCTCTGCCGTAGTCTTGGCAGTCTGGTTCCTGGTGGCGATGGCCTGGGCAAACTTGGTAAAGTGGTCAGTAATGACAAGTGCGCTCTGGTAGCCGCCAGACGAGGGCTCGACAGTCCTCGACGGCTCTTGACATTCCTGGCCACCAGAAACGCTCACGAACCAGTGTCATTGTTCTGTCACGACCAGGGTGGCCGATGTCTTTGTGTAAGCCTCGTAATACTCGATTGACGAACTGCTCTGGCAACACGACCTTCGATCTTGGTTTGTCTGTGAAGAACGCCACGACGAAAAACAAACAAGTTCAAGTTCTTCCACGTGCGTTGGAAGGTTGGGAACAAGATGGTATGGTATGGTATGGTATGGTATGGTATGGTATGGTATGGTATGGTATGGTATGGTATGGTGTCTCCAAGGCGCACATGTCCATCTAATTAAAGATGCTCAAGGCGCCGCCGTAGGGGTGGAAGCTGGAGCTTTGAAAGCCTGCTGCTAATAAGCGCTACTTTATGTGCAAACCTCCACCCGGCTATTAACTTCGGTGCATGTGAAATATTTTTGTTTCCATTTCACCGGCCCTACCGGGCCTTCTCTTTTCGATCAGTGGTAATGGGATTTTTAACGTGCGCACTTGATGATTATGCGTGCTGTGCACACGAAGGCGAGACAGGCAACCGTAAGCCGAGTCTGTACGTAAATTTGACTCGATGGGAATGAGGAAAAGTCCACATCCCATTCCTGCCCACCAGGGGATTCAAACCCGGGATCTTACGACTTTCAGCGCAGTGTCTTATCCACTAAGCTACGTCCCCGTCGCTGTGATCTCTGTTTCGCTCTGACAAACTTCAGCCATGGTCCCATGATGGAATCATCAACTTGGGCTTGCCGCCAATCTCTGTCTGAAAATTCTGATATTTCCTGATCTTCGGCCTGAGCGGACACGTCAACAACCGCAGCAGACAAACAGTGTGTTTCTACTAGGGGACAAGCCTCAGTATGACAGATGGAGTGCACCGTCTCTGTAGGCACTTCAGCGGGCGCGTTGGGATTGATTGATTGTACATTGCTTAACGTCCCGACAGCAACAAGGCTTTCTCAGGAGGGTGCGTTGGGGCTAATGGGCAGTCGTGAGAGGGTGTTAGCATCGATGTTGTTGATCCCAGGCTTACAACGTATGCTGAAATTGCAGGCAGCAAGAGCAGCTAACCACCTGTGACCAGTTGGGTCGAGCTTTGCTGTGGACAAGACGAAGGATAACGGATTGTTGTCGGTGTAGACGACGAACTCCGATCCGTACAAAGTCCTTGAACTTTTCTGTCTTTGCCCACTTTAAGGCCAAGAACTGGAGCTTGTGAGCAGGCGAGTTCTTTTCAGCTCTGCTGCGGGACCGACTCACGTAAGCAATAACCCGAAGCTGGCCTGTTTGCTCCTGGTAAAGGATCGCACCTACCCCTTGTTGGGACGCATCCGTGTGCAGCTGGAAGGTCAGACTGCAGTCGCCATACCCTAGGACAAGAGGTTCCATGAGGGCAGAGTTCAGACGGCTAAACGCTGACTCCTGATCAGGTCCACACTCCCAAGGTCTCTGAATGGCTTGAGTCTTCCGTCCACGCTGTTTCTTCCTTCCAGTTGTTTGCATCAAAACCGTTAATGGTGCTGCAATTTTGGAGAAATCCTTGACCATCTTTCTGTAAAAGCCAACAATTCCCCCAAAATGTCCTCTCTTCTTATGGTGTCTTCGGTCTCGGCCAGTCTCTAACGACTTCTGTCTTCGATCTCGGCCAGTCTCTAACGACTTCTGTCTTCGATCTCGGCCAGTCTCTAACGAATTCTGTCTTCGATCTCAGCCAGTCTCTAACGAATTCTGTCTTCGATCTCGGCCAGTCTCTAACGAATTCTGTCTTCGGTCTCGGCCAGCCTCTAACGATTTATGTCTTCGGTCTCGGCCAGTCTCTAACGAATTCTGTCTTCGATCTCGGCCAGTCTCTAACGAATTCTGTCTTCGCGGGATCGGGGCTGATGCCAGCTTGTGAAACAGTGTGGCCAACGTAGACAACTTGATCTTTGAAGAAGTGCGGCTAGCGCTGGCAGAATTGTACAACAAACCAAGGGGAATTACTCAGCGCTGGACAGACGAACAGTTAGATCCCCTGCCCCCTCCTATCAGGCACCCAATCGCCAGCCCACAGAGAAATACGCAGATATAGAATAAGACGATCATTTGCATCTTCCACCACTCGCTGCTAGGTCGCAGTGGCGTTGCAGAGGCCGAAGGGAAGTCTGTTGTACTCGTAGAACCCTAAAGGTGCAACAGTAACAATCTCTAACGAATTGTTGTACAATTCTGCCAGCGCTAGCCTCACCTATCTGGTTTGTGAGTATCTTAGTATAACTCGAGGCAAATTTGTATCGTTGCATTGTTGTGTAATGTTCTGTGCATCTACTGTGGAAATTCAGGGTATTTACCCGACCACATATAGTAATGCACCTTCGTGTTTGTGTATGTATGTTTCCCCTGCCTACTTCCTAAGTTCCGGAGAAAGACGTGGGTTATATAAGAGACCTGATGCATCTTTTTTGAAGATGCAAATGATCGTCTTATTCTATACCTGCGTATTTCTCTGTGAGCTGGCGATTGGGTGCCTGATAGGAGGGGGCAGGGGATCTAACTGTTCGTCTGTCCAGCGCTGAGTAATTCCCCTTGGTTTGTTGTACACTTTGAAGAAGTGGCATTTCTTTGGATTCAGCTTCATCCCTGCCTCTCTCATTCTCTGGAACACCTCTCGTAGCCTCTCCTGGTGCTCCTCGTACGTGCGGGAGAAAACAATCAAGTCGTCCAGGAAGATGCAGCAAATCTTCAGATTGAAATCGCTGCAAATATCTTCCACCACTCGCTGCTAGGTCGCAGTGGCGTTGCAGAGGCCGAAGGGAAGTCTGTTGTACTCGTAGAACCCTAAAGGTGCAACAGTAAATTCAGTCTTTTCCTCGTGTTCCTCCTCGATCTCTACTTGACAGTAGCCCGATTTCATATCAAGTACGCTAAAAAAAAAAAAGCGCGACCCTGCTAAACTCTAGTTTGTTCTAGTAAAGCGGACTACTTTAGGCAATAACTATTCCAGTTCACAATATTTCCTCTGTAAATAATCTTAGTAGGTCTTACAATATCGCTGCACAGAGGGACTGATTTAATATTGGCGGTAAAATCAATCCCTTTCTGCTACGTTTCCTTTGCTACGCAGTACCAGAAGCAGTTTAAAGTCCTGTTACGAGCGACTACTTATGGTTTGTGAAAATTAGGTAAGAAAATGTCTTAGTCAAAACATGACAGCAGAGATTGTATCGCCGGATTTTAGCGATCAGTGCCCACCCTGGAGCAGGTCGCGATATTCGAACTGAGGGAAGCGTGCTTATTACTGGAGCGATTAATAACAAAAACACTTGTGATACAAAATAAATCAAAAATAAAAGCTACAGGTGAGTCGTATCCACATCACCAAAAGGAGTCTCAGGTTAGCTCGGGAGTGAACACGAATCCACAAAAAAAAATATCACAACGAAACCCTACAGAAAGTGTTGTTACGACGTATCATTTTCTGGTTAAAATAAATTGCAAAACGATTGGATCGACTGTTTCTACATGAACGATGTCTGTGTAATGCAACTTAGCCTGAATGTAGATGAAAAATAGATTTTAAACATCTGAACCTTCGCCTGCAACGTAAATAAATGTGTCCCATGGCATTTTACATCCGATGTATGTTGTAATTGTGAAAGAAATTATTTATCAAAATTTGATTATCCCAATAATTTCATTATCGAAACTAACACGACTCGCACCAAATCAACAAAGAAGAAACGTTAGACTCAGGATGGCCACCCATTTTTGAGAATTGCGGATTCGACTGACCCCCCCCCCCTCCCCCCCCCCCCCCCCCCCCCGCATTCCCCCCCCCCCCCTCGCACGCCTTTACTTCTGGGGGGAAAAAAAGAACTATCGTTTTCTTATGGTGATTGTAAACTACAATGATTAAGTAATTCTAGAATACAATGTTGGTGTTAATCAATGTATTTAGACCAAACACACGCCTTTGTCGATATGTCGGGATTATTACAATTTCTGAAACGTCGCTCATAGCAAACTTCGCTTCTGACGACAAACAAATCTTGGTCCCCTGCGAACTTGTTATAAACGGCTTTTACTGTTTATGTTTTACATCATGTGCCCTTGACCTTTGACAGAGGTGACTCATATTAGCACGGTAAGAAATGTCTCACCACGAATTAACTGACATTAGACGAACCTTGAAGTCTGTGCGTTGAACAGCTCGCGAGAAAAAGACAATGTTAAAGTTAGCAATGGACGGTGACGGATGCATGGGGATTCTGTATTCAAAGACTCGCTAGTGCTGTCGCGTGTAATATAAGCCATTGAAACATACGACGGCACGCCAGCGCGTGTTACATTTTGCGTGAACGAAAAAAGCGAGTGTACGGTACTAGAGCCTAAGGGGAAATAACTGGCGCTTATTTTAAATCTGAAACCTGTGACCTCATTCCACCCCAGACACACCACAGCAAGATAAGGATCGACCATGATAGTTCAAGGGTGATGCCAGAATAGCTTGGCGCCTACGGGCGCCAAGCTATTCTGGCATCACCCTTGAACTATCATGGTCGATCTGTGTCCTACACTGCAATGCAGTCTGCAGAGAAGAACGGTAAAATTTGGGGACTTCGGTGTTGGGGTAGAATGAGTTAAAAATATGGGGACAATCGGTGAAGAGTTTGGCACGCAGTACGGTAGACAGCAGGTCACTTGCACTTGCACTGGACAAGCTTGTGTCAGGTCACTTGCAATTGCACTGGACAAGCTTGTGTCAGGTCACTTGCACTTGCACTGGACAAGCTTGTTACTTGCACTTGCACTGGACAAGCTTGTGTCAGGTCACTTGCACTTGCACTGGACAAGCTTGTGTCAGGTCACTTGCACTTGCACTGGACAAGCTTGTGTCAGGTCACTTGCACTTGCACTGGACAAGCTTGTGTGAAGAGCGAGCCCAGCACGAGGCCTGGTCACTGAACTTAGCGACCTAGCTCATACAGTAAATTACTCTCCACGACTGCTTACCTGCCCGTTTAAGGACATCGGTGTCAAATAGCTGATCGACAGGAATCTGCTCCCTGTTGTTAAGGGTTAAGGTGAAAGACGCTGGGGCGAGTGTCTGACGTTCGACGTGGCCATCATGTGTCGTTCCTGATGATACAGTGGATCCAGACTGTTCTGTACCAAAGACAGATCATTCACAAATCTGAGCTGAGCATTACATAAACTGTTCTTAACATATTCAGAAGTCAAGTCTAACGCTACCACAGGTAGATCTAGCTCAATAATTATGATTTTTTTAATCCATACTTTTTCATATCAAATTATAACGAGAGAATCAAACACAGTGGGCACTCTTTAACTGGGCATGCATTTTATTCAATGGAAACTTTCAGAATCCTGTTTATTTGTACTAGTTTTGTGCTATCAGACCCAGCGATACCATTCTAATTTCCACCCCAGCTAGGCTCACTGAAACGAACGAAAACCACATCTTAAATGTTTCCCTTTCTTGCAAATGTTGCCGACAGAAAGCGAAAAGTGAACTAAATAGATTCCAGTCGACAGGAAGGAGGTTATGGTACAGACACACACGCAATCTGTATGCAATCTTTCATCAAACTCAACGGAACATATTTCCCTGCCCGCTGTTTCTTGATATCTCGCATCATAATATTGTTAGTGACGTTTGTCACCGTTTTGTTTTTCTTACTGGTCACTGCACCACGTCTTGTAATGGAAGTGTCCCATTCAATCCGAATATTTGTTTGAGCTTGTTTGCTCAATTATGGGTGCTCGTATCATTTCCTGAATGATGACGATACCATGAAATAACTTTAGAGCGACTGTATTTGTTCCCTAGGTGCTATTGGCCGTAAAAGATTATGAACAGACAATGTGACAGAACGAGGCTGTATTTCGCGTGACGGCATTGACTGAATTGAACTCGGCGAGCACAGGCGGGTCTGTCTGAACTCCGACTGGTGCACACACAAAAAGATCGGCTGGCTTTTTACAAAATCCGTGGCTGTTTGTCACCCTAAAAAGTGTGTGATTTAAGGATGCAGCCAAGAAAGATTTATTTTTTTAAACACAAGAATGCGAGTGTATACCTATTTGGTTAAAATGGCAATAGCGGATGTTAGGAAGGTTGCACGGGGTAGGCAACGTGTCTATTTAACTCATTCTACCCCAACACCGAAATCCCCAAATGTTGCCGTTGTCCTCTCAAGACTGCACTCTAGTACAGGACACAGATCGACCATGATAGTTCAAGGGTGATGACAGAATAGCTTGGCGCCCAAAGGCGCCAAGCTATTCTGGCATCACCCTTGAACTATCATGGTCGATCCTTATCTTGCTGGGGTAGAATGAGTTAAGGGATAGGAAGCTACGGTACTTATAGATCTCCCCGATGACTGCATGTGCAAGGGGGACATAAACAGGAATTACTGAATCATTCCTAGACCTCTGCATGGGTTTGAAATTGCGAGGATTACAAAACAACCCCTTAACCGCTTGACTGCTGTTGATGATAGCATTCAGAGAACAGACAATTATTGATGTGGGTTTTTCCGGTATCGCTGGTAACAGTAATGGAGTTACGTCTCCCATTCAACAACTAACCACAGCCACATCAGCTGTAACATTTAATAACAGTGATGTGTTTTGTATAATCCATGCATCAGTTTCCTCACTTACCAGACTCCTCGTTGGACCAAACCAAAATCTCGACCAACGGGCCTGTAGTCATCAGCAGGTTCCGTGTCTTGCGTATGGTCACATGTTGGCTAGCGCTGTTGGAACGGGGACGATCCTACAATAAATCATCAATGCTTGTATGTACATTAATCGTCGCCATGCCAGATCTAAGTTGTAAAAAGCGCAAAGCTCATTTAACTCATTCGATACCGCCGTCTGGAATGAGTTAAAACATTTATGTTTGCATAAGGGCATTTGTGTGGAGGTGTGGGCGCTGATTCCTCAGACCGGTTCGCAGTTCAACACTGCATGCCAATACTTTGCACCCCGCATCCAATAAGGGCTCAGCTTGGCTTCACACGACCCACTGACATCTGGCCCAAGTGTAAGCGGCATGGATAAGTTATTTATTCTTATACAGTCCCATACGCTTAAGTTAAACAACGCTCAAGTCGAACGATTTTGTTTTCCCGGCCAAAGCTGTTCTTTCTATGATGTTACGCACGCTGACTCTCTCCAGTCGCGCTACAGACTCTCAGCACGACAGACGCACGCACCGCCACTGACTCAGTCGGGCGCATTCACGCGGCACAACTCAAACACTATTTCTCTTTCTTCTGGGCTCTTTTACTCTTACAAAAGAAATAACGTAAACATAAAAGATTATTTCTCTCTCTTGGCTTGACTTCGCGAACGAAGATTTTTATAGGAGTTGCCCACGACGTCTGCAGGCTTGTTCGTGGCTGCGGAGGCCAATCCGAGACAGGCAGGTTCGACCGCAGTGGCTGCAGGGGAAGGTATGGCCAGGGTTCTGAGCTGCGTCATCTCTGTTTTTTCTCCTGAGCCGCTTGTCCTTAAGGCTAGCTCTGTGGGAGTCCTCAAAGGAGACAGCTGCCTTGTAAATGGTGGAGCGGCAGGTGTCACGGTCCGCAGCAAGCGAAGACCACTGGTGGTGGTCGATTTGGCAGGCACTAAGTGACTTCTTGAGACAGTCTTTGTATCTCTTCTTTGGTGCCCCTCTGTCACGGTGTCCAGTAGCAAGCTCGCCGAACAGGGTGATCTTTGGTAGGCGATGATCCTCCATCCTGGAGACATGCCCCGCCCAGCGGAGCTGTGTCCGCAGCAGCAAAGCCTCGATGCTCACAGTGTCAGCCTGTTCAAGGACCTCGACGTTGGTGACATAGTCACTCCAGTGAATGCCCAGGATGGTACGCAGGCAGCGCTGGTGGAAGCGTTCGAGGAGTCGTAGTTGGCTGCGGTAGAGGGCCCAGGACTCGGAACCATACAGCAGGGTGGTGAGGACCACAGCTCTGTACACGCTGAGCTTGGTGCCTGTTTTCAGCTGTTGATTGTGCCACACCCGCTTGAAAAGTCGCCCGAAAGCGCTGTTCGCTTTTGCCAGCCTGCTGTCAAGCTCCTTGTCCAGCTTGGCGTCCGACGTGATAATGCAGCCAAGGTAAGTAAACTGGTGCACTGACTTTAGTTCAGACTCGCCAATGGTGATGTGAGGAGGGCGATACACTGTCTTGGGTGCCGGCTGATGGAGGACCTCTGTCTTTTTCAGACTGACCTCGAGTCCAAAGAGCTGAGCAGCATCTGCGAAGCAAGACGTGATGCGCTGCAGGGCTCTCTCTGTGTGTGCAACGAGGGCAGCATCATCAGCAAAAAGCAGCTCACGAATCAGTTGGTCTAGGGTTTTCGTGTGGGCCTGCAGTCGTCTGAGGTTGAACAGGCTGCCATCGAGACGATACCTGATGTACACTGCATCGTCATCATCGAGGTCCACTGTGGCCTGCTTCAACATCATGCTAAAAAAGATGGTGAAGAGGGTCGGTGCCAGCACGCAGCCCTGCTTTACGCCGTTGAGAACAGGGAATGGTTCTGAGAGGTCATTGTTGAGTCTGACCTGGCCTTGCTGGTCCTCGTGTAGCTGGACAATCATGTTGAGGAACTTTGGGGGACAGCCAAGTCGCTCCAGGATCTGCCACATGCCTTGCCTGCTCACAGTGTCGAACGCTTTTGTTAGGTCGACAAATGTTACGTACAGCCCTTTGTTCTGCTCGCGGCACTTCTCCTGTAGCTGTCTCAGCACAAAGACCATATCGGTGGTGCTCCTGTTTGCTCTGAAGCCACACTGGCCCTCTGGGAGGTGGTCTTCAGCGATGGCAGGTACCAGCCGATTCAGGAGCAGCCTTGCAAGGATTTTCCCAGCAATGGACAGCAGGGTAATTCCCCGATAGTTGGAACAGTCTTTCTATGATGTAACGCACGCTGACTCTCTCCAGTCGCACTACAGACTCTCAGCACGACAGACGCACGCACCGCCACTGACTCAGTCGGGCGCATTCACGCGGCACAACTCAAACACTATTTCTCTTTCTTCTGGGCTCTTTTACTCTTACAAAAGAAATAACGTAAACATAAAAGATTATTTACACCATACACTTCTCACTACAAGTACATCAACACCGCATACACATACTCAACGAAAAAACCAGGCTACGTAATTGTCCTCACAATCCAACCTGTTTCACTGATGTTATCGTTCTGTAACGTTCTGACCTTCCACGTCTAGGCGTGTAGTTTCTCGCGTCGCACGCTTCAGAGTAGTCCCCCGTTTCTCGTACCGTGGACGTCCTCCTGACTCGCTCCCGTAGTGCAGTCTCTGATGACCCGGGTGTCTAGGCACCGGTCGCTCACTCCTCGAGTGGTGAAATGACCTCACGATAGGTCCCTCTGGCGGCAGCTTCCGTTGACTGACATCTCGGCGTCACGTCGCTCCGCTCCACACAAGAACTCTGTACACTAAAGTCCTGACATCATAACACTTGCAACACATACACAACTTGGATAATATGAGGTACCTTACGTAACCTGCAACACACGTGCTTCATAACACGAACTACTTTCGCAACACACCATAACTCCGCCACTACATTGAAACAGACTATAACCTAACACTCTCGTCATACATGGATTCGCACATAGGGAAAGACTATTCTTAACACAACCACGTAGTACCTTCATAAACGACTTAGGCATACACACCTCACATTCCTTAGTTATCCATCTCGGTAAATAACTACATAGAAAAATCACCGGTTATCTCAACGAATTCCAAACCGACATAACTGAAGCAAACCAACGCTACACAACCGAACTAAATCTTACAAACGCATACTACCTTTAACTCAGTAGCTGTCGATAATACATATAAAAACATACCTGAATTCTAGGTTTCACAGTCTTGAAATACGGCTAGCATATCCACATACGTCCGTCCTCAATGACAGAATAGCCTGTACTTAGGCATCTAAAGCTATGTTAAGGCCGTTCTTAATTAAACGAACTTTAGTTCGCGAACTCTGACGATCTAGAGTTCACGATCTCCGGCGAGTTCACGAACCTCGGCAAACCATAGTTCGCTGTCACTTAAAACAGCCCTCCATACAAAACTAGAAGAGCAATACACTAGATACTGGAACAGAATTAAGCGGAGCAAAACATCTAGACTGATATTCATAACAAAGCAACTGATTATATACGAAATACAAAGCTACCTTATGCACACAAAAATACGAGAACACAAACAACCCCTCACGTAGTTGGGAGTAAATGCCCACATGCTAAAAGTAGAAAGAGGCAGGTATACAAACACACCCCGGGAACACAGACTATGTCGCGCGTGTGGAGTAGTAGAGGACAAAATTCACATGCTAGACGATTGTAGCTTATATAATCAGCTCAGAACTCAGCTAGCTTCAAGTACAGACTGCCATAAGCCAAGCCAACTACTAGTCAGGGAGGATGCACAATGCACCCTAGCAAAGTTCGTATTTGACTGCTTCTCCATAAGGGAGAGAAACGTAACGACCATACAGCATTGATACTCTCTCTACTTTTTCACGCCCCGGACCGTCGGAGACGCTACAAGACCGAACGGAACCACGGACCACGCGAAAATCACCGGCAGTCACAGGAATAATACAGACGGGACTCACGAACACAGACGCAGAGCGATGAACACCAATGAACTGACTTACTGCCGACAGAAAAGTAAAAAATTTCGTGTGGACTGAAAGAGCTTAAAGAATGGTATAAAGTAATGTACATGAATGTTAAATCCGATCCATCTGTGTCCTTTGGCCCCAATGGGCCCCTCGACAATAAACGTTGTTCTTGTTCTGTCGGAAAAAGTTCGTTCGACATGTCGAGCGATCCAAGGCGAACCTTTTCTCTGATTGGTCAAAACTTTTACCCTCTTCTGGGTTGGAGATATGAAGATAGTCACCGATACAAACAACTATGGCGGACGGCGATATTTCACTCGTGCGAAGAACTAGACCTATTTTTATTTATTTGTGGGAGGTGCAATGCTGTTTGTGGGATCGCTACTGCAAGGAGTACAAAAACAAAAATCGTCCAAATCGCATAGCGGCAGCCATTTTGAACACATTAGCAGACAGTAAGTACGCCGAATCAAGCACACTTCAGTTAAGAAAGAGAACCATGGCAAACCTGGTTTGATGAAGTTTGCCTAGGTTCGTTCAACCTCAATTAAGAAACAAACCAAAAGATCGCCGATCTTCTCCGATCTAGGTTTGCCGATCAAAAGTTTGTCTAGTTAAGAACGGCCTTTAGATTGAGCTGCGGCCCAAACCTCCGTGCAGATCAGTATCATCCTCACGATTGCACGTAAACCTCGTACATACACGGAATATACGTTACACAAAATCCGCTGACAAGACCGTACAACGCAAAAACCTTGTGTGAACTCTATGCATGGGCATAGAGCTTCATCACATATGACTAATTTTACAACGGATAACTCGAACTCGCTTACGTCAAACGCGTTTCTCCGCTCTAAAGTCGGATGCAGTTCCATACGCTGCTGTCACAGACGGATAGGTGGTTTAAGTCGACCCCGTTTTTTCGCCTGTCCAAAGATGATCTTCTAGGACTCATTTTACACTGTATTTCTAAACGGTCCAGTTTGGGTTAATTCGGTCGAATGCGTTTCTCGTTTTCCAAACTCGGATAAAAAACGTTTTTTACCCCGTGGCCAAGGCTGCTCTTTCTAGGATTAATATTTAACTGAAAACGGTTCCGTTAAGTCGATCCGAACTTGGATAAGTCGAACGTAGTCGTCATTAAATAAAATTGTGTTTGCGTACGTGCGTGCGTGCGTGCAAGCGACCTGTTCCTGACAATAGAGGATCAATAGTTGGCAATACCTGCTTTGTATTCAAATGTTCCCAGTGTGTTTTACAATAATACTGAACAAAGAAGCTAACAGGTTTTGCAGTCTAAATGTAAGTAATGAAAGACTTCTCTGCTCCCCTCAGTCTCCTTTGTGCGTAGGAGAGTTCCAACGACATTTACCAGGGGCACTAGAAAACCTTTGTTACGTGTGTATAGTCACATGGATTGTGAAACAACGACATTTACCAGGGGCACTAGACAACCTTTGTTACGTGTGTATAGTCACATGGATTGTGAAACAACGACATTTACCAGGGGCACTAGCAAACCTTTGTTACGTGTGTATAGTCACATGGATTGTGAAACAACGACATTTACCAGGGGCACTAGACAACCTTTGTTACGTGTGTATAGTCACATGGATTGTGAAACAACGACATTTACCAGGGGCACTAGCAAACCTTTGTTACGTGTGTATAGTCACATGGATTGTGAAACAACGACATTTACCAGGGGCACTAGAAAACCTTTGTTACGTGTGTATAGTCACATGGATTGTGAAACAACGACATTTACCAGGGGCACTAGCAAACCTTTGTTACGTGTGCATAGTCACATGGATTGTGAAACAACGACATTTACCAGGGGCACTAGAAAACCTTTGTTACGTGTGTATAGTCACATAGAGTGTGAAACAACGACATTTACCAGGGGCACTAGAAACCTTTGTTACGTGTGCATAGTCACATAGAGTGTGAAACAACGACATTTACCAGGGGCACTAGAACCTTTGTTACGTGTGCATAGTCACATGGATTGTGAAAAGAGTGGAAAAGTCTCCGCCTAGGCAAGACATTGAGAATCCGTTTTATCAGGAATGTTTAGCGATCAAAGCCCACCCTTGAGCAGACTGCTATAATGCCACCATTGCGTCATATTTCTTGTGTTTTCTTTTTGTTTTGTCACTGATTAGTATTGTTATATGTTTACAGCCAAACACCGTAACAATCGTAAGGAACTGAGGACAATAACCACACAGTGAGTCGGTCGGTCCGTGTTACGTGTATTCTCTCTTCTTTCTTTGTTGATCATTACTGACGGTACAGAAATAAGAAGTGGACTCATTTCTGTAATATCAATTTGTTTGGAAAGAAGGTGCGTCTGACTTTACTAGGATGAAAAGATGGAATACCGATTAGATTCTCATCCACATGCAATTAGTTTGTTGAACTTTAAGTCCAACATTTTGTTCATTTGGGTGAAAATTCCTTGAGTATGGATCTGATCAAATTGCCACAGTGAAAAATAACATCCTCAATTATACTGCTTATAGAAGTCACCGGGAAAGTTCCGCGCATTACGGTGTCTGTCTGTCTGTCTATCTGTCTGTCCGTCCGTCTCAATCTCTCTTGACGGATAAGTCGAACAAAAAACGTTTCCGTTGCAGCTTTGAATTAAGCGTCGTGGACTGTACACTGTCTCCATGTGATGAAGCTCTATGTCCATGCATAGAGATCACACCGAGTTTGTGTATGGTACGGTCGTGTCAGCGGTTTGTCTTGTGACAAATATCCCGTGTATGCACGAGGCCACGTGAAATCATAGAGAAAGCGTTTTGCACGGGGTTTTAGCGAGAGTTCAGGCGAACAGATCTGTAGGGAATTCAGTACGGGGCTATACTGTCAGTGTGGGCAGACATGTGTGAGATACCCTAGCCCATATTCCAAGACTCTGAAACCTACAATTCAGGTATGTTTTTATATTTATTATTAACAGCTACTGAGTTAAAGATAGTATGCGTTTGTAAGAGTTAATTCGGTTGTGTAGAGTTGATTTGGTTCAGTTATGTTGGTTTAAAATTCGTTGAGATAACCGGTGATTTTCCTATGTAGTTATTTACCGAGATAGATAACTAAGGAATGTGAGGTGTGTATGCCTAAGTCGTTTATGAAGGTACTATGGGTTGTGTTAAGTATAGTCTTTTTCAATGTGTGAAATAACGTATGGCGAGAGTGTCAAGTTATAGTCTATTTCAATGTAGTGACAGAGTTATGGGGTTTTGCGAAGTAGTTCGTGTTATGAAGCACGTGTGTGTGAATTAACGTGTGAGTTATTTGTATCAGCCAGGTTACGTAAGGTACCTCATATTATCCAAGTTGTGTGTGTGTGTAGCAAGTGTTATGATATTAGGACTTTGTGTACAGAGTTCTTGTGTGATGCGGAGCGACGGACGCCGAGACGTCAGTCAACAGAGGCTACCGCCGAGGGACCTACTGCGAGGTCATTTCATCATTCAGGGAGTGAGCGACCGGTGCCGAGACACCTGGGTCATCAGGGACTGCGCCACAGAGCGAGTCAAGAGGACGTCCATGGTACGAGAGACGGGACGACTCGGAAGCGTGCGACGCAAGAGCTACACGCCTAGACGTGGAAGGATAGAATGTTGCGAAACAATAACACCAATGAAACAGGTTGGATTGTGAGAGACCATTACCTAGCCTGGCTTTTACATTGTGTATGTGTATGCGGTGTTGATGTGCTTGTAGTGGGAAGGTGTGGTGTACAGAATCTTTTGAGTGTTTTTGTTGTTTATTTTTATAAAGGTGCCCAGAAGAAAAAGAAATAGTGTTTGAGTTTTACCGCCTGAATGCGCCCGACTGAGTCAGTGGCGGTGTATGCGTCTATTGTGCGAGAGTCTGTACGTGCGACTGGGGCGAGTCTGCGTGCGTTACACTCCAGAACAGAGTAGATGTCTCTTGTGACATACTTTACCACAAGACCTGGAAGCAAAGGTGTGTATTATATATGGGCCAATGTCGGTCTGAATCGACCATAGATAATGCATCCAAGTTGTTCTGATCTGATTGCCTGATCAGCTGGATTTGAAGCAGCATCTTTTGTGACTGTAGAGGCCAATGCGGGAGTGGCAGCCCCTGCTGCAGAGATCACAAATGTATGTGGTCGCTGGTCTGATGGAGTTGTTGCACTCCTTTCTGCGTGCCCGCTTGTCTGCTGCTGCTTTTGACATCTTCTCTTCCCCTTACCTGAGGTGTTGGTGGAGGGTACTTCTCCACTTTGCACGGTCATCAGCAAGACGTTCCCAGGACCCAGTGTCAATGTCCAGTGCTCTCATGTCCCTCTTGCAGACATCGACAAATCGTAGCTTGGGGCGACCAGTGTTTCTTTTCCCAGCTGCTAGTTCTCCGTCGAGGATGTCGTTTGGGATGCGGCCATCCTCCATGCGATGAACGTGGCCGAGCCAGCGCAGTCTGCGTTGTCTGAGCATGGTGAAGGCCAGCGCGGGACAGGACCTCGGTGTTGGTTACTCTATCTGGCCAAGACATGCCCAGGATACGGCGGATGCTTCTCAGGTGAAAGGTGTGGAGTCCTCTCTCCTGTCTGGCATATGTGGTCCATGTCTCACTGCCTTACAGTAGTGTGCTGCTGGTGACGCAGACGTTGTACACAGCCATCTTTGTTTTCATAGTCAGCTTGGGATTTGTCCACACTCGAGTTGTGAGGCGTGCAAGACTTGCAGCAGCCTTCCCGATCCTCTCTTCGATCTCGATGTCCAGAGAGAGGTTATCAGTGAGGGTGGACCGAAGGTACGTGAACTGGTGGACGACGTCGAGCTCGTAGTTGTCAATGGTGATGCATGGCTGTGTCTCTGTGTCCTGTCCCAGGACGTTCGTCTTCTTTAGACTGATAGTCAGTCCGAAGTCCTTGCAAGCCTGGGAGAATCGGTCCATCAGTGACTGCAGTTCCTGCTGGGTATGGGTCGAAACTGCCGCATCGTCAGCGAACAGCATGTCCCTGATGAGGACTTCGCGTATCCTCGTCTTGGCTTTGAGGCGGGCAAGGTTGAAAAGCCTGCCATCTGATCTGGTTCGCAGGTAGATTCCTTCTGTTGCATTACCAAAGGCGTGCTTGAGCAGGACAGCGAAGAGGATCCCAAAGAGAGGAGGGGCCAGGACGCAGCCTTGTTTGACTCCGCTGCATACGTCAAAGGGTTCGGATGTGCTGCCGTTAAACTGCACTGTCCCCTTCATGTTGGTGTTGAAGGATTCTCTCATACTCTGCAGTTTGGGCGGCATCCAATCTTTGAGATGATCTTGAACAGGCCGTTTCTACTGACCAGGTCGAAGGCTTTGGTGAGGTCAATAAAAGCGACATACAGAGGCATGTATTGTTACCTGCACTTCTCCTAGAGTTGACGGAGGGAGAAGATCGTGTCTACCGTTGACCCCTCAGCTCGGAAGCCACGCTGTGAATAGACACGTTCTGCCAGCTTCTACAAACGGATCAAGATGACCCGGGCAAAGACTTTGCCGACAATGCTGAGAAGGGAGATGCCTCTGTAGTTGTTACAGTCGCTTCTCTCGCCCTTGTTCTTGTAGAGGGTGGTGATCTTGGCATTCCTCATGTCTTGTGGTACCTCTCCTTCCTGCCAGCACTGGAATAGGACCTCATGCAGAGGAGAAGGAGGGTGGCCTTGCAGTTCTTGATCAAATCCAGGGGAATCGGATCGTTGCCTGGGGTTTTGCCTGAAGCCAAGCTGTCAATGGCTTTGCTGAGCTCCTCTATTGTTGGCACTGCATCTAGCTCATCTATTACAGGCAGGCACTCGATGGCGTCAAGAGCTGATGGGGTCACGACGGTCTGTCTGGAGTAGAGGTCAGAATAGTGTTCCACCCATCTCTCCACCTGCTGGCCTTTGTCCGTAATAACTTCCCCGGTAGAGGATTTGAGGAGGGGGGGGGGCGTCTTGTTTTGGGTTGGCCCTAATGTCCTTTTAATGCCGTCGTACATTCCTCTGATGTTACCTGTAACGGCTGCAATCTGGATGTTCTCACTGAGCTCCGTCCAGTATTCGTTGGCGCAACGCCTGGCAGTCTGTTTGACCTTGCTCCTGGCAGCCCTGAGAACCTGCAGGTTCTTTTTGCTGGATGACCGTTTGTACTCAGCAAGGGCAGTTCGCTTGGCTACGATGATGGGGGACATCTCGGTCGACTTGGCCTCGTACCAGTCGTGTGTCTTTGTGGTCCTCTTCCCAAAGGTGGCCAAGGCTGTGCGATGCATGGTGTCCTGCAGGGTTTCCCACTTCTCTGTGGCAGAGTCAGAGTCACCGGGCTATGAGGTTTGACGTTCCTTCTGGAAGGCCTCTGCGTACTGTTCCACGAGATCGGGCTGGGACATCGATGCGAGTGTGTATTAGAGACTGTTTATTGCCATTTGCCTTAAGAGCATAGGAATGTGTGTTTGTGTCGCTACAATTACAAACATCACAGTCAACAATAAAAAATAGTTAATACTCTATCACACAAATCCAATGCCCTACACACACTGTAAAAACTTTAAAACTAAACAACCAATATCACAAACCAATGCGTACCGTACACACCCACGCTCATCTCCCACACACTGTTACGATTGTGGTTGTGTTGTTCTGTGAGAGCATGCATGTGTTAATCGTAGGAAATGATCCGATTTTTATTTAAGCGATCATGGTTACGTATCACGTACCTTTTCAGTAAGATTTTCTATCGTTCGCGATGATAACGGAATTGGCTTTATTATGATACGCTAAGTTTAGTCCGGAAGCTTCTAGCAAAGTCGCACGGAGAAGAGCGGTCGATTTTTTTGGGGCGTAGATTCGCTGAGAATAGATTAAAACGTTCGAGCGAAGTCGCGCTCTGTCAAGTGACCTTACATGTGACGTCAAAGGTGTAGGCAACATTTCGCTACACAGTATTATAGACGCTCTATTCTTAGTCTTTTTTGTGTGTGTGCGCGTGAGTTTAGCAGCCAGTCAGTGTATTATTAAAGGTTGTGAACGGTCTACCATGCTTTTATGTGACGTCATTATACACTAGGATTTGGGGCTGAAATTAGCAGTCGAATTTTTGTAGATTATTTTAGTTATTCTAGAAAGTTCTTTTTTATTAACATTTCTGAGTTTCAGTTACGTGTTCCGTTCTGATTGATTGCGTTGTGTGATTTCCTTAGATTATTCTGTAAAGTCGTTCTACTATAAAAGATGGTGCTAGGAAGCACGTGTGTACATTGTCATGCATTGTCAGTTGTAAGGACACACAGTTTATCGTAGGTACGTGGCCCGTATAGGGTGTACATTGTGAGAGACGCAGCGTAACGGTGGTATACGTTGTATGAGAAACATTGTGTCGCCGGTGTTGACATTTGCAGAAGAGACATTGTATCAGTGTTGGTGCACTTGGGAATGCATTGTGTGGAGATCGCATCGCTGAAATAAAGTATTGTTGGAACTGTTACTCCAGTATTGTCTACAACCTTAAGCCACGTGTGACGGGTTGCAGCTTAATGAAGTTTATTCAAAAAGAACCTTATGTGCGTGTGTCTGGTGTGATATCATACTACGACTACGACTCAACACGTAACATTTTGGCACCTCCGACGGGACTTCTTCAGTTGGCTCAGTGGAAAGGGTAGCTGGAGAAAACTGCCAGCAGTGAAACGCAGAGATGGCGACATCGGAAATGGAGACATTCCTGAAAATTGGAAAGGAATGTGGACTCGAAGGAGCTCAACTCCTCGAGTTTGTAAAGGAGAGAGAGAAGGAGAGATTGGGGAGAGAAAAGGAGAGACTGGAGAGAGAAGAAAAGAAGAGACTGGAGAGAGAGGAGAAAGAAGAAAAGAGACGAGAGAGAGAAGAAAAGGGGAGATTGGAGAGAGAAGAAAGAGCTAAAGAACGTGAAATCAGGAAACTCGAAATTCAAGCAGAAGAGGCAGAGAAACAGCGAGAAGAGGCAGAGAAACAGCGAGAACATGAAATTCATCTAAAGCAGATGAAGATAGAAGCACAGAGCCAGAGAGCTAATGAAGCAACAGCATTAGCCAGCAGAGAGCACACAGCCCGTGCGCCAAAGCTACCACCTTTCGCAGAAAACTCAGATAAGATGGACGCTTACCTAGAGCGAATCGAGCGCTTCGCAAGCAGCAATAACTGGAGACAAGAGACTTGGGCTATCAAGTTCAGTGCACTTCTAACTGGCAAAGCGCTTGAATTTTACACCCGCTTACCAAGAGAAGAAGCCGAAGATTATACGCAGTTGAAAGCCGCCCTGCTGAGACAATATGACTTCACTGAAGAGGGTTACAGGCGACGATTTCGGAACTGCAAGCCTGAAGAAGGAGAAACACCCGGCCTATTCATTGAACGAATCAGGAGCTACCTGGAGAAATGGATAGAGCTGGCTGGTTTAAACAAAGAGTACCAGGACCTGTGTGACCTCATCATCAAAGAACAAGTCCTCAACGCATGTTCTAAGGACCTGGCTGCCCACCTCAGGGAGCAAAACGACCAGTCCCTAAAGGCCCTGGCCGACTTCGCTCAAAGATACCTTGACGCTCACAACATGAAGTTCGGGTCCAGTAAGCCACAGCGTGTGTCTGCACCAGCAGAGGAAATCCACAATGTCAGAGACACCCCGAAATACAAGCAGGTGGAGAACCTGACATGTTTTCTCTGTGGAAAGAAAGGTCACAAGGCGATATGGTGTCCTTCTAAAGATGTTCCCCGAGGCGACAACATCAGAAGATCCAACCAAGATCGCGGGATAGCAGACAGAAGCAATACTACGTCTCAACACAGAGCCGCCGCTGTATTAGCCAATGATGTGACGTCATCCAGTGACTTTGAGTCTGGAAAAACGCGAGTGACACCGGAGCTGATTGAATCTTTTAGAAAGAATGGACGCATCCCAGTAGGAGATGGGGCTACATTCTTACCAGTCTCAAACATCGCGCTGCCTGAGAATGAAGTGCCGAACATGCCGGGGGTGTCAGGATTCGTCGGAAACACACCAGTGAGAGTGCTGAGAGATACCGGTTGTAGTTGCATCATCGTGAGAGAGAGGACCTAGTAACTGAAGACCAGAAGCTACAGGAGTGGACCACCCTCATTTTGGCCGACGGAACTGTGAGGATTATCCCCCTTGCCAATGTCAGAGTCGACACCCCTTACCTGAGAGGAGAGGTGAAGGTGCTATGCATAAAGACCCCAGTCTACGATCTTATCATCGGAAACATTGATGGTGCCAGAAACGCAGACGATCCAGATCCAGAGTGGACACCTGAAACATGTGCTGTTACCACAAGAAGTCCAGCAAAGAAGAGTCACCAGACCATCCCTCTAAAAGTGGCGGACAACACGGAAGCAGCTGTGGTGAATAGGGAAAGGCTAGTGGAGCTACAGAAAGCCGACCCCACGCTTGACAAGTTCCGAGGTCAGACCGAGCCCGTGACGTGAAAGGGAAATGAGATAACCTTCGAGACCAGGAAAAATATCCTGTACCGAATATTCAACAGCAATGGAGATACACCTGTGCGTCAGGTAGTAGTGCCTGAACCTTTGAGGATGCAGGTGATGAAATTGGCTCATGATTCCATATTGGGAGGACATTTGGGAATCAACAAGGCGCTCGATAGGATCCGAGCCGTCTTCTACTGGCCTGATATGGGAGGCGACGTCACCCGATTCTGCAGGTCATGCGACATATGCCAGAAGACAATCTCCAAGGGAAAGGTGCCCAAGGTTCCTCTAGAGAAAATGCCACTGATCGATATGCCTTTCAAACGGGTGGCTGTGGACCTGGTGGGACCAATATCCCCTCCAAGTGAAGATGGTCATCGCTACATTTTGACCCTGGTGGACTACGCTACACGTTATCCTGAGGCCATACCATTGAAGAAGATCTACACTCTAACGGTGGCAGAGGCGCTCGTCGACATGTTTAGCCGTTTGGGGATTCCTGAGGAGATCCTGAGTGACCTGGGAACTCAGTTCGTCTCCGACTGCATGGAGGAAGTCAACCGGCTATTGAGCATCCGACACCTTACTACCACCCCTTATCACCCCATGTGTAATGGGCTGGTTGAAATGTTTAATGGAACATTGAAGGCTATGCTGAAGAAACTGTGTGCTGAACAGCCAAGGTTGTGGCATAGATATATCAATGCCTTGCTCTTCGCATACCGTGAAGTTCCTCAGGATTTGACAGGGTTTTCCCCTTTTGAATTACTGTACGGTAGGACTGTAAGGGGGCCCATGCACATCCTGAAGGAGCTGTGCACCAAGGATATCGACGCGCCTGAGGTGAAGATCAGCTACCAGTACGTCTTCGACCTGAGAGAGAAGCTGGAAGATACCCTCAGAATGGCTCGAGAAGAACTAGGGAAGGCGCAGAACAAAGGGAAGCATTACTATGATCGTAAGATGAAACCTCGACGATTCCAGCCAGGTGACCAGGTATTTGTTCTTCTTCCTACCGACAACAACAAACTCCTGATGTAGTGGAAGGGACCCTACGTTGTCGACACGGTGGTTGCATCAACGACTACAGAGTCAAAGTCAACAACAAGCTGAAGACTTACCATGCTAATCTGCTGAAGAAGTATATTGAGAGAGGGCATCAAGACAAAACACAACTGGCGGCATCGGTGCGTCTTGCTGATGACGAAAGACTAGACGACGAGAACCTGTTTGACCTTAATGAACTCCGCCACAAGGAGGATGTAGAAGACATTCAGTTCGGTCAGAATCTGACCCAGACTCAACGAGAAGAACTGCGCGTCCTGACTCAAGAATTCAAGCATCGGTTTACACCTGACCCAGGAACAACAGACACCATCTAGCAGGAGGTTAATCTGACGTCAAATGAGCCAGTAAGCAGCAAACCTTATCGTCTTCCTTATAACACGAGGGAAGAACTGAAAAATTATATCAAGGAAATGCTGAGTCTGGAAGTCATTAGGGAGTCCAAGTCACCATATGCGTCCCCAGTTGTCATCGTGAAGAAACCAGATGGATCCAACCGGGTGTGTGTGGACTACCGTAGACTCAATAAACTAACAATCTTCGATCCAGAGCCTATGCCCACAGCGGAAGAACTGTTCCAGAAGGTCAGTGGAGACCGATTTTTCTCCAAAATTGATCTAAGCAAAGGGTATTGGCAAATCAAGGTTGCAGAAAAAGATATCCTCAAGACAGCATTCGTCACACCCGACGGTCATTAGGAGTTCCTGAAGATGCCTTTTGGTATGGTGAACAGTGTTGCCACATTGAAGTGAGGCCTGAAAAGATCCTAGAAGACATGCAGAATGTGGTCTTTTACTGGGATGACATTTTGATCCATACCAAAACTTGGGGGGATCACCTTAAAGCCCTCCGAGAGCTGTTCCAAAGACTGTCAGATGCAAATTTCACCATCCGTCCAAGCAAGTGTATTCTTGGGGCCGACAACATAGACTTCATCGGACACAAATTGAGCGAAGGTTTAAAGGGGCTACACGACGACAACGTGCAGAAGATCAGGGATGTCCCGCGACCTACGACCAAGACGCAAGTCCGCTCATTTATGGGCTTGGCGAACTACTACCGGGAGTTCATACCAAACTTTCCAGCAGTCACAGGTCCCCTGACTGACTTGCTGAGGAAAGGACAACCTAACGTAGTGATGTAGGAGGAGGCCCAAGAGCGAGCATTCCAGGCAGTTCGAGACATCCTAACCGAGAAGCCTGTTCTACGTTTTCCTGACCCGTTGAAAACTTTCTTCCTGAGAACAGACGCCACCAACGAAGGAGTAGGTGCAGTCTTAATGCAAGAAGATAATGGAAAACTCCACCCAGTGAGCTACGCCAGCAAAAAGTTGACCAGAGCTGAGAGAAACTACTCGACCATCGAGAAGGAGTGCCTAGCCATCAATCTGGGGAGTAAGGCGATTCGAACTGTACCTTCTGGGTGTGCCATTTGTTTTCCAAACGGACCATCAGCCCTTGAACTATCTAAACTCTGCAAAGTTTACAAATTCTCGTATTATGAGATGGGTAACGTTCTTGCAGAATTTTGACTTTAAACTACAGTCTATCAAGGGTTCACAGAATTTTGGAGCGGATTACCTGAGCAGAGCAGTTTAAATGAACATTTCTGTGTCCATAACAGTTTGAAGAAACATTTCGGTGTCTATGAGAGTTTAAAGGGACTTGTCTGCACTCAGGACAGTTTAAAGGAACTGTGAGACGATTATTTTAAAGTAGTTGTTTTGATTTAATTTGGTTGTGAAATTGTATTTGTTTAGGGTTCTGTGTAGGTTAACACAGCCACAACCGTATTTTGAGGTTTGATAAGAAATGTTTGTGAAATTTCATTCTAAAGAGGGGGGTAATGTTACGATTGTGGTTGTGTTGTTCTGTGATAGCATGTATGTTAATCGTAGGAAACGATCCGATTTTTATTTGAGCTATCATGGTTACGTATCACGTACCTTTTCAGTAAGATTTTCTATCGTTCGCGATGATAGCGGAATTGGCTTTGTTTTGATACGCTAAGTTTAGTCCAGAAGCTTCTAGCAAAGTCGCACGGAGAAGAGCGGTCGATTTTTGTTTTGCGTAGATTCGCTGAGAATAGATTAGAACGTTCGAGCGAAGTCGCGCTCTGTCAAGTGACCTTACATGTGACGTCAAAGGTGTAGGCAACATTTCGCTACACAGTATTATAGACGCTCTATTCTTAGTCATTTTTTTTTTTTTTTTTTTTTTTTTTTTTTTTTTTTTTTTTGGTGCGCGTGAATTTAGCAGCCAGTCAGTGTATTATTAAAGGTTATGAAAAGTCTGCCATACTTTTATGTGACGTCATTATACACTAGGATTTGGGGCTGAAATTAGCAGTCGAATTTTTGTAGACTATTGTAGTTGTTCTAGAAAGTTCCTTTTTTTTATTAATATTTATGAGTTTCAGTTACGTGTTCCGTTCTGATTGGTTGCGTTGTGTGATTTCGTTAGATTATTCCGGAAAGTCGTTTTACTATAAAAGATGGTGCTAGGAAGCACGTGTGTACATTGTCATGCATTGTCAGTTGTAGGGACACACAGTTTATGGTAGGTACGTGGCCCGTACATTGTGAGAGACGCAGCGTAACGGTGGTATACGTTGTATAAGAAACATTGTGTCGCCGGTGTTGACATTTGCAGACGGAGACATTGTATCAGTGTTGGTGCATTTGGGAATGCATTGTGTGGAGATCGCATCTCTGAAATAAAGTATTGTTGGAACTGTTACTCCAGTATTGTCTACAACCTTAAGCCACGTGTGACGGGTTGCAGCTTAATAAAGTTTATTTAAAAAGAACCTTACGTGCGTGCGTCTGGTGTGATATCATACTACGACTACGACTCAACACGTAACACACACACACACACACACACACACACACACACACACACACACACACACACACACACACACACACACACACACACACACACACAAACACACACGCCTACTTATTAATCTAGGAAATCGAAATTAATTAAAGGTATATCGTTTAAAATGAAAACAGAATATCTTAGAGTAAATGTCACTAATTTAGTGATCACAGTTGGGTGTAAAACTGGTTAATATACATCATAAGACTAGGCTTAATGCTGATATACACTATTCTCTCAACCGTTGGGGGGCGCGGCCCGCCGGGGGAGGAGACTCGTGGGGTCAGCTCGACCAAACACCACCAACAGCCAAAGGGATAGCACAAGGGTTGGGCGAAGTGCTCTGTAGGCCGGCCACATGATTTCATACACATACACACTCTCACTCAGTCATTCACGCAAACATTACAGGCTACAAAAGAGTATTAGTTACAAGTGTATTCAATGTCACTTACACTTACTCCTTCCACGACATCCCACACTTTGCAAAGATTAGTAACGCCCTGCTTAAGGTCATTTAACAGGCTAGCAGATGGCGGCCTGTGCTGCAGCACCTGACGTAGATCCGGCGTGACGGTGCTGGCATAACCATCTAATACTTGTCGATTTTCCTTCAGTTCTTCTCTGAGGCTCAACAGTCCTTGTCGTGGATCTTTACTGTCCAGCATTGTTATAATTTCATCGATGGCTGTCTCCGCGTCGGTCGTTTCAGCCTGTCTCTGACGTATCAGTTCTGTTAGGTGTGCATCCCCCTCGTGTGACGTCTGTTCCTCCGCGTCACTGTCTGTACCTTGCCCCTGCTGACGTTTGGAAGCCATCTGTAAACAGAAGCGTGCGAATATATACGTGCACTTTTATGACCTACTTCTTATTATTATTTCAAGGGCGTAGGAGGGTAGGGGGCGTGGGGGTGGGGGGGGGGGGGTTGGAGACCAGGTCTCTTACAAGAAATATTACGTATAATACTTTTGGAGATAGACATTTTTGTTATGACTAAACTATTCGGCCAGAAATGATAAGATTTTAATGGCGCATTTCGTGTTTGTTTGTTGTTGTCGTTTGAGGGGGAAAAAACTATTTTTTCCAGAAATAAATATCAGAAGACATGACGCTCCATATCGTCGTGCCGGAAAAAAGTCAACACGATCCAACTGCAAGAGACATAGATCCTTAGAAGTCCCCCGCGACAGCGGGGGACTACTGAGGATCTATGCCTCTTTTTTAGTCCAATATGTATCCACGTTCTTTGGAAGGTTGTGGATTTTGGGTCGTTAAATGAGTAAACGCGAAATCTGCGCCCAGTGGCAGTCAAAGGGTTAAGGTCGGAGATATCAATGTCAGCCCCATTGCAGCAGCTGTGGAAATGGCTTCTGTAACTTTCTTTCGGTCCCGGCTCTTCTCCAGACTCAACGAGGACCCCACCCAAGAGTTCCTAATACCCGCTATTGCTGTTTAACCAATTGCATTCTGATGCTGACTTTGTCAAATTTCCATATTGTCCTATGAAGGCTACACCACAGATTAGTTCACTGATCAACTGTTGTAGTTCAAGGCTGGTGCCAGAATAGGTTAGCGCCTCAGGCGCCAAGCAATTCTGGCACCACCCTTGAACTCCCCGTCACATTTCTTTCAAACAATGGTTGTATCTGGATGAAGAGGGTTCAACAACATGGGCGTAGACTCGTATTTACTAGCGACAGCTAAAGGGTTAACGGGTCCCTTGGGTCCCAGACAAAGTTTCAATGAAAACCAACTAAGCGCGCTCTAGGTCCCAAACGGTGCGAGGTGTTAGTTTTAACGAGGCGTCGGACTAGTATAGGAAGACTTATGCCCGCTATGGACCCATCATGCCAGTATCGTTATGTAGCGTCTACCCAGTAAGCAACCGTACTCGGGCCGCTGTCGGCGGCAGTGGGCCCGCGACATCGGCCCCAGGGTCTATTGTTACCGGGGTGTATAGCGTGCTGTCAAAATAGTGCAGCAATTAGGCCCCTCCCCCCCCCTCCCCCCCCCCCCCCCCTCCCCCGCTGGTTGCACTAGATCGTTCTGAAGTCTTGCTAACCACGACGTCAGACTACATGGTCCGCCTGAGACACGTGGACAGGAAGTGGCGTCAGACATGGTCCGCCTGAGACACGTGAACAGGAAGTGGCGTCAGCAAGAGGCGTAGATCCGCATCAGCCCCCGCAACAGCGGTGACTCACGACGACATTCATGCATCCTGCCGTGGGGTAGGCTTATTGCTTGTTGTGTGCATGCATTATAATCCTCAAAACGAGCGAGGAAGTACCCCCTCCAGCCCGGACGCACTACAGCAGGAGATGGATCGACCATGATCATTCAAGGGTAGTGCCAGATTAGCTTGGCGCCTATCGGCGCCAAGTTAATCTGGCACTGCCCTTGAATGATCATGGTCGATCCATCTTCTGCAACTGGTGCATAGTCATTAGATGACGCCTCCAAAATTTGGCAAATACGGCCGTCGGGCTGAATGAGTTAAGCTCTTGGTTTGGAGACGCGCCATAGGTGTCAATCTTTTTAATAATGCCAGGATTACCGGCGCTAGTCCACCGGCAAAACACCTGTAGAGATAACAAAGAGGAAGCTCTTCGCAAAGAAACTGTGTGGGAGGGACACATTAAAAGCCTGCTCTAAAAAAAAATAAAAAAAATAAAAATTCAAAGACGGGGGGGGGGGGGGGGGGGGGGGGGGACTAAATATTTTTTTTTTTTTACATCAAAAAGAGTTTTTCTGCCCCTGCATGGATGGTATATGATAGATTACCGGAGGAGGTGTGGGGGGGGGGGGGGAGGAGAGGGGTGGTTTGTGCAAAGAAAAATTGAATTTGTAGTCAGTATGCGGTACCTTGCACAAAGAAGAAATATTACTTCATGCGCCCTGCTCGCCTAAATTTCACTCGATTGTGCAGCATAGTTCAATCTCCAGTGGCTCAAACGACTTTATCGCAATGTATTGATTAACCAATTCAACGCCGAGAAAAAAAAAATGAACAGGATCCAGGCGCCAGAGGCATAGACCGTCATTGGTCCGCGCAGTTGATGGCGCTGATGAGGATCCTAACCTATCGTGGACCCTTTTAGCCCCAAGGTGCTGCATAATGGCTATGTACCAGTTGCAGGAGATGGATTGACCATGATAATTCAAGGGTAGTGCCAGATTGGCTTGGCGCCTGCAGGCGTCAAGCTAATCTGGCACTACCCTTGAATTATCATGGTCAATCCATCAGCCTGCTGTACATCCAGGGAAAAAAGACGGGGCTTGTTCCATAGCATGTCCGTTGAAAGGTCCTGGTAAATCAAAGTGCCACAGTTGCAGTGCGCCTGAATTCATCAGTGTTCGGGTCGTACTCCATAGGAAATAGATTTCTCTGTCCCCCATAAACCCGCCCGTCAGGGCCACCCGTTATCACTTCGGTGCCGTGGACGTTAAACCCGGAACTAACCAACCAACCGCCTGCTGTCGGGCTCGGGGCCAAAGGGGTTAACCCTACCTTCTGCCCATGCTCTTTAGCGGGCTCACGTTCCTTGTGGTTGAATTAACTCATTCTACCCCAAGACCGAAATCCCCCAATGTTGCCGTTGTCCTCTGAAGAGAGCATTGCAGTGCAGGACACAGATCGACCATGATAGTTCAAGGGTGATGCCAGAATAGCTTGGCGCCCATAGGCGGCCAGTCAGTCAGTCAGTCAGCCCATAGTCGCCAAGCTATTCTGGCATCACCCTTGAACTATCATGGTCGATCCTTATCTTGCTGTGGTGGGTCTGGGGGAGAAGGAGTTTTAATAAACATTTCAGAAACACAGCCCGAGACAAAGGGCAGTGACGGCTTAATCCTCACTGTATCAAACCATTTTCTGTTGGTCATATATCAAAAGATTGATTTCATCTCTGACGGTACAATGAGCCTGTCACAATGGAGGACACTAGCTGCCACTGACTGACGTGTTTGTCTTTGCGACTCGGGGGGAAAATATTTTTCCCCAACAAACAAATCTCAGTGTGACGTCTGTGGGTAAGACTTAACTTCTATCCGTGTGGACTGTAATGAAGCTGTAGGGGAAAAAGTGTGTGTGGGGGGGGGGGGGGAGGTATTCCTCAGAAGTGCGGGGGGGTGGGGGGGGGGTGGGGGTGAGAGAAAGGGGCAGATGGTGTGTGTGTGTGTGTGTGTGTGTGGGGGGGGGGGGGTGCTAAAACCTGCATTTGCACATTTACAGTCTCTCGCGGCCCGCTTCGAATATTTCTGCGTGGACTGCCTTCGTGGGGGAAGTAGGGGGGGGGGGGGAGAGAGAGAGAGAGAGAGAGAGAGAGAGAGAGAGAGAGAGAGAGAGAGAGAGAGAGAGATGATGATGATGATGATGATGATGATGATGATGATGAAACTTTATTCAGTTTTCAACGGTAAAAAGTTTTGACAGAAAACAAATCGTCATTTTACAAACTTGCCGTTGCTAACATCTACAGGATAAAAAAGAAGGTAAACTATAAAATATATATGTACATACAAAACCCAATAGCATCATTATATACAGAAAAAATAATAATACTCATCACACACACATGCACACACGCACGCACGCGCGCCGCTCACACATACACCCACACGCACAAACAAACACGAGCACACACACACACGCGCACACACATATAAAAACCATCTGTATGAAATACGTGAGGAACAGGAAATATTACAGTACCTGAGAAACGTACTAAGTCTGACTCATCAGGTAATCAAAAAGTTTTGTTTTAAAACTTCCTGGTGAGGTAATAGTTTTCAAATGTGCAGGGATGGAATTCCAAGCAAACGGACCAGAGAATGACATACTAGTTTTAAAAAGGTCAATTCTTGGCAGTGGTAGGGGTAAGGTATTGTTTCTTGAGGTCCGTTCACGTTCTTGGTGAGATATAAATTTAGTGGTTAGATACTGGGGTGTCATATTATTCAGTATCTTATGCATATAGACGCATTTATTTAATGTAAGTTGCTGACGTAGACCGAGAATGTTTAAATATCTAAATTTGTCTGTGGAGAGAGAGAGAGAGAAATGAAATGAAATGAAATGAAACTTTA